>CM035807.1:1513672-2176172 GCA_020466095.1 Chlorops oryzae | reverse complement strand
TCGATTCAAATTTTCATCAAGTCATGCCCGTTAGGTATTTTCTTTTTTTTACGAATTTTTAACATATTTCTTTTATGCTAAAAGCTCGTTTTTTTATGTCCTGCTGTGGATTTATCTTTTCAATTTAATTTAGTCTCTTGCAAAGTTCTATAGTTGACGGTAGTAGAATGGGTTTAGAAAACTGAAAAGCTCAAGGACACAAACTAGAGCAGGTTTAAAAAAATGGTTAAACATTTCTTTTGTGCTTAGAGCAGTGGTTTTGGCATCACAAAACTGAGTATGTTGGGAAGTCCTTTGAAAAAATTGACAAAAAAAATTTTTTTTTAATTTCAATCAGTAAAGAAAGGGGGAAAATAATAACCTTTTCTCTACTATTGGCACGGTAAAAATATGCAAAAAAAAAAAAAATCGAAAAATGATTAACCCTTTCAGACCTGTTGTGCAAAATCGGGAATATTAAATATTTTAGAATTTCACTGTTCAAATAAAATTTTTATATAGGAAAAAGGTACCTACCTTAAACAAACTCAATTGCTCATATGTAGTCCATGGAATTGGACTTATTTTTATAGATTTTACAGATCTGAAGGGGTTTTGAATATATGTAAAAAGCTTTAACCCTTTATCACATATGAAGTTTTTGATGAGGGAGGATATATGATTGTTTTTGGAGCCTTAATAACACCATTTAGTGCGAAAAAAAAAATTCCACTTATTAATAAACCACGCAGTAAAGGGTTAATGGAACCAATAAAAATTCCTTTCAACTTATTTAATATATCACGCAGTAAAGGGTTGATGAAAACATTGAAATTTTGTTTTCAATTATTTAATATATCACGCAGTAAAGGGTTAATTAAATCGTTGAAAATTTGTTTTCAATTAATTAATGTATCACGCAGTAAAGGGTTAATGAAATCATTGAAAATTTGTTTTCAATTATTTAATATATCACGCAGTGAAGGGTTAATGAAACCATTGAAAATTTGTTTTCAATTATTTAATATATCACGCAGTAAAGGGTTAATGAAACCATTGAAAATTTGTTTTCAATTATTTAATATATCACGCAGTAAAGGGTTAATGAAATCATTGAAAATTTGTTTTCAATTATTTAATATATCACGCAGTAAAGGGTTAATGAAACCAATAAAAATTCATTTTCAACTTATTTAATATATCACGCAGTAAAGGGTTAATTGAAATCGTTGAAAATTTGTTTTCAATTATTTAATATATCACGCAGTAAAGGGTTAATGAAATCATTGAAAATTTGTTTTCAATTATTTAATATATCACGCAGTAAAGGGTTAATGAAACCATTGAAATTTGTTCAATTATTAATATGCGCAGTAAGGGTCAGATTTAGGTTCTTTCCAAAAAAATGCCTTAGTGCGCTTATAATTCTCAGATGGTTTTTGATTTATGTTGCTCAGAAATTTGTTTTCAAAAAATATCCAAAGGGATATTTGGTCCTTAAAAAAACATCTTAATAAGACTATATTAGGAATGTATATCCATGAGCACTTAGGTAGTGAAGGGTTAACAAGAAAATTCGTCCAATATTTGATTTAAAAAAAATTTCACAATATTAGACTCTTTAAACTTCTTAGAAGTTCAACTAATAAAATTTTTCCCCCGAACGGGACGTGTAAATGTTTGCCTCTTTAAAGTGAAGTAATCGCAGTGCTGCGTAATCACCTGAGCTTTTAACAAAAAAAAAGTAAAAATTGCTTTACGACATTTTCTAAACGACTTTTTTCTCTCCCCATTATTTGAACTCGAAGATGTTTCGTGTACTTAACCTCGGAAGAAAGTGAAATTTTCGTTGGGATGTTCGCTGTAGCTGATGATGCTGCCGCCGCCGCGGCAGCGTTTTGTTTGGCATTTGAATGACCCAAATACAGTTTTGTGTTTGAGCGACGGAAGTCGCTTGCTTTGGCAGCAACATTTGGTGTGACAAAGCTTTACACAGTCCTAAATGAGGTAATTTCGAATGCTCAACGCAAGACTGAACAAAGAAATGAGCAGCAAAATAGTCGAACAAAAGAGGCGGCTGAAAAGCGATAGTGTATGCGATAGTGCCTTGAGTGTTTTTGAACTTGTTGTTTACAAAGTCAACCCTGGCAGAGTGCCCACATCCGTTAATTGTTAGAAAATCCTTCCCTCTTGGAATGCCATGTGGTCAGTGTGAATGTTCTTATACTCTCGGGGGATGAGAAATAATCATAAGAAGGATTTGGAACTATTTGGAATTAAAAACAAGAAAATCTCCTGGGCTTTAGAATACACGCCTTAAAAAAAAAGAAGATTAGGTGACATCTTAGAAGATTTTGAAGCGTTGAAGCCTTTGCAAGTCGATTGGGGGCAATTTCTGGTACACGGGGGCAAAGAAATTTTTCATCCGGGACTCTTGAGCATTACCAAACGAAAAGCTAAAAGATATTGAAGCACTCAGGTCCTTCTACAGAAATTTCGGCCAGCTTGAGAAAAAAATTAGAAGTAAACGATGCGACTTTGATAAGTTTTAAAAATAAGTCAGAAAAAAGGTATAGAATAAAATTTAAAATAAGATTTTTTAATAACTTTAAAACGTAAACAAATTATAAAAAATATGAATTAAATAAAAAACTTGATAAAAAAACAAAATTTAAAAATGTATTAAAAATTTCTAAAACTATTTAAAAAAATTAAAAATAAGTTTTTCAAATTTTTAAACAAACAAATTTTAGTTTTAAAAAAATATTTTTTTAATTAAGTACATAAAATTGAAAATAAAGTAAATAAAATTCTTAATCTGTTTTGAAAAATTAAAAATATGTTTTTCAAATTTTTAAACAAAAAAATTTTAGTTCAAAAAAATATTTTTTTAATAACATCAAATAGAAAATAAAGTGTGTAATTATATTTTTTTTTAAAAATATTTATATAAAAAACTTCAAAAATTTATTAAAAATTTTAAATTTTTTTAAATTAAAAAAATTTTTTTTTTTAAATTGGTTGGGGGGGGGGGGAAGGGGGTTTGTAAAACATTACGATGCCTTACTGGCCTGTGCAAAAAAACGATAATTCGCGTTACATGCGGGCTTATAAAAAAATTTGTTCTTTAATTTAAAAATTTTTTATTATATATGGGCTAAAATTCTTTTTAACGCCTATACTTTTGTCCCTGTCAACGAAATTCATTTTTCATGAAGGAGCAAATCAAATTAATAACAAATTAATTTTAACAAAAAATTTATTAATAAAAAAGTAAAATACTCTAGTCGAATTGAAAAAAATCAAATATTACCAAAACTCCAATTTGTTTACTCGCAAATTACAGTAACATTGTTGTCTTGTCTTGTCTTGTCTTGCCAAAGAAGACAACAATGTTACTGCAATTTGCGAGTAAACAAAATGGAGTTTTGGTAATATTTGACTTTTTTCAATTCGACTAGAGTGTTTTATTTTGCTATGAATAATTTTTTTGCTAAAATTAATTTGTTATTAATTTGATTTGCTCCTTCATGAAAACTGAATTTCATGGATAGAGACAGAAATTTAGGCATTAAAAAGAATTTTGGCCCATATATTATTATATTTTGAATTTTTAAGATTTATTAAAAAGCCTTAAAAATAAATTTTAAAAAATTTAAAATTTTAAACATTAAAAAAAATTTTTTTTTTAATAAAAAAATAAACAAATTTTTAATAACAAAATTTTTTAAAATTGAATTATTTTAATTTCAAAAATTAAAATATTTAAAAAACCAATAAGAAAATTTAAAAAATTTCTTTTAACAGGTTTTTAAATTTTAAGAACAACTTTTTGAAAACCGATCCATTTCCCAACCGTTAGACGGCTAAGTGTGAATGTTATGTGAGAGAAAAAAATAAAAAAAGATTTTAAGTAGATAGTTGAAGCATACCTTCGCTATCAGAACTTCTTGCAATGAAAATTCCTACTGGGCTTTGAATCATATTGCTCTAGTACTTTATCAAAGTACCTACATTAGATATTCATCGCACGAGTGGATATACGCATGCGTAAAGGGCGTCTGGTCGCACGCAATGTGCCTACTTTTTTATATAGTTTTACGAATGTTGCGCCCTAAACTTTCACTTCGAGTGTTTTGAACTGTAAATACCTTAAAGTACTGCGCTGGGAATGTAGATAAATGTCTTTCTTTCATATTTCTTCTTCGTTATTGACAATGTTAATTGCTCTGAGAGATCACTATTATTTTGGACTATTTTCTAAATTCCCCATGACGTTGACGCTGTGATATCTTGCGATCAGAGAGGGCATTACTTCATTTTGCATTATCTTGATTGTTATTAAATGACAGTATGTAGGCTTGGCTTGATCTTTGAATCATATTAGAAAGAAAATAATTTTTGGAATGAAATTTAAGAAAGTTTTGTCCTCATAAAATTTTTCAACATACAGTGAATAAAATCTGCCATTGGTCGACAAAATTGCAACATTTCTCTTTGCAGAAATTGAAATTCAAAGTCCCAAAGAGCTTTCAAAAGGACACTAACGAAGTGAATTTCATTTGAAACCAGCAAGAGATAGGTATGTTATTTTTGTACTGCCAGAATATTGTGTTTTATGATATTCCATTGAACGTTCGTTCGCAAAACTTTAACGAAAAATGTCAAATAAAAATGACGACTGGAATCTTTCCAACATTCAAAGGAAACCAAAACGAAGAATAAAGAGAAAAATCTGTATTTTACTTCGGAAAAAGGAATGTTTGAATAGCCCTTCTCAATTCAGAGAAACTCCATTGAATTTTTCCCCCACACCAAAGCCATCTAAAATGCCGACTCAAGGGCTTTTAGCTCTTAACCATTGCGAAAACCGAGGAATCCTCTTCAAAATCGCCAGTTTGAAGGATTTGATGAGTTTTTCAAAGAACAAAATTGTAGCTTTTCGCGAGCACTATCAGATATTTTTGAACTATTGATGGTTTTCAACGGCGAAATAAGAAGGACAAAGAACGCTTGCATCAAAGGACCTTTGATGGCAAACTCGTCAGTTGAATGGGAAGGTAGCTTAGAATCTCTAGGCATCGAAAAAAATGGTGTGCTGTCGGATAAAAGGACAAGCTTTGTTGAAAAGATGTTCCAAAAGGTCAGAAGTAGTAAAATGGGTCATGGTTTTCCTCTAAACCACGCTATAATCAACAAAATTCTGGGTAGAAGGACAAGCAATGGTTAAAAAATAACGCTCTCAATGCTTCTCTGAAAAAGAATATTCTTATTTTATTGCAAGTATATACATCAGTATTTCCAGTGGCGTGTCCAGAGAAAGAGTGCATTGATAGTGCTTATATTTTACACAGTGGTATATTGAACAATTATAAGACATTAACCACAAAAAAATTTGGGGGGCTAGAGGAAGTTTAGAGAGTTATGGACCAAAAACCAAAATAAATGACAGAGAAAATTCTAATAAGCTAATCAAAACGAATTTGGATGAAAATTACTATATAGTTTGAAAAAGTAGAGAAATTCTAAGATTTTGAGCACAAAATTTTTTCAAAAAACTGTCCTTTTTGGACCAGTTTGGAACTAGACCCAAACTAGACTAGTTGTAATTAGTTTTTTGAAAAAGTTTTCGTGAGTCAGAAATTCTAAGATTTTGAGCACTAAAATTTTTTCAAAAAACTGGTCCTTTTTGGACCAGTTTGGAACTAGACCCAAACTAGACTAGTTGTAATTAGTTTTTTGAAAAAGTTTTCGTGAGTGCAGAAATTCTAAGAATTTTAGCACTAAAATTTTTTCAAAAAACTGGTCCTTTTTGGACCAGTTTGGAACTAGACCCAAAGTAGACTAGTTGTAATTAGTTTTTTGAAAAAGTTTTCGTGAGTGAGAAATTCTAAGAATTTTTGCTTTAAAATTTTTTCAAAAAACTGGTCCTTTTTGGACCAGTTTGGAACTAGACCCAAACTAGACTAGTTGTAATCAGTTTTTTGAAAAAGTTTTCGTTGCTAAAATTCTTAGAATTTCTCACTTATTCCATATATAAATTTTCATCCAAATCGGACGCCATGAATTTTTCGGATTTTTTTGGTTTTTGGTCCATAACTCTCTAAACTTCCTCTAGCCCCCCCAAATTTTTTTTGGTTAATGTCTTATAATTGTTCAATATACCACTGTGGAAAATATAAGCACTATCAATGCACTCTTTCTCTGGACACGCCACTGAGTATTTCCGACATCATGAAAATCCAAACTACTAGGAGTGCTAAAAATCTTTATTTATATTCGATACTCTCGTCTTCAAGGCATCTTTGTTGGTCTACTTAGAGACGCGTGTTAATTAAATTGATAATACTTCGCTCATATGAAGTGAAAATTCATTAATTTCCGTGCTAAATATTATCTATAACACTCTCATCGAAATTATGCAACGAAAGTTATCACGTCTCGGCATGTGCGCTTTTCTCTCTTCGAAAAGCATTGCATTTCAGCTCGGACTGCCATGGTCGGAGGGGTCAGTGGTTCCAGAGGCGAGTTCATTTAAAAGCAAGAATCAAGTCGAGCGGTTTCACTGCGCATTTAACGAATCTGGAACACTTTATTAAAAGCCTAATTAATTTTTAAGTATTTACAAACAATAATAATAAAAAAGAAGCAATGTAGCAACATTTCTACGAACTCTTAAATACGAATAAATGCGTTGCGAGCGTTGAGCTTCGTGAAGGCGGTCAGGCGGGGGGGCGGTTTTACAATCTTCAAAGAAATGGTTTACCATCGAATGCGCCACCATCGTATCCATATCGATAATCAGTCGAATCGCTTCCTCCTTTATTGATCATAAAAGGATTTTGAAATGCCGACGTACTACTGCCGCCGAGTGGTATGTACTTAAGACGTTTTGTTGGCGTTGTTTTAATATCGACGTAATTGCTGCTGCCGCTCCAAGACATATCATTCCAATCGCTATTGCCATGGCTCTTCGTTGGGAAATGAACAATCTCCAAGCGTGTACGTTCGTTGCTCGTGTCGGCGAGCAGCCATTTTAAAACGATAATACCCGATGCTGCCAAAGCGATTTTCGCCATTATAAAGGACGACGTCGAGAGCGCCGTCAGCGCTTTCAACACTAAAGGCACAATGAATGCTTTCGCGGCCACTGCTCCAATTAGAAGCGGATAGAGATGCTTTAATAATTTATCCTTTTTATGCTTTTTACCGCGACCTGTGGGGGTTTGTTTTAAGAAAAAAAAAAAAATTAGAATATTTGTTCATGGCAGTGTCCTCGGGTCAAGGGATGTTTTTTCTCATTTATTATTTTTTTTTTATTTTTTGGCAATTTTGATGTTTAAGGGGGTCTTCTCATTGAGCAACTTTTTTTTTCGACTTTTTTTTTTTTTGCATTTATTTATAGCTTGGGTAGTTGTGAATATGCCCCTAAAAGGATTTTTTGAAATTCGAAATAGTTTAGAGGATATAGCCTTCTTTGTCGAGCAAGATCTGCGCTAAAACGAGTAATTTTTGCGTTGCTTCAAACTTTAAACGCGTTTATCTCGAAACCACGTTTTTCGAACTGGCGGCCATGATATCTCCAGTTCAACTGAACCGATTTTCATGAAACAAAGTGGAATCGACGCAGAATTGTCACCATTCTCGGGTGAACCTCGACCATAATTTTAAAAATTTTTTTACTATTTTTTTTTTTACACTAAACTACAAAAAAAAAGCCCGAAATTGAAATTTTTTTTTGAATGGCCGCCATTTTGTCAAAAAAAATCACAAAATTAAGCTTGAGGTTCACCCGAGAATTACATCTATACTGATTATAACCCCGTTTTTTTTTTCCATTTCGGACGCTCCGGAGACCCGGAATCGTGGCCGCCGTGACGGCACCTTTTTTTTCCACCACCAACTTTAAGTCTCATTACTTTTTGAACAGCCCACGTATCGAGGCAAAAAAATTTTTTTATTTACTTTGAACCTTTTGTAATACAATAAATAAAAAAAGTTTTCAATTATTCTTTGCGTTTTCAAATAAGAATTTTTTTAAAAAGGGTCCAAAAAACGGGTTTTCAATGAGAAGACCCCCTTAAAGGTTTAAAAGTGTAGTCAAAGGATTATTTATTTTTTGAATATTTTTTTTTTTTTTAAGAAAATTTTTGAGCACAATTTTGTGTACCCACCTTCGATTGTTCGCTCATCGAATAGTAAATTTTGCAATTCCGAGAAATCCGAAATTTCTGTTTCGTTTTCCATTGCTGAGTTCGATTTCATTTCCATAATCCTTGCCTGCTGTCCTTCGTCTTCCTCAACTGCGGCCACAACTGCACCGCCAAGTGCCACTGCAGTTGGGATCGAGTTAGCCATATTCCCACGCAATATTCCGAATTCTCCAGTAAATAGAACGAAAACAATAAATCGAAAATAAAACATTTCGACCTTTTGCTCAACTAAAATTTTAATCAATGAATTTTGTTTTCTGTATTTTAATTTTTTATTATTTTTTTTTTGGTATTTTTTTTTCTCTCTACTTCTCGTGCTGGAAGCAAATAAAAAGTTGTTCCTCCCTGGAGCACAGTTCTAGAGCAAATAAAATCGATTCGCGAGGCGATTTAGCGAGTTTACATGAGTTTTTTGCTTTCCTCGTCGATATTTTCCGTTGCACATGGACGCATCGAATAAGCTTTTTTTTCTTCTTCTTCTTGTTTTTGTATTAATTTTCCATCGCATAAAATTCTGAAAAGAAAATACGTTTTTCCGCTTTTCCATGCATTCGTATGTGAGATCATTATTATCGCTTACAATAGTTTTTCCTCCTTTTCGGTTGTTTACTTGAGCGTAAAAGTTGCTGGCATGATGGTGTCATGTTGCCTAAGAAGCTTTCAACTCGTCGAGTCACTCAATCAGTTCGATTGTGCTGCTTTTGCATGTTGCTCATGACTTACTGACATGCATTTCTTAATATATATATTTTTCTTTTAATCAGATTGTTAGAGAGTTCGAAAAAAGTGAATGCTTAACCAAGTGAATTTATGACGTTGAATGAAGTTAAGTTAATTTATAGAATGTCGTGTGGCATTGTTTTGGGGATGTTATTTATTTCTGTTTCTCATAAAACTTCGCATGCGGATTATTTGGGCTTAGGTTTCAATTGAGTACATAATAAGATTTCTACTTATCGCAAAAAAGAAACTACTATTAGTAAATTATTTATGGTAATTTAATTTTGGGGCACTACGAAGAGAAAACAACAAAAATTTAAGAGAATTCTGAATGCTCTACCTGATGCCTTTGTAAAGGCTATGAAAATGATCAGCAATAGTCAAGGCCAATGATAGGCTTTATATTTAAAGACTGGTCGGGCTAATGTGAACCCCTAATGTATGGAATTATGTATTTTATCAGACTTGACCTTTTTTGGGTGGGGGGTGTCGCAAAGGCACCCCTGAGGAGTTATAGGGCCTTAAAGTTTTTAGGCAGTAAGTCTAGAAAAAAAATTCTCCCACAATAATGGTTAATCGTAGAAAAAAAACTGAAATGCAGTTTAAAAGCCAATTGTATGTGCTTTTAGGCAAAATTAAATTTATGGTAAAAATTTGACCTATTAAGGCAAAAATAAACGGTCAAAGTAAAAAATTCTGAAAAAACTTCAATTTTTTTTACTTTGGAAGCCATTTTGGTATGAAAAGTGTCCAATTAAGACCCAAATTTTTTATTTTATTGAAAATGCTGGATCGATTTCCTTTAATTTGGTACCCCATATGTCTAATAAATTTTTTGAAAACAAGATGAGAAAATTAAATATGTAAATGAACATCTATCCAACTGCTATCAATGAAGTCGAATTATTAGATTTGATACAGTAAAACTAATAAGTTTTTTTATTCATATTTTTATATATATATTTTTTTTTACATCCGTCACTGATATAAATATTTAACATAGACTCAATTTATTCACATGTCACTATCTAAAGTATGTATGTATGCGTGTAAAGTGTCACAAATGACGACGTTAATTTCAGTTGACAGAGAAAAGTCATCATATACGTATTGTATACAATGCAATATTATATGCTTTTATCATAATTTCATTCGATCAAAATAATGCGCTTTAAAAAGCCTATCATTTTTCAAAAATCGTGCTGAAGCTATTAGGAGAAATAGTCTCGTGAATTTTATGCACTAACTTTGAAAACTTTTTGCAGCAAACAATGAAGTTTTTCATAAAAAATGGCTTCCTATTTTTATTAAAATAATACCTATATTTTTTTATTAAATTTACATAATAATTTTTTGTTTATTAAAATGCTGATTCGAATGAAATAGTATCTTAAAGCCTCTATTGGATGGTCGTACTTAAAAATAGAAAAAATTTGTTAAAAAATTCAAAGTTTAAACTAAAATATATTTCGTCTCTTCCGTCCCCATTTTCCTCCTTCGCCATATTCCTCGCCGGCCATCTTTCTCCCTGTGCAACTTTCACTCTCTTTCTCTCTCTCTATTTCTCTCTCTCTCTCTCTATTTCTTTCTCTCTATTTCTCTTTCTCTCTCTATTTCTCTCTCTCTATTCTCTCTCTCTCATTCTCTCTCTCTATTCTCTCTCTCTCTCTCTCTCTCCTCTCTCATTCTATTTCTCTCTCTCTCTCTCTTCTCTCTCTCTTCTATTTCTCTCTCTCTATTTCTCTCTATTCTCTCTCTTCTTCTCTCTATTTCTCTCTTTTCTCTCTCTCTTTCTCTTCTCTATCTCTCTCTCTCTATTCTCTCTCTCTCTATTTCCTCTCTCTCTTTTCCTTCTTCCTATTCTTCTCTCTTTTCTCCCTCTCTTCCTCTCCTCTCTCTCTCTCTCTATCCTCTCTCTCTCTCCTCATCCTTTCTCTCCCTCTCTCTCTCCTCTCTTTTCTCTCTCTCTTCTCTCTCCTACTACTCTCCCTTCTCTCTCCTTCTCTCTCTCTTCTCTATCTCTCTCTCCTTCTCTCACCTCTCGCTTCTCACCCTTCATCTCCCTTTTCTCCTTTTCCCTTTCTCTCCCTTCCCTCTCTTCTCCTCTTCTCTCAAACACTCTCACATCTCCATCCTTTTCCCTCTCCTCCTTCTCCTGTCTTCACACCATTCGAACTCTTTTTCCTCTCTATTTACTTATCTAAGTAAATTCACTCTTTTTATCTAGCTATTTACTCTTAATTATAATTGATTTACTACCCGCAGTAGCCTTCAGGCTCATTACAGCAGTGAATAGAGCAAAAAAGAATCCGGCTAGTCCGGTGGTCCCCACTAGCAAAATAAGACCACCGATTAAAACGGGAATTAATGTTAGAAACTTCAACTTGTAGGCAATTAATAGTGGCAAAAGGAATTTGCTTAATTTCTTTTTCAATCTCTTTATTCGGCGACCAGTTCCAACTGATGTAAGAAGACTCGCTGCCACTTCCTCTCCTCTTGTTCGCTCTTGACTTCGAGCCGTCGACGCGGACGATGCGGACATTAATGTGCTCTGCGTTGCTTTCGGTGATGTACCTTCGTGGCCTTGAACTTCAACAGGCGATGATGATGCGTTAATGATTGCTACAATTCTCTTTTGCCCATACCCAAAGCGGAGGTCATTATCGTTAGTGGAATTTTTTTCTGCAAGAGAAAAAAGCAAAAAACAAATGAAATAACTTTTACTTATTGAAGCTTTTGTAATTTTGTTTTCTTCTTGAAAACATGGTCATGGTTTTTATTTTTTAATGTCACTTTATTCATGAGTGAGTATCTTGATGGTGAATTTTTCTTTTGAAAAGAAAATCTTAGTTCAAACATTCCTGGATTCACACTGTAGGTAAAAAAAAGGAAACTGCTCAGGGCGGTGCGAATTTGAGGGCGGAAAGTTATGAAGAAAAAATCTGAAAATTTGGGGTAGAGTATTATCATAGAATAAGTAATAATAGAAGGAGCGTCTGAACGATTGCTTCGTTGCGCATAATAGGCGCGGGCGGTAAGGAAGAGGTGGAAGAAACGAAATTCTCTCTCATTCTTAATCCTATTGATGCTCACAGCAGAGCCCGCTCATAACATATTTGCATGGTATGAGCGAAAATAATCTATATTTTGACTTAAAAGTCCTATCACTTTTGATACACTGCTCCAATTTTCATAAAATAAAAACTATAAGAAAATTTGAATAATTTGGAAAATCGTATACGCTTACTCTATATACATAGCTATCTACAAAAGGAACAAAGTTCGTAACTGACAGAAAATTTCAAGTCTTCATAAACCTACAATTTCTATTAATTCTCTTCACATTCATAGCTGTAAGCACCCAGCCGGAAATTTTCTTATAAATGACCAATTCATTAATTTTTTCACCAAGGATATCAAGGGGAAAATTTGAGTACTTCTCAATTGCAATGGCATTGCCATCGAGAGGAAATGTTATTCATCGCAACTCCAATGGCATTGTCATCGATAGAGGTATCGATACGACGGAGTAGATCTATTCCACTTTCGATGACCAACTCGTGACATATGCACGTATGACTGCCAATGCCGCTTGTGTGTTAATTTCATTAGAAAGTTGGTGTGTAATCAGGAGGAGTCGCGGCTCTATGTCATGCTGAAATCATTGATTGTTTCACCGGGACATTTCCGGCTGGGGTGTCACCGAGTACCCACATACTCTGCTTACAGCTATGAATGTGAAGAGAATTAATAGAAATTGTAGGTTTATGAAGACTTGAAATTTTCTGTCAGTTACGAACTTTGTTCCTTTTGTAGATAGCTATGTATATAGAGTAAGCGTATACGATTTTCCAAATTATTCAAATTTTCTTATAGTTTTTATTTTATGAAAATCGGAGCAGTGTATCAAAAGTGATAGGACTTTTAAGTCAAAATATAGATTATTTTCGCTCATACCATGCAAATATGAGCGGGTTCTGCTGTGGGCATTAATAGTGGAAACAATGAGAGCGGGCTCCCACGCGAGGAACCCGCCATACAATTTTCGCTTTGTATGAGACGCTCCTTCTATATTATTACTTATTCTATGGTATTATTATTCATTTTTCACCTGTCCAATTAAGTATTCGCTATGGAATTGTAATGACTGGACATTTTTAGTTTGTTCGTCATACCCTCACATGGGGTGGGAAATAGGGTGGTCCAAAATTGTATGGGAAATTTTTTTTGTGTCGGATTTTGCGAGTCACCCCCTCAAAAATTGTTTAATTGAAAAAAAAAACTTTTAAAATTTGCTTGATAGTTTTGTGAAAAAATTTTTCTCAGTGTAAAAATTAAAAAAAAATATTTCTAGATTTCCTGATATTTAAGAAATCAGCCAACGTTTGTTTCGTCTTCCTATCTTAATTAGTTTTTGAGATATTTAGAAAAATGTAAGTGCATATTTTTGTTAATTGTACTAGCGATATGAGTTTAAAAAATCATGTTTCTGAACTTTGACCTCGTTGAGCACCCCCTAAATGATGTCCGATCGATCTAAATCTTTTCATTTCTCTTTTCTATTGTCCTCTACTACATTTTGAGGGGGTGACTCGCAAAATTAAACGAACTTTGCAAATTTGGACCACCCTAGTGGGCATATTTGAGGTCATCGAATGTTGAAAAAAATTTGATGGCAGTTCCTGAAGTACTCGGGGAGTATAGCAATTTCCTATAGGTACTTGATTTATTTAAATTTTTTCAATTTCTTTTTTAAATCGATCTCAAAAAGTGTGGCCGAGAATTAAGTTGTGCACTGAATTATGGCTTTATTTCGTTACGCGTTCAATATTTATATCTCCTATCTATGATAAAGTTGTAGCCCTGGACTCGAAAAAAATAGTTTTAGTACTAACTTATTCAAAAACACTCCATCCATAAGCTAAAAGTTGCAACAATCCAAAAAATTTAACGATTTTTTCACCTCTTTTCAATCTTTCTTTACCAAAGATCCCAAGCCAATAAGAATATTTTGATATTTTTTTAAATTTAAATATAGAAAAGTGATTACTAAACAATTCCTTTAAGTACACAAACTGCATCTGAGCGCTCCTTGATACAGTTGTACCACTGCAAAGGTGGACAATTTTTACCCAAAATCAGAAGAAAAAATTCAAAAGTACCCCTTCAATATGCTCAAAATTATTATAATATTAATCCAATGCAAATGGATAAGACTCGTGAAAATATTTTCTAATCAGGCCAACTTTAACTCTCTGAGGGCGTACACTGAGCGAACTTTTCCATGATTTTTTTTTAAAAGGGCGCATTGTTATTCACAGTTATTTTGATTTTCGAGCAGATCGAAAAATTCAAAAGAAAAATTGTTGAGTCAACAACATTTTTGGTTGATTTAAAGTAAATATGTTTAATTACATTTCTTTTCGTTCGGTATAATTCTCATTTGGTTTATAAAATATGACATAAGATATTTATTCATCTTAGAACTTTTTAAGCATTGCGAAAGCAGTCCCGACAACGGAGTGACAAAATTGGATGAGGTCCATCCGATGGCTATTTCTTGGGGTTATGTTCAGCAGAGTATTGGATGTATAGGTATTTTTTTTTTGGAATTTTTTTTTTTTTTTTAATTATCTTGTCATTTCAATTACGTCCAGTGCTCGGACTTCTACCACTTTAGTGGTAGATCTACCACTATTTTGACTTTCTACCAATTTTAAATCTACCACTTTTTATAAAAATCTACCACATCTTCTTTAAAAATCTACCACCTTTAAAAATTTTCAAGTCCGAGCACTGATTACGTCCGTGGTTGGTTCAACAATTTAAATTAAAATCCATTTTTGAAAATTATCATTTCAATTCAACCTGAACCATAATTGATTCAAAAGGAAAATCTTATTTTTTCCAGCAAGAAAAATTGTTAAATTAAAAATATTCCTTGTTGAAGCCGTTTTGTGTGTTTTTCCTTTTGATTTGATTTTTTTCTCTGTGTAGAAATGATAAATTCGGACCTCAACTTGAAAATTTAAGCTCTGATTTTGTGACAAGCCATAATTTATTACATCATTCATGTCTGCCAACGTTTTGAGTTCTTAAACTTTATTTTTTTTTAACCCGGTAGCGCCTAGCGACGCCATATGGGTATTTCCAGAAAAAAGTAAACTTTTTGTCACGTCCGAGCATATCTAATTGCCTTTCTGATCTGCATAAAATTTTGATAAGTATAAAATCCGGAAGATCTGCGCGATAATAGTTAGAGAAAAAAATTACCATTTTCCGCATTCTTCAATTCGGGACTTAAAATTGCTAAAGTAACTGTCACGTCCGTGTGGAAATACCCATATGGCATCACTAAAATTGTTAGTTTTCTATCATCGCCATATCTGAACCAGTTCTTATTTTATTTAATTTTTTATAAGTATATATATATATTTTAATTCAGTCGCTACCGGGTTAAAGAAAAATTTTTCTTTTGAATGCAAAATTTTTATCGCATTCGTTTCATTGGAAAATATAATTTCCGGTATTAAAGCGTGTCTCTTTCATGTGACAATATCTCGAAGGGTGTTTCGTTTATTTTAAAACCCCCCTCCCATTTTGGGTGAAAACACCCAGTTTTCGGGGAAATATTTTCCAGATATAATCTCTCCGAAAACTTTTCTTTCATTGCCCAAACATTGTTGAGTGCGAAGGATGCAAATGAAGAGTAAACATCGACGAAAATAAACGTAAAAGGTTCAAAATGGAAGATTTTTTTTTTTATTTATCCTAAATACACGGAAGTCCGTCCTACGCATTCTAGGAATAGGAACCAAGCAGTTCCGCTTTATTTATAGGAGAAGATAATTAATGGATTGTGTTAATGAAAAGACCCCGTTTGATAAGCTAAAAATAATATTGAGCAAAGCCAATACCTACCGTTTACATCATTCCCAAAAGCATCATCACCATCGACCGCATCATCATATCATCTCGATCATCATTATAATCATCACCATCGCTGCTTACAAGACACTCGAACGAATTGCACCAACGTATGAATTTAATCAATGTACTTTGTAGTGGGGAAATGATTTCATTAACTTGATTACCAAGGGTTGCCAACGCATTCAAAAAGCTTTCCGTTTCATTATTATTAATTTTTTTCATCTCAATAGCGGATGTTGCCATTGTGGCCGCGCTGTCGATGCGCTCTTTAACTTCTTCGATTCGTTTGTGAGTTTGAACACTGATCTCAATATCCTGTTTCTTCGGCTCTTTACGTTGCGGTGGTAAAGAAAAATTCTCAACAATATCCTTTGGCATTGTTATTTCGTTGGTAAATTTGCTCATCGATTTGTTGGTGGCAGTTGGTGAACGCATTTCACTGATAGCCACAATGTACGGCTCAATGATTTCAACATCCGTTGCTGCTGTTCGCGTGAAATAATTTCCGCCAGCAACATTTTCCCTATACGATCCGAAGTAGCGCGGATGGTCGCTTTCTTCTTGAAAATCCTGTTTTCGTGGTGTTGTGTAAACATTATTATATTGTTGTTGTTGTGTTATATTTTCCTTGTAAAGTCCTTTCCCGTTCGGCATTCAAAAGAATCCAATCTCGTAGAAGTGTACTTTTCCACAAGTTCGCTGTTGGGCTCATGTCGTTTCGTGTCGATGGTCTGCCGCCGAGAGGAGAATTTTCTTTTTCGTACGGCTGGAGTAAATCACGCGAAAAGCAGCACACGGAACTTATGAACAAAATTATTGAAAATTGTATTTTTTGCATTTTTTTTTTTGTTTTTTTTTTTCAAAATTAGTTTTAATAAAATCACAAGAAATTTTTTTTCTTTTTTTTTTAAATTTAAACAATTTAGAGAAACATTAATGTCCTGGATATTTGTGGCGGAGGGACCGATACCACGTAACCGAACATCGACATCGTACGCGAAGAGAGTTCATGCGAAAATAGAAAAGTTTTCTTCGACGTTCGACATTTTATTAATTTTTCCCTTTTTGGTCAGACTTCATCTAATTTGTCCACTCGCTGTCATTCGGTTTATATATTTTTTTTTTTTTGTTTTATTTATTGTCGTAGTTCACTGATTTTTATAATACTTATTTCTCCTACTCAAGCTGTTGATTAGTCTCTCTTAGAGACAACCGATTCGGTTAAGATTGTCGTTTATTGCTATTGTGCTTGGACTTAAGTAACTGAAACGAAAAGGAAAAGTCGAAAATTTTCATATCAAAATTGAGAAAATTACTTTTCCCAACGACACGTACAAAAGAAAAAAAGAAAAAGAAGAAAAAAAGCGAAGCGAATGAAATTGAAAATATTAACCACGAAAAGGTAGAGCAACTCCCGATTGCGTTGAGAAAATGAAGAAAAATAAAAGAAAATATAAGAAAAAACAAAACAAATTTGAAAAAATTGAAAAAAAATATAGAAAATAAAATCAGAAAATAGAAAAAAAACCACGGTCAGAGCTAAAAAGGGGCGTTTGGGGCGTCAGACTCATTCAAGCGATGCTGATGTTTTCCTTTCTTTTAAAATTCGTTCGTTGATAAGTATTAGAGTTACTTTGTTTGTCTCTACGTTTTGCTTCCGTTTTATTTCTCTACACAGAGAAAAAAATCAACCAGAAAACTGGTTCAATCAAAAGGAAAAACATACAAAACGGCTTCAACAAGGAATATTTTTTATTTAACAATTTATTCTAAAGATTTTCCTTTTGAATCAACCATATTTCAGGTTGAAATGACAATGATAATTTTCAAAAATGGATTTAAATTGAAATTGTTGAACTAACCACGGACGTAATCAGTGCTCGGACTTGAAAATTTTTAAAGGTGGTAGATTTTTAAAGAAGATGTGGTAGATTTTTATAAAAAGTGGTAGATTTAAAATTGGTAGAAAGTAAAAATAGTGGTAGATCTACCACTAAATTGGTAGAAGTCCGAGCACTCTGGACGTAATTGAAATGACAAGATAGCTTTTAAAATAAAAAAAAATACCAAAAAAAAATACCTATACATCCAATACTCTGCTGAACATAACCCCAAGAAATAGCCATCGGATGGACCTCATCCAATTTTGTCACTCCGTTGTCGTGACTGCTTTCGCAATGTTTAAAAAGTTCTAAGATGAATAAATGTCTTTGTCCTATTTTATAAACCAAATGAGAATTATACCGAACGAAAAGAAATTTAATGAAAAATATTTCCTTTAAATCAACCAAAAATGTTGTTGACTCAACAATTTTTCTTTTGAAATTTTTCGTTCTGCTCGAAAATCAAAAGGACTGTGAATAACAATGCGCCCTTTTAAAAAAAATCATGGTAAAGTTCTCTCAGTGTATTCGGTTTTAGAGATTTTTTTTTTTTTCATCATTTGTTTTTCTTTGTTCAGAAAATGAGAGTGAAGTGACAATGAAGGCACTCTTTTATCTCTAAAAATTTGTGTTCTTTGTTGCAAATTTGAATGGAAGAGCACTCTTCCTTGTCGCCAAAGAGGACTCGACTTGATTAACATTGCAACTAGGAGTAAATGTTAAAATAAATTAACATCAGAATGCTGTTCATTCTTCGGATTAATTGTACTTTTTAACATTTATTTAAGGCTACAAAGTGATAAATTAATACTGAGCTCCGCTTTTTTAAAGAGGAAGGATTTTAAATTCCTAGTCATTCCGAAGTTTATGTGATTATCGAAAACGAATCAATAAAGTTAAACTCGTAATGAAGATACGTGGGCTAAAATTTTTTTAATGCTTAAATTTCTGTCTCTGTCAATGAAATTGAGTTTTCATGAAGAAGAAATTCAAATTAATAACAAATTAATTTTAACAAAAAATTTATGAATAACGAAATAAAATACTCTAGTCGAATTGAAAAAAATCAAATATTACCAAAACTCCATTTTTTTGACTCGCAAATTACGGTAACATTGTTGTTTTGCCTTGTCTTGTCTTGCCAAAATTTTTAAACGGTTGCAGAATTGGTTAAACTTCTTCCTTTCTGATAATTTAATCGCTCTATTGAGACGTTCTTTTCTATTGGCGGATCAGGTCAAGCTTTCCTCACTTCAGATTTATAACAAGAAGAATTCTTTCTTTTAATTTAATTGAAATTTATTTCTAAATGAATGAGAGCTCATTTTCACGGCATTCCATTGTACCTTAGCACGCAAAATTTTTTTAAATTGTAGAGGCAAGATTTGTAGGTTAACCCTCTAATGCCACAAATTCTTTTTTTTTTCAATGAAAAGTTCAGATATGACTAACTTTGGGTAGAAAAACATGAATCTGAAATACTTAATTGTTCTTAGTTATATTTGGTAATTTGTTCGAAAAAAGTCCGTCTGGAGACGGAGCCAGGAATTAGAGGGTTAAGACGTCTTTTCTTTTTAAGGCATATTTTAGTTGGAAAGGTAGTTTTCGGGAGTAAAACTCTAACTAATCTACTCTGATCTATTCTATAAAAAGAAACGTTATAATCTAAGTAACCTTCAAAAGACATAGTAAAATTTTTTATTTGAGTATTTTTGATTATTTTAGTAATCCCAAGTAATCGTGATTACAACCTAATTATTTACTTGCAATCGTAATGAATTACTAATCAGAAATTTCTCACAATTTCATTGCCATGCGTTGCCATGCTATTTGCACGCTATTCGTAAAAAACGGAGAAGTTAAGGAGACGCTATAATCACTTGAAGTCAGAAAAGAATTCTCACAAATTAGTGTCTTCAAAAAGTGCAAACAGAGTAAGCTTTAGAATGCTATAGTTCAAGTGTATCGTGTTACGTATTATTGATGATGAGATGATTTCTATAAAATGTTATCCAATTCGAGTCATGCTCTGTTGCCGCTTTCGTCAGATAGTAAAGCTATCGTTGAGTGATGTTTTAATGAATTGTTGTCACATACACATAACATCGAGACATTGTCTGTATGCCGATGCGCTCATCGAGCATGCTTCGAATGTGGATGATAAGTAAGCTTTCAGGCATAAATAGTTTCTCAGTCGCGCAGGTGTTCGGTCGTCGGCTTTCGTAATGCCGATCGGAGTGATTTGTATGATGCTCGATCAGTGAAAAAAAGTCGTTTGCATTGCATATCGACGCATCGACACAATGTCGATGTGGCACTGGTTTATTAAGTAAAGTTCTTATCGAGGCTTCAGTCTCTTTCAGTGCGCGCAGGTGTTCGGTCGTCGGTTTTCGTAAGTCTCGGGTCGCGGATCGCGGAGTGTTTGTGTGTGCCTCGATGAGTGAAAAAAAGAAGTCGTTTTGCTTGTGCATATCGAACAGCATCGTATACAAATTGTTCGTATGGTGAGTCACTGGTTTTTTATATCAGTTAATTTGGTTTCCTTTAATGACGAAAATGAAAAGGCATTTTCAATTTTAATCGGCAGTTCATGCAAATCATTTAAATGTAACCATGTCCCGCTATGTTTTTTGTGCACACACATTCAATTTATTGAGCAGCTAACTGTCGCCATCTTCGCTTGTCCGAAGAGAGGCAATTTGAGAAAATTTGTTCTCTCATTCTTTCCTTCTTTGCTTTGGTCAAACCGCTTTGTCTTTTTTGCATAGTATTTTGTATAAATATTAGTTCCTATACATTTTGGTACATACTCAACACCTGCACAAATCTTCTTGCCTATCAATGACAACAAATGATACAGTGAAGGGAACAATCCTTGTATAACAAAGCGAGCGATTTAAATGCTTTGCTTTTGAATCAAGAGAGAGAGAGCGTGCATTGTTTGCATTTTGTTTTTGCAAAGCAAACAATGAACTATGCTTGCTCACTACAAAGCTTCTTCTGTTTTGCTTTTTCAAAACGAAAATCACGCGTTCCTTTATATTTCAATGAGTGCACTAAACCATTTGATATTTTATAGTTGGCTTTCTTATGTTGTTGTTGCTGTATTTTTCTGTGAATGCATGCATCGTATGTTGTTTGAAATTTACTGTTACAGGTACATATTTGATCATTTTTGACCAAAAATATAATTATTCGAGGAGCATAGCAGCTTTTTCGAGCATAAATCGACAATGTATCATTTGAATTGAATCGAAATTATCCCTGAAATTAAAGAAAATCAGCCCGTCTAAGGGCCGTTTTCTCATCCTACTTTTAAGCTCTATCTGCCAGTTAAAATTCAATTTCTTTGACTTATTAATCAATTTTGTAATGAAATTATCATCGGGATAATTTAACTTACAGATAAAAAAAAGATGAGAAAACGGCCCTTAGACTTTCTTTTACATGGGTTTAAGATCGGTCAAGAAAATAAGATTCTGTAGACCTTAAAACCTTTAAAAAAAAAAAAAAACACATATTGTTAGAGACAATTCATGAAACATTTCCCTTCATCGGCCTCTAAAGAGTCGATCGCAAAGAGATAACATCATTTTTGCATTTCCTATTCAAGGTGATATCTCCAGTTCTGTCAAAAATGAAACAGAAATGAAAAATTTCATATAAAAAACAGTTCAGAAAATTTCTGATTCATTTCTCAAGCGTTTTTTATACCCGACACACTCTGTGTCGAGGGTATATTGCGTTTGTGTGGTTGTGTGTAAACACCCAGAACCAGTCGAGATAGACCATACAAAATATATATAGAAATGATCAGTGTCACCAGGAGATTCGATTTAGCCATGTCCGTCTGTTTGTATACAGTTATCTTATCGAAGGAGTTGAGCTATCTTGACGAAATTTGGTATGCGTGCTCACGGGGACATGAGTAAGAACAAGTTCGAGAATGGACCCGATCGGACCATTTTTAGGGGTACCTCCAGTACTAGGGTTTGTTACGAAAATCACAAAAACTGCTCTTAAATCGAAGTTTTTCAAGGTATTTTAATGAAATTTGGTATTTGAACATATTTAAAAGCAAGTAATATATGACATATTTCAAAAAATTGGAAAAGTGGGCGTGGCAGAAGGACGTCTCTTGAATATTCTCTCTTACACCCGAAATTCAAATGGGACTTGAACGAAATTTGTCAGTTATGCTTCCTTTGTAGCCATAAATATCCTCTCCTAAAATTTTTTTGATAGGTCGATTATTAAGGGTACATCCAGTACTAGGGTCTGTCGTAAAAATCTCAAAACTGCCCCAAAATCGGACTTTTTCGAAATATTTCAATGAAACTTAAAATTTGAGTGTATATTTTATCCTCCGATTAGAATTGAAAAAAATTGGAAAAGTGGGCATGGCAAAGGGGCGGTTTTTTATAAAGAAATTTAACAAAAGTCGGCATATGGGGCCCCTTATGGCCTTAAACACCTTTTGATATTAAAAATTATTTGAACATGTGAGTCTTTTTTGGGGTTTTTTGGTGTCAGGCTCGCCTGACTTTAACACCCTTACTTGTTTGTCTTAAATCTAATTCAATTTTTTATTAATTTTTTTTAAACTCTTAAATACTATTTTCGCCCACTGTCCGAATCTCTCTACAGCTGCCTGCTCAACAAGGTCTTTGAACTTTTGTCCAACAACTCGACCCTCGAAAATAAAAGCTCCAACCAAACCTTCGCCCACTTCACGCACCAATCACATGACGAATTGGAGCTCAAAGTCAAACGAATTCAATTTAAATGGCACTTGTGTATGTAAAACTTACGATTTAAGCACTTCATATTCTGATTCGTCACAATCGAATTCATTCAGAACCAAAACCTTTAATTAAGCGCTTTTTTCCGAATTTCAAGTTCCGATTCAATCAAGCATTTCATGAATTTCTTATTATTTCGGAACGATTTGATCACAAAATTTCAGCCACGAACCATTTCTTGACCAGGTGAGCAACAAATGCAACTGTTGCATCGCTTGCAAAAGGGAGTTCTATTTAAAGATTACGGCCATAGAGAGTAATTGTCCGTTGAGAGCTTTGCTTGCATTTGCATAGAAGAAGAAGAATACAAAAAAAAGCAACTCTTAATTTAAGTAATTGCAGTGCATGGGGAAAATCGTTGCTTCCTATTCACTTATTCATTGAGAGTGGCAAGTGGTGCAGGCACAGTGCTGAAGATGTTGTCCGAAGATGCTGCAGAAAGGGATTGCCGCATTGTGTACGTGAATTGTTTAAATTTGGCTTAGCACTGTTTGCATGAATTGCTCACTTGGAAAAGGCTAATGGAAATTTGTGGAAAGTGTTTCTTCTTCTTTTTCTTTTTGTGTTTTACTTTTCTGGTATGCAAATTGTTAAAGATAATTACTGAAATAAACTCAGACACGTTTTCAGTTAGTGGTGCACATTTTTTAGTGTCCATTTCTATTGCCTTTCGCAGCGAGTGTTTGCAGCTTCATTAGGGAAATTATTGTCATTCAAAGTGAATGCTTGAGGGCATGGAGCTTTTTTTACAAAACTCTATGTTGTTGGGCTCATTTTTATACCCGACACACTCTGTGTCGAGGGTATATTGCGTTTATGTTGTTGTGTGTAACACCCAGAACCAGTCGAGATAGACCATGATGAAAGTTGATATTTGAACATGTTTAAAATCAATTAATATGATTTATAAAAATTGGAAAAGTGGGCGTGGCTGAAGGGCGTTTTTCGAAAATTGTCTCCTACACCCGAAATTCAAATGGGACTTGAACGAAATTTGGCAGTTATGCTTCCTTTGTAGCCATAAACATCCTCCCAAAAAATGTCCTTGGTCGGTTCATTATTAAGGGTACCTCCAGTACTAGGGTCTGTCACAAAAATCCCAAAACTGCCTCAAAATTGGACTTTTTCGAAATATTTTAATGAAACATAAAATTTGAGCGTATATTTAAGCCTCCGATTATAGTTCACCAAAAATTGGAAAAGTGGGCGTGGCAAAGGGCGGTTTTCACATAGAAATTTGACAAAAGTCGGTATATGGGGCCCCTTACGGCCTTAAAAACCTTTTGAATATTCTTTCTTAGTGGTCCTGTTTTTTGGGCGTGGTTCAAAAATTATTTGAACATGTTTGTCTGTGTCGGGTATTTTATTGTCAGGCTCGTCTGACTATAACACCCTTACTTGTTTTTTTAAAGTAATATTCAAAATGAAGTGAGAAAAGAGCACGCTTTCAATCATCCGAGGTGCAGTTTCTCCTACGATTAGTTACGATCGGGTTAATATCGGGTACCTACTCACTTTCTTTAAATTATCGCGAAAAATGCACCATTAGAAGAAGGGATGTGTTGATATTTCTAAATATCGATATTTTTAGACATCGATACGAAAATTGTTTATACGCTATTTACACGTTAAGACATTTCGATAATGAAACGCACTTTTTTGTGGACTAGGGATGCGCGGGGATGTGGTATGGGAGCGTTTTTCTCTCTTCCCCCTGCGTCTCTTGCCATCGAAAATTTGTTTCATTATCGAAATGTCTTAACGTGTAAATAGCGTAATAGCAAAAATTTGATATAAGATATGTATATCGGAAATCGATACTTAAACTCTAATATTGAAGAGCAATATTTTTGTATCATCGCCTATGTGTTTTGGGGGCAAAAGGGATGATTGTTCAACCGTTATAATACCTATTTTTAATTTTAAAATAAAGCCATTTTCGCACAATTTTTAAATAAACAAAATTCCATTTTGAACCTAATTAGTACTCCTAATAAATAACGGGGCTTCTTTGTATACATTGTACTAATAATCCTTTACTAAAGTGCAAAAAAGGGCATTTTGTTCAGTATAAGAATAAACGATGAAAGAATTTAATCGATGTTATCGAAGTCGAGACTTATCGAGACTATCGCCCATCCCTCACTTAGAATCAACCTTAATTTCGCGTGCCTTTTCTTACCTGACGTCGGTCATAAAAACGAAGATCAACACGCAAATAATTTTAAATTGGCATATGTGGACCTAACTGTGTCCCAGCCATTATTTTAATAGTAAAAAAAAAAAAAAAATTTCACGTGCCTCTGACTCTTCCGGAAATGATAATATTCATTCAACGAACGTCATTTATTTTTTATCAGAGAAATCGAATCATTTAGCTTGAAATCTGTCGTCCTGAAAATAGACCTTGTATTGTAAACTCATTTCTCTCTTCTACTTTGGATGGTGAAGTCTTAAAATAACAATTCATTTCTACCTTTCATTTTAATAATAATTCTTAATAATTCGCAACATTGTTAAAATAAATTTTATTGAAATTGCTGCGATGCCAGGGAATTTTTTATCAATTTAAAAGCATCGAGGGTAAATCATAAATGAGTTCTCATTAATTTTTGCCACAAAAAATTCGTTGCAAAAATTCATTCTTAAAAGGAGGAAAATTATGCAGAAATGAATTTAATTGAAAACTTTACTGAGATTGGAGCTTCTCAGTAAAGTTTTCAATGTTCAAATATTCAATATCTGCATACTTGAAGGCATAAGAATTTAATACTTAGTATCATTTTTATATGGGCATACTTTTAGGATGCCAATTGAAATATTATTAACAGGGTTCGGATTTTGTTGAGTTTTATATATTTAAAGCATACTTAATGGGGCAAAAACATTGCTTACCAACGTTTTGCGAATAAGTTAAGCGAAGTCGAACTTCAAAAAAAATCTCATATTGAAGTTAAAAATCGATTTGAACCTTTACATTATATATGTATGTATGTTTGAGTGGGTATTTATTCTCTTACAGATATATTAAAATCAGATAATAATGGTTTTATTGTAATTATATATTATAAACAACAACTATTAATTATTTACTTATTAGATTATATATTAATTCTCTTTGTTATTAGTTTTTTTTTTTTAGTGCGAAAACCAAAAATAAACATTATGAAAGGAATATGAACTACTTCACGATAATCACAAATATTTGTTGCCAGAATTTCTATAAGATTGGAAGAACCCACCAACGATTTTATGTTATGGTAAGTGAAACATTTTCATTATATTTTTCTAATAAATTTCGAAATTAAAAGATTTTATGTATTTACCCCTCAAATTCCACAAAAAAAATCCTCTCAGATAAAAAAAATTTCTGGTAGAGGAAATCGCGTATCTGAAATAATTTTTTTATTTTATTTTTTCTTCATTTTTTCGCATAAACTCTGTCTAGAGAAGGCCAGGAATTAAAGGCATATATTGACAATATTGGCTTTATAGTTTGTCCTCCACAAATATCCCTCTTTTCATTTTTATTGTACGAGTATAAAATGAATGAATCGGTTTATTTGCTTAAAAAGATGTTCATCGGATTTTATTGCCGTGACCAGCTAAAATTTCCAATATTCTAACCATGAAACTCAATTAGACGAACAAATTCTACACAAAGGTCTCCTTAGATATTATTTTTGAGTATTGTGCTTAAATATTAAGACGCAATCATTTAAATTATATTATTATTAGTATTGCGCACTTTGAGCTATATTAAGCCCGACGACATTATCTGTTTACGAAGAGTATTAAATTATGGCTATCGCCCTGATGACACTTTATTGTTTACGAAGAGTTGGAATCCTATGTTGCCTGATGATGTTTAACAAAGGCATGCGAGTCATTTTCGAAGGTAAGCAAAGGCACGTGAAAGGAATTTTTAAATTTGGTTGATTTTTCGATAGGTGCCTTCTAAAAACACTGTGGAGACTAGTTTTTAGATTTTTATTTTGAACGGTCCTTGAAATATCCTTGAAATATCCTTTTTTCAAAATTTTATATCCCAAAATTAATAAAGATAAGGAAATGAAACAAACGTTAGCCGATTGCTAATATAACAGGAAATCAAAAAATTTTTTTAAAAATTTTTACACTGAGAAAATTTTTTCCACAAAACTAAAAAGATAATTTTAAATTTTTTTTCAGTGTATTCCCAGTTTGACGCCACTCTACAATTTTTTTTTTTAAAATACCTCTAAGAATTTGCTTTCATTTAAAAAAAGTTTCATTGAGATATTCAAAAAATTACAAGTGCACATAGATGCTCTAGTACTAATATCCAGTACACATACATATATATACGGCATGTTTTTAAAATTTTAATATCTCCAGAAATAATTAAGATAAAAAGATGAAACAAACGGTGAATTATTGTTAATAAAACATTATATTTTTTTTAAATATTCAAAAGGTTTTACAAAAACTGAAATACACTGAAAAAAATAGTTACATTTTTGTTTTCTTTTTTGTGCAAAAAATTTTCTCAGTGTAAAATTTCAAATTCAAATTTTCTATATTCCTGATATTCCCCATATTCTATATTCCTTTCGCCTCTTATCTTAATTAGTTTTTGAGATATAAAATTTTGAAAAAAGGATTTTCAAGGATATTTCAAGGACCGTTCAAAATAAAAATCTAAAAAAATAGCCTCCACAGTGTTTTTAAATGGCACCTATCGAAAAATCAACAAAATTTGAAAATTACTTTCATGATGCCGCAACCCGCCAGACCCTTTGCCAAAAAAAAAAAAAAATGCGGTACAAAATTTTATACATTTTTGGAGGAAAAAATTGAGACTTTCTCACATACCCAACGTCTTTTTGGGGCTTTAATTCTCGATTTTCGAGATTTTCATTCTACTGACTTTTTTTTAAATTTAATATGGGTCTTCTCTTAAACGTGTATTTGCGTCGAAAACTTCGAAAAATCGTAAATCAAGAAGGCTTAGAAATAAATGAACGAAATTTTGTATGAAAAATTTTACACTTTTACGATTTTTCAATCATTTCACTTTTAAGGGAATACCCTAAATATATTAGGTGCACATCAGCGCTGCTATATGATTTTCTTTATCAAGTTAATGAAAAGAACTCCCCAAAAATGGGAAAATTTATTGGTTGAAGAATTTAGACAAAAAAAAAAATCTGGATTTTTTCGTCATTCAATTATCTATCAAGTCAAACAGTAGAACGTCCCTCACTTCACGGCAATGATCCATTGAATATATTCGCTTGCAAATGATGAGAAAGAAATACTGGTATATTTGTAACTAGCCTGAGAATAGTTGGGGGAAGGAATCCATTAATTACGTCAACAAAATGAGGTGGTGAGGGGGTCTAGAAAATTTCACCAAATCGGCAAATCGAGCGCGAAAAACTCTCACTGAAACTCACCATTTCCAAAGCTGGAGAAAATATGTTGACGTAATTAATGGATGTCCCCATATTTTCAGGCTTCAATGACCATAAATAACATCCACACTCATTAAACTTACATAAATAAATTATGATGCCATTATCTGATTATTAAGTTCCTTTTAAGAACTCTATTTTTAAACGTCCAAATATGCCGTAGACTTCAAGTTTGTCGTCATCGAATTAAAGAAAATCGTTTTCCTTGAATAGAAAACTCATTCCAAAAAAAGAGACGCAATTTGTTGCAGCGATAGAAAGATTTTTTTTTTTTTTTTTTTTTTTTTGTGTTCAATGGAAGGACTAACTGAATTAAGTATAGATTCTTGTGGTGTGACCTCATTGAAAACTCGAAGGATATCGTCTTTGACACCATTACTCTGAACTTTATTATTATTTTTGAGACGCAAAGACGAGCATTGATAGGAGCCTGTTGTGTTCTTTTGGGAGTGAATGTTTTAAGGTCAGGGTGCGTCTGTCGAATCTATTTATAATTTAAGATGATTGCTTTCGTTTGGAAAAATTTTCTTTAATATCGACTTGAAGGGAAATCTTTGAGATGATAAATGTTTAGTATTTTGGTAGAAAAAAATTTTTATTCCCTGTTTTTTAAGTACCTACCTACAGCGAATAAAAATATTTTCAGCACTGCGAAGGATTTTTCTTCATGATTCATTTTATTTATATTTTTTAATATTTTTTTTTTTCTCAATATAAATTTGCAGATTTTTTTAATAATATCAAAATTAAATAATGAAAATAAAGTTATTTAACCTTAACAATTAACAATAAATAATTAATAAAATAAATAAATAAATAAATGGACAAAATATTCTTCTTAGTACTAGTTTTTTGAAATGAAATTCTAGAGATTGAGATTGTCAGAGAGAGAGAGAGGAGAGAGAGAGAGAGAGAAGAGAAAGATAACAGTTGAAAGGAAAAGAGAAGATTGAAATGCGGAAATCCAGGAAGCAAAAGCACAAGTGCAGGAAACTATTTTTTCTAATGAGTAATTGAAAATGAACCGTAAGGAAGCCGTTGCCCATTCGGTTGTCCATACGTCTTGTCTATCGTTATGTCTGTTGTTCTTTTGGTCTGTCTGTCTATTGAGTTCTACGTCACAGTGGAAAAAGCGTAGATATTTAAATTAGACTGCGAATAAAGAATAAAAGTTCAGTTGAGGTCAATGGAAATGCGATGCAATGTGGATGAATCGATATGGGATGCGATGAGTTAGTTGAATGAAACCAGCGCGAAAGTGAGGAAAAAAAAATATAAATAAATCGCAAGAAATGAAAGCAAGTCTCTTAAAGCGTTAGCTACTCAGCTTCGTAACTGTTCATGGAAAAATTCATTATAACAATTGCCTATCGTTGAATGGTTTTCTCTAAGAACTGTAAATTCTAAATTAACAGAAGAGGTTCGAAAAGATTCTTTTTCTCTATCTTTTTTCTTCTTTTTTTTTTTTTTTTGTAGTTTCTTTTCTAATTAGTGCGTTTTCTTTGATAAGAAGTATGTCTAGTTAGCAAGAATTTGTACTGTTCTTGATTAGAAAACATAATAAAGTAAATTCTGAAAGTGGAGTTAAATGTGAAATCTAATTACAAAAACCATTGATCGTCTGATAAAAAAAAAGAAGAAAAAAATGATTTTTCTTGAACTCCAATTGGAATTATGAACTTGGCGCTTTTTCGTTATTGTTCTGTATTTGTTGTTGTTGTTGTTGTTGTTGGTGCTGTGCTGTTGCTGTTGCTTCTTCTCATAGCCACGGTATGCAAGATTTTGCGCCTCATTATATGAACGACGATCCCAGCCACCGCTGCTGGCACCGCCGCCGCCGCCACCACCAGAAGACCAACCACCACCACCTCCACCGCCGCCAGATGACCAACCGGAACTGCCGCCGGATCCGCCACGGCCAGACATCAGCTTCTTAAGACCGATTATACCAGCCAAAAGTAATGCAATCTTCGATATGATCAACGCCTTGCCAGCCAAAATGTACAGCATTCCCATTGCAATCGGTATCATTCCCATCATTTTCATTGCCATGCCCATCATCATCATGCTCATCATTTTCTTCATTTTTCCACGGCCTACGAAAACAATAATAAAATAAAAGAAAAGAAAAAAACAAAAGAGAAACTTTAGCGAATTCAATGACAAAATAAATTCAATTCAATCGATTATTTTGGTTGTAAATTTCCAACTTTCAATGCAATTTTCTTGGAAATACACATACATATATGTATATATATATATATGTGTTTTGTGCAATATAACTGCACCCGCTGCACCGTTTTAATCTCGCGATGCATCATACCCACGTCCGTCCCACTTGCAATGTTAGAAAGTGTTCGGATCCTACCCGAAAATGGTAAACGATCAAACGACTAATCGCGTAAAATATCTTCTGTCGGAATATGCACATAATTCGAACAACTCGTTTTTACCAAAAGTGAAATTACACGCTTCGATAGAAAATGCAGAAGGAGAAGACTCTCATGATTAGTCATCGTCAGTTGAAAAAAAAAAAAAAAAAAAAAAAAACATGGAAAAATAACATAAAATTTCCAATGAATATTTTCCGATCAGACAGTAAATTACAAGAAAGTAAAGTGAAAAATTTTTTACAATCCTACTTGAATAGAGAGAAAAAATAATGCCTTCAATTTAAGCGACGATCTCTGCAATTCTTCTTTTTTTATTGCATGAGATATTTTTTTCTTCAAAATGTCGCAGAATAATTGCATGCGATATTTTTTTTTTTTAATTTCGCATAACAATGGCTTTGACTTTCATTAAATTTGTTTGTTCATATTACTGTTTTTTTTTGTTTTTTGTCCCTTTGTAGGTTTACGAGTCGAGTTTATGATGATGCCCTTCTTAAAAATTATTCACATTAAGCGCGAGAGAACTTTCGCCCGATGTGCATGCAAGTTGTGTGAGGGAAAATTTTGCATGCGAAAGAATAATGCGAATGCGATTTTTTTTATGAGCTGAAAACTCTTTCGAAAGCACGTATTGTTTTCATATTCCGTAGATATGATAGAAAATTGACATAAATGTAAAAAAAAACCACATTTCCATAATTTTCTTTTTATTCTCAAAGGTACGAGGAGCATTGAAAGCGATTTTATTCACTTTAAAATTTCTTTCGAATGCCTTCATTGGTGTAAAAAAATGGGAGAATCAGTGCAGTGAAACATCCCATCACAGCTGATATCAAAGATCTTTCATGAGAGATCGATTTTTTTCTTGATATGAGAGGTAGCAAGGTATGAGATCGTCCTGTCATAAGGAATTTATAAATGCTAGACTCATGATTTGAAGCTGTAACTGTCATTTAAAATACCATCTCCATCAATCGATCGTAGGTGATCCCCACATTTGTAGGGTATTTCTTTATTTAAGGATTATGAGATATTCCTTAAGGGGGTCTTCTCATTGAAAACCCGTTTTTTGGACCCTTTTTAAAAAAATTCTTATTTGAAAACGCAAAGAATAATTGAAAACTTTTTTTATTTATTGTATTACAAAAGGTTCAAAGTAAATAAAAAAAATTTTTTTTGCCTCGATACGTGGGCTGTTCAAAAAGTAATGAGACTTCAAAGTTGGTGGTGAAAAAAAAGGTGTCGTCACGGCGGCCACGGGTTATAATCAGTATAGATGTAATTCTCGGGTGAACCTCAAGCTTAATTTTGTGATTTTTTTTGACAAAATGGCGGCCATTCAAAAAAAATTTCAATTTCGGGCTTTTTTTTTGTAGTTTAGTGTAAAAAAAAAATAGTAAAAAATTTTTTTAAATTATGGTCGAGGTTCACCCGAGAATGGTGACAATTCTGCGTCGATTCCACTTTGTTTCATGAAAATCGGTTCAGTTGAACTGGAGATATCATGGCCGCCAGTTCGAAAAACGTGGTTTCGAGATAAACGCGTTTAAAGTTTGAAGCAACGCAAAAATTACTCGTTTTAGCGCAGATCTTGCTCGACAAAGAAGGCTATATCCTCTAAACTATTTCGAATTTCAAAAAATCCTTTTAGGGGCATATTCACAACTACCCAAGCTATAAATAAATGCAAAAAAAAAGTCGAAAAAAAAGTTGCTCAATGAGAAGACCCCCTTAATTTTTGCCCTAGAAACCGGTTCCATGAAATACCTATACCTTTTTTGTATACCTCTTTTCTGATATCTCCGCTTGAAGGAATTGATGTGTACTTTTTTGTTATTATGAAATTTTAATTAATTATTTTTTGTCTTCATTGAATGGAGCCTGTTTAAGAATCTTCTAAGTAGGGAAAAAATTAACAGGACATCCAAAAGAGGTATAGCTCGATGCCTTTTGGGTGGGATTATGGCACATATTAAAGTAAATAGAAGAGTGGACTATAGATTTAGATGGGTAAGAAGGCGCTAAGAAGAAAAGAATTCCACCAAGCACCAAGAACATTCCACCTTCAAGAATTACAAGAAGATTGTCCATGTTGTTGGACTATATTTTCTTATTTTAAGATCAAGCTACTGAAACAAAATTCGACTTGAAATCAGCAAAAAAAAAAAAAAAAAAAAAATGGGGAAAAATAAATATTTCATACATCAAGGATATAAAGAAAAGCTTGTCAAAATTTATTAATTTGTTTATATTTTCATAAAATGCCTTCAATTCAGGGCTTTTGCTTTCCAAATTGAAATCAAAGAGAAATACGGGAAATTCCTTCATTTTTGAAAAATAGAAACTGGGATTAAGTTTTTGGAAACTGTTCAATTAAATTTAAAAAAAAATTAAAAAAAAAAACCAAAAACGAAAATTATTTTTGCAAATAATCACTTAAAAATAAATCATTGGAAAAATGGTGGACCCAACTGATACAGTTTGTTGCTGCTTCTTTCCGAATGTGGTGGGCGCAACGATTTTGGGACTGTTCGCGATCATCCTGTCGGCGGTCATTATACTCTACTCATTGGACATTTTGGATATGCCAGATCCGGCACCAATGGACTCCCTCAGGATCAGTTCCTTTTGCCTTTTGCATGCCATAACAATTGCGATCGTGTTATTCCTAATTATCATCATGTGTTTCCGGTTTCATAGGTATTTAGTGTTATTAGCGCTATTCCTGCTTTTTCTGGCGTCCAGCGCATGCTTCGGTATCGCATCCCTATTCATTATGGACCAGAGGCTCTTTATGCTTATCTACGAGTTCTTCTTGGTATTAACTTTGGCCTATATATGGTATATTGGCCTTAGGTATTATCTTGTTGAGAAACAATTGGCAGAAGCAGAACAAAAGCAAAATGCGAAGTAACGATGTCTCAAGGAGTTGCCCCCGTCCCCCCTTCCACCAAAGGAGAAAAAGGTCTTATGCCAGATTCGATTGGACGAATGCGATGATATAAGTGGTACTTTATGTAATGATTTTGAATTCTTATGGAAAAAATAATGGTCATTTTGTGGCAATTTGTTTTTTAATATACATTTTTTTTAACCCTGAAATCAGATTTTTTTTGACCCCCTTTTGGAGGGTAAGAGTTGAAGCAATTGTCAATGTGAGCCCGAAAGTTTTATGAACACGAAATATTCTTTTTTTGAAACTTTTGACATTTTGAGGGGATATCGTAACGAAAAATTTAATCGGAACAGTAGCAAACGGCCCTTAGAATACTTCCCTTTTCCATGGAGAAGGGCTGATTATGTCAGCACGAAATATTCATTAATAGCCATTTCAAGATAAGTTACAGGGTTTCATAACACGACCAAAAATTATATTTTTTTTTAAGTTTTTCCTGTCACGGTAGGCAATTATTTGACTCAAGATCGTTTGGAATTTTGACTTTTATTTCAATCGTTTTATTTTTTATATTGCTCTATACTTAATTCGGCGAATCCGCTTACGCCTTCATCAGAATGATTCCTAAAGGACATCTATGACTGATAATTCTATTTATACCTAAAAGGTATCTTAAACTAGTGGTGGATCTAGGTATTTGACGCCAGTGACGGCTAAAAAAATTTTGTGACAACTGTCACAAATTCAGAAATTTCATCGTAAAACCTTTTTCGTGTTAGAAAACTGGAAGTGTCGGAAAACTTGTCTTTTGCAGTGTTGTCACAAAAGGAAAATTTCAGTCACTAATTGCTTTTCTGAAATATGTGACAGTCTTGTCACAAATAAAAATTAGCTCTTTCAAGCTCCATCTAGTTACGGTACGAAAATTATTTAACGCTGGCGACAAAAAAAAATTTAATAAAAAAATTGTGACAAGTGTCACAAATTTAAGAGTTGAATAGTAGTAATTTATTTAAGTAAGAAAATATAATTCGGAACTAAAATCTTAAATTTTGGCTCTTAACAAAATATCCTAATCTTCCTGGAGTCTTTTGTCACAAATCCAAAAATTTCAGCCATAGCTTTTCTGAAATAAGTCACTAGTTTTTAAGTCACAAAACAAATAAATTTTTGGGATTTCATTTTAAAGGTTTTCTAGTCATGGTATGCAATTATCTAACGTTAGTGAAAAACTTCATTTTTGTGACAAGTGTCACAAATTTGATAATTTAATTTTATGACCTATATTTGATGTTTAGAAAACAGATTTCAGAACTGAAATCTCGAAATTTCGATTCCAACGAAAATGATAGAGCTCTTTTCGAGTCTTTTGTCACAAATTCAAAAATTTCAGCCATAGCTTTTCTGAAATAAGTCCCTAGTTTTTACGTCACAAAACACATAAATTTTTGGATCTATTTTAAATGGTTTTCTAGTCATGGTATGCAATTATCTGACGTTAGTGATAAAATTCATTTTGTGACAAGTGTCACAAATTTGAGAATTGCTTTGTATGACCTATATTTGATATTTAGAAAACAGATTTAAGAACTGAATTCTTGAAATTTTGGTTCCAACGAAAATGATAGAGTTCTTTTCGAGTCTTTTGTCACAAATTCAAAAATTTCAGCCATAGCTTTTCTGAAACAAGTCACTAGTTCTTACGTCACAAAACACATAAATATTTCGGATTTCTTTTTAAGGTTTTCTAGTCATGGTGTGCAATTATCTGAAAATTTATTTTTGTGACAAGTGTCACAAATTTGATAAATTAATTTTATGACCTATATTTAATGTTTAAAAAACAGATTTCAGAACTGAATTCTTAAATTTCGATTCCAATGAAAATGATAGAGCTCTTTTCGAGTCTTTTGTCACAAAAAGGCAATTATTTCGCCTCTGGTGACAACGAACCCCACCCAATAACAGTTCAAAAGTCTAAATGTCCCATTTTTCAACGGATGCTAGAAATTTACTCATTAAAAAAAGCCATGACCCACATTTATGATTGCATAAAACTCTACACATTATGAATTTAGAACATCATCCCATTTCCACATCATATGCATACTTCCTATACTCGATTGTCAATTGTGATCGTAATTTTTAATCACATATCTTTCTCGGTCTTAATGATCGAATCAGTTGCCTGTTTGAAAGCTCGATGAAAGAATTATAACCCATTGTGTTTGACGACTTGTCTCAGCGATTGTGTTGTTTCATTGAAGAATGGTGACAGCGGAAATTATGTGAGAAGAGTGACAAATTACGAGGAAAGAAACTAGAGCACATGGGAGTAAAGAATTTTTTAATAGTCATTTTTTTTATGCAACTTTCCCATTGTGTGAATAACAATTTTGTTGGAGAGTTCTTATTCAAGGAGAAAAAAAAAAAATAAAAAAAATTAAAAGTCTGACTTCCGAAGAGCTATTTGTCTTGGTAACCATTAACCTAGCATACACAAGTCAAAGGTTTGAGACATTTGATACCAAATCATTCAATGTTTGCTGGGAAAGGAAGTTCCACATTTTGCGATCACTGCATATATGTATATATTACTGCGTCCTGCTTCTATCGAATCCCTGCACTACGGACTGCTAATTAAAAAAAATATAAAAAAAATCGAGATTTTTTGTTTTACCTTCTTCCAAGCCACGTCCGATCTCCTCAGATGTCAATTTTGGGAAATTAATCTGCAGCGAATGGCCATTGAAGAAGTAGCTCAGACGATCGATGAGCATATTCGTTAGTTTCGTGTCACGATCGTCGGCTGCACGTGGTAAATACGATTCTAATTCATTTTCACTGACTAAAGGACGCTGTTGCGTGGAATAATCGGCGACGCCCGGCGATCGTATCACCCTGATGCCATCGGCAACGGATATGGCATCAATATGGGATATACGATCAATAAAGGAGATTGCCTTTTTCTTAAGGCATGGCACAAATCCTCCGTCCGTGCGTGAGCATTCATCGTAAATGCGTAAGATCGTGCGAGTGCCGGCATTCTGAGGGGATGATGTCGACGACGATGAGCTTGACGAAGAAGCAGTTGCCAATTTTTCGGAGCTCGATGATGATGATGGTGGATGATGATGATGATGAAGTGGACGATGACGACGGAATCGGTGGATTTGAAAAGTGTGAGTTAGTGAGATTTTCGGTGCCGCCTCGACACGTGCAAAGTAGACTTAAGGATAATGCAAAAGCGAAATGAAAAGCGGCAAAACGATTTTTGAGTTTTTTACTCCCACTTGGGTTTTTCCGTACCATTTTGTTTATTATTAATATATATATTTTTTTTTTTATTAATTTTTCAACTTTTCTTTTTTATGCAAATGTTCTGATTTTTTGTTTGTTTATTTTGTCGTCTTTGTTGGAAAATTTCGCACACAAAAAGGAAGCACAAAATTGTCACATGAAAATTATAAAAATAGAATTATTTTCCACTGCTTTAAGCACTTTATTGATGCAGAGCCTTCTCTCACTCTTGGGCAAAGAGCTCACAATGAAATGTGCTTGTGTTCGTTGTTCTTTTCAACTTTTTATCCTTTCTAATCGACTTTATGTGTACAAAAGGCTTTTCGTTGTTGCAAGCAACAACGCTGGAATCGTACTGTTAACATCGCTAGGCATGCTTAATTCTTTTATAGACAGACCTTCCTCAGCCAGCTTGCAAGGTGATTTTCTTGAATTTCTTTCTGCGCTTGCCATTTCGGTCCCTCTTTTGTCAGTGGCTACTTCTTCTGCGACTACGACAACGACTTTTCTCACTAACCTTGTTCATGCTATTGTTGTTGTTGCTGCTGACTAGCTCAACATGTTGGCTAGCTAAAAAGCCAGTTGCTTGCAGCATTTAAGTCATGATTGCAGCAACATGCCTCGGTGGTGTCTTCAAGAGGCAGGGCAATGGCAATGGCAATGGCAGTAAAAGCAGGAGCAACAGTTGTTGCTTGTCACTTGTGCAATTTTGGCTTGCCTCTTTTACTTTTCATCGCTTCGGGCTATTTTTTTTTTTAAATTATTTTTTATTATTTTTTTTTGTTTTTCGTTTTTTCATTTGTTGGGTCAGGTAATGATCTTTGGTGGTAATAGTTGAAAGTACTTTTGCTTTTCTTTTGATAGTTTTGGTTTTTCTTTTTTTTCTTCTCCTTTTTTGGTGAACTCTCAGTGCACAGGAATTTCTTTTGTCGAAAGCTAGTTTTCCTCAGAAAAGGACAACACATAATTTTTATACTAAAAAAATCCAAAAAAAAAATTGAAAATATAAAAAATTAAATTTAAAAAAATAACTGACCTTTTGAGCATGAAAACCAACGCCGAAGAAAAAAGTTTATTGACCATCAATGAAAGTTATTGGCTTTTTAATAGAAAAACTGCAATCGCATTTTCTACCGACGCTGCATGGAACTGCAATTGCACAACATGCGCGACATGGAGGAGATTGTAGCACATTGGAAGATCATGAAATTGATATTTTTTATTGGATGTGGAAACGATTTCCGATGTAATTAAATGTTTTAAATTGCTTTTTTTAATGTTTTTGATGGCACCGTTTCCTGATGAAGAGTCTCTTTTTTCTTATAGCCCATATATAATTTCACAATTGCGCGATGTACTCGTGGCAGTCATTAAAACTTAAAAGATATGTGTGAAAATAATTATCTTAAGAGGAGAAGGACTTGAATTGACTATTTTCGATGGTGAGGTTCCCGCTAGCCATATGCTTCAATGAACGTTTCAACCAATAAATTTTCAATTTAGAAATTCAGTAAAGATTCCATGAATGAATTTCTTTTCTTTATTAAATTACTCAATTTAAGCAAATACGAACAATAAATGACCATCGGAAAGTGTATAATTAACATGAAAGGGTCGCTCTCTTTTACTTAGTTCGGCCCACATACTTATTTGTCATGGCTTGTGCATAATTTTCCCTCCATTAATAGATCCAGTTTTTTTTTTTATTACTATCAATATTGACCATAATTATATACTGAAGGCAATTCAAATCGTTATGGACGTTCCACACGGATGCACAGCGCTTACAATTTGCGTTAACTGCATTAGAAGAGTCTTTAATATGCGCGGCGCATGCAGTTTTAAGGGTCATATTGGACACTCATAAGTGGTTATATTTTAAACTTGAAAATTTTCTGAGCAGCTATCACTTTTCTTAAGTGGCAATTTTCTTTGAAAAATAATTATTTTAATATTTTTTACTTTGCCATCTAGAATAATATTAGAAAAGTATCGCCAGATTGAGAGATTTTTTAAAAATAAACTTCATTCCTTCGCGCGAAATATTTTGAAAGTAATAATAGCAATTGTATCCGATTTTCGCAGAAAAAAAGTAGAGACAGATCACAGGAAAAGGGATCTCAATAAATATTGCTTTCTTAGAAGGTATTTTTTCCAAGAAAATCCATAGGGATTGTCGGCTATTCACAGCAACGAAACAAGGTTACCTACTAGAAGACAACGATTTTTACCTTTATTTTTTGGGACGAGATTGGGTGAATTCGATTGTGAGCATTCAAAGCCATTGCTATGGATTTTCGTTGTCAAAAGCAGAAAGGGATTTTTCCCCTTATCATTTTTAAACCTTTTAAAAAAAATTAAATTCATTGTTTGAGGGGATTTTTCCAGAGAATCCACAGTAATCGTGAACGAAGACACAGCAACGGAATGTGCTCCCCTTTCTATAAGATATACAGCCCTATTTCGAAATAAATATTCCACAGCAATTTTTGTCTATCAAAGGCAGAAATAGGACAAAAACCGAAATTTTTATTTTTATTTTTGCAGAAAGCTTAAAAGTTTTGCATAAAAATAAAAGATCTTCTTTTGAGGAGATTAGTTGTGTTAGTTGTCAAAAAATAAAAGTGTTTTAGGAGGTGCGGAAAAGATTCACTCCGAATTAAAAGGTCTCGAGCCATGTCAATCACGCAAAGCTTTCGTCGGGTCTTTTATCTTCCAGGATTTGTAGGCCTTGTGGTAATAAAATAAACAATTCTCTCACCGAACTGACCAATGTTCGAATAAAAGTATTTGCCCGATTCGTTAATAAGTCCAACTGGTTTCACCAAATGGATAACTACCCATACCTTGTGGTACCACAACATGCATATATGCGACTTAGGTGTGCAATACCTAACGGGGTCCAACCCTTACCTAACCTAACATACCCTTACTTAACATATCCTTGCCTAATCTACCTTTCCATACCCTAACCTAACCTACCTTAGTCTAACCTAATACAACCTATCCTAACTTAACCTAACTTAACCTAACCTAACTCAATCAAACCTAATCCAACTTAACCTATCCTAACCTATCCTGACCTATACTAACCTATCCGAACCTACCCCAGCCTTACCTACCCTAATTCAACCGAACCTATCCTTACCTAATCTACCCCTGCCTTACCTAACCTATTACAACCTAACCTAACCTAAACTAACCAAACCTAATCCAATCTAACCTATCCTAACTTAATCTACACCAGTCTTACCTACCCTAATCCAACCTAACCTATCCTAACCTAATCTACCCCAGCCTTACCTAACTTAATACAACCTAACCTATCCTAACCTAATCCACCACAGCCTTACCTACTCTAATACAACCTAACCTAACCTAACTCAACCAAACCTAATCCAACCTAACCATATCCTAACCCAACCTACCCTAACCTTACCTAACCCAACCTACCTTATCCAACCTAACCTATCATAACCTAACATAATACGACGAAGGTTTTTAAAAAAACAGATTTTTAGGAAAAGTTTTTGGAAAAATACTGGGCAACAATATTTCAGAATTTGATTAGCATTAGAGACCCATCAAATCAGTTGACGATCGATGTTGAAATGCTATCAAAATTGTAATCATTTCTAGTACCGCGGTTTGACTGTGTTGATTGTCTTGATGCTTTTCATTTTATATTGATACAAATACAATAAAAAATAAAAATAAAATGAATTTGGTGACACTACTGACACTTGTTTTTGCGTTGCTTTCATTGTCATTTTCACCGCCATATCGGACCAAAAAAAAAGGAAAATAAAGAAGACTTAATTTTCCTTTCCACTTCCATTTTTGCTTAAATGTGGCAACCAAACGATTTTGTTGTTGTTGCGGCTTCTTTGGTTGGTCGCCGCATTAAAGTAAGAAAACTTCAAGTCGAAGCATTTTTGTATGCATAATTTTCCACTAGGTTTTCTGTGCCGAATGCGGTTGTTTATCGTCTTCATGTTGCAGCCCGGGACAACGCGTCGTGTGCATTAAGGGGCAGAGAATCTTTTCAGAAGCAAAGGAAGGAAACCCACGGGTCTCATTCGATGAGAGCCATCGACGCTGGTTTTCAATTTATGGGGTTATTTTTTTGTTTTTGAAAGCAATTTATTTTTTAATTTTTCCTCTCTTTTTTTTTTATTTGGCATAAATATTTACTCGCTTTCGGGCGATTTTATTGTGATTTTTTTATTTTTATTTCTTATCAGAATGCATTCGTGAATGGAACGGAAAGCCAGAATTCGTGATATTCATGAGAACCGGAATAAATTTTTCGCATTCGCATGCCTAAAACATGCAACTATTTTTCGGGCGATTTCTATGCGATAAATTGAGGCGCTTCAGTGGATTTGCTTTTATTTATGTTGGTTTTTATTAAGGATTTTATTTTTATTTATTTATTTTTTTTTTCATTTTTTGTTTTGTTTTTTCATTTCGTGTTTTGGGAGAAAGTTTTGCGGACAATTCTTGTTTTGTTTTATTTTGTTTCTTTGTGTTTCTTGTTTTTTTGTATTTTGTGTTTTCTTGTCGTGTGTTCTGCAGCAACTTTTGCCCACCGACTCATTGTTTTCTGTTTTGTGTTTTCCGATTTCTGTTTTCTGTTTTCCTTTTGGCGCTTTTTGATTATGGAAAAACTTTTTGCAGACCACAAGCTTTAATAAAATGGATTAGGGTTTATTTGAAGTCACGCCATGTTTTGTGTGTCTGTGGCAATGTTTTGTTTCTTCATTTTTTTTCATGTATTCAGGCTGCTTTGAAAAAAGTTCATAGCATAAAAATGCACAAATCGGCATATTCGTTCACATGAAGAAGTCGAGCGTGATTCTAGTTTTTGTTTTATCCCCCTTTTTTTCCCTCTTCTGTGCAAATGAATTCACTTTCGGTTTCCCAAAAGGAGGTTGCATACTATGTATGTGTGTATTGACGGTATCGGCCACAGACTTACAATTTTTTGCCAAGAACGCACTCGTATCCAAAATATGTTGCACGATTTTTGTTGAAACAGCAATTTCGTTTGGCGGTTGCTGTCAATTATCGCACGTGCTGTGAATTCGGGCTTTTGAGTTAAATTAGTCTGGAAAGAATTGTGCTGAGAGGAAAACTTTTTTCTTTTTTTTTTTTTGTATTTACCTAGGAAAGTGGGTCTTTTTATTTATTGCTGAAGTGAGCTTTTGTTTCTGTGTAGAAAGAGACAACTGAATCGTGCGTCTTCAATAAAATTTATTGCAGTCTTATTGGGTCGTTCTTAGTTTTAACCCTGCTGGTAGCTTAAGAAAGTTACACTAAATGCTGTAGGGACCATTTGGCCCGCGGTGTATTTTTCATACAAAATATATGATCAACATAAGAATTTGAACTCTTTACAAGAAGATTGTTATTGCTGAAAGTAAATATATTTCATCAATCTCTAGATATTGGCCACAAAAAATTTGCATTTTGGACCAAATGGTCCTAAGGAACCAGCAGGGTTAAGAGCAGTATTTAAAGAAGAAACAAAGCGAATAGACAATAGACTTGATGGGCTTCAGCCAAATAGTAAATTAGGCCATTGTTCTTTGCAATAAAACGTCTGCCTAAATGTCTGTTAAACATTTCGAGACGTAGGATATTGATGGTATGCCTTTGTGTGCAGACCAATAGAAAAGAATTTGTGGCGAGAGGGCTTCCCTTCGATTCAGACAAATGATTTAGTAAATATAAAAACAAATTTTAAAAAGTTAACCATTGTAAGAAGCAGGAGCTCCATCATCAGAATGAAAATGAGCCACCAAAACATCTTTAAAAAAATCCGTGGTAAAATTTCTTCTCTCTATCGTGAAGGCTAGTTATTCAATCTGTCAGATTCTAAATACCTATTCTCTGAAATTTATTCCAAGTAGATTTGAAAGAAAATTCTGCAAGTCTTAATACTCAGGGAAGGGAGCAAGAATTTCGAACATTCCTTCTGTTGTGGACGCTTAAAATACTTCCTTTTTCCACGTAGAACAATTTCTAGGGAAAAACTTCCCGGGGAATATTCATTGAAAATCGGGCTGAATAAAAATAAATATTGAAAGGTATTTACGGATATCCTTTCCCCGACAAAGAAGCCTACTCTTTATTCACTGAAGCAATAAAAGTTGAAACTTTTCATAATATTTCTCAATAAATTTATAATAAGTCTTTACACTCTACAGGAAAGCTCACGTCAGTCCAAATCCGGCTCGGACACAGGGAAAATCTATGTAGCTATGTATTTTTTTGTTAGACTAACCCCTGGATCCACTACTGGTCCAAGCCGACTGTTATATGTCTTATTCGTACCCTTCCGTCAGCAACCCGTACTCATACTCGAACCTTCTTTGAAAATTTGTAGGCGTGGTAACACGCCCATTTTAACCGAGAATCAATCTTTTGTTTCCCAAATGCTCATGTAATAATTTTTTACAGAAAAATATTGTAAATCAAAAAAAATTTCGATCCTGCTCAAGAACATTATTTCTATAATCTATATGCCTTGATATGCAGAACTCAACTTTGGTTGTTCCAAGGTCCACAGAAACCTTATAAGTATACCTTACTAAAGACACTCCTCAAACTTTTAGTTTTCCCTTTTTCCCAAAATTAATTGACTCTATAAACATAATGTGTGCCATAGCAAGTGTTATTTATCGTCGAGTATGCAGAGTGCAAAAACGTTTTTGGCATAAAAATGCCAGGTCATCTTTTCCATCAGTTGAATGACCTTAAACGTACCTTTTCGCCTCAGATTTTGTAAGTTAAAAGTGAAAATTTATCTTTCCATTTATCAATAATTTCAAGGCTAGATATTAAGCCTCAACCATCCATCTCGAAGTAACAAAAAAAAAATAAAATAAACAACGTAGTCCGAAAGTCGAATCACGTAGCCTGCCAACCAACTTAGATTGGCTGGGAGCAGAAAAGCTTTCCGATACTTATCTAATGAATTGGACACGAAATTTTGAATTGCAATGAGTTTTAATACGAGAGAAGAAAATTAAATGACAAAAAAATTTAAAATGCCGAAATAAAATGAGGAGCAAAATTGTACAGTTTCACTGAACTAAAGCATTCCCTGATAATTTAATCAGATAATTTTTTCCCCTTAAAAAGAAGTCTCATTACAATGAACTAACTTTTCCAAGGGATGTTCGCAATATTGAGACATATTTTTTGTAGGTATATTTAAGTTTATTTCTCAACGGTAAAAGTTAGAATACCAGAATCTGTTTTATAAGCCTCAGTCCATTTGTTCACAAATCCGAGGTGTTCACTCTATCTCGGGTTCCTACAATCTTAACTCAACTTTATTTCAGTAATTCCATTGGATCACATTCTCCTTTTTAAGGTTTTACTGCATAATATTTAAAAAAAAAGGATGTGATTCAAAAGGATTTAAAATATTGATAATTTTTAATAACAGTTAAGCAATGATAGTACCTAAAAAGCTCTCGTTAAATTATTAGAATTCATTTAGATTGTGTTTTGACTTTATCTTCTCTCTGTTGTGAAGCATAGAGAAGTGCATACGAGAAGAGTTATCATGACATTGATCCGTTAATCCGGACAATGCATTGCTAATCGATATCATGGTTCATCGAAAATGCTGCTAGTCTCGAGCATTTCTGCAGCACAGCATGATTCAAATGATTCGTGTGCTTTCAAGCCTTCGGAATGATTTTGTCCATGGCATAATGGCATATGTCAGTTTGATTTTTAGCCATGCTACTGGACATACATACATACTATACACTCAGACATAGGAGATTATTGTGCGATATGCCTTGGGGGAAAATATTCTTCTTTATTCATACGGCTTTTTTTCTTTTCCTTCTTTTGTTCTTCTGTTTTCTTTTGCTATGAAAATTTTTTACCTTGTGACCGAAACAGAAATGCCGTTGCCTATACGGTCTTCCTACATACAGTGATCATCTTTTGCTGGAAAATTGTTCAGACAGATTTCTTGGTAAAATTAAATATTTCAAAATGTATGCAGGAAAACGTTAAGTATTCAAAATCTTCAGTTCGATACAAAAGAAATTCAAGTTCGAAGAATATACATATGTACATATAATTACACAGAAGGCGATATAATTGACAATGGAATTTTCAGTAGCTTTTCAATTTTCTCTCCACCCAAAAATTGCTCAGCGGACGAAAATGTAAAACAAATGCAATGAAAGAAAAAACACAGAAAAAACTTATCAATGTCGAAAGTTGCACTCATTATCCATTGAAAATACATGTGGGAACATGTCGACGATGCCATCGCATTTACCGAATACCAAATGAAAATTGGGAAAAATAATGAAAATTGGTATTTTCTTTCGTTGCGGTTTTTGCAGCAAAGCACAGCAACTTTTACTCAGCGCCAGTAATTTTCATTTCAAATTCATTGGTTAAATGAAGTCACCAGAGGTAAGTGGCAATTTGGCTGTCGAAAAGAGATACAGAGTCTTTCACAATGAGAAAGCTACAGTATGGTCCAAGTCGACTGTGATGCATTCTATCTTCAACTCAAATGAAAATATTTCCTATGACATCATTTTAATAACTAACAAAATTCGTTATTTTTGAGAGCCATAATTGGGATAACACATCCAATCTCACTACACAGTCATCTTTAAGGGGGTCTTCTCATTGAAAACCCGTTTTTGGACCCTTTTTAAAAAAATTCTTATTTGAAAACGCAAAAAATAATTGAAAACTTTTTTTATTTATTGTATTACAAAAGGTTCAAAGTAAATGAAAAAAATTTTTTTGCCTCGATACGTGGGCTGTTCAAAAAGCAATGAGACTTCAAAGTTGGTGGTGAAAAAAAAGGTGCCGTCACGGCGGCCACGATTCCGGGTCTCCGGAGCGTCCGAAATGGAAAAAAAAAACGGGGTTATAGTATAGATGTAATTCTCGGGTGAACCTCAAGCTTAATTTTGTGATTTTTTTTGACAAAATGGCGGCCATTCAAAAAAAATTTCAATTTCGGGCTTTTTTTTGTAGTTTAGTGTAAAAAAAAAATAGTAAAAAATTTTTTTAAATTATGGTCGAGGTTCACCCGAGAATGGTGACAATTCTGCGTCGATTCCACTTTGTTTCATGAAAATCGGTTCAGTTGAACTAGAGATATCATGGCCGCCAGTTCGAAAAACGTGGTTTCGAGATAAACGCGTTTAAAGTTTGAAGCAACGCAAAAATTGCTCGTTTTAGCGCAGATCTTGCTCGACAAAGAAAGCTATATCCTCTAAACTATTTCGAATTTCAAAAAATCCTTTTAGGGGCATATTCACAACTACCCAAGCTATAAATAAATGCAAAAAAAAAAAAAGTCGGAAAAAAATTTTGCTCAATGAGAAGACCCCCTTAAGGGTCCAAGTACTAAGTTCTTAAGTAAGTGATTCAAACACTTAGCAATTTTTCCGACCATAAACAGGTACACAGACGAGTTGAGCGACGGACAAAATATATTTAAATCAAGTCAATTTTCGATCCTGATGAAGAACATAAACATCCCTATTCTAAATGAATCCGATGGGGAAAATCCCCGGGAATATTTACAATCGGTCTGTTACTCTATATTATAGAGAATAATATATAGAGTGTATGTATACACCTCTTTACCTGTAATGACCAGCTTTGGTTGTTACAAGACCGACATAAAACTAATATACCACACTACAGCTATGTAGGTATAAAAACCCAATCTAGGAATGAGGAAATTATACAAAAAAATGATGTGAATTTATTAAATTAATGGAAAGTGAAGTGAGCTTCTGCACATCAAGAGGAAGTGAAATTTAATGCTTGTGGAAAAGTCGAAAAAAAAAACAAAAGACAAAAAATCAAGTAAAAAAGTTGAAAGAACTTTTGTTGTCTTTACAGCTTTGAGAACTAGTTTGGAAAGCACCAACTTTTAGACACTTAGCAATAACCACACTCGTTTTAATGGGGTCATTACTGGTTGAGTTTAAAATGAAAGAACTTCGGACGTAGTAGAAAAAAATGCGTTATGACCCTACAAGTTTGAAAGGGAAGCTCAACATGTCTTGAAGACATTGTCTTCATAGCCAGTACTGGCATGTTTGTTGGATCGTAGAAAATCCAGCAGAGAATCTCAAGAAAATTATTTTCTTCAATAAAATTGTTATTGGACAGAAGAGTTTATATTCGTGGCTTGATTTATCCTGCAATCAATGAAAGAAGCCAAGCTTAGGGCAGTAAATTGATCTCTGTATCGCTCATCCTTATGTCCAAAAGCACTTATGTCAATAAATTAATACACCGAGAGAAAAAGGTAGTTATATTAACTGAAAAAGCAGGTTAAAATAACCGAGTTCACCGTTAATTGTTAACTTATGTGTAGTAGCGGTCAATTCAACAGTACAAACACAGTCAATAAGGATATAACTACCTGATGGTTGATATAACTGTCTCGCGGTTAAATCAACTGTCACCAGCGACTGTGAAAAAAAAATTTATTTTTTGCTTTGACTTTTTTTTTATCTTTTTTTAATATTTTTTTTTTTTTATTAAATTACACTGTGCGACGAAATTGCACTTTTATAAAAATCCAAGAGGTTTGAAAACTGATTCCGGCGTGGTTTGGTCTCCTGATATCGTTATTTTTTATGGGTCACGTCAGAGTTATGTTTTATGGGACTCCAAAGTTTAGCCTATAAAATACCTTGTGAAAGAAAAATATGTTGCATATTCAAAGGCGTAGGCTTTCAGTCAAAAAATGAAACTGCGATAAAGTGGAGCTCTTTGAATAATCCAGATAGTCTGAAAGTGGTTTCTGGTCTGATTTCTTTTCCTGATGACGGGGATGTCTTGATTTTGTTTGGGTTACGTCAAAATAACATTTAATGGGACTTTCGAAATTCTGTGTTGTGTATGAAATGAAAATTTTTTGAAAGTAAGTTGGCTATCGTGTTAGCATTGCATATTCAAAATTTAATCTTTTTTTATGACATTCTTTTGTACAATAATGTCTTCCTGGCGCTGTGGCCACTCCAAATCACTATAATGATTTTCCCTGGCTCTACTATCCCATTCGCATATAAAGCAATGAATGAAGGATTTTTTTTTATTTTGAGCATAATTTTATCAATATGTTAAGTTCTGAGTAATTTCAATACCTTAAATTATAAATTTATAATTGCGATTCAAAATAGCATTTTATATCCTTTGATGTGAAAAGAAAACGTAGCATACCTTACAGATTAAAATTTGAATATGCAATGCTAACACGATAGCCAACTTATTTTCAAACAATTTTCATTTCATACACAACACAGAATTTCGAAAGTCCCATTAAATGTTATTTTGACGTAACCCAAACAAAATCAAGACATCCCCGTCATCAGGAAAAGAAATCAGACCAGAAACCACTTTCAGACTATCTGGATTATTCAAAGAGCTCCACTTTATCGCAGTTTCATTTTTTGACTGAAAGCCTACGCCTTTGAATATGCAACATATTTTTCTTTCACAAGGTATTTTATAGGCTAAACTTTGGAGCCCCATAAAACATAACTCTGACGTGACCCATAAAAAATAACGATATCCTCGTGATCAGGAGACCAAACCACGCCGGAATCAGTTTTCAAACCTCTTGGATTTTTTTTCTCGTCGCACAGTGTTATTAATATTTTTTCTTTATTTATTTGTTTCTATTTAAATCTTTTTCTCTTTCATCTCTTTAAATTTTCTCGCCTCGGCCGAGCCTTGAACCGCTGACCTCCACTTCGCTTGGCGAACGTCCATTACGCTAAACGAACGAATTTAATTTATTGGTCAAAATGCTCACTTGAGCTTATGGTTGCTCAAGTTTTGGGGAACGTGCTTAAGGAATTCTTTCACTCCCAAAATTTTTTGCTTGAAAATGAACCATTAAAAAAAAAAAAAATTAATTAAAACCTTAAAAATTTAGGAGAAAATTTTTGTCTTCCAAAACAACTACACTCTGAACAAAAAACAACTGTAATTAAAAAAATAAAATTCAGAAAAATTCCCGTCGCCAGCAGGGATAGAACCCCGAAGCTAACGACTGTCGAGTCACAGTTTAAACAACTGAGCTATCGAGACCTCCGGAGACGTTTGATCAGAATGGGAACTTATACGTCTAAGTGAACGAAAGCGAATTTGAACATAAAAAGTAACTGTTTTTCAACTGTTCATTTGACTGGCTTTTTCAGTGCATTCAACGCGGAATACAGTTTATTTGACCACTCTTACTTTAACTGTTCTAAGTAGTTGATTTAACTGTTGTTATTTCTCTCGGTGTATAGAGAAATAAAGGCTAATTTTTCCTCTCCTTGAGGCGTAAAAAATGTGCGTCCACTTTCCGTTTTTTTAAGGCCATTAAAATTATTTTTCTGATGATGATAAAGATGAAAATAATCTTTTCGACATATCCTAGAGGGGCGCAAAACATTATAGTTTAAATAACATTCAAACGTTTTATATAAAAATATTTTGATTCCTTAAAATCCTCCAACTTTTAAGACAAAAAAGCCTGCATGACTAAAAATTTGTTTTTTTTTTAAATTTTTAATTTCACCGAAAATGGAAGCAAATTCAGTAAATTTACTCCCTGCTAGTGGGAAAGGAAATTAACAATTTCAGCATTTCACCTGATATCAGTCCATTACGCTTTCCAGAATGTGACATCAAAGAAATACTTTATGAATGCCGTCGACTATGTGACAGTGAGTGTTGACAGTGTGTTGGATGTCGGTCGGTATTTTCCTTAATCGGTTCATTTTAAGCTTCAGTGTAACCCATGTGACCCCATAAGCGGACGCATCTGTTTCGTAATTCCCTCAACTATTATGCTTTTTACCCAACGGCTTAGAACGTTCCTTTTGCTAATCGTTAACTCATGTGCTTTGGAAATGTAGGTGAAAGGCTCCAGGCATAACGAATTCAGTTTGACACAGTGCTGTCAAGGGCCTGTCATGGGGCTTTCTCCTTTTCATGGTATTTTTCGGTGTGACTTTAAGAGGAATTTTTAAAATTGTCCTTATTCGTGGCGACAAAGCTGAGAAAAAGAGATTTTTATGGAGCCCCAATATACATACATTCAGCCTTTGAGGCTATTAAGCCAGAATATAGACACAGTCAAAGAGAGGTTTGAGGCTTGAGGTAACAGGCGTTCGGCCAAACAACGACCAAAACAAAGATGGTTCGACATTTTGAAAGGGACCTCCAAGCAACGGATCTAAGAATCGAGGATGCAATGGATAGAAGAAAATGGAGAAAAAATTCATAACATGCGGACCCCGGTATAAGCCGGGAAAGAACATGCTAGAAGAAGAAGAAGAATATAGACACAGTCAATCCAAAAAGTTCAATGAAATTGGAACCTTTAAAGAGAAAATTATAAATGTAAGGTCTTAACTACGAAGTTAATCTTTTTTGGAGTTCTTTTTGCCTTTATAACGGCTTTCAGATATCTTCAGAGGCTTTCGACCAAAACACTGTATACTTTTGGGACCATTTTTACCCACTTAACTCTTAATGCCCTATGGAGGATCTACTTTGAGAATACTTGATGGGCTCGAGTCCTTTTATTTTATGAAAATCTAAATCAGTTCGATAGGGTTAATATTAGGCCCTGAGGCGGTGTAAGAAACTGTATCGGGAAGCTATAGAAGAGTCGGTATAGGACATGTGTTTGAGATAATTGTATTGCTGGCACCGAAACTTTGTAGTGTTCAGTTCCAATTTAAGTCTATTTTGTTTTGAATAACTCAAAATAAATCACTTTGTCCATATTCTTGACAACCAAGGCTAAATTTCCAACTCGGCCTCTACTATGAAACTGCATATTCCAGCATATTAGTCATTTATCCTTTATTTACTTTGTTGCTTATCTATATACCTACCTATCAATTATCGTCCTACCTGGATAGATATCTTTCCATCGATCGATCTATCCATCCATCGTATTTACTCTTCTATAGAGCTAACAATCCTTATATCTTATATGTACATATTTATCTATTTGTTTATCAAACGATCCTTCTCCCAGTCTCTTTTATCTTACTACCATTTCATATTTCTACCATCGTATCATCTTATCTATCTAGCCGCCTACCTTTCTAAGTATCTTTCTATCTATTCGCAGCGAAAGGAAGCTTTAAGGTGACCTTCTGGACTAGAGCACAAAAATTTAGGGTATTTTCATGATTTTTTTTCGGTATTAAGCCAAATAAAAAACGATTTTCTAAGTATGCAGGCTTATTATATTCTTTATTGACAAAAAATAAAAAATGTTGTAATTTTTTTTTTTTTTTGAATTTTAAAAATGGCGTTGAAGTGGACCCTCTTTGAAAAAGTACCTCCGTGGCGTGAAAGATTTTGGCAGTTCTGGTAATCGGGGAAAAAAAACAAAAAAATGTTATTAATCAGAATGAATGCGGCTATGGCAGGAACTAGAATAAAAAAAAAATTTGTTAAATTGACAAAATGGCGCAATTTTTTATTTCAACCATCAAAAACTCCCCTTTTTTTGACCATTTTTTTGATGAAAAAATATGAAGTTCTTGAAATAAAAATTCGATTCTAGTTCGGGCCATAGCCATTGACGTTATGAATAATATATAAAAATTCCAGACAAATCGGTGCGATGGTTTTTTTGTTTTCATTCACACCAGGTCAAAAAAAGTGGTTTTGAGATAAACGCTTTCAAAGTTGCTTTGATCAAGAGCGCTGCCTGCTGTCTCCACCTACTAAAACGGCTGTAGCAAAGAAAATATTGTCAATATCTTCACGAAACTTTGCCAGCATATTCTTAGAAATCTACTCTTCCGAAATATATAAAATAAAAAAAATCGATTTTCAAAAAATTCTAGACCAGAAGATCTCCTTAGGAACTGCGGCTTCACAATTAATTCACTATTATTCGGTGTATGTAATAAAATGGAAAACATAATTAATTTCTAGATAACCGTCAGGTGCTTTCACCTCTTTCGTATACATATAGATACCTACCTACCATCGATTGGAATTTGCAGCAAAACTATTCAAACTCCCACCTAAAAGCAAATAAATCTTTTTCACTTTAATAACAAGCCAAACACGTCGATGAGAGGTTTTTTTCATAGCAGCCTGTCTATGATATTCATATGAATTGGCTGCAAAATTTGTTAAGTCCGTCCTTCTTTCTGCCAGCTTTTATTTCTTCCTTTCTTGATTACGAAAAAGTGAAGGGTCATGCAGCCTGAGGCCTGAGGCCTGAGTGTAATCATGTGGCAAGCTCTTTATCGCAATGAAATTTCTCCTCAACATGCCCCGAATGAATCGAAAAGAAAAACTATCGCATTGGCAACCCTATTGTTTCGTCGGTGTCTCTATGGAAATGAATGAATTTTGCACTTTTGCTTTCAACTTTTTGCGCGGCTCCTTTTCTTTGGTCTTGCAACTTTCAAATTTGAAGCCATCGAGTCAGCGCGGTGCGCGCTTTGATGAGTCCGTGGGAATTCGGGTTCAAGTGTACGCAATTATTTTGCCTTCATCGGCTGAAATTGAAAATTCGTGAAAAGCAGAAATTAAAGAAAAAATTAAAAAAAATTATTTCTAAAAAATTTTTAGTAAAAATTCAAAACAGCATTGAATGCTTTGAAAGATAATTGAAAATTGCTGCAAATGAAATAAATGCCTTTTAATTTATGTTTGCACAAGCGACTGTTGCACATAGATGGAGCATATTTTTTTCCATTTTCCATTTTCCATTTTCCTTCGCTCTCAGTCATCAAGTCGAGAAAAATTGTCATTCGTGTTTTGTGCAAATCATTTCTCTATTTTACTACGCATAATTATGTATCGCTTCGTATCGCTTGGAGTTTTCCTTTCATCCTCCTTCTCTCTATCTCTCTCTCTATCACTCTCTCTCTTCCCCTTTCTCTTACTCTTTATTGTTGATTGAGAAGATGATGAACGTTTGTGAGAAAAGTGAAAATCTCCGTCTAATGCATTTAATGCGTCTAAATTACTATTTATTTGTTCATGGCATATTCGAAAAACAATGCTTTCATATTTTTCATTTTTTTATTTTTTATTTTTTATTTATTTTTCATTTTTCTGCGAATTTTGTCATCCGTATTTGAAGAGGTGTGAGGATTTACGCACGTTACTTTTAAGTGATAACATGTTTTCCTTTTTCAAAGGTACGCATTTCAGTTTGCTTTGAGCGATTTTCAGCGCAACGATTCGTGAGTAGATTTCGAAACTGATATTTTGAATCCTTGAAAATTTCATATTCTCAACATGTATCTCGAATCCTTAATACCGAATTTCAGTGGCTTTTATGACCTGACTTTTATTTATGACGATACCTTTAAGCACAAAATTTTACAGCTTACGTGATATTGTAAAAAAAAAAAAAATCTCGTCAATGGACTACTGCCTGACATTTTTAGAGTAAATCAAATCCATTTTTCTTCTTTTCTCCTTGTCTTTGTTAAACTTCTTTTTCTCCTTCCTTTCTTTTTCTTCTGTTTTATACATTAGATCTATTCTCTACTTAATTAGACTCACAATCGTTTCTTTAAATTTAAGCAATGGCGAAAATTTTAAAAAACATCTAACAAAAAAGATGAATGAAAAATCGATGGAAAGAGAGCGATTACTTCCCAAAACTCAACTAGAATCCTCTATTCACGATTCGTTATCCAATTTCATTTTAATGATGGCATGTGCACACTTAGGCCCATCGTTTCTATGACCACCCATTTCATTTCCTTGTTCCTAGAAACCCTAAAAAAAATTTTGTAGAATATGGATGTATGTATAACACTTTTAAAAATACATATTCTGAAATGGTAAAACTATCGCATGCGTGCTTATTTTTTGCTTCTTTACTTTTTACCATAGGTCTACACCGGTATGTTAAGTATTTAGATTTTTCGTACCTTTCATGCATTTTAAATTTAAGGTTTAAAATAAAATTTAATTTAAGTAGTAAGGAAGTGTATTGAATATTTCAATATTAAAGGCAAAAAATGTTGCTGCAATAAAATTAAAGACCATGAAGGACATGGAAAAACCCTGCTTTTCCTATTATAAATTTGGTGTAAAAAATCGCCTGCCATCCGACGTACGCATATTTAATTTTAAGATACTGTCCACATTCCTTGCTTTCCTTGAATGCTTTCACTTTTCTTGCCATGGCACGTTTTGAATTTCTTTTCTTTTTTCTTTTTACTATTGCTGGTTATTTTCGACAACTATAAAAGTCATACGGAAAATAAGCATTTTCAAGGTTTCATTTCGGTTGAAAAAGAAAACTTGAAAAAAAAGACTGTCTTCTTCCCTCTTTAAATGGAGGTAGTGAACATATCGTGCTCTTGGCAATAATGTCGCATAATGCAGTCCTTACACTTGGTGTCTTTCGTAATGCTGAGAGTCTTTAAAGTTGTGTAAGGAGAGTGAAGACAAGGGTGTAAAAAGAGGGGAAGAAGGAGGAGAGAGAGGAGGAGAGAGGAGAGAGAAGGGTGGAGAGGAAGGGGGGAGAAGGAGAGGAGGAGAAGAGAGGAGAGAGAGGAGAAGGAGGAAGAGAGAGAGTGAGGAGAAGGAGGAGGAGAGAGGAGGGAGGAGAAAGATGAGGAGAAGGAGGAGGAGAGAGGAGGGAGGAGGAGGAGGAGGAGGGAAGAGGATAAGAGGAGAAGATAGGAGAAAAGGGAGAAGAGAGGATGAAGAGAAGAGGGAGATAGAGGAGAAGGATGAGAAGGAAGATGAGGAGGATGAGGAGAAGATGAAAGGAAGAGGAGAGGATGAAGGAAAGAAGGAGAGGAAAGAGAGGATGAGGAAGAGAGAAGAAGGAATAGAAGAGAAGGAAGGAGAGAAGGAGAAGGAAATGGAGGAGAGGAGATGAGGAGAAGGAAGAGGAGAAGAAGGAGAAGGAAGGAGAGAGAAGAGAGGAGGAAGGAAGAGAGGAAGGAGAAGGAGAAGAGAAGGAGAGGAAGAGAGGAAGAGAGAAGAGAAGAGGAGAAAGGAGGAGGAGAGGAGAAGAGGAGAGAGAAGGAGAGGAAGGAGAAGAGAGAGAGGAGAAGAGAAGGAGAGGAAAAGGAGAGGAAGGAAGAGGATGAGGAGGAAGGAGAAGAGGAGAGAAGGAGAAGGAGGAAGAGAGAAGGAGAGAGGAGAAGAGAGGATGAGAGAGGAGAAGATGAGGAAGAGATAGGATGAAGTATGAAGATGCAGGAAAGAAGTCATGAGGATGAAAAGGATGAACGGAGAGAAGGTAGCATGAGAGTAAGGAGAGAAGGAGAGATTGAAGTTGGAGAAGGTGAGGTAAGAGATGAATGGATGAGGAAGGAGAACGAGAGGTGAGAGAAAGGGGTAGAGGTGTTAGAAGAGATGAGGAGTGAGGAAGGAGAGAGGATAGAGTATGAGAGACAGTTGATGAAGGATCGAAGATTTCAGAAGAAAAGGAAATTAAGTGAAATATTAGGAAGATAAGAGAGAAAATGAAAATATAATGAAGAGCATCCTCGCATGGAGAAGTGCAGAAGGTAGGATAAGGTAACTAGTTTTTGAGATCGTGCTTGAGAGAGTCTAATGATTGATGTGAACAGATGCTAGTGCATATCGTCAATATTTCAGTCACTAGAAAAGTACATTGCTCTTGAATATCGCAAAAACATAGCCGGATTTATGTTAACATGAAGTAAAGAGAAAACTATTGCATACATCGAAGCTGCCATGAGCTTGAAGTTAAGTAAGATGACATACTAAGGCAAGTGTACTACATTCCTTCTTTATACGATCTTGAGTGCTTGAAGTGCTCTAGAATGTCAATGATAGTTGCAAAAGGATAATAGGCTATCGATCGAAGAATGCATTTGTCAACTTAAAGACACGCACTCACATTTCACTTTTCCAATGAAATCGAAAATGTTAAATTAATAGGTATTTATGTAGTTAAAAACAAAGCTAAAATGGAAAACTATCCAAATAGAAGAAGCATCCGTCCATAGTAGAGAGAAGTGCAAAGGTAATAAAACTAACATTAGGTGTTTGTGACGATTTTCCCCCCTCCTTTAACGATCTTTGATTGCATGTGAACATGATCGCTCCTACGTGAAATCGTGCCAATGATCATCATCAAGAAATAAGTACAATGGCATCTTGGAAAAGCAAAAGCATTTGCCGAATTGTTATGAAGAAGAGAGAGAAAATTTATACATACGAAGTGCCGCTCCTTCGAATAGTAAGACAACTTAAAAGTGAAAAATATGTCAGATATTTAGATACGCATGCATATGTGTGCTTGGATGTGGCTGATGTTAATGATACGTTGAAAATAATGGGTTTTTTTTTCACTAAATTGCGAAAGCTAAACTATGCACCTGCGGTCAAGTGGAGACAGAATTCCTTACCTATGAATGTACCTGTATGAGAAGAGGAGTCGTCAAAAGTGGTCATCTCTATCTATTGTGGCACGTACATATGTTTGTGGGGCATGAATAAGTAATTTGTCAAACTTTATTTTTCCTTTTCACTATTTTTTTTTTTTTTTAATTTTACTTTAATTTTTTTTGTTGCAATTTCACTGAAAGTTTCGCTGCAGCCATCACAATCGCAGACGAAAATCATTTTCCTTTTGGCACATATTTCGGATCGTTCGTCGGTTGATGGCATATCATCGCATCTCAACCACGAACTACGAGTATGTGACGTGCTTTTGACATTCTGGGAGGGATTATACCTGAAACGTGTTAACTTTTGCTTCTACTCAGGGTAAGCACATCACAACGGAACCTTCGAAAGGTGTTTTATCTTCCCCATGTTGTGATGGTCTTTTCAAAAGAAAAAAATTCAAAAAAATTGAAAAAGCAAGAGAAAAACTCCCACAAATGCTTGTACCGACGACCTCACTTCAAGGTTTTCATATTTTCCGTTCAAATCCTCTTTTATGTGAAAGTTTTTATTTTGTTTTATTTTATTTCGCGATTTGTTGTAGCATAAACGCATCATCATCTCGTGTCGATTGTGCTTTGAGGTTTATTTGCAGTCGTTACGCTTACGATCTTTTGTTGTTCGGCGGTCGGTGTCGGTTGTTGATTTTGTTCATCGTTGGTTGTGTCATTAAAAACGGAAAGTCTATATTTTTCTTCCAATTTTTTTTCATCTTTTTATAGCAACCTGATGGCTTTAAAAATCACCCTTACTTGTTTGTATTCCATTGGGATGCGAAAATGCTTACAAGAAATATTCTCGCACAAGCTCATGACCTGCATCGTTTATGTGTGATGGCTTTTCAACATCAATCCCACGTAAATTAAAAAAAAAAAATACACCAAAAATATAAATAAATAATAAAACAAAATTAAATTAAATTAAAAAAATAAAGACAGAAATTTTATGAATTTTTCAGCGACATGACTCGAAAATTCTGTGAGAAAAATAATACCACACAAAATTTTATTCTTTTTAAATGAAATTGAAATCCTCCTCCATCTTTCTCTCCCACTCCCTCTTAACAAGCTTCAATTATTGCGAATCACTGAATAAAATTTTATCACAATGAAAGGTTGACTTTCACTCCCTTTTGAATGAAATTGCTGCTCGCTCTCCTTGAAATTTTCGAGCAATTTTCTGAACGAAATTAGAAAACTCTTCCCTTTTGCGTCCGGATTTGCTCATAATGAGCATTACAAAAAAGTTCATTTCAATTATGTCCAAGTGGTGAGACACTTACCATTGTTAGTACCACGTTTTATGTAGGTACATACGTCCAAGAGTTCAGAGCTTCTGTGCACGAATGTCAGAGGTGCACTTTTTATGTATGTATGTAAGTACCTACATTTTGCCTAAGCTGCTTCCATGTACCTATGTACGTTTCTCTGAAGTGCCTTCCTCATTGTTCAAATTTTCTCAGCTTAAATAGCTTACTGAAAGTTTATGTCATATGGGGTCCGGAAAGGCGTTTGCGTCCGAGTTTGGAGATGAAATTTTCATTTAATTTTTGAATAATTTTTTTTCTTTTCTTAGATAGAATTTGAGGAGCGTTACGAGGTAAATACTTTGGGATTTTTGTTGTAAAGAAAACGTGACAAATCGTCAAAAAGAGTTGTGAAAATGGCGATGGACAGTTTTTCGAATAATAGCATTTGTTACTTTTAATTACGATAACCAGCAGCTCTAACTTTTAATTATTATTTGGGCTTTTGGGTCCCTCATTTTTCATTTATAGTGAAAAATGCAATTTTTGGCAATTGAAAAAATATATTTTTAATAAATTGCCGAGAAGTGTGGAAAGCCGATACGACCGGTTTTAAACCAAGCTTACAGGTTCATCATCAGGTATCTTTAACCAACACATTAAGCACTATGACCACCTCAGCGATGTGACGTAGGTCGGCTAAATTGTGCATACACCGAGAGAAAAAGGTAGTTATATTAACTGAAAAATCAGGTTAAAATAACCGAGTTCACCGTTAATTCTTAGCTTATGTGTAGTAGCGGTCAATTCAACAGTACAAACACAGTCAATAAGGATATAACTACCTGATGGTTGATATAACTGTCTCGCGGTTAAATCAACTGTCACCAGCGACTGGGAAAAAAAAATTTATTTTTTGCTTTGACTTTTTTTTTATCTTCTTTTATTAATATTTTTTTTTTTTAAATTAAATTATTATATTTTTTCTTTATTTATTTGTTTCTATTTAAATCTTTTTTCTCTTTCATCTCTATAAATTTTCTCGCCTCGGCCGAGCCTTGAACCGCTGACCTCCATTTCGCTTGGCGAACGTCCATTACGCTAAACGAACGAATTTAATTTGTTGGTCAAAATGCTCACTTGAGTTTATGGTTGCTCAAGTTTTGGGGAACGTGCTTAAGGAATTGTTTCACTCCCAAAATTTTTTGCTTGAAAATGAACCATTAAAAAAAAAATTAATTTAATTAAAACCTTAAAAATTTAGGAGAAAATTTTTGTCTTCCAAAACAACTAACATACACTCTGAACAAAAACAAAAAACTGTAATTAAACAAAAAATTCAGAAAAATTCCCGCCGCCAGCAGGGATAGAAACCCGAAGCTCACGACTGTCGAGTCACAGTTTTAAAGCACTGAGCTATCGAAACCTCCGGAGACGGTTGATCAGAATGCGAACTTATACGTCTAAGTGAACGAAAGCGAATTTGAACATAAAAAGTAACTGTTTTTCAACTGTTCATTTGACTTTTCAGTGCATTTAACGCGCAATACAGTGTATTTGAACCACTCTTACTTTAACTGTTCTAAGTAGTTGATTTGGCGTTGGCCTCACCTTTATTATGTTAAATCAATTTTGATTCGACCATCTATATATTTAATAATTCAATTGAACTTATTATTTGGGCTTTTTGGTCCCTAACGATATAATGTGCGGTTAATTATGGGAATTATGTTCGTTATCTTAAGTCCAATACATTCGAGTCTGGATAGTCTGAACCTCTGATAGTGTGAACACCTCAGTTGTGTGGCTGGAGGCTGCGCTGCTATTCTAGCTTTAAAAAATCTTCACGAGAAGGCCCTTCAAAATCACTAGTAGAACGTAAGAAACCCTTTCGATATCCCTTTTGAATCTTTTATTTTTAAATTTTTGGAACCTTGGTTGGCTGGTTAGAGTGGCTGCCATCCAGAGTGACATACTTGGGCCTCATATGAGCTCGTTGTGATACCACGAAATAAGGGAAAACAAAGAAGCACAGAAATAGAAAAACGACACATCTAACATCCACGGACGAGCAGGGACTTGAACCCAGAGCCTCTCTCATTGTAATTTTCGAACCTTGCATTTAACTTTGTGTATATTGTTATAACACATGAAGTAAATTAAGTGATGCCTCTGCATACGAATGTCTAGTGCAGCATATCAGTACTGAGAGTGTCTATATGGGCTTACGTTTTTTGTTAATATCTCCTAAAACTACCTTTTAATTTTGATAAAAAATTTTTTTTAGTTAAAGGTCATACTCAGAGGTATTTTTTAGAAGTAGCAAGAAAGTGGCACAAAAACGGGAATACACTGAAAAAATTTTTTAATTTTTATTTTCTTTGTTGTGAAAGTTTTTTTCTCAGTGTAAAATTAAAAAAATTTTTTTTTTGATTTTCCGTTTTATAAGCTATCAGCGGCCAATTTGTTTCATCTTTTTATCTTAATTCGTTTTTGAGATATAAATTTTTGAAAAAGGGCTTAATAAAATGGGTTTTGTAAGGATATTTCAAGGACACTGGGAAAAAGAAACCTACACCAGTGTGTTAAGGTAGTATCTATTCAAAACTCAACAAAACCTTAAAATCCCTTTCATTGGGCCGATTGGCTTCCTGAGTCGGCAAGAATCGATAGTGTGAACAGTCTCGGTAACATGAATATGCCTTGAAAAAATTAGCTTGATGGGATTTTAGGACCTGTCTACCGTGAACAAAGGATCAAAATCTCAAGTAATATTGCATCCAAGTAACTTAACGTTACCCAGCGGGAAATTATCTCCTGCATGACAAAGTCACCAATGATGTCATCGATGACATATAGGTGACATTGTCATGCATGAGATCTTGGAGGGAATGTCATCGTGGAGGGATGCTGTTCATGTGGTTGACTCTCATTGCCTTTTTCGCCATCGCAGCCCCTTGCGTGACCAGTGACATTTTCTTATCTTCCGGTGATAATGTCACCGCTGAAGTCCCTGTCAGCCCCTGTGTAAATGTCATACAAAGTGTCACCGGAAATAGCATGCATTCCGGCTCCGAAGTCACTAAGACATCATCGGGGATGTCCGCGGGACATTTCCCGCTGGGTAGTTTCCAATAACTATTTCCATTAAAATTCGTATTCCATATTCCCGGTGTATGAAGGTCTTTCCATAAGATTGTTTCCATGTTTCCTAAAAATTTTTAAGGAAAAGTTGTTCTACGTTTCCACAGAAATCAATTAAGAAAAAAATCAAAAACTAAAAATTTAAATAAAGCTAGTTGCAGAATTAATTGCATTGGGCTTTCTTTTTCCGAAGAAATCTTTTTCCGAAGAAATCTTTTTCCGGCGAAGAAGCATCATGACAGCGGGCAATCTTTTGCTGAATAATAAGAAAATCAGCAAAACGTTTGTGAAAAGTGGGTGGAAACCGACAAGCCTCACGACACGAGTCTGTCCTATCAAATCGCGGAAAGTGCGAGTCTTTCTTTCTTTGTTTCTTTTTTTTTTTTGCAAGTGATGTTAACAACAATTTGTATGGGTGAGCCGTCTCATGAAATTATCCATCGAATGTTGAATTAGTTAAAATAAAATCTTCCATCAGCAGCTTAATTATGAGCGCGCGTTTGCTGCAGTAATTGATCTAAATTGTCAGCGAAGCTTACGATTGAAGCTCGTGCGGAAAAAGTGAAGGAAAATTCGTACTACGCTCTGAATAGCCACTCAAATAAAATGCTTCGATGCAGATTTTTGCCAGACTTCGAAGAGTAACTAGGTCCATAAATTGAAGTGCATCGTCGAAGAAAATTAAAAAACAAAAAGGCAAAAATTTATAAATATACATCGATAGAGATTTTTGCATTCGCATGGCAGAAATGCTTTATAAAATGTATAAAACTGATCGACGAACGTCTGAAGAAGATCAGTCCGAATTGATCATCGATAAAGGAACGTTCTTTGGCCGTGGACGAGTGCCCTCAGTGGATTTGAAAAACAATAACAAATATAATATAAAAAAAAAATAAGAGTGTCCTTGAATAATGTCGAAAAGATATTTATCCCTGATTATTGTGTTATTATCGGTGACCATACTCAAGATCGCCAGAGCCCAAGAAGACGAAGAAGTTAGTACGGCGCGTGGAGCTCTATTCAGAAATGGCCTCTCATCACGTTCGATGGGACATATTTTTACAGAGTGCACAGAGAGTGAAGATTTCTTTTGGTGTTTTAAAATTCAGGCTGCCAAACTATTGGGACGAGCATTGAAGATTCATAATATTAATGTGATCGATGGATTTACGATTGTAAAAAAGAACGATTCGACAACCGATACACCGATGGATGAAGGACGAGCGAATGCGAATTCGAATGAAGGAATTAAATTTGAGCAATCGTGACATTGAGAATCTATCGATGAAAAGTCTGAATGCATTGCTATTGGAACGTTTCAATTATTTCATGCAAAGTCGTCAGATTCAAATAAAATTACCACGAATGCTTGCATTCGCCGAAAGGAATAGTCAAAAATTATTTCAGGATATTTTCAATTATTTTTTATCTTTATTCGCCACGAATGGCAATGAAGTTGAAACGAATGCATAACGTCGGATGGTGGCGTTGAGGAGGGACGTGGCAAGAAAAAGGATAAAAAATATATGGGAATGTTTGTTGCGGCTGTTATGCTAAAGGCAGCAATATTGAAAATGGCATACCATTCGATAGCGATTGTTGCTGGAAAGGCGCTCATCGTTGGGAAAATCGCTTTGATCATTAGCGCGATAATTGGCCTTAAGAAACTCGTCTCCGGCGAGGGTGGCGAGAAGACAACCTACGAAATTGTTAAACATCCGCAGGTGCAACAAAGTCACACGTACTCGTCGAGCCATGCGGGCGAATATGAAGGCGGCCACGAGAGCGGCAGTGGAAGCTCCTATCATCGCAGCATAGACGATGAAATGATGATGCAGGATAAAGCCTATCACGCTTGGGTACCCACCACAAAGATATCGTAATTTCAGCAGAAGAAGAGAAAAAAAAAAAACAATCAAACGGTGAAAGTAGGTTACAACAGACTCAGTTAGTCAGTCATTCAGTCAATCAGTCGTCAGTCGACGCAATCGTAGAAATGCTGACTGATTAAAATTTTTGATTTTTTTTTTTTTTTTTTTTGAGACGCACGGATGGCTGATTTACGTTACAGTTGCGTGTGTGCTCAACGAAATATGAGTGACGAAAAACGAAATTCGAAATTAGAAGTTTAAAAATCAGACCAAAGATTCATTTAGCTGCAGTAATGTTAAGTAGTAGGCAAGCAAGCATGTTCCGTTCGATCCTTTTTTCGAATAATTCATTTCTCCCATCTTTTTTTTACCCTTTATCGCTTAAGAATCGAATGTACACTTCTTGAATAAATTTCTACAATAAATTTAAATAATTTATTTAATTGATGATGATTATTTTATGGTTAATAAATTAAAGGAACATTGGCGGTTGATATGATGCTTTTAAATGATTATGATGGACACCATTGGGTATTGGTCCTGCGAATCTTTCCAGACTGTTGAATTCGTCGTGACTTTTGACAGGTTCGAGGGCGTGAATTTCGTGTTTTTTGTAATCGTACGGCATGCTTCGATGCCAGTTACTTTCGTGGCTATGACCACCACCGCCACCGCTACCGCCGCCGCCATGGTCATGGTGATGGTCATGGCCTGTTACTATGACGTGCTCGGTTGTGCTACCATGGCTTCCACTCGTGTGCTTTTTGAGACTGCCCTGAAACGAAATTTTTGAATTGCTGCTTTTTTTGGTGGGAAGGAATTTAAAATTTAAGTATTAAATGAGAGGTTGAAATATTTTTAATTTTTTTCTAATTTGAGAGGTTGCCTTTTCTAAGTGGAAATTATGTCATGTCTAGAGCTCGGATTTTGAATAAATTTTTGAATATTTTGAATTTTTTTGAATTTTTTGAATTTTTTGAATTTTTTTTTGCATTTAACTGTGCTTTTTGAATATTTTATTCACTGAAGTAGGCTTTTTTTTTGTTAATTTCACAATTCAACATTTTAATAGGCATACTAATTTGAACTAATTTGAAATATTTGACTGTGAATTTTTTCAATATTTTGAATTTTTTGCATTTTTTTTATAATATTTTTGAATTTTGAATTTTTAGCATTAAAAAAAATTTTTTTTTGAATATTTTTTTTTTTGATTTTTTTTTGATTTTTTTTAAATTAAAAAAAAATTTTTTTTTTAATTTTTTTACATATTCAAATTCCGAGGCATAGCTAGTCTATAAAACAAATTAAGGGAAGATCTGTCAAATGCATGGACGTGGGAGTTAAATAATTTTTTTTATTGGAGGCCTAAGCTTCATGGACTTTATAGATGCTTTCACAGTGCCAGAGGGATTCCATATTTGAAAATTCTATAACATTAAATTATTTACTGACGATGAGAAAATTGATAAAATCCAATCTTCAGATTGCTTACAACTCGGAATTTGTAAAAAAAAAATTAAATAAACAAAAAAAAATTTAAAAATTTAAAAAATTTAAAAATTTAAAAATTTTAAAAATTTAAAAATTTAAAAATTTAAAAAAAATTTTAAAAATTTTTTAAAAATTAAAAAATTAATAAAAAAATTAAAATTTATAAATAAATTCATTTTAAAAATTAAAACATTAAAAAAAAATTATGATAAAGTCAAAATTTAAAATAAGTATAATACAGCTAAACAAAATTTAAAAAAAATAACAAAAATAATATAAAAAATAATAAATTACGAAAAAATAAAAATTAGAAAAAATTATGTTATAGGCGGCCCCTGCCTAGCGGTTATTACGTTTATTGATAATTTTCAGCTGATAACTGTTATTCTTTTAAGCTGAAATAATTTAGGAGGGGATATTGTAAAATTTTACGATGCATAAGTGGCCATAATTCGCGTTGCAGGAAGGGGAAGGGGGATTAAAAATCTTCGAAAATTGCGTTACGTAATACGAGATCACTCCCATGTCTTAAATTTTTAAAATGAATTCTGTTGAGAGGTTGCCTTTTCTAAACTGTACTAATATTTGGGGATTACCGATTAATTTTATTCAACCACTGAGGGTCCTTTCGTGAAATCGTTTTTGTTAATAAGACATTAAATCGAAGGAAACCTTGACAGAGAAAGGGTTAACGTAAACTTGTTTTAAAATTCTATTGACAGACATTGCTTAGAGACAGGGACGTAGCTAGAGAAAGGCTGCTTTGGTAGTCCTTATATTGGCCACAGTGGTATTTTGAACAATTATAAGACATGAGCCCAAAAAAATTTTTGGAGGGGTTAGAAGAAGTTTATAGAGTTGTGGACCAAAAACCCATAAAATCTAAAAAATTCATGACGTCCGATTTAGATGAAAATTTTTTATTTAGAATAAGTGAAAAATTCTAAGAATTTTGGCGCTAAAAATTTTTATTTTTATGAAATTATTCTATGTTATTTCAGTTTTCTCTTTTCTCTCTCTCTCTCTATCTCTTTCTTTTTGAATAGTAGATCATAGAATACTTTCATTACTTACGATTAACGAGAGAACAAGTGCTATTTTCGACATTACGAAAGCGGCTCCAGCAATTAGTATCACCTTGCCAAGGAACATTTGTGCGAACATTGCCATGATAACCATGCCGCCCATCATAGCCATATTTTTATCTTTGTCCTTCTTTTTGCGTCCTTTAAGTGTATTTTGATTATATAAATGTATGAATTTGTGTTTAGACTTTTTCTTTGTTTTGAATTTATTGTTTGAATTTAGCTCATTCTTAATGTCTTTCGTTATCTTTTCTATTTTACTACTTAAAGCGTCAATTTTATCATCTACAAAACCATTGAATACACGAATCGTACCTTCTTCTTCTTCTCCTCCGGCGAATGTTGTCGGATCCGAATCGAGAAATTCATCGACTGCATCCGATAGACCGGGTATTCGATTGATATCACTCGGTAATTTAACACGCAACGATCGCGTCTGTGCAACATACCAAAGCATCTTGGCCAATGTATCACCGAACGAACGCTGCTGACGTTGCCCGAAGAATTCCTTTGAATTTGAATTGCTTTGATTTTGATGATTCCTCTCGAACGAGAAGAATTCATTATAGTGCCAAGTCGAATTATCCTTTGCTGCTTTTTCCAAGAAATTCGACAATTTATCCATTAGACAATTGGAAATTTCTTGTCCAATTAAACAATTGGCTAGGGCTTGTCCCATCGAACGTGCACTGAAATGTTGTTCCCCATTGGTCTCTGATTTAGGCGCTGTCTCAGCGAATGTCAAAATATTTATTTGAATTGAAATGAGAAGGATTAATCCTGTTTTTCTGTATGTTTTGTTATTCATGCTTTTTTTTTTAATGAGTTTTCCTGCACTCAGTTGAAACACTTTCGAACTTTTACACGTTTTTCTTGCTACTAAAATGCTTTTCTATATTTCCAAATTATTTATACCCAAAAAAATGACTAATTACAGTGCGCTCTGTTTGGATAATGCTAAACGTTTTACCTTTCTTCGTTCAATTTTTTTTTTTTTTTTTTGAATCATTTCTATACTTACATGTGGGGGTTATCTGTCGTATCGTTACACTCTGATGGCTAGTTAGAATAGTGTAATGTCTTAATCAGAAAACGATTTGATATGAGAAATCATTTTGTATAAAGGAGAAGAGATGAAGAGTAAGAAGAAAATGGGAAGAAAAAGTAGCAGGAGTGTGGCATGAGGAGGAAGAAGAAATGTCACCACTTGCTGTTAAATGTGCTGTAAATCCTCTTGTCTTGAACTAGTTTTACTTGTAAGATGACTTCTCTGCTGATAACCATTTCTTTACTTATGGATTTTATTTTATAATAAAAAGAAGAAAAATCCGAAAAATTCATTTAAGCATATTTCTGACGGTATATTCGTTTTACTGTTAATTTTACCAGCACACATACGATGTGTGTGTCTTCACATGGTTGTTTTGAATTTTCAATGCTTTACAAATCTCATGTAATCAAGTCGAGCAATGAAACCAAAACTGTCCCAAAATAAAATTCTTTGAAAATATTTTGATAGATTGTCTTTAAAGTGTAGGTAGTTCGTATCATTCTCGTACAAAACGTTCGAGCTCCTAATAATTGGGATAATTCAAGAAATACTGCTCCATCTTGGCCTAGGATTTAATTCTGATAGAAGTGACGGTGGTGATGGCTATGATGATGGTTATGATGACAAGAACGATGATGGTGATGATAATGACGATGAAAAATGATGATAATGGTTCTAAAGATGAAGAGTATGATAATGAGTATGATTGCGTTGATTATGACGAATATGATTATTATGATGATGATGATTATGATGATGATGATTATGATTGTGAAGATGATGAAAATTATGATTATAGTTCTGATGATGATTATGATTATTGCGATGATGATGATTACCTTGACTATGCTGATTATCGTGACTATGATTATTTTGATTATTTTGATGATGAGGACGATGATAATGACGATGATGATGATGATTGTGACAATATGATGATATGATGATTATGATGATTATGATTATGATGATTATGATGAATATGATGATTATGATGATTATGATTGTGATGATTATGACGAATATGATGATTACGATGATGATGATTATGATTGTGATGATGATGAAAATTATGATTATAGTTCTGATGATGATTATTATTATAGTGATGATGATGATTATCGTGACTATGATGATTATGATTATTTTGATGAAGAGGACGATGATAATTATGATGATGATGATTATGATGATGATGATATGGTGAATATGATGAAAATTATGATTATAGTTCTAATGATGATTATGATTATTGCGATGATGATGATTACCTTGACTATGCTGATTATCGTGACTATGATGATTATGATTATTTTGATGATGAGAACGATGAAAATGACGATGATGATGATATTACACCATTGAAGATTCTTACAAGGATTTCGTTTGGGAAAAAGGTTTGATTGCTTTTAGCTATTTTTATCCTGATCATGGTCAGAAATCGTTCTCCTCGATAGGACTCAAAATTATTCTTATTTAACCGAAGGCTTCACTTAGATCTATATTTGCTTAATCTTTTTTGAAAAGCCGCCGTATATAGAATTGCATCATTCTAAGGCGTTCATCTCTAGCTTTCTACAGAAACGGTTTAAAGTGTTGCCAGACAATTTAAGTGACTCTCTTCTTTAAGAGCCGGTTTCGTCTTGTGCTTAGAGAAAGGCCAGATAAGATCTATCTTAAATTGAAGCCATTAAAAACAATCTTTTTTTTTCTTTTTGGTGGAAAATATTTAAGCTTTCGTCTGTAAAAGGGATCCTCATCTGTATGAAAAAATTATTGGCAATCACTTTATTTACTTTAAATCAATTCAAAAGCTTTCAATGATTTTATATCAAAATATTTGTATGCATGCCTGTCAACCGAGAAATAAAAAGAAAATGGTTTTTCCAATAAATTTTCAATTTACCCTCGACACAAAATAAATTTTATGATGTATGGCCCCAAGTGTTAGTGATGCGTAAATGGAAATTAATTATCAATTCTCTGCAACAACAATTCTATTGTCAACTTTCGAAAGAACAATGAAGTAAGATTTTCGATTTAATTGTTTTTAATTTCACAAAATTATAAAAACACCTTACATTCTTCTGCATTCCTTTAAATATTTCACTTAAATAATTTCTAAAATAAATACGAATAAAGAATATTGTCTCCTCTGAGTCTTTCTTCTTCTCTTGCTCAAAAGGTCAAGGTCACGCCACGCTAAGCACATAATTACATTACCTTTACGTTTCGATCAGTATCACAATCTAACGGCCTTCCACACCGAATGATCATTTTGATTGAATAAATTCTTCTCATTACTCTCATCATCGTTCTCATAGGCGCTTGGTCCTAGTTTTCCATTTATTCGATATGATTTCTCCCCCACACGATCTTGAATCGTCATTTTATTCTCGTAATCGTAAAAACGATCCGTCGTTCCCGCATCACCAATCGATGCAACAACAATCTCTCTCGGCTTATCGAAATTCAATTTACGATCGCTACGCTTATACGGTGGTGATGCAGCATGATGATGCAAAAGTTGATCGGCATTGGCTTCATAGTGTTGATTATAAATCGGAGTTTTCCCTGGAAAATAACCAACCTGTCCACCACCACCACCACCAGTGCTCGCAACATCCAAGGCAGCAGCCGGTGGTCCTCGTACACCAAAACCGAAGACGCCGCCACCTGGAGAAGCTTTGAAACAACGAGATAAAAAACTCAAGATGAACTCCAACAAATAAATAAAATTCGATTATAGATTACCAACGATCGGAGCTCCTCCGAATCCAAAACCTGAACCTAATCCTCCAATTCCACCTAAGAGGCTGCTCGCACCACTGATGCCTAAAAAGCCGCTAACATAAATCGCAAGCTTTGCTAGAAAAAGTGATTTCTTGAGCAGAAGACAAATTCCAGCGAAGAGCAGTGGTACCAGTGCTACCAAATTGAATTTCAAGCCAAGCAGAAAAGGCAGCAAGTATTGCTTGGCTAACGATCGCGCTAGAAAGATCGAAATGGTTTGTGTCTTAACTAAAGTAGGTAAAAACAATAAAACACAATTTTTTTCTCCAAATTTGTGTACTCACCGGTAGATGGCTCTTCGTAGTTTAAGTACCTTTCGCTTGGGTCAATCATAAATTCAGCTACACTATTGACATCGGCTGTCGGGCCAATTTTGAGCATTAGTCCCGGATATATATTATCCATGTGCCATTCAACATTGCGTTGGCTGAACACGGCGCCGGCGTTTTCTAGTATGCCTCTGGGAAAATGAATTTCGTATTTTTTGTGAAATAAAAATTCATGCTTGAATCGCTTTTCATATGTGTGCATGCTCCCTCGAACTGTCACTCTCGTTTAACTTGAGTTAAACCGTGAGTCTTTTTCAGATGACTTGCTCATGTCAGCTGTCACTTTCGGTCATGTCAAGTCAAAGTCAACTGAAATGAACTCCCATTTGTGTTAAGTTAATGATTTGTTTTTCTTTTATATATTTTTTTTTTAATTTTAAGAAGTACTTTTGAAAGGAAAAAGGTGGTACAAAAGCACCATTCAGGATACGATTTTTGTCCTTTCAAAGCGGGCAGTATTTATTTCTAAACTTCATATATAGCCCTAAAAAGTTGGTAAATTCATAAAAGTGCTAAATCGTTTCGTTTTCATTTTTCACTTCAAAAATTCAAATGTCAAAAGGATCAAAAAATTCAAAAGAAACCATTTAAATTCAGCTCCCAAAAGTATGCTCAAAAATATTTTCAGTTTTCCAACAATGAGATATTTTTTCATTCCGAAAGTTATGTCCATTTAAAAACAGCACAGTCAAGCATACCCAAAACTTTGCGGATCTTTTTCAGGCCTTTATTGAGAAATGACTTTTAAATATTCAAGTGCATATTTTTAGGTCTTCTATTTAAATATTTTCTATTACCTAAAGTAAAAGAAAATAATTTCGTGATGAGAAATCGTTCCACTCTTGATGGTACATCCATTTGAACAGATCCCGAGCAAGGCGTTTGAGAGAGATGGTGAAAATCCTCATAAGGCTTTGATTAAATTGGTTTGAAAAATATTCAAATGCATACTTTTGGGCGTTTAATAAAAACTGTTTATTTCCCATTTCCATTACCTAAAATCCACAGGATCCGTATCGAACAGATTAACTAAAGACCTAGCCGATGCTGACTCATCTTTCGATGAGATAAGATCCTCCGTCAATGTAAAGTTTTCCTTTTCATCGAAACGTTGCAAAAAATTCAAGGCCGCACGACCAACGCACTCGCGAGCTCGAGGATGCTGTGATTTTTGTATACAATATCGAAAGTCCTCAACACTTTGTGACTGATTTAAATCATCGACATTATTAGACAATGCAGCCAAAGCGAAGGGATTGAAAGCACTAAGCACAGCCAATATTAAAAATTCCATACCGGAGGCAGGACAAGAGCAACAAAAAGTTCCGTTTTTAATCACACTGACGATCTTATGTAGTCGAATGAGTAGCTCCACACTAACTGAATTTGTGGCCACAAAAGACAGTCAGCTTTATAACTTCACCCTTGTTTGACGTCGGAGTTACATGATTGCAATTTTTCTCTCTATTTTTTTTTACATTTATTTTTTATTTGAATCGGTTTTTATTTAACTTTGCCAGAGCGACTCGCTGTATGCATTGCGGTAAGGGGCAAGCAAAAAAAAAAAAAAATCATAGCCACAAGACTTTTTAATATACCCACACACTGTTTATTTAATGCTTTCTGTATATAGTCCAAAAATGTTTGTTTTCTGTTTTTGCAAAACACAAGTCAAAGCAGCGGAAGTTACAGTCGTAATGGCGAACTCCCACAATGTGCCGCACAAAGCCCCACGGCCATGGTCAACCGCACGCAATTTGCCGCAAAAATTTTCACGCTAGACGGAATTTCGAAAATTTTCGCATCTCTGTAGATATTATGTAAAGCATTGTTACAGTTATTTTTCCACCACAGATGATAATGATGACGAAATATTCTCACATTAAAATTCATCAAAAGTATGTCTGTAGGAAATCGGACTGCTCGCACAACACTCTCATTCAAATGCAATATAATTGTCTCTCTCTCTCTCTCTCTCTCTCTCTCTCTCTTCTCTCGTCTCTCTCTCTCTCTTCTCTCTCTCTCTCGCTCTCTCTCTCTCTCTCTCTCTCTCTCTCTCTCTCCTCTCTCTCTTTCTCTCTCCTCTCTCTCTCTCTCTCTCTCTCTCTCTTCTCTCTCTCTCTCTCTCTCTCTCTCTCTCTCTCTCTCTCTCTCTTTCTCTCTTTCTCTTCTCTTCTCTCTCTCTCTCTCTCTCTCTTTTTCTCTCTCTCTCTTCTCTCTCTCTCTCTCTCTCTCTCTCTCTCTCTCTCTCTCTCTCTCTCTCTCTCTCTCTCTCTCTCTCTCTCTCTCTCCTCTTCTCTCTCTCTCTCCTCTCTCTCTCTCTCTCTCTCTCTCTCCTCTCTCTCTTTCTCCTCTCTCTCTCTCTCTCTCTCTCTCTCTCTCTCTCTCCTCTCTCTCTCTCTCTTCCTCTCCTCTCTCCTCTCTCTCTCTCTCTCTCCTCTCTCTCTCTCTCTCTCTCCTCTCTCTCTCTCTCTCTCTCTCTCCTAAAAATCGGATTCTATGGCCTTTGAATTGTCATGAGCCAAGTAATCCAGAACTCCTCATTTTCCTTAATTAACTTCTTTTGCAGCAGGGTAAGAAGAGCCAAAGACAATTCGCACACATTGTTGACAAAACTTTAAACTTTTGAATGGCATAACGACGTGAAGTTAGCTACAATGGGCAATTTTCTCTATTCGAATAATAAGAGACTTTAATGTTTATTGGCCACTGGCGGCTTCAGTTCATTCGGTTGCTATTTTTATTTGATTAGCTGTCGCTATATTTTCTAATTATAAATAATTTTTTATTTTGATTTTTATCTCCTTTTTTGTTTTATAGCTTTAGGGTTGTCACTTCTTCACTGGCAGTAATTAGATTCAAAAGATTTGAGTAATATTCCTCAATAACCAATTCGAGTCCCCGTTCAGAAAACTATACAAAAAAAAAAGATCATTACCATTGAGAAGAAAGAGAAAAAGAAGATATATAAAAATATCAAATAAATAAGAGAAGGAAGATAAAATCACTCACTGGCCTCGCTTCGTAGTCGTCCAAAATCTGAGGATGTTTAAAATTGGGTCCGAAATTCATTTTGATCTTTGCTTCGTGGAATAAAGAAACACATGGATAATACGAACCGCCATAGATCTCTGTGAAGGCTACACCCTCGGAGTAACCGTTTTTAAAAAATTCAATTGTACTTCCCGGAAGTTTCGACAAGTCTTTCATAGCCTCCTTGGGGAATTGTTTGATTTCATAGTAAAACTTTTTACCGAATTTCACAAGAGTCTGACGACAAATATTTTCTCTTAATATAATGCAAAAATTTTCTTATAAATTTACCCCACATTATCCTTGTACGAATCCAATATGTACGATCGGTTCTTGTCCTCGGGTAGCTCGATGAACACTCCCAAAATATCTCCCTTATTATAACCTTGTCCGTATGTTTTCCCATGACCAGCATGAAAACGTGTTCCTTTGCGTGAACGCCAGCTATAGCCGAAGCTATCGAAACCCACCGGTCCCTGTAGATCGCTATGTTGCTGACACCAACCCAAACGTGTTGCTGCATTCTCAGGCATTTCGAGGACTTTCACTTCAAAATACCAACGACCGCGATTAACAACTGTTTGACACACAACAAAAACAGGTGAAAGCAGCAAGGAGAAAAATATGCATACGTACATAGAGAGAGGGAGAGAGAGGGAGAAAGAGAGAGACATTGCTAGTAGTTTAAAATACAATTTAAGCTCCATTCACTCACAATGCGTTGAACGCGCAGTACAGTATCCTTTATGGCCAGTGACCGTAAGACGATTTTCTTGAATCTTAAGTTGCGGAGCGCTATCGTGCAAACTCAAGGATACACGTTCGGGTATAACAGGACGATAAAGGTATCCAGTTGGCGGGAAAACGATACGGCAATCAAATGTATCCCTGCCAGGTGTAACTAATGGATCACGTTCCGCGAGTACGTAACGAAAATTGTTATTATTTTGAAGATTAATTCCATTGCATGATTGCGGATTGCTTTTTGATGTTTCATTTTCGTCCGATTTAATTGGAAAGCCTAACATTTTCCTTCGTTTTCGTTTTCGTTTCCGGGGTGTTGCCGTCTTTGTTCGCTTTTTAGTTCGATTTCCATAAAATTATTTTTTATTTCAAATTGACACATGTTGATATAATGGCGGCCGGCTGACAGGGTTGCATCGAAATTCAAACAAAAAATCGGAGTCGCATTTTTGGGAGCATGTAGATTGGGGCCATTTTTTTTTTTTTTTGATAGAACCCGAATTAATATTTCTAAAATACCATAAAATTATCTTTTAATGCTTGGTGATTAACAAATTATTCGTTGGAAATTTTCAATTAAGTATTTGCCCCTAGTCCTATCAAATAATCTTGAAATAGCCGGGTTTTTTGGGAGTAATGAATGGAATTTCTATCGTTCCAATAATTGAAAAATAATGCCTATTAAAACGAGATTATTTCGAATTAATTTTCATTTATTCTGGAACCTGCTCCTTTTCAATTGCAATACTTAAATTATACTTATCAACTTAGCTCAAGAAATTGTGATATTTTCGATATTGTTCGTATATAAACTTTAGTCCTACAAGTTTTATATTAGTAAATTTACTACAAATCTGTTCCAATCTAAATATGTATGTATGAATGTATGCCTGTACTATTCTATAACTACCCTGCAGTAATGAGCCGGTCAATTTCCTAATAAGGACTAGCCTTTGACCGATCCAAACCCTATCGGTTATATTATGGCAGTTCGCTCCATCGAATTCGGCTAGCCGGCGGTCGGTAATAAACGGGTTGGTTTAAGGGTAGTCTGTAAATGACACTTTCATCAACTTAGAATATATATAAGAAATTTGTTGTTTATTTTCCTCATTTAACTATCCTAAAACCAGGCAAAATCACGACGATTGACCCGAAAAAACTGACCTATGACCAGCCGTTTTGCGGACTAGTCCCTCCCTTAGGACATGCCCATGTTAAAAAGGTCAGTTGAATACATTAGAAGTGGAATTAGGAAGGGACTAGTACTGGTAACATGAACGACTGATCGAAGGCTATACTTGGGTCAGTCCATATTTCTGCAGGGTAGCGCTAACTAGGGATTCAAAAAATGCCAAAAATGTCAATCCCGGGATTTCGGGATTCCAAATTTTCAGTCCCGGGATTGGAATCCCCAGAGCTAACCATAAGACCTTGGCCTGTCGCGCTACGAAAATATTAAAAACCAGGGACGTGAACCGGGTGGAAAATTTGCACGGTTCGGTTCGGCGGTTCGAACCGTGTTTGAACTTTTGGATGGAGTGGTTTGTCAAACCGGTTTTTCTACTTCTTTGAACCGGGGTTTTTGTTTGGTTCGGGCATTTCTTAAACTGAAAAAATTTGTTAACACGTACTCCCACTGCTAACGTAAGTTTGAAAATTTAGGGTTAAAATTTTCACAAAAAAAAAAGTTAGTGGGTGTTACCATACTCATATTAGAGGTGTTATCGATACTAATTTCATAAGAATATCGACTTCGATTTTTTTTTATTAATTGGCCTATGGGAGCGACCACTGAACATGGTGGCAGGCAAAAATGAAACCCTGAACCTTTACAAAAAGGGGATCGGTTTTCGGTTCGGTTCAAACATTTGTAAAAAACTTCGGTTCGGATCATGAGCAGAAAAAACCGGTTTTCCGGTTCAAAATCGGTTCGGTACGTCCCTGATAAAAACTCTAAAGAAAGAAAACCTGAAATACTGAAACAGAAAGATTTTATTTTGCTTTATTGTCCTCCATTTCTCTCTGCTAGGCTTTAATTTCAAATCTTCCTGTGTATCTGTACCTGGTTTTTTTTTGCTATGAACATTTTATAAATCCTTCGAATAGCTTTTAACTTGAAGACCATAATTTGAAGTGTATTTCATATCGAATTGCATGAAAGAAATGCTCTTCCATTCTAGTACATTCTTGAGCAATGCCATTTCGAATGGAATTTTTCCGCACACCAATACAAGCTTCAATTTCGAATATCTCTCGAAGCTGCTTTTATCGTGTCTATTGTCAGATATTCCTCTTTATTTAGCATACAAAGAAATCTATGAATATCCGGCTTACATATGCATAGATACGTATGTACGTACATATGTTTATGCAGCAGACTTATTGTGCAGGAAAAAAGAATCATTTTCCAATTTACAAACATTTTCTTTCGCATATCAAAAGTGCACTCGTTTCTGTATCGATTTTCATACACGAGCTCTATATATTATAGAGCTTAAATATATTTAAATAAGAAAAAGCAATAGAAAGAAATAAAAATTATTTTTGTGCTAAAAAAAAAAACTTTTCCCTATAATCCTGTATTGTGAAAAAAAATTAGGAATTTCGTATTCAAGCGAAAACACAAGTAGGTAGGTAGGTACTAATGTAAAAATGTTCGAAACATGAATCTAACATTACTTTTCGGATTATGGTTTGTTATTTACAGCAACTTGTAAAGAGTAAAGTAACCATGAATGCAGTATTAAGCTCAACCGTTGGCATACAGAGAAGAGAATGCTTTGAGTTTGTGTTGTAGTTTTTTTTTCTTCATTGACAAAAAGAAATGAAGCATACTTTTTGGCATGTTATTTCTTTAGAGAACCCTCATCAAAGCGTTGGAGCGTTAAGCTTTCATATGGAATATTCCATTTATATTGGGTTTTAATGGCATGCTATGCTGAAACATGTACAAACTTATATATATTTGTTTCTTTATGGATATGTGAATAATTTCTAGTACCTACCCTGCAGTAATGAGGCGGTCAGTTTTCAAGAAAGACTGGCCTTTGACCGGTCCAAATCCTACCGGTTATATTATGGCAGTTCGCTACATAGAAATCGGCTAGTCGGCGGTCGGTAATGAACGGGTTTGGTTTAAGGGTAGACTGTAAATGACACTTTCATCAAATTAGAATATATATAAGAAATTTGTTGTTTATTTTCCTCATTTGACAGGCAAAATTACGACAATTGACCCGAAAAAAACTGGCCTATGATCAGCCGATTTGCGGACTAGTCCCTCCCCTAGGACAGGCCCATGTTAAAAAGGTCAGTTGAATACATTAGAAGTGGAATTGTGAGGGGACTAGTACTGGTAAAATGAAGAACTGACCGAAGGCTACACTTGGGTCAGTCCATATTACTGCAGGGTACTTACAATGTTGGGGGGTATTACACTCATTTTTTGGACTGGTTTGGCCACTGAATAGAGTTTTTGTCTGTATCCCGTATTCCATTGATGGTTGACTGAGCTTGTAAAAGTACAATTTTTGACGAATGGCGACCACATATTTATAATCTTTTACGATGATTTCAAGTAGTATACTTTTAGGCGGTATGTTTTTGTTTGTATTCATGCATTTTAAATATTGTTTGCTCACAGCCATAACGATATAGAATAGTTAAATTGTTAAGATATGTGTAGGTCTATGGAGTTTAATTGAAGCCTTTTGAAAATCTAAACAACTCAAAAAGAGCCATTCGGAAGATGTGTTAAAACTGTCATGCTTTTAACAAAGAGCAGATTCTCAATGCATACTTTTATGCGCCGAAACTTACTGACATAATGACAAAAAGTCTACAGTTGTGTTCATACGAAAATAAGTCGGCTATTTAAAAAGAAAATTATTTCGAAATTCGTGTCTCATTTGAATATCATCAAAAAAATGTCGTTGATATGGGCAAATCCAGCAAAACGTAAACCAAGCGGCATAAAAAAAAATTGGTTTTTTTTTTCATTTCTAAAAATTTTGTATAGATTTTTATGTTTACAGATTATGGGTAAAATGGGTCTTCCTTCGAATATCAATTTAATTTTCCGTTCCTTACTCCTAAACGCTCCGACAGGAGCTCTGAATGAGCGATTTTTTGGGAGAATAGTGCACGAAGCTTAACGTGGAAAAAGTGCAACTTTTTGGGATCTCAAAATATATTTTCATGATTTCTGTAATGCTCTTTAAGGAGCCTATTTGGACTCTCTGTCAGTAGTATATAGGGTGATTGATTCGGTTAACCGATCGGTTAACCGCCCGGTTTTTTTCGCGCTTTGCAAGGCGGTTTTTTCTCAAAACTGATTTTTCGAATATCGAATTAATCGGTTTTTTTAAGCGAATACCCGGTTTTTTCTCCAACAGATTATTTTTGCCTTCAGATAGTTATTTTCTTTAGAACGTCATACAAACTGCATATACAAATTGCCATGAAATTACCTCTATTGACGCCTTTTACACTAAGCAATTATATTTGCGAAACTCTTAGCGAATTCTCTTTTCGAGTTGCATTTGTGTCTACATTGAAAGTATGTATGTATTATCATTAGCTACCCTGCAGGAAGTACGAGCAGTTAAACTCTAGCGTTTTACTACTTCTAATTCCACCAGTACTGGTTCTTCTTTATACCTTTGCTTATGTCTTGTTCTGTAGAAAATAAACATTGCGCGTGAGCTAAAAATCACCACTTGTACACTCGAACTAACAATTTACTAGTGCTTTGGGAAGCAATTGGGTAAATTGGACATAGTAAAACAATAGTTATTTTTGAAAGATTTTTCACTGTGGTTTTTAAAGGTAGAATTTTTTTTTTTATTTCGGTGTATCAACGCTTTTTGCAATAACAATGTCATGGCAATCCTTATTACTAACACGAAAAACAATTTTTCCATACAATACAAATCAGAGATCTATACGAAACTCCACCCCGTCAAACGATAAGCCCACATTTTTTAGCTCAGTTCTATTTAACTAAACCTTAAACGTGAATTTCCAACACATTAGGGGTATTCACAAAGGCGTCGGAAAATAGGAAAGTCGGAAAATTGGAAAATTTTAACTGCTTAAAAAGCTGTGCAAGATACAAAAAAACTTAAAATTTTTTTAAGAAGTCGCAATTTTCCGATTTTCCGACTTTCCAACGTTTTTAACACGCCTTTGTCAATACCCCTATTGTATTTCTTCATATACAACAAAATATTTTACGAACGATGATATATATTTTTAACTTATGGTATATCAAATGAAAATATGGCTGTTTTTAATTTATTTTATACGCTGAATGTGCAATTTTTTGTTTGGGTTTTTTTAATGTTGTAAGTTTTTTTTTCAAAATGGCTTTTAAATAAAACAGTCACAAACAAATAACACCTGCCCCGAAATTTCTTTTTATTAGGATTTTTAACATAACCGGTTAGCCGGTTTTTAGTCAAATTTTATTTGCTCAACCGGTTTTTTTAATATCCTTAAATATCGGGTTATTCGAAAACCGGTTACAGGAAAATGTCGAATAATCAATCACCCTACTAGTATATATAAAAACTGACTCGTTATGTCTACCTTAAGGCTCCTAGGGGGAGTTTTTCGAGGACTTTTTAAAAGCACTTTTTCGAAAAGTTCTGTAAGGGGTCCTTTTACACTTCTTTCCGGAACACTCCGAATATGGTTGGCTGGGTATGTATACAAAAAATAATCCCTTTTTTAAGAATAAATTATAAAAAAATAACTTCAATAAATAAAAAATAAAAATGAGAAGTAAAAGAATTAAAGACTACAAACAAAACATTTTTAAAATTATACAAACTTAGTAAATAACAGTTATAAAAAATAATTTTCTTAATTAAAAAATTGAAGAAAAATAAAAATAATTAAAATAAAAATATGACAAAAAGATCAAAAGATCTATAAATGATTGCGGTGCTAAACAAATTTCAAATTTCAAAACATTAAAAAAATATAAAAAAGTATAATGAAATAAACAAAAAGAAATTAAATTATAAAAATTATAAAATTAAAAAACTAATAAAACATTAGAAAATATAAAAAATTAATTAGGTACCTACTAATTAAAAAATACTTATGAAATATTTACATTAAAATTTTTTAAAATGAAAAAAAAAATTTTTTACTTAAAAAAATTATTAAAATAAAAAAATTGAAGAAAATAAAAAAAAATTAAAATTAAAAAACATAAAAAATTTATAAAAAAATAACTTAAAAAATAGTTAAATGGAAAATAAATAAAAAGCATAAATCAATTAAAAATTAAATACAAATATCTATGATATTTTTGTTCCAAAAGGCTTTTTTAAATAAAATCCGAAAATTATTTCCGAAACTATTTTGGTGTCGAAAGGGTTAAAAGATCCCATTGTAGTTCAATGGCACCTCTCTAGTTAGTTGCCAAGTCCAACACAAAAGACAAAGCTTCATCACAGACAATGTGAAAATAATTCATGCCAAGATTTCATTAAATTTAAATTATTTCTTCATTTTTTCGTGACGAGTTAATTCTTCAGCTTTTGTTAAAAAAAAACCATCAGTCTTTTCCTTAACTCTCTGAAATAAATTCTATTCAATGTTCGACCATTCCAATTTTCTCTTTTCCACTGTACATCATCTCCAATTTTAAACGCATTGCTTTCTATTTTGAGATTTTCTTTCATCCAAACGTAAGACAAATCCTTAAATTGGAAAGAATTCACATTAGTTTCCGCCTTTGCCATTCAATCGAATTACAATACAGACAGAAGAAGCTTGAGGATAAAATTTATCTATTTTCTTGTTCTATCGCATTCACCATGAAAATCCCAAAGCGAATGAATCTTTTTCGCAATTTTCTTTCTTCTCGAATTAAAAGCCAATGCAGCTGCAATTTAAAATTAAGGCACGTCTGAAAGGAAAAACTAGAAATAACTTTCACCGGGAATGCCAATCAAAAAATAGAAGTCGTCGATTCGATTGAGAAAGAAGCGCATCTGCGGATCCCAGAGCAACGCATTTCGTTCTTTATTACAAATCGATGGTTAAATGAGGATGAAGATTGATTTCCATGCAGAGAGAGAGAGACAAAAAAAAAAAAATAATAATAAAATCCGCTTCGCTCGTATTACTTTCATCGAGGTTTGCAGTGATATCGGATCGTGATGTTCGATGATGGCCAATCAATATTGCCGTCTCCACACACGATTGACAGCGTTGACAAAACGTTGCCAATTCCATTGGTGCTTTGGTTCTGTTTTTACTTTTTTTGTCGCAGAGTTTTAAGATATTTCTATTCACTCTAGGAAGGTATTTAAAATCGATTTTTGAGTATTTAAATCAACTGTTGAAAATTTATAAAGAATTAACAATATACTCATGAGTCTTGACAATCGTCAAAGGACCATGAATGTCCATGAATGTTTATGATTGCCATATGACAAAGTCGCTCTGTGATAGAGCAGTGAAGAGACTATCAACTTTTCGTCTTTGCTCAGAGCCCTACATACATACAAGAATGATAGAAAAGGCATACATACATATTTATTTAAATGATGACCTTCAAGCAGCTGCCAACCAAACCCGAAACGCTGTCCCCTTGTCATTCATAATAAGGAATGTCTCAAAGTTGGTCAGGATTTTGGTTACAGTTTTTTACAGTTGTCAATGATTGAATAGCCCATTTTCACTTGTCATCGACTAAGGTTAAATTAGAATTCAATTTAATTTTAATCAGAACATAAATTTAATTGAAATTTAATTTGAATGAAAAAACAATTCAAGTTGATCTAAATCATACATGGGCATTAGGGTGATCCAAATTTGCTAAGTTCGTTTAATTTTGCGATTTACCCCCTCAAAATGTAGTAGAGGGCAACAGAAAAGGATAATTAAAAGATTTAGATCGATCGGACATCATTTAGGGGGTGCTCAACGAGGTCAAAGTTCAGAAACATGATTTTTTAAACTCATGCCGCTGGTACAAATAACAAGAATATGCACTCACATTTTTCTAAATATCTCAAAAACTAATTAAGATAGGAAGACGAAACGTTGGCTGATTCCTAAAATATCAGAAAATTTAAAAATATTTTTTTTAATTTTTACACTGAGAAAAAAATGTTCACAAAACTAAAAAGAAAATTTTTAAAGTTTTTTTCAGTGTATTTCTGTCGTTACACCACTTCTTAAATATGTTTAGAAAATTCCTCAAGAAATTATCTTTTACCAAAGAAAATTCATTAAATTCGGAAGTATATTTTTGAGATACTATACAAAAAAGTAAGCGAACACTAGTCAGAGTTCAGAAATATGATTTTTTAAACTCATGCCGCCAGTACAAATAACAAAAATATGCACTTACATTTTCAAATATCTCAAAACACTAATTAAGATAGGAAGACGAAACAAACGTTGGCTGATTCCTAAAATATCAGGAAATTCAAAAATATTTTTTTTAATTTTTACACTGAGAAAAAAATGTTCACAAAAATAAAAAGTATATTTTAAAAGTTTTTTTCAGTGTATTTCTGTCGTTACACCACTTCTTAAATATGTTTAGAAAATTCCTCAAGAAATTATCTTTTACCAAGAGAAAATTCATCAAATTCGGAAGTATACTTTTTGAGATACTTACAAAAAAGTAAGCGAACACTAGTCAGAGTTCAGAAATATGATTTTTTAAACTCATGCCGCCAGTACAATTAACAAAAATATGCACTTACATTTTTCTAAATATCTCAAAACCTAATTAAGATAGGAAGACGAAACAAACGTTGGCTGATTCCTAAAATATCAGGAAATTCAAAAATATTTTTTTTAATTTTTACACAGAAAAAATTTTTTCACAAAACGAACAAGAAAATTCTAAAAATTGATTTAAAAAATTCTAATTTATTGATACTGCAAAGTACCCATATATGATCTAAATCAGAAAGATTTTTTTATTATTTAGATTTCTCTTTTAATCCAAATAAATGTGGAATATTTTACGGTTATTTTGGGCGTTTAATCCGTATGATCCACATATTTGAAATTCAATTTTTCAAAAAAAAAAAAATTCATTTAAAAAACCATTTATCAAATAATACAGTCGAAACTCTCTATAACGAACTCCTCTGTAACGAATTAATCTCTATAGCGAACCTTCTCAAGGCTTTTTCGCTACATTTTTAGTGCCTTTTTTCCTCCTTATCATGAATTCATTCTGTATCGAATTTTTTCCCGGTCCGTTGGGATTCGTTGTAGGGAGTTTCGACAGTAATTATCAATATTATTGTTATTTTTTTTCAAATTTTTCCATTAGTTTATTTATGAAAACAAAAGAAACAAACATGCATTATTTGGTAAATTCGTAAATTTTATCAAAGAAATTTACTTAAAAAGTCTAAAGTAAACCAAAAAAAAAAAAAACAAAAACCTGCATTTGTTTAAATGAAATATACAAAATTAAAAAAAAAAAACAAAAACGCCTTTAAATAGTAAAGAGCAAGATTAAATCAAGCATAAGAGTATCAAGCGTAGTAAACAAAATCGATATATAAAGCTCTGAGTGATTATTAGCACTAAAATCTATTTAATTAAGATTAGTTTATAAAATAGAGAATTCATAAATAACAGTCGAAGAATCTTTCAAGAAGCAAAGACAAAAATTAAAAAAAATAAGTAACAAAAAGAAACACAAATGCGAGAGTCTTTAGGAGTATTTTTAAGAGAGCGTCTAAGTTTTCGATAAATTTGTATTGGAAAGACAGTGAAATATCGAAATTACACAACCTTAAACATTAAATGCGTCTTTTTTTTTGTTTTTTTGTTTGTTTTTTAAATAAAATTTCAAAGTTTTTCAAAATGGCTTCCTTTGCTTAATTGAACTAAAATAAATAAGTCATTTAATAAATAAATAAATAAATAAATTATTAAGTTTTGTAAACACAAAAGGTAAGGGGTTTCGCGGTGTATATTGCACTCGATTATCTAGAATTTGTTGTTGTTGTTGTTTTTTTTCTTTATCGTTTTATATTCATTTATTTCATTTTATTCTAAGGCTTATGCGCTGCATAGGCCAAATTTTGTGCATTATGAATCGATCGTCCGTAACTGTGCTCATCGTGCGAATAGTGAGGATGAGCTACAACTTCGTAGCTTTCTTTCTTCGATTCCAATAGTTTCTTTAAACCGATTATACCGGATAGAAGGAGCGCAATTTTACCAATCACTAACGCCTTGAACGATATGAGGGCAAGAAAACCGATGGCCAATGGCAGTAAAGCAACCATCTTCAATTTGAAGAGCATCAAAAGTGGCAGGAGATATTTCTTCTCCTTCTTTTTCTTTCCTCGAGCTGAAATTGAAAAAATCAAGGCGTTAAGAAGGATCAATTTTTATTATCGATTTATCAATATTAATCATTGAAGTTGCATCACTAATTAGATTACTATGATTCTTCAATTAGTTTTCCTATTTTCGGTGTTCAAATTTAGCTTTTTTTAATTGACCCCTAAATGCCCAGAAAGTGCCATAATCTCATCTGACGGTAGATGTTCCACGTAGATGATTTCCGATTTTAATGCCCTGCAGTGATTGCGACTACACTTAAAGTATGTACTCCCTAACTAGTCACAAATGTACCAGTGATACTTCTTTTGTTTAGATACTAGCTTAACTATTGATCGATCGATTTCAACGTTAAAATGTCATCGAAAAATCCCCATTCCCAATTTCAACTACTCCAAAATTATTCCTACACTGAGCGAACTTTACCATAATTTTAAAAAAAATGCTCATTGTTATTCACAGTCCTTTTGATTTTCGAGTAGAACGAAAATTTCAAAAGAAAAATGGTTAAAGTCAAGGACATTTTTGGTTGATTTAAAGGAAAAATGTTCAATTACATTTCTTTTCATTCGGTATAATTCTCATTTGGTTTATAAAATAGGACATATAAGATATGTATTCATCTTAGCACTTTTTAAGCATTGCGAAAGCATTCACGACAACGGAGTGACGAAATCGGATGAAGTCCATCCGATGGCTATTTTTTTTGGGTTATGTTCAGGAGAGGGCTCTGTGGCCATTTGCTTTGAACGTATAAATTTGGTTGTTAGTTCAAAAATTTAAATTTAAATCCATTTTTGAAAATTATCATGTCAATTCAACCTGAAATATAGTTGATTCAAAAGGAAAATCTTTATTTTTTCCAACAAGAAAAATTGTTAAAATAAAAATATTCCTTGTTGAAGCCGTTTTGAATGTTTTTCCTTTTGATTTCACCAGTTTTCTGGTTGATTTTTTTCTCTGTGTATTGCAGTCACTATGGGGTACAGCACATCACAGAAAAGCTTAGATATGACTGCCATAAATAATGATCTCAGCTTTGATGAGACTCCTTTTTGCCTGCGTTTTGAATAATCGGACACCTACGGGACCGGAAAATATGTCCGCTTAAGACTAAACTATTTGAGAATCAAGAATACTAGAGCATTCCCAAAAAGTGTCCGTTTAAGAGGGGAGTCTGCTTAAGAGGAGTTTCCGAAAGAAGAGAGTGCACCGTATTTATTTTGTTGATACTCAGAGCCTATGACTCTTCTGGCCACCTGATGTCTCAGTGCACTCATCAATTGAATTCTATTTAACGGCATTCCCTGTACTCTCTGTTGTTTTCTCTTTGCTCCCATTTTTTTTATTTTTTTTTTTTTTGCCAATAAATTCTCTAAATTATTGGACTTTCAACTATTTGGCTCATCTGCACCGCTGCATGGGTAAAGAAAAAATACAAACAATAACAACAATAGCAATAACAACAAAAACAAAAACATGTTCGCATCCCATTTGAGTATGCAATGGAAGTTTGCGACCCACTTTTATTAAAATTGTCGTCGCACTCGCATTTATCAGAGTAAAAGTCACACTCGACTTCGATTGCCACTGTCACGGCCTATGAATGACGATGTCAGCTCAAAGACTTTCCGACTTGTTGTTGTTTTTTTTTTTTTTTTTTTTTTTTTTGACTTTATATTGACTTATCAGCTTGGCTAACAAGATTGTTCGCGTTTTCCTTTTTTCCATTTTTTTTAAAGTTTTTTTTTCTTTGCTGTTTTTGTTTCTCTATTTTTTAAATAATTTTCCCGAACGATTTCATTGCCGTTGGCCATTGCATTTGTTGCTTGGCATGAAAACGTTTTCAATTCCTTGGAAATTTTTCTCAAAGATTTTCTTTTTTCTTTCCTTGTTTGGTCGAACATTTTCTGCGAAGTATACGAATGGAAGTGCATTGGACAGCGCGCTGTCAGGCTACCAATTAAAAGATTTTAGTAAACCGATTTTCTTGTGGTTTATTTGTTTTTCATGTAGCTATTGTTGTTGTTGTTGTTGTTTGGCAGTGCGTATTGCGGTAGAGGAAACTCGTTTTTCCAATCGGAGCCAAATCGGAGCCTGTTGACTTCGCTCATTAAACTGTTATTAACACTACTCGCTGGAATTGTTTTTGTGTGCTTTGTTTTATTTATTTATTTATTTTATTTTATTTTTTTTTTTTTGTGTTTGTTTAGTGAGAAAGTTGTTGGCAATTCTTGGTAGCGCCTGTTTTAGTTGTGTGTGTTTATTTATTGGTTTGTTTTGTTGATTTTAGTTGCGATTGGCATTTTTTTTTTTGTTTCTCTTGCAGTTGACTTTAAAGTTTGGCCGCAATCCATTTCTTTTTTTTATTATTTATTTTTTATTTTTTATTATTTTTTTATTGTTGAATACTTTGAAAATGGCTTGGATTGGATTTGAAAATTGAAAGTCGTTTTACTTGGAAAAATGTCTGAAGCCAAAGATGTGCAAGTGAAATGCGAATGGCGTGCGAAGTTCCCAGGCCGCCTTGACCATGGGGTGAAACCTTTTAGATGCGACATTTACATACATTACACATACCTAGACAATCGAGGGAGTTGAGATGTTGTATAAAAGTTCAGTTTCTCAAATTATTTTAATTGGAGTTTTCGGTTGGCATGGGAATTAGAAAGTTGAATCCTCAAGAATAAACTTCGATAGTGAAAAATTTGTTTTTCTACACAGAGAAAAAAATCAAATCAAAAGAAAAAATATACAAAACGGCTTCAACAAGGAATATTTTTATTTTAACAATTTTTCATGTTGGAAAAAATAGAGATTTTCCTTTTGAATCAACCACATTTCAGATTGAATTGAAATGATAATTTTCAAAAATGGATTTAAATTTAAATTGTTGAACTAACCGCGGACATAATTGAAATGACAAGACTTTTTTTAAATTAAAAAACATTTTCAAAAAAATTACCTGTACAGGAAGAAATGTCTAAAGAAATTTAATTAACGTTCAAAGCAAATGGCCACAGGTCCTCTGCTGAACATAACCCCAAAAATAGCCATCGGATGACTTCATCCGATTTTGTTACTCCGTTGTTGTGAATGCTTTCGCAATGCTTAAAAAGTTCTAAGATGAATAAATCTATGTCATATTTTATAAACCAAATGAGAATTATACCAACGAAAAAATATGTAATTAAACATATTTCCTTTAAATCAACCAAAAATGTTGTTGACTCAACAATTTTTCTTTTGAAATTTCGTTCAGCTCGAAAATCAAAAGGTCTGTGAATAACAATGCGCCCTTTTTAAAAAATCATGGTTAATTTCGCTCAGTGTATGGCTAAAGACAGTGTGCAGTCTAGACCGTTCTCTGGAGCTGCCTCTATTGTCTAAGTCGCTCAACCGATAAGTTTAGTGCCCTATTGAGTTACCTATGTGCAATTCCATTTTGCCACACCCATCATAATCAGCTTTTTTTAGGTTTAAGTTCATAATACAGTAGAGTACGGATAAATACAAAACGATTTTTGTTCGAATTCTTGTGCACTTACGCGTCTTTGCATTAATCGCTGCAACCGATAATTTAGTGCCTATTGAGTACCGCATAAAAAAGGCTTCAAAGCACCTTGCAATTATGGGGTTTTTTTTTGCATTTATTCGTGTTGCATTTATCCGTAGTTCAGTGTATTTAAAACAAACAGGATGTGATTCTCAAGGATTTATAATGATGAAAACTTTTAACAAAATTTAAGTAATTAAATTACCTAATTTCTGCTCGAAATGCATGTTAAGACCCCTTTGCGTGGAATTGCCCCTTTATAGTTTTTGACTGATTAAAAGACGCTCTAAGGGGCTATTTCCACTACACCGCATTTAGCATTTGCATCTTTAAAGATGCTAGACCCGTTTCCACTGCGTTTCGCATTTAGCATTTTGTGAAAATTTGAATTTTTTTTCGGAAAAATATTTGAATTCTTTGAAGTAGGCTTTGAAATGTTAAAAATTTGAAGAAAATATCAATGAAAACTAGACGGTTTTTAGCATTTTTATCGCATTTTCTCAAGATGCTGAAAATGCTGTTTTAAGAACAACAACAATTACATGTAATTCAAAGCCGCATTTTTGAGCATTTTTTAAAAATGCTGAAAAATGCTAAATGCGTCTGTAGTGGAAACAGCCCCTAAGGCTTATAAACGTTTAGGAGTTACTCAAGGAATTTAAGATGCTTTCAAAATTCATAGAAAGTCTTCATCAGGTGGTAAAAGCTTTGACCTGATCACTCGAAATATAATATCCATTAATGGCATATATATATATGTATGTATACGTATATAACAGATTGAGTATTGGCCTTTAATTATTACTGCCGAAATCAATGATTTAAGAGGTGTTAAATATAAGTGCTAAGGGGTTTGTGAAGCTATGAAAAGACAGAAAAAAAGGTGTTAAGTGTCCGCTCAAAGGTAAAAGCATTACGGAAACTGATTGATAGATTTATGTAAGATTATAGATAGATTTATATATAGATAGAAGATAAGGATGGCCGATCTTCAGCCATTTAAATGGTAATGAAAAGCATTTAGGTTCCTTTTTTTTATGTAATTTTTTTAGTGACGTATTTATAGCTCTAAAGCAAATCAGGATGTCGTGTTAATGAGGACATGAAATATGATTATAGAAAGCCTGTAGAGATTGAGAGAAAAGTCTTCATAATCTTTCAAATCTAGGAAGAAAGCTGATCGGTACTGGAGCTCCGACTTTTTTTTCAATAATTTTTTTATTAAAAAAATGTTTTTATGATCCTGAGACCACCATTAAAAGGAGCGTGAAAATAAGACAATTTAGGGGGACTTTGGTTTGAAAAATGCAATGAATTTTTTCCTCAATTTCGATACAGTTGAGATCCTCATTTTTACTTACAAAGAATTTTCCAAAACTCAAATTTATACATAAAAATTTTTCGCTTTAATTCACTTCCATAAATGCGAAGAAGAAAGAATTAATTGTTCTCAATTCAAAAAAAAAAAGAGCACAAATTCATTAATCATATTTCTAGCGGAATGCATTTTAACAAACAATCTCCTAAAAAAAATCAAGGAGGAACAAGTCCAAGTGACCAGCCAATTTATGTTTAGAAACTGGCCAAGTGACCTCAAAAACTTAATTGGTATCAACATTTTATGTGATCTTATAGACCACCATCGGGCCACAGCAAAAAAAAAAAAGAGTGAAAACAGGATTTTATTTTCTGTTGAATGGCTTTTTTTTTTTGTATGTTTGTTTGTTTGTTTGATTGTCTGAGAGTAGAAAGTTTCGCATACGATCAGCTACGATCGGTACTCACATTCTTCCAAAGCGCGTTGCATATCCTGAATTGAGTCTTTGGGTACCTTGAATTGCAGTGTGTGTGTTCCAAAGAAGCGTGCTATACGCTCGATCAGAAGCGAATCAACCTCATTTTCACGTGCCTCGGGTTCTTCCGGAAGTGAAATTTCATTCAACGAACGTCCTCGTGGTAGATCCTCACTTTTGATCAAAGAGATTCCATCACTCAGTTTAACATCTCCCGTCTCGGAATCGAAATAGTGGAGGGCGCGTTCCTGCAATTGAAGAAGTTACAGTGTTTCATTATAAAGAATTTCTCTCGAATGGCGGTGGAGCTTCCCCCCGGGGCAGTCTTTTATCTTTTTTTGCTCATTATTTCACTTAGCACTCCACACGATTATTCATTTCATGTTATGTATTTCCTTTTTTAACTTTCACTTTGTCTCACTTTTCTTACCTTCAAACATAAGACCATAGAACGATCACCGCAGTCCTTGGCCATTTTCAGGGCACTCGTCAAGAGACTATCGGTTTCGGAGACTGCAGCAGCAGCAGTCGCCACAATGGCAAAAAGCACAACAAACTTGAACATAACGAGATTTAATATTTGATTTATCTTTTATCGAGTTTCTATTATTTTCTATTATTTTTCACAAGCCAGCAAAAAAAAAAAAAAACCAATTCGTTCAACACTGAAAATCTGCGTTTATCGCACCGTTATCCTTCGAGGTTTCGTCGTGTGCTTTGCTTGGCCGCGTATGCCACAATTCGATCGGCTAGAAGGTAACCGGTAAACTGTGACTAAAAATTGATCGTAGAGCGAGTTTTATTCCCGGTGTCGAACTGCGAAAGTGGCTTAGGTCTCTGCCATTGCAAACTATGGAACGGCCGCTGGCAGCGTCAAGTGGCAGCTCGAAGACATACCAACCGACGAACGTACATATACGTACGATCATCATCATCATCATGATCGTGGTGACGACATATGGCGAAATGCACATAAGCCGAATAGCATATAGCGGTAGCAGGCCAATAACGAATACGAACGCTTCAGCCTGAACTCTCAAGTCAAGCTTAGAATTTCAATAAGCAAACAGAGTATGCGCATGCGCATGCGTATTGTCTTTTCCGTTCGACTACGGGTTTGTTCGCTCTTCTTTTTATTTTTTAATATTTTTTTTTTTTTTTTCAATTTTTATATACAATTTATATATATTGTTTTTCCTTTTTTTTTTTATTGCCATTCCAGTTGCTCTTCGGCAGTTCAATGCTGCTGCCACCGCAACTGGCAATGACTTTGTACTCTTTTGATCTCTTAGCGAAAACTTATTTTCTCTTTACTTCAAATGTTCCAAGTGTTTGCATAAGCATATTCTTACACTATCAACTTGTAAGGCAATTAGCGGTTTGCTTGAAAGTGGGTAAGGTCCTTAAAAGGCCGAACTTTTTTTTTTTTATTTTTTTAAGAAGGTTTGGGTGACATAATTATTGCGTCTGAATTTTGATTTCGAGATTGGAAAAAAAACACTGCCAAAGAGAATATTGAATCTTCTTAAAAAGAAAACTTTTGTGCGTTTGTTTTTTTAATGTGGTTTTAAAAGAAAGACGCAAAAAAGAGGAGGAATGGTAAATGAGCCGTTGCTGAGCACTAAAAAAACTCTTCAAATTATGAAGAAGAGAAGCATTTGAATGTAGTTAATGATACGGAACAGCCTATAAAATATAAAAAAAAATATAAATACATGATAAAAAATTAAAAGTTTTCCCTCCATGTGACCAAAATGAATACATTACAGATGATGGGATTTCCTTAAGCGTATGGATTTAATCATTTTTATTCATTCCTTTGTTGGGATTCTTTCGACGCCAGCAGTATTTTTAATGGTTTTAAGGACTGTATTTCAGATTTTATTAATAAAAAAGTTCTTTGAAAAGGAAGCTAGATTCTTCCTTTTTGGCGTAACTGTGACGGGAAATATCATTGCTCTTCTGAGCACAGTGTTCTCTCTCTTAAGCGGAGAAATATTGGACTGAAAAATAAGTTTGCTTAACAGAGGTGTCCGCTTAACCCTCTCCATCTGATGTGGTGTAATTTTAACAGTATAACTAACATGGGGTCTACCGGCGTCACATCTCTTTAGTGTTTTTCTCCCTGAAATTCTTAATTGGTCTTATTTCTTATACTAGCAAACAGTTTTCAGGCCATAAAAGGATAATCGTTTGAAATAAATGAAATTTTTTTAAAAGAGTCCAATGATCGTAACTTCAGATTTTACCAAATTTTACAACAAATTTTAGGTTTTGCGGGGTCTGCCAGACTACGACATCAGCTACAGAGGGTTAAAAGGAAACTTTTTGAGAAGCAGTGTCCATTTCAGAGGGGTGTTCGCAAGTATAGAGAGCACACTGTATTTGAATTAAAGACGACATTTTCCCCTACTCCTCTGAGAAAAAGACAAAAGCCAAAAACAGAAAACAATAATAAAAATGATAAACTAATCAAATAAAAAAATAAAATAATTCAATAAAATAAAAAAATTGAAATATGAAAAAATAATAATAAAAATATGTTAGTATTAAAATAAACAAAAAATTCACAAGAAATAAATTAAAAGAAAAAATTATATTTAATACCACATAAAAAACTAAAAATTAATCACATAATAAATAATACATATAGATAGGTACATAAAAAATGAAAACAAATTAATAAAAAAATAAAAAATAAATAAAAAATAAAACAAATAATATTTTTTAAATTAATAAATTAAGTTTTAAAAAATTAATACAGGGTCTGGTGGGTTGCGGCATCATGAAAGGAATTTTTAAATTTTGTTGATTTTTCGATAGGTGTCATCTCTAAAAACACTGTGGAGACTAGTTTTTAGATTTTTACACAAACGGTGACTTATTGTTAATAAAACAAGGAATATATATAATTTATTTTTAAATTTTACACTGTGAAAAATTTTTTGCACAAAAAAGAAAATAAAAATTTAACTATTTTTTCCAGTGTATTTCAGTTTTTTTTAAACCTTTTGAATCTTTAAAAAAAATACCTTGATTTATTAACAATAATTCACCGTTTATTTTATCTTTTTATATTAATTATTTCTGGAGATATTAAATTTTTAAAAACATGCCGTATGAGTAATGTGTTTTGTATCATTTTTGCACATTTGTACTGGATATTAGTACTAGAGCATCTATGTGCACTTGTATTTTTTTGAATATCTCACTGTTGCGCCATTTAACTTGAATGAAACTTTTTTTAAATTAAAGCAAATACTCGGAAGTATTTTTTTTTAATTTTTAGAGCGGCGTCAAACTGGGAATACACTGAAAAATTTTTTAAAATTTTCTTTTTAGTTTTGTGGAAAAATTTTTCTCAGTGTAAAAATTAAAATTTTTTTTGATTTCCTGTTATATTAGCAATCGGCCAACGTTTGTTTCATCTTCTTATTTTAATTAATTTTTGAGATATAACATTTTGAAAAAAGGCTTATTAAAAAAGTGTTTTCAAGGATATTTCAAGGATCAAAATAAAAATCGAAACAGTAGTCTCCACAGTGTTTTTAGATGGCACCTATCAAAAAGTCAACAAAATTTAAAAATTCCTTTCATGATGCCGCATGCCTTTGCTTAACATTATTATTAAAATTAAAACAAATTTTATTAATAAAAAAAAATAATTTTTTCGGAATGGATTTTTGTCTGCCTGCATATATCAAAAGTTTTTTCTCCTCAGTTTAATTCTCTTTTAAATTATCGCGAATGCTTTCTTCTTTTATATCCACTTTAAGGAGGTCTTCTTGATGCATTAAAAATATCACTAATTTCATATCACATCATATAATATCATATCAATTTCATTTGATATTTTAATCCAAATCGATTAATATCCTAGAAAAGTTATTTCTCACTTCAAATCACAATAAGTGCAAGAGAAAATTTTATAGCAAAAAACATATATGGTCGTACATACATAAATATTTTGCGAAATTTCACGCTGAATGTCAAAAATTTATTTAATGTCTTTCACGAGTCAATAGAAATAGTCGTAAATGCGTCAACATTAAAAACTTTTGCTTAAAATTAAACGTTAAAGATACAACGTGCCGCCAAGCCCATCATCGGTCTTCTTAAGGTAGTAAATCTTAAAGGTAAATTTTGAGATACAAGCACTTCCAATATGTATCTACTCTATTTGTTCAGGTATGCCTTTCGGCTTCTTCACTTTTACTGCCGTAAGCCAATTTGTTAGCTCTCGTGTCGTCGTCGCTTTACGATCGTCGTTAATATGTTTGCTGCGTTTCAATATTAAGTATTTTCGTATGAGTATCTACGCGAACGAAATGAAGTATTAAACGTGAAATTAGAGTAAAATAGAAAAGTAAGCAGTTAACATAGAGAGAAGCAAACAAACAGAGCGACTGACAGACATACAGACAGACAGAGCGAGAGTGTGGCATTGTGTATTTGGAAACGATTTGTGAGGTAAGTGCAAGAAATTTCACTTCAACTTAACACATGATCATTGTTAAAGCGACCGAAAGTGTCGCTTGCAAATACATACCTCCGCAATTTCTTATTAGACACTGAGTACATATGTACCTACTCTCATATGTTGATTATGATACACTTTTGCTAGCTAAAATGCGTTCATTTCGCTACTCATCTATGATATCTAATAGATATGATCGTATATAGATAGTATCTGTATGTATCTATTCGATTGTTTGCAAGAAAGTTCGTATTTTTTTCCACCGATAATTTTTGAAATTTATTATCTACTTATATCGCCGCCGCCGCCGCCGTCATTATCGAAGAAAGTGAGTAGCAATAACTCAATAATATGGCCGAGAAGTGTGGAAAGTGAACTCGGAAATTTTCTTCTCGCTTTCGTATTGAATGAGATTTTTCATTTCTTTATTTTCTACTTTTTTTTTTTTTTTGCATGAATTATTAATTTAGCAAAGCCATTGGGTTTGAGAAAATACATCTTAATTTGTATCTTTAAAAAGCAAATCCGCCTATGCAAATCCGCAAAGAATGGAGGAAGCCTTAGAAAAGAATTCGGGCCCTTATTGTATGCGAATTCAGATTTGACCAATAACTTCTTTCCAACTGACCTCGTTCCTTTTTATGTTGACTCGAAACAAAAAAACATGCCTATTCATGTTTCTTGTAACTTTGCTTTTCTAAAGCCCCAATATCAAAGTCAAATATTTTTTTTTGTAAAGTACACAAAAGAATTTTTATGAAGATTTTATTCGAAATTCTTCTTTTTTTTGTTTATTTATTTATTTTATTCTTTTTTTTTGGTAGTCTAGTTAACAAAAAGCTTAGATTCATTCGCACAAAATACTCAAAATGATTAAGTGGAGAAAGAGAAATGAGAACTCATAGGCTGAATTATTAAACTTTTTTTTTTAAATAATAATAAAATGAGGGACCAAAAGCCCAAATAATAATTAATAATGAAATATGAAGATGGTCAAAAAATAAAAATCTATAATTATTTATATATATTCAATTGATTATAGATATAAATAAAACATAAAAAAGAAGATGAGAATATGAATATGAAAAATGAACACAAGGCCTATTAGAAATGTAAGGATTCCCGCAAGGGTTATCTGTGTGATTTACGGGCTTGGCAACCCCGCGGACCCTAGCCAACTGAGTGCCAAAACAGACCGACTGAGTATGGAGTCACAATTTGGTAGCGTCGTCATAGTGCGGCGTGACAGGTTTTAGCATACGACCTATACCAAGCATGGCGTGTTGCAGCTATAGTAGTTATAGCTGTATTCACGCCATTAACTTAACATAACATGTTACCACGGGATCCGGTGCGCCCCGGGATGCGTTTTAGCATCCCGCCGGATATTGGGTTTGGCCCTACGGGGAGTTTCGTGGTGGCTGTGGTAATTTATGAGGTGAGGATAGCACCGTATCCCCACCCAGGATAGCCAATTCGGGCCATACTCACTGATGAGGCAAGATGGGAACCTGGGGGAGGAAGCAGACTTCCCCTGGGGCAAAAACCAAAAACGTCTGGTGAAGCACCACATGCATAGACCGGACGCTAAACTACATTGTAAATTAGAAAATGTAAGGATAGCCTCTGTTTGATCAAATACAATGAGTATAAATGTATTTATTATACCACAACCCTGCAGTAATATGGACTGACCCAAGTGTAGCCTTCGGTCAGTCCTTCATGTTACCAGTACTAGTCCCCTCATAATTCCACTTTTATTGTATTCAACTGGCCTTTTTAACATGGGCCTGTCCTTGGGGAGGGACTAGTCCGCAAAACGGCTGATCATAGGCCAGTTTTTTGGTCAATTTTCAAAACTTTGTCTGGTTTTAGGATAGTCAAATGAGGAAAATAAACAACAAATTTCTTATATATAATCTAAGTTGATGAAAGTGTCATTTACAGACTACCCTTAAACCAACCCCTTTATTACCGACCGCCGGCTAGCCGAATTCGATGGAGCGAACTGCCATAATATAACCGGTAGGATTTAGACCGGTCAAAGGCCAGTCCTTCTTAGAAAACTGACCGGCTCATTACTGCAGGAAATGCACAAGGAAAATACACATTACAGCTTCCGAAAGATCAATTGACATCGAAGTTCTAAACTCATGGCCTTCCTTGTACCCATTAGAATTTATTTTTGCATCTTCTTCTTTCAATGTCTATCAGCTTGGACTCAATTTTCCGACATTCAGGGGTGTCACAGAATCCAATAGCTGTCGGAATTGGAATTTAAGTCGACTGAATTTTCATATATATTTCATAGACAGCCGGATAAAATAGGGTTCTATTCAATTAAGAACCGATAATAGTTCCGATTCAAAACCAAAAATAACAAAATATGTTAATTTTGTATGAAATTTCGATCGGTTTTAATTCCGATTCCGACAGATTTCGGATTCTGTGACACCATGATTGTCTGAAGACTGATCGTGTACTGGATCAAACTAAGTAGTGTATTGAAGGCGGGCACATAAGTACATTTGACCATATGACCTTAAATATGGTACAGGGGCGACCGCGAGCCACAGAATTAGTTCTGTCTGGTCTTGGGACGGATCCCTTGTGGGTGTCTTGCTGTGACTATTGGTATTTCATGTGGGTTGGGTAGCTTGAGCAAAATTGGTAGGTACCTACTTGCAATGCGGCGACTTGGAGTGACGCACAACTTCAATTCTTCTTCATGTCAAGTTGATGTGACAGCAAAATCCCTGGTGGTTATTCTAACATATGCCAAAAGATTAACAGCCCCAGCCATGTTTGAAAAGCTTTTATTCACAGTTCGTTTTACACAGAAAAGAGACATTTAGTTGTCACATAAAAATTTTCAGTAAAATAAATGAATGAAGAAATAAGCTGATAACTCTCATTATACAGTGGTTACAAATCGTAGAAATTTATGACCATTTTTAGTAGAAATTTTGCGACAATGAAATTACCTACGTATCTTATAAAAGGTTAAAAGTGATCTTATAATTGCATTGAAAATACTTCAGAGTGGGATTTAGGATTCAAACCCCCCACGAAATGTAGTTATGTAATGACTCGAACCCCTGCCGAAATAGATTTCTGCGTTCGCGCCTGGTAATGTCCTTCAAATATGGATACCAAATACCTGACAATTTATTTCTTCTTAGCTATGAGAGTTATCCGGTTATATGGGACGAAAACCTGGGAAAATCCTTCAAAATTAACTTTTTCATAAAAGGATCAAATTTCACTCTGTATAAAGAGGAAGGTAAATTATGAATTTCCTCGGAAGTTGGCGCTCCAAAGAATGCTCCTTTAAACATTCATCTCTATTGAGAGCAACAAAAAATACCTTAATTAAAGCTGTCAACATTTTAAGGGGTTTCACTATAATTGAATGTGAAAACTATTTATACAAAAAGAAAAAGTATTTTTTATACATATGTACTGAAGCTGGAGTAAATATTTTTAAAAGCCGACTGTAAAATCTCTTGGGCAAGGGATAAGCGTTCGAGAGTAACGTGGGAAAGCGCCAACTTCCTGTTGCCGTAAATTCGATTCACTTTCATTTATTTTTCGTTTTTATTTCGAAATGTTGTGAGTGCATTAATTTAACTGAAGAGTACATGACTTTGTGGAGGTTTTATATTTTGTCGTAAACAACATGCGCTCCGTCGTCAGTCGTCGTGTCAGCCCACAGCCGATGCACAGTGGTTGGGATATATTTCAGTTGAAGTGAAGGTAGCGCTCTTGGCTGATTATTATTTCTGTCGCTGACTCAAAAGTGAAAATGTCAAATTCCTTAATGCAAAGCAAATACCTATGAAAAAGACATTGTATATATATATCGTCGGTGAATTTGTTTCTTTTTTTCTCCCCCCTTTCTTTTCTTCTGGATATTTTTTATTATTCATTCAATACGTTCACTAGGTACACATCTTGCTAGTACCTATCTATCTGAGGTAAAAGCAAAAAAAGAAATGCTGAGATAATTTTTTTTTTTTTTTTGTTGATATATTCCTCATATTCTCTCTTTTTTTTTGGATTTAGTCTGCATGCGATAGAGCGTTCTTTCCGAATTATTTGACATTAAAGAAAGTGAGTTTAAAATATTCTCAGCACACACGTACACGAACAAGTGCACAAAGGCTGTAATAAATCTTCCGACTTAAATCTGCTTTATAAGTCTATCAACGTCTCTCGGAATAAGCTATTCGCAAATTACGGGGACTTAGGAAAGTCATTAGCGAACCCTAGAGAAAAATATTGAGAGCGAGAAGTGGGACTGGGAACGGGATTAAGTGGGATTCCAAAAATGAAAAATTAGCAATGATCAGATATGAATTTCAAGGATATTCTGCTTGTTCTGTTAAGGCTCCTTGAGAGTCCTCCTTCAAGTGATGGAATTGAAGGAAATTCAAAATAAATTATTAACAATTTGTTTGAAATCTTGGAATTTATACCCAAGGATCAAATGACTTTTCAACAGCGAATAAAAAATCAAAAATAATTACTCATCGATTCGACTCATTCGGCTTCGGTGCATTTGGGATTTAAAAATGACGAACTTTTTATGTCTTCTCATTCGAGCGTGAAAAAAGATTTTTCTCGACTCATCGAGCGTAATTTGCATACATATGAGAATTTGGAAATTTGTTTTTCAAAGCGAGAAAATCAACGTACAGGAAAAATACCGCTGAGAATTAACAAAGTTCTCGCATGCAATTTATTTTTAAATTAGAAATAAATTTTGTGGATTCAGCGAAAGAAAAGAGCTACAATTCGAAGCGGAAATTCAGAGAATGACTTCGTTAGATCTCGTATAAATCTTGTTAGAAATAGAGCGAGATATCGACTCGGGTCTAGTCGAATCAAATCAGAAGAAAATGGTGCATTCAGGAACGCTTTAATGTACATACATAGGTGGTATAGCTTAAGGGGACCTTCTGATCTAGAGCACGAAAATTAAGGGTATTTTTATGATTTTTTTTTTGGTGTTAAGCCAAATAAAAAACGGATTTCTAAGTTTGCAGGATTATTGTTTTATTTATTGACAATCCGAAAAAAATGTTGCTGTATTTTTTTTGTTTGTTTTTCTATTTTAAAAATGGCGGCGAAATAGATGCTTTTTTTAAAAAGTACCTCCGTGGCGTTCACGATTTCGTAAGTTCGGGTTATCCGAAAAAAAAAAAAATTTTTTTTATTAATCAAAATAACTGCGGCTATCGGGAGAGCTAAAAAAAAAAAAAAAAAAAAATGGACAAAATGGCGCAGTTTTTAATTTAACACATCAAAAAAAGGCCCTTTTTTCGACAATTTTTTAAATGAAAAAATATGAAGTTCTTGAGATAAAATTTTGGTTGTAGCTCACCCGATAGCTATTGATGTTGTGAATAACATATAAAAATTTCAGACGAATCGGTTCGATGGTTTTTTTTTTTTGTTTTCATGTACGCCAGGTCAAAAAAAGTGGTTTTGAGATAAACGCCTTCAAAGTTGCTTTGATCAAGCGCGCTGCCTGCTATCTCCACCTACTAAAACGGCTGTAGAAAAAAAAATATTGTCAATATCTTCACGAAACTTTGCTAGCATATTCTTAGAAGTCTATTCTTCCGAAATATATATTTTTTTAAAATCGATTTTCAAAAAATTCTAGACCAGAAGGTCCCCTTAAGGGAAGGTTTCTTTATAGAATAAGCGTAGTCTTCTCAAAGTCCTTCCTATTTACATACAATGAAATCTGATACAATTTGACCCTTTCATAAAAGATCAAATTTTGAAGCATTTTACCAGATTTTAAGTAGGAATTGTCCTCCTATATAACCGGATATCTCTCAAAGCTAAGCAGAAATAAATCCTCAGATACTTGGTATCCATATTTGATGGGCATCATTGTGCAATGAAGTCTCTCAGGTGTTTCCAGAAATTTTCGGGCTATTTTAGAGCTCATGGGAATTCGAGTTCTGTTGAGAATTTGTAGAATCTCATTCGAATGGGGCCCACTGTAAGGACGTGTCTCATCATGAACATGTTCACTGATAAGATTTCACTATAGCTTCACCTTTACGATCGAAGTTCTTTCATCTGCAAGACATTGAGCTGGAATTGAGTCCACATTCTTCTTACTCTTCGAAAGATCAGTAAATTCAGCTCCCTTGAAGCCTAAAGAATTTTATGATTTATTTTTTCATATAAATATTTCAATTATTCTTAACATAATCTAAATTATGACTTAAAACTTAACACACACAATTGTAAGATAAGTTCATCGCTTTGGTTTTGATCTCCGAAAATTTCTTTAAAGAATTTTCTCCGACTCCTTAGCTGGCTTCCATCCGTTATAAGCCGCCAGATCCATATCACGTCCCCATCCGGAATGGCTGCCCGACGAGACGACAACTTCATGTTGTTCTTTACCACCGCCGCCACCCAGCAGCTTCTTAATTCCGATAATCGAAGCTAGTACTAATGCCAGTTTGGAGACGATCAGCGCTTTACCCGCTAGCATAGCAAGCGCTCCGTAGGCTATCGGCACGAATGTCCCTCCCAATAGAAGTGGTATCATTATATATGCTCCACCACCCTTTTTATCCTTCTTCTTACGACTTTCAATCGAATTCGAATTGTAGTGTTCGGGTGAACGCACATCGGGAAACTTCACCTTCAAGCAAAAGAGGAGAAAATTGAAGGAAAAAAAAAAAAAAAAATGTTAATAAATACAATATAAAATCGAATCTTTGAACTCCTCCTACTTTCTATTTTTCTTGTCGTCTTTACCTGCAGTGTGTGGTCCCTGAAAAAGGCTGCCAACTTTTTGAATATCAAATTATTCAAATGCTGCTCTTTAGCCTCGTTGCTTCGCGGTAGTGTCGCTTCAATATCCTCTTCGTTTAGTAATCGTTTATTGCTGGATTTATGTGGATCCGCTGTCTCGTCGTCGCTGCCGCCGCCACCGCCACCGCCTCCGCCGCTATTCACAAATTGAATACCATCAATAATGCGTAGTGTCTTTGCGGTATGCAGCACTTTTTCTAAGCCAGTCAAGAGCTTCACTTTCAGGCACACAGAGAGATTTCCATTTGCACATTGCTGATAGATGCGATATATCAATGATAAATCCTTCCAAATGCCCGGACTATTATCGTTGCCATCGTCGTCGTTGTTTGATTTGTCGTTGTCGCTGTCGCTGTCATTGCGATTACCATTGCCGTTGCCTGACATTTTCCCATTTTCCTCTACATGCAATGAACTTTTACCTTTGACACCCGAAGTCGCAGCAGCAGCAGCAGTATTAGCGAGAATAGTTATGCCGTTTAGATGCTGGTAACTTGATACCGCAGCAATTCGCGTCTGACCATTGTCCATTAGACAGGAAACAACAACAATTAATATCGCTGTGACGTTTCGCATAAATTTTATCATTTTTGAAACGCAGATAAATCCAAAGTAACACCTGCAATTTTACGATCCTAATTGGATCCTTCTGTTCTGCTACCGCCTCCCTACAAAATTTAAAAAAAAAATCCCCTCCAAACACGCGCACACCCACTCACTCGCAAATTGTTTATCCTTTGCCTTTAATACTATCGAGATTGGGATTCCGTTTTAATTTCGTCATAAATTTCGGAATTCTCGTCAAATTCTATATCTCTGCCATTGGAAGCGTTTAATGTTGAACTGTTCGCAGGCAGCATCCGCGCAACAAATTTATACTCCAATTCACAAGTTATGCTAGGCGAACATTCTCTGCCTAAGTAGTTATGATTGATTTTTTTTTTTGATTTTTGGTAGATTAAAAATTAAAATTTAATGCCAAAACAAACCAGAAAAACATTAAAAAAGAAAATGTGTTTTTGCTTCTTCTCTTCTTGCAGAGAAGAAAATCTCGGTAAGAAAAAAAAAGGCTTTGGCAAAGAAAGCGTAAACTTTTCAATGAAAATCGCAAGCAATTATGAGCTGCATTGCTTGCATTTAATACTCTTCTTGCATGCTAGTTGGAAGCAATAATGTTTTACTCCAAATCACAATGGTTTTTTAAGACCACCAAAGTACACTGTGAGAAATTTCCTTAAAGTTATTTTTGATCAAAGTTGAGTTGAGTTAAAAAAAAAAAAATAAATAAAAATCAAAAACTAAAATAAAAAAAAATTTAATTAAGCAAAATACTTATAAAAAAGTTTTAAATATAATAATAAAATAAACCAAATATAAAACATAAAAAATTTAATTAAAAAAAAGTGAAGAAGACATAAAAATTAAAAACTGAAATTCAATAAAAACCTTAAATTAAAATTGTTAAAATCAAAATGGGGAAAATAAATAAGAAAAACTTATAAATAAAAAAAATATATAAATAAAAAAAAAATAAAAGAAATATAAAAATATAAGAAATTGTAAAAAAAATAATAAAGAAAAAAACTCACTTAAATGAAATATAATAATAATAATAAAAAAAAATTAAAAATGAAAAAACTATAAGAAATAAAAACACAAAATAAATACATATTAATAATTAAATTAAATTAAATAATAATAATTAAAAAATAATAAATAAATTAAAAAATAATTAAATTAAATAAATTAAATTAAATTAAATTAAATTAAATTAAATTAAAATTAAATTAAATTAAATTAAATTAAATTAAATTAAATTAAATTAAATTAAATTAAATTAAATTAAATTAAATTAAATTAAATTAAATTAATTAAATTAAATTAAATTAAATTAAATTAAATTAAATTAAATTAAATTAAATAAATTAAATTAAATTAAATTAAATTAAATTAAATTAAATTAAATTAAATTAAATTAAATTAAATTAAATTAAATTAAATTAAATTAAATTAAATTAAATTAAATTAAATTAAATTAAATTAAATTAAATTAAATTAAATTAAATAAATAAATTAAATTAAATTAAATTAAATTAAATTAAATTAAATTAAATATTAAATTAAATTAAATTAAATTAAATTAAATTAAATTAAATTAAATTAAATTAAATTAAATTAAATTAAATTAAATTAATATTAAATTAAATTAAAATTAAATTAAATTAAATTAAATTAAATTAAATTAAATTAAATTAAATTAAATTAAATTAAATTAAATTAAATTAAATTAAATTAAATTAAATTAAATTAAATTAAATTAAATTAAATTAATAATTAAATTAATTAATTAAATTAAATTAAATTAAATTAAATTAAATTAAATTAAATTAAATTAAATTAAATTAAATTAAATTAAATTATTAATTAAATTAAATTAAATTAAATTAAATTAAATTAAATTAAATTAATAATTAAATTAAATTAAATTAAATTAAATTAAATTAAATTAAATTATAATTAAATTAAATTAAATTAAATTAAATTAAATTAAATTAAATTAAATTAAATTAATAAATTAAATTAAATTATTAAATATATAAATTAAATTAAATTAAATTAAATTAAATTAAATTAAATTAAATTAAATTAAATTAAATTAATTAAATTAAATTAATAATTAAATTAAATTAAATAAATTAAAATTAAATTAATATTAAATTAAATTAAATTAATATTAATTAAATTAATAATTTAAATTAAAATAATAATTAATAATTAATAATTAAATTAAATTAAATTAATTAATTATTAAATTAAATTAATAATTAAATTAAATTAATTAATTAAATTAATAATTAAATTAAATTAAAATTAAATTAATTAATTAAATTAATATTAAATATAAATTAATAATTAATAATTAATTAAATTAATTAATTAAATTAAATTAAATTAAATTAAATTAAATTAATATAAATTAAATTAAATTAAATTAATTAATTAAATTAAATTAATAATTAATTAATTAAATTAAATTAAATTAAATTAAATTAATTAAATTAAATTAAATTAATAATTAAATTAAATTAAATTAATTAATTAAATTAAATTAAATTAAATTAAATTAATTAAATTAATTAATTAAATTAATAATATTAAATTAATTAATTAATTAATTAATTAATTAAATTAATTAATAATTAAATTAAATTAAATTAAATTAAATTAAATTAAATTAAATTAAATTAAATTAATTAAATTAAATTAATTAATTAAATTAATTAATATTAAATTAATTAAATTAAATTAAATTAAATTAAATTAAATTAAATTAAATTAATTAATTAAATTAATTAATTAAATTAAAATTAAATTAATTAATTAAATTAAATTAATTAAATTAAATTAATTAAATTAAATTAAATTAAATTAAATTAATTAAATTAAATTAAATTAAATTAATTAATTAAAATTAAATTAATTAAATTATTAAATTAAATATTAAATTAAAATTAATTAAATTAAATTAAATTAAATTAAATTAAATTAAATTAAATTAAATTAAATTAAATTAAATTAAATTAAATTAAATTAAATTAAATTAAATTAAATTAAATTAAATTAAATTAAATTAAATTAAATTAAATTAAATTAAATTAAATTAAATTAAATTAAATTAAATTAAATTAAATTAAATTAAATTAATTAAATTAAATTAAATTAAATTAAATTAAATTAAATTAAATTAAATATAAATTAAATTAAATTAAATTAAATTAAATTAAATTAAATTAAATTAAATTAAATTAAATTAAATTAAATTAAATTAAATTAAATTAAATTAAATTAAATTAAATTAAATTAAATTAAATTAAATTAAATTAAATTAAATTAAATTAAATTAAATTAAATTAAATTAAATTAAATTAAATTAAATTAAATTAAATTAAATTAAATTAAATAAATTAAATTAAATTAAATTAAATTAAATTAAATTAAATTAAATTAAATTAAATTAAATTAAATAAATTAAATTAAATTAAATTAAATTAAATTAAATTAAATTAAAAATTAAATTAAATTAAATTAAATTAAAATTAGTTTGAACACTTTTTTTTTACAGTGTATTTGTTTTTAAGCCTCCTAAGTGGCAAATCAACTCGACTCGTGCACACAACTCGTAGCTTTGGTAAAATTTTTCAATTTTTTATTTAAATTCTCCCGACGATGAGCTTATGCGCTTAAAGAGATTGAAAAATTGTTTGCAGATATACATATTTACGCATATCTAAAATAATTTATTAAAATTATGCATTGGTGGGTGTTTGAGTATTTGCGTTAGAGTCAGCTTTTTATCGCTTGGATTCAAGGAATTAATTAGTGTTTCACTGGAAAATATAATAAAGGAAAAGTTTTCTATAAAAAGATGCTATTGCACGCGGAACTGGATCAAATTAATTAGAGCAGAAAGAAAATAGAAACATTCTCTCATCGCTCTCCCTCTCTCTCGCTCTCTCTCTCTCTCTCTCTCTCTCTCTCTCTCTCTCTCTCTCTCTCTCCTCTCTCTCTCTCTCTCTCTCTCTCTCTCTCTCTGTCTGTTTGTTCAAGTAAAAGTCTGAATTCACTCTTCATGCTTGATGTTTCTATTTTTGCTTAGAGCAGCTTAAGACGAAAGGGATCATCCTTTCAAAAAGCAAAAGCTCTTGAATGTCCATTCCTCAGTGGAAGCCCTTCATGGGGATGTAACCTTCAACTGATATCTGATTAATTTAAGTTCAGGTCAAGTGGGAACTTCAAGTTCATGTTATTTTTTTGTTTGAATTTTTTTATTTTTTTATTTTTATTTTATTTTTTTATTCTTATTCATACCCTATGAATGTCGATGACAATATCCCCAAAGAGGAAGAGTTTTGAAAACAATTTCTTGTTTACTCTTCGAAGAAAATAGTTCACTTAATTGGAATGGACGACGACGCAAATAAAGTCAACATGCAACATACGCTTGTTTGCTTGTATCTTCAAGATCTAATCATTAGGAAAAGTTTCATCGTTTGACCGAAAATAAACTCAAAATGGCTGAATGAATCTTTGAATGCTAATAAAAACTTTTCTAATTTCCGCTTTTCTTGTCTTTTGTGTTGAATTTTTATCGCAAGAGCATTTCAATCTTGCCGCTATTATGTATCTAAAAAAAAAATGTTTGTTGCCCACTTTTAGGCATTAACATTTAGTAGACACAGGGTGGCGAATATTTATTTTGAGTATTGTTAAGTTTTAGTGGTACGAAAGTTTTATTTTTAGTGAGCGATTTCTATAGTTTATTGCTTTTTCCTTGTTCAATTTATTTTAATTTCTATTGTCATCCATGGCGCACAACGGAACTTACGAGGATCACGTTAAAGAGATTCAAATCAAATGTAGTGTTCTCTTAAATTTTATTTCATTTCTTTGACCTCACATTGATGGGACAATAATTGAATGGCAGTGACAACAAACAAAAATTGTGTTTGCAATAAAAAACAATCTCCTTTCGAACAAAATTTTTTCTGTTAAAATTTTATAAACAATAAGTCACCGTTTGTTTCATCTTTTTATCTTAATTATTTCTGGGGATATTAAATTTTTAAAAACATGCCGTACGAGTAATGTGTTTTGTATCAATTTCGCACATTTGTACTGGATATTAGTACTAGAGCATCTATGTGCACTTGCAATTTTTTGAATATCTCACTGTTGCGCCATTTAATTTGAATGAAACTTTTTTTTAAATGAAAGCAAATACTTAGAGGTATTTTTAAAAAAATTTGTAGAGTGGCGGCAAACTGGGAATACACTGAAAAAAATTGTTAAAATTGTCTTTTTAGTTTTGTGGAAAAATTTTTCTCAGTGTAAAAATTAAAAAAAATTTTTTTTGATTTCCTGTTATATTAGCAATCGGCCAACGTTTGTTTCATCTTCTTATCTTAATTAGTTTTTGAGATATAACATTTTGAAAAATGGCTTATTAAAAAAGGATTTTCAAGGACCGTTCAAAATAAAAATCTAAGAAGTAGTCTCCACAGTGTTTTTTAGATGGCACCTATCGAAAAATCAACAAAATTTAAAAATTCCTTTCATGATGCCGCAACCCGCCAGATCCTTTGATGTATGAATTATAAAATAAAATTTGGACATGAAATGGGTTAAACTTCTCGGCCTAAAAACGGCCGTAGATACCGATTATTACGTTCCTATTCCAAATAGAATAAACCTATCGCGCCATTTGGTCCTCTTTATTAACCCTGCTGTGACCTTAAAAAAGTTACACTAAATGCTTAAGGGGTCATTCGGTCCACAGTGAATTTCCCATGCAAAAAACATCGTAAATATAAGAATTTGAGCTCTCGGCGAAAAAAATTTGTATGCCTGAAATAATATTTATTTAACAAAGTAATCTCCAGATATTGGCCTCACAAATATTGAATTTTGGACCAAATGGTCCTAAGGTACCAACAGGGTTAAACTTGTTCTAAGATGCCCTCGACCTTAATAATGAAGGAGAGAAAATTCTCGGGCCTCAGCTTGTGTCCTTCAACCATCAAAAAATTACCATTCGAAGCTAGTATAAATATAATTTTCCGTTTCCATTAATAATGCGAGTTGTAGGCATGACAGTGGGTGTGTCCTTACCATTTTCACTCAAAAATTCTAACAATTCAGGAACATATTCGACCCTTAATAAACCAATATACCCTGCAGAATTCACGTATAAAAACCTCTTTTATATCCAACCACTTCGTCACAGTATTTTCTTAAATTAAATAAAAACAAAAATAAAACAAATAAACCAACGCAGTCACCCGAACAACCTCAAATGAGCGTAAGTCGTCTTAATGTCATATTACACGATTCATTGCTCACGTGTTAATTATGGGGAATTGTGTCAAAGTACACAATGCCATTATGAGGAGTAATCGAAAGCAGATGCTCGCGACGGCTCAGCTCGAATTGACGGTAGCGAACTGTGAATTACAGTGATTTAAACAAATTGTGCGTCTTTAATTTGTGCCCACACAGCGGGGGGGTGGGACGCTCTTTCGAACACAAAAGTCTCACAAAAATCTAACACATGTACTTAAAAAAAAAAAGGAAAAAAAATTTCGTGTAGCTACCCTGCAGGAAATGTCAATAGTGAATCGATACTCTTTTTCTACGTCACTACTGACCAGTTATACCCGCCGCAATGCTTTGGCCTATTGACATTTTATCATTGAGTGGGCATTGCATGTCAACAATTGATCGAAGAAATATTGACGAACTATTGACGTCGGTACTATTATGTAGACCAAAGTGAATACTCTTTCGCTTTATAAGGAGACACGTTGTTGACATGGTCAATAAAGATGACAGTACAGTTTCTCTAATGAGACCGCCTATAAATACTGTTGACGTTGGAACTAGTTCTCTTGTCTATATTGACGTCAATATAGACATGGGACCATATGGCGACAGGCTTCCTGCAGGGTACCTTTGCTACCTTATCGTGTGCAAGTTCATTTATCTCGTAAGCTAACAGCTGAAGCAGAAGAAGAAGAAGAGGCACAAGAAAAATTCGAACAAGTAGAAGAATGGCAAGATTTTATATGTGGAGCGAATCGCGTGGGGGGGGGGAAAGAAGAAGCGCTGGAAAGTGAAATAGTAGCATTTAAATGGGACTGGAGCAGAAAAACTTGAACGAAAATTATAAAGTTTAAATTGAAAAGCGAAAAAAATTTGTGGGATCAAAATTTTCTGAGCGAGGAAATTAAATTAAAGAAGTTGGAAAAATAAACGCTTGGATGGTTATGGTTTTTTTTTTTTTTTTATGCGAGGGCGTTTTCAGATGTAAACAGAAGGAACAGATATAAATAAGCCGCTGAGGTCGTTACGGAATGCATCTCTAGTAACAATGGACTTTTGTGGGCTAAATGTAAAAGGTGAAGCTCATTGTTATGCTTCTTAGGGTTGCTCCAAATAGGAGGGCATTCTTTTAAAGTTAATTTTCCAGATGGGTTTTTATGTGTTATTTTTTTTAGTCTTATTCCGACTATTATGGTTCTTAGCTCTTTATAGGATCTTCGTTTTTTTTTTATCAAATAATTGACTTAAGTTGTAATTTATTTACCTTCGTACAGTGATGAGAGGTCAGTGATGGAATCATTAAAAAACAACAAAAATAAAATCAATTTAAAAATTAAATAAAAATAAAATAAAATAAAAATTCTTCTAAAATCCCATTGAAATTTATTCCCATCTAAAATCTAAAAATACTCTTTTTACTCAATTACTCAATTCAAATAGGATTTTAGAAAGCTTTTGAATTGCCTAGATAAAAAAGTGAATAAAAATAAAATCAGAGAAATAGTCACAATCATCTGCGCTTTTGGGAGGTTTGGCTTGTTGAGGCATTTCAACATTAATTTAATTATTTATGTACAGCAAAATATCTTATTGATGGCCATTCACACCATAATTGAGACTTTTACCATCAGCCGGACTTTTAGTTTCCCTCCACGAGTAACTTCGATGCGCAGTCAAGCCTCTCATGTGGTAAAATCAATAATCTGGCTATATTTTCACTCAAATCAGGGTTGCATTTTCAACGATTTCTACTAAAAATTGGTGTAAAAAAAAAATTCTTCAAATTGTGACCACTGTGCGGAAGATATCTCCTTATGAGTATCCACTGATGGCGGATTCTATAATTTCTATATTTTTTTTTTTTTTTTGCAATAATCTGTATTCACACCGATCTGGGTAGATTGATCATTCGTTAATCGATAATTTTTTATATGTATTTTGTTTTTGTAAGTTGACAACTCGATAGAATTACAAAAACAAAGTGCATTTAAAAGATTATCGACTAATGAATTATCAAATTTTCCGATATCGGTGTGAATACCGCTGAGATTTTTTAAAATTTTTCCCGAGCAAACGCTCACGCCCCCTTTAGGCAGTGTTGATTTGCAACTGGTCTAAGACTGGCTTAATTTCAATCGCTGTCTTTGAAACAAATTTTAGATTGTAAACTTCTAATAAGGTCCTAAGACAGGAGTCTAAATGCCATGGAATTTTTCTGGTATCAAAAAACAAAAGTGCTTAACGTAAGGTACTTTTAGTTGCAATAAGCGGAATGAGGCACTTAAGAGACCTTCCTAAGACTGACGTTCGGCTTTTATACAACATGTTGGCAACCGATAAGACAAATTTTGTATGTTGGATGAACAATTCAAAATTCCATTCGCAGATCAAGGAGTCCAAAAAGCTTCTTAAAAAAGTGATTCATTGCCTTTTTTTGATAAGTGGAAGATAATTAGAAAGCCTTCATTAGTCCCTTTGACAATGTAAAAATAAAAAAATGATTTTTAAACATTTCCTTCATAATATCTGTGATCATATTTCTTCGATCAAGCTCACTTATACCGTCGGCAGACGTATATAGTTAATCGCGATTAAATTTTTTTAATCCACTTTTCCAAAAAACCCTGACAGACGACAAATGGTGGATTAAAAAATGTATGATCAAGCAACCAGCTTTTTTATGTGTCAACAATTTTGATTCCACTCAATTAAATTTATTATTTAAATTCTATTTGACAGCTATCACCAAGGTTTCTTTTTCAAAAAGAATGATTATGAATATAATCGCGCTTCTAAAAGTTCGATTAAAATGGAATTGATCCTACTTTTATCTATACATAATTCATCTTTAATCTGCAAAACGGAGATAATCGCGATTATGCTATACGTCTGTCTAGGCTATTAAACTGTTCTTTAATCTAAGAAGAAAGCATATTTTTTCGCCCTTCCATTTCAGCTTCTTTTATCTCATTAAGTAGGTAATTCTGGCTTACATCCCTGCAGGAAGCCTGTCGCCATATGGCCCCATGTCTATATTGACGTCAATATAGAAAAGAGAACTAGTTCCAACGTCAACAGTATTTATAGGCGGTCTCATTAAAGAAACTGTGCTGTCAAGAGGTATAGTTCATCTTTATTGACTTTGTCAACAACGTGTCTCCTTATAAAGCGAAAGAGTATTCACTTTGTATAGGTAATAGTACCGACGTCAATAGTTCGTCAATAGTTTTTCGGTCTACTGTTGACATTCAATGACAACTCAATGTTAAATGTCAATAACGCAAAGCATTGCGACGGGCTTAACTGGTCAGTAGTACTGTCGACGCAGTCAGTAGAGAAAGAGTATAGATTCACTATTGACATTTTTTGTAGGGATCTTTTTTCTTTATTTCTGTATTTCTATATTTTACCCGTTTTTGGAATGTTTTATATTTTTGTTATAGCTTCTTTTGAGCCAACGCCATTGAAAAATCTTCTAGAAATTTCATTAGAGGCTTTTCAAAAATAGCAGTGTTTTCCTCTATCCTTGATACCGTCTTTTGCGTCGCTTTATTTTCTATTATGTATTTTTTTTTTAAGCTATTGATAAATACTGGTGTGAAACAAATATAAAATTTTAAAAATTTTTAAATGCAATTTGAAATAAAAAATAAAAAAACATTCGATGATGCTTAAAATCCTTAAGGGGGTCTTCTCATTGAAAACCCGTTTTTTGGACCCTTTTTAAAAAATTCTTATTTGAAAACGCAAAGAATAATTGAAAACTTTTTTTATTTATTGTATTACAAAAGGTTCAAAGTAAATAAAAACATTTTTTTTGCCTCGATACGTGGGCTGTTCAAAAAGTAATGAGACTTCAAAGTTGGTAGTGAAAAAAAAAGGTGCCGTCACGGCGGTCACGATTCCGGGTCTGCGGAGCGTCCGAAATGGAAAGAAAAAACGGGGTTATAATCAGTATAGATGTAATTCTCGGGTGAACCTCAAGCTTAATTTTCTGATTTTTTTTGACAATATGGCGGCCATTCAAAAAAAAATTTCAATTTCGGGCTTTTTTTTTGTAGTTTAGTGTAAAAAAAAAAGTAGTAAAAAATTTTTTTAAATTATGGTCGAGGTTCACCCGAAAATGGTGACAATTCTGCGTCAATTCCACTTTGTTTCATGAAAATCGGTTCAGTTGAACTGGAGATATCATGGCCGCCAGTTCGAAAAACGTGGTTTCGAGATAAACGCGTTTAAAGTTTGAAGCAACGCAAAAATTACTCGTTTTAGCGCAGATCTTGCTCGACAAAGAAGGCTATATCCTCTAAACTATTTCGAATTTCAAAAAATCCTTTTAGGGGCATATTCACAACTACCCAAGCTATAAATAAATGCAAAAAAAAGTCGAAAAAAAAGTTGCTCAATGAGAAGACCCCCTTAACTGCTTTCGGCAATTAAAACAACAATAAACACAGTCCTTAATTCCTTGAATAAATAAAATAAATTTAATTTCTATCTGGCAATCGCCAGTCTACTGTGTTGAGATGAATTTAAACCCATTGAATCGGAAGAATCAAAGCCTCAATCAAAACAGACCGAATTGTTCAATCGTTCTTTTCGCCTCGATGGGTTGAACAACGTGTGCAGCAACGATCAACGAACGAACGACGACGACGACGATATCATCGCATGCTTTTGGCATGCAGAATCAGGTTCACAAAAGGCAGGCCCGCACCGAGCAGGTGTGGTTGACAGAGTTTTCTATCAATTGTAAGTTTTTTTTTTTTTGTTGCAGGATTTTTTGTAGATTTTCCGGGTTTTGTTTTGGCATCATTCGAAAACAAGGTGCATACATATGTGTTATCCAAGCGTTTGTTTTTATTTTTGCATTTGCATTTTTACAATTCTCGTACGCCTGACACACTTTCTGCAAAACGTTTCTGCCAATAACTGAGCCAGTCAGTCAGTCAGCCAGCCAGATAGTCAGCCGTCATCACTTGGCTGCACTCAGGTTTTCTATGAATGTAAGTGGTGTGTTTGTTTGTGTGCAGTTTTTTGTGTTTTGATTTTTTCTCCATTCGAAATAGGGATAATAGTGACTTGACTCTGAACTTTGATTTTTGACATTGCATGAAATACTCGACGTAGACTTTACACTTTGACTTGCAGTTCTGCAATGTGCCAGTGTTTGACAGATTTCTAGCAGTTCGAACGGATAGGGAATAAAGATGAGTGTGAAGTTGAAGTTTTTTTTGTTTGCTTTCCATGAAATTTAACTAATTCAGTTATCTGCGAATGGCAGTTTTTCATGATTTTTAGTGCAGAATAAGAAGCAATGAATTATGAAATACTCCATTCAATGGAAGTTGGGAGAGATTGACAGTGTCTTGTTTCAATTGCATTTCCATAAATTGCTGAAACTGAATTTCGTAAGTTAGGTTGCGAAGTGCATTATTTAATGTTTTTGAGTCGTTGAAGCAATGATAGGAAACATAACAGATTGCGATGTGACTTAATGTCCATTTTGGTATTCATTTCCATAGAAAGTTGGAGTAAATTATCGACATAATTGGAGTGCTTCTTAAGAGTCTGAAATGGATCAGGAACATTGTGCTCTAAATTGCTAACTATCGATGAAAAGTTAGGTTGCAAATAGGTCTCTTAAGATTTGGCAATGAGCATTGATTGCTTTAACTTATTGCTAACAAAGGATTTTGAAATTGATAGTTTAGAGGATATCTTCTTTTCAGAAGATTCACTTTTCGTGAAGTCACCAAACCAAACCAAGTAAAAATTAACATCGATTGTAATGCGTTGACTTAATGGTCCATTTTGGGTAGTGCTGATTTCCCATAGGTCAAAGGCTGGCTTAAACCCAATCGGTATCGAAGACACAAAATTCATTGTCGACTTTTAAAAGAGTTCTGAAATTGACGATCAGTCTTTATACATGTTGCCAACCGATGACACTAAATTTCCTCAAACTACTCCCTGACTAGTCACAACCATACCGGGACTACTCCCTTTTTCAATGCCTTAAACTGTCTCTTTTTTTTTAACATTCAACTGCCATTGACTCACATTCACACATTAAACTGTTCAATGGCTCGACCTCCTGTGGTCAATTAGAGGTCAATTTTAAAACCGTCATTTGTCCCGTTGACTATGTAACAATAGGAGAATGATTTTTGAACATTTCCTTCATAATATCTGTAATCATTTTTCTTCGATCAAGCTCACTTAATCAGCTTTTTAATCTTAAGAGGAAAAAATTTCTTGGTCATACTTCCTTCATCTCATTAAGTAATTTTGGCTTTTATTTTTCTCTCATTTTTTCTCTCATTTTTATGAAAGTCACGCTATAAAGAAATGGAAAAAAATAAATAAATAAATGAAAGAGATTTGCTAAAGCAGCAAAACAAAGTTATCATCTAAATTGAATTATTTTCTTTTTGTTCAACACGTTTTTTCAGTCATTTACGAATTTTGATTTTTTTTTGCCTTGTTTGCGTCTCTCTATATTTTGTTTTGTGATTACTTTCACTGACTCGACTCTTGGGAACGAAGAGATGTTTTCATACAGATTTCTTTTCGTAAATGTATATATTTTTTGATGCCCCCGGGCTGATTGTTTGCTATTGATTTCAAAAGTTCGAAATACCTTACAAAGCTCATATGCCAGATGTGTTAATACAATGAGTTTCGACTTTTTCGAATGCTCAATTACCATATCAAAAAAAAAAAAATATATATATTTATATATATATAAAAAAAACAATAAACAAATTGGGTCGTCGTTGAGATTTTCTTGTTTTCTATGAAGCTCTTATATTATTATTTTTTTTTATAAATTTCATTTCGATATTCAAATGTGTTCGAGCTCGTTTGCAAAGTGAAAGGTGTCGGAACGATGGAGATTGCCAACGAAATTTCCCTCCCAGTCGCACTTGATTGCATGCGTAGATATTCGGATTTTAGTATTTCAACAGGTTAGATCGATATCTCCATGTCTATAGGCGGGGATTAATTCATTTATTTTTATATAAAGTTTTTTTTTCGTATTGTTTTCCTTTCAAAAAATTAATCTATCGATTGTCAAGGAGACGACAGCTCGCTTTCTTTTCAGTTTCTCCTCCTTGAAGTTGGTAGTTTTTTTTATTTTTGAATCTTTTTATTTTTTGTGTGTGCTTTTTTTTTGCTCTCTCTCTTTCACGTAAAATATTTAAACTGTCATCTTTATTGAACTACATTGGATTAAAGAGTGTCGGTGAAAGTGGAGCTACAGGTTCGATCACTTTCGAATGAGCGTGCTGCCAATGTGATATAAATTTTTTTATTTAGAAAAAATCGTTTCTTCCATTCATTTTGAATGTGAAACAAGTTCCTTAAAAGGGTTAAAGCGAAATCCGATCCGAACGTAAATTAACTTTAGAATTCGATTCATGAATTCGAAAGACAAAATTTTTAATCATTTCGTTAGAGCTACTTACCCCGTGAGAGTGATCAAATCAGCTTATTCATGATATTAAGTTAAGTAGCATTAAGTAAAGCCTAAGTTACGTTTTAAAGTATATTATGTTTGCCTAATATATCACCTTCTTTCTTTGATATCTAATGAGTGAGCTCTTTTTTTCCCCGCTACGTTAAATTGCCTTTGTCCACTTAACGACCAGTTTAACCCCAATGCCTACCAAACGGTCGTCTTTTTGCCTTTCATAATTCTCATTCTCTTCATTCTGTTGGGAATATTTCAACATTTTTTTTTTTTTAACGTAAAAAAAAATGACACACATTTTTATGTTTTTTTTTTTTGTGTTTTTCATTTGAATTTTTTCTTCGTTTTTTATGTGATTTTGTTCATATTTTAATGAAATGCTTGCATGACAATGTTTACAAAGTATACATCATATTTTGTGTGTTTATATTTAAATATATATATGTATATTTTTTTAAACTTATTTCTTTAGCAAAAATCGATCGAGGATTCTTCTCTATGTAAAAAGAAAGTTCTTTGCTGATACAAAAAAAAAAAAAAATACTTGAATACTTAGTTTTGTTGCGCTGAAATTGAGCGAAAATTGAGTATGGAAATTCTCAATAGTTTATTAAAGTTCGATGGAAAATAGCTGAACAGAAGAATTGATAGAGAAGATTAGAAGAAGAAGAAGAAGAAGAAAGATGGAAAAGTTTTTGCGAGTGAAGAAAATTTTCTCAGTGAAACGTTAGAGAAATGATTGAATAGTCTATTTCTAAAGTGAAGTGTACTTAAAAAAGTTGATGTTATGACAGAAAACTTTGTATGCTATGAGAGAATTTTTTTCTGTTATGAGAGAAATTTTTTTTTCTGTTATGAGGGAAAAATTGTATGCTATGAGAGAAATTTTTTCTTATGAATGAAATGAAGAGGAGCACATAGTTAAGAAATTGAGTTAAAGCATAGTTTAAGCAGTAGAAGCGCTATGGCAAGTTATGGCGTTTAGGTAACCAGAACTATGTCTCCTATAAATAGAAGGAAAAGAAGAAATTGCATGACACTGTTCAAAGAATAAGTGAAGTGAAAGAAAGGAATATGAATAGAATTATGAAAGTTTCCTTGTTTTTTTTTTTTTTTTTTTTTTTTGAATTTTTCTGAAAATGCAGTCAAGATGAGACTTGAAGGACTTGAGAGTTGAAATATGAGCGAAAGTGAATTGAAAGTGGAAAAAATTGAATGAAAGAAAGAGAAAAATAGATAAACAAATATAGAAGAAGAAGGATAGAAATCTATTTAGTAAGAATTGCTATTAAAAAATAAGACTAGAATTATTTAATTGAAATAAATAGAGTAGAGTAGAGAATTTTAAGAATAATCTATAGCTTTAGATGTTAAATAGATAAGAGTAAAGTCTAGTTTAAGATAAAGATTTTTTTTTTACAATAGATCATCAGAGGTTAGATGAGAGTTTTTTGTTTAAGATTATTTAGAGTAGTGACAGTCTTTGTGATGAATATAATATGAGTAATAAGTAGTTGTAAAGGATCATATGAGAAGAGAAATGAAAACATTAAAGAGATGTTTTTTCGAAAAGGAAAAGAGACAAAAAGATATGAATATGAGTATGAAATGAAGAGTACATAGAATAGATGAAAGCTTAGAAGATAGTTAAAGAAGAGGAAGTAGCGCATATGATAGATGTTTGGTTCTATATAAAGCAATAGGTAATGAAGTCGACAGCTCAACGTAGATTTATATTCATATGATACAATAATAAAAATAGTTGAAGACTGTCGACAAGAGAGTTTAGTGATTTTGTTTGTTTTTTGTTGTTCATCGCTGAGTATTATAGTGTATTAAGGTACCGACTTTGTTTCTAAACGTTCTTGTTATTTTTTTACAAAATACAAACTAATTATTTTCTCGTTTTTTTTTTTTGTTTGTCCTTAAAGAAGTTACATCAATAAATAAATAAATATTTTATGCGCACACATTATGAAAATATGCTTAAAACTTAAATGTTTAAATATTTTAAAAGTTTAATTTAATGTGTGTGTTTTGGTTTTTGTTTTTTTTTTGTAATTTTTCTTTTGCAGTTTGTCTTTTGCTCTTGTGTTCTTTGTGGTTTTAACAAACTGCTGTACTAGATTGCTGTGTTTTTGAAACTAAAAGACTTGATGAGAGGAAAAATAAATAAATTAATGATTTAAAAAGAAAACAAAAAAATTTTTTAAAAAATAAATAAAATTAATTAAAATGAAATATTCAAAGGCAAAAAAGTTTGCCTTCGATTCGTTTGACCATTGAATAAATCGAATGATTCGTTTTGTCCTTTCATCAACATCATCATCATCATCATAATTTTCTTCTTCATCTGGGTCTGAGTTTGTGTCCGCGTATGTGTGAGTCAATGTCCTGCAGTCGTTGGGCGTTTACACAAAGCGTCTGTCTATCTGTACGTACGACTTATGCCTTCGGCTTCTGTTCAGCGTAAGCCAATTCTTGTGCATCCAACGAACGTCCCCAGCCGCCATGGCCTGAGCTTCCGTAGGATCCCGATGAACCAGCATCAGCACTGTAGCCGCTGCCAAAGGAATCGTGGCTCACCGAATGACTCGCACTGTGGTGCGGATGCGCGACAACCTCGTAGGTAACATGCTTCTCTTGTGACAGTAATTTCTTCAGACCAATTACCGCAGACAGCACCAGAGCGATCTTACCGATCAGCAATGCCTTGCCAGCAATCAACGCAATAGCACCCAACAACAATGGCAAGAGGGCGGCAGCCTTAAGTGCAACTAAAGCCAGAATGGGTCCAAGAATTTTCGCTGCCTTCTTCTTTTTGCCACGACTCTCTTCGGTCGCATTCGGATCGTCTGTGGCGCCGAAAATCGTTTCCGAAACATCTTCCAATGCACGACCCGTCGAACTGACCGCCTGCACAATCTCGGAACCCTTCAGCTCAACTTTGATCGTATGCGAATTGAGGAAATTCGAGATGCGACTCAGGGCCAACGATTCGAAAGATTCATCTGCGGGAATCGAACGTGGTATTTCCGTTGCGGGAGCGTCCGTCGAACGGACGACCGTCACACCCTCGGTCAGCGCGAATTGATCGCGAGCTCCAAGCATTTTATCGGCGAAATTGAATAGTTTATACTTGATGCACGATACGGAGTCCTTGCGCAGGCAGTCATTGTATATGCTATCCATAATGTCGTTATCGCTGCCGATGCCGATGGCGTTACGTGCATGGCCACGTGTCTCTTCGGCGGGTAGTGCTGCGGTCAGTGTCACCAGGCAAAGTACACCGTAAAAAACTTTTTTATGAGACATTTTTTTTGTTTGTTTGTTTATGTTGTGTTTTTTTTTGTGATTTTAATTTGGTTTATTTTTTGTTTTTGCACACGATTTTGTACTGTCCGCCGTTTAATTAAAAAAAAAAAAAAAAACTTAAACCTCCCGGCAAGTCCTTCTTTACTTGGCAATTTCACTGTGCACTTTCTCTTTTCGTTAGTTCTTTAGCTTCACATTTGCACACACATTAAAATGAATGAACACAAACCAGAGAGAGAGAGAGAGAGAGAGAGCGAGAGCTGTTCGTGTTTTTTTCTTCTTCTTCTTCTGGCTTTTGAGCTTTTTTTTCAGCTTCTAGCTTCTGAGTGTTGCCGTCGTTCGAACGATTCAGGATGAAATGATACAATTTTCCAATGGTCTTCACAGTTTATATAGCGTCGATGCTCTTCTCTTTTCTTCACCACAGCGTTGCTTCGAAACTGACGCCGGCTTTGGTGTCTTGACTGGCTGCGACAGCAAAAGATCGCGACCATGCTCTTTGGCATTGGGGGAAAAGCCTTTCTTTCTTTCGCTGCTTTCGTTGCTTTCGTGGCTTTCTTGCTGCAGACTGCAGACGACAAACGACGACGACGACGGCGATGTCGACTGGTTGAGCAAGTTTCGCGCTTAAGTCTTTTGTATTACAACTTTTTGGGTTCGCTTCTCATGCTGCGGTGTCTCTTTGAAACGATTCACATAAGCTAGAGTGAGTGTGTGTCTTTTGCCGTATGCTGGAAAATTTCCAAAAAGAGAATAATATTTTTTTAAAAATATTAATTTTTTCCCCCCTTAATTTCGATGTATCGCCAAAATAATAAAATACGGGCCGAAGGCTCTGTTGCTATAGTGCTCTCTTTGAATAGTTAGTTGAAAAACAAAGAAATAAATAATAAAATATTAAGTCTAAAATATTGTACAATAATGTTTTTTTTTTCCGGCTCGAGACCACCTCAAACCTTGCCTGCTTAAATGATAGCTGCTCAGCCTTAGACTATGGCATATGTCCAAAATGTTCATGGAAGAAATGCAGTGTGTGTCTTGTAATACTTTCATCTTTCAGCGTAATTTAAAGTTCATGTAACAGCGAAATCAATTAAAAAATGTAATAAAATGTACAAAGTATGAAGCAAACACGTCAAAAGTAATAAAAAAAAAAACCAATTAAAAGTTTCAGGAAAAGTTCGTTCGAAAGTTTTCTTTTTTACTTCTAAGAAATTCAAAAGGAAAAGTGGGAGCCTTAAGGGGGTCTTCTCATTGAAAACCCGTTTTTTGGACCCTTTTTAAAAAAATTCTTATTTGAAAACGCAAAGAATAATTGAAAACTTTTTTTATTTATTGTATTACAAAAGGTTCAAAGTAACTAAAAAAAATTTTTTTGCCTCGATACGTGGGCTGTTCAAAAAGTAATGAGACTTCAAAGTTGGTGGTGAAAAAAAAGGTGCCGTCACGGCGGCCACGATTCCGGGTCTCCGGAGCGTCCGAAATGAAAAAAAAAAACGGGGTTATAATCAGTATAGATGTAATTCTCGGGTGAACCTCAAGCTTAATTTTGTGATTTTTTTTGACAAAATGGCGGCCATTCAAAAAAAAATTTCAATTTCGGGCTTTTTTTTTGTAGTTTAGTGTAAAAAAAAAAAATAGTAAAAAATTTTTTAAAATTATGGTCGAGGTTCACCCGAGAATGGTGACAATTCTGCGTCGATTCCACTTTGTTTCATGAAAATCGGTTCAGTTGAACTGGAGATATCATGGCCGCCAGTTCGAAAAACGTGGTTTCGAGATAAACGCGTTTAAAGTTTGAAGCAACGCAAAAATTACTCGTTTTAGCGCAGATCTTGCTCGACAAAGAAGGCTATATCCTCTAAACTATTTCGAATTTCAAAAAATCCTTTTAGGGGCATATTCACAACTACCCAAGCTATAAATAAATGCAAAAAAAAAGTCAAAAAACAAAGTTGCTCAATGAGAAGACCCCCTTAAAAATTCTTAAGAATTTAGCATCTCTTGAGGTCCAAGGAAAGCCAATTCAACCATATTGGTTCAAACCCTTCATCACAGTTCCCATCCTCATTCGATCTAATAAATAATTTATATTTATCTAGTAGAATCTTTTCCACTCTCCAGCAAAGGAATCCCGGATCGTTGGACTCTTCGTTTGCAGCACTGATCTCGTTTGAAACCCCCTGCCTACAACCGAATCATCCCCTTTTTGTTTCAACCTGTCCGTTTCCAAAGAAAGCCGCTTGTATTTTGTTATGCCTTCTTATGACTTAAGCCCCTCTGTGTTTTCCAAGGAACTTTTTACCAAAGTATTTTCGAACTGATGCCATAACAATGGATTCTTATGAATTTCGAAAGTTCCATGAATTCACCATGAAACCCGATGAAGAAACTTTTTGCAATATAGAAAATGTTTTTTACAAGTTTTTTTTTATTTCGCTTTCACTTCCAATTACAATAGAATTGCCTCGACCGCGTATTTTGCATAATAATATTTAGCAGAAATATTTGTTTGCCATAGAATCGCAATAGAAAGTATTTTGCATAAAATTCTCATTGAAATCGTACGCATTGTATTGCAAATTATTATTCCGAATAGTCGAAAATTGTATGCTTTCACTGTTCAATATGAGAGGAGCCTCATGATCAATGAACAAAAGGGAGAGTAAAGAAGTCGATTGCATGAGAGAATATGCCTCCTCATTTCCTTACCGATTTAAATGTCGCAAAAAATTTAAATACATACCTATCTCCTCTGCCATTGAAACACACTACTTAGAGAGCAGCTGACATATGGCCAAATTTCATAAAAGTTCCATTTTTGTAACGTTACCAGCAATCTTTGACCGCTTATAGCTCCTTAACCATAAGTGCAATCAAAAATATTTTGAAGAACGAATTGTAGGTCTAGTTATTTCTAACACAAAGGCTACAAAAATTAGCTACGTGTGTAGATAGAAGAAATTGGAGAACGAAAGGCTGCGGGTCTATGTTTTATTTTGAATAAAAGACTACATATAGGAAGTAGAAGAATATGGAGAGGAAGAAAAGAGAAGAAGGAAAGAAAAAAACACAGCAGAGGAGGGGGAGGAGGCAGAGAAGGAAATAGAAGAGAAGAAGTGGAAGAAGTGGAAGAAATAAAAGAAGAAAAAGAAGAAAAAAGAAAAGAAGAAAAAGAAGAAGAAAGAGGAGAAAAAAGAAAACAAAGAGAAAAAGGCAAAACGGGATAAGAAGGAAAAGAAGGAAAAGAAGGAGAAGAAGGAGAAGAAGGAGAAGAAGGAGAAGAAGGAAAGAAGGAGAAGAAGGAGAAGAAGGAGAAGAAGGAGAAGAAGGAGAAGAAGGAGAAGAAGGAGAAGAAGGAGAAGAAGGAGAAGAAGGAGAAGAAGGAGAAAAAAAGAAGGAGAAGAAGGAGAAGAAGGAGAAGAAGGAGAAGAAGGAGAAGAAGGAGAAGAAGGAGAAGAAGGAAAAAGGAGAAGAAGGAGAAGAAGGAGAAAGAAGGAGAAGAAGAGAGAAAAGAAGGAAGAAAAGGAAGAAGAGAAGAAGGAGAAGAAAGAAAAAAAGGAGAAAAAGGAGAAAAAGGAGAAAAAGGAGAAAAAGGAGAAAAGGAGAAAAAGGAGAAAAAGGAGAAAAGGAGAAAAAGGAGAAAAAGAATAAAAAGGATAAGAAGGAAGAGAAGGAAGAAAAGCATAAAAGAGAAATATCGGAGCAAAAAAGGAAAAATTTAAGAACAATAAGGGAAGAAGACGAAAGAAAATACGAAGATAGAGAAGAAGAAGAGAACAAGAAAGAGCATCAGAAGATTAAAAGGAGAAGAAGGAAAAAAGGAAAAAGGAAGAAGAAGAAGAAGGAGCAATGAAAGAAATGGAAGAAAAATAAATGCCAGAGAAAATGAAGCTTGTCTTGGAACCCTGTCTCGAAGAATCAGAATAAAGATAAATAGACAAAAGTTTGACAAAAGAAGATGACGGATAAGAGAGATCGTAAAAAGTGATTTTTGGTAATTCCAAATTTTGCTTGAAAATGGTCCTGAAAGTAGAAATTCAGAAAAAAGTGAGAGTGAAGGAAGAACAACTTAGACTCTAAAAAATGAATGTAAAAACTACTTTATAATACTGTCAATTAACCGAAGATAATGTGTAGTTTGTTAAAAAATGGTAAGAGAAATTTTGGTAATTTCGAATGAGTAACGTAATTAATATGTGGAGAAATGTAATCAATGAATGTTTATATTTACATAAAAAGGAGAATTTACACAGTTGTGTAATTTTGTTACTAAGAATGCTTAATTTTGAGGAGAAAAAGGAGGTATTTACACAGATGATTTGTTTGAAAAGTTGTCGAGGCAACTGATTTGAACGTGTCATTTCTTGGTCTTGTCGACGTCCAATTTTTTTAAAGAAACAGTCAAGTGAAATATGAAGAATATATAAAAATATTCGAGATAGTGCTATATAAAGTATATGGTATTTAGTTTTGTGTTCGTGTGCAGAAAGAGTGTAGGAGAATACGAAAGAAGACGGTAGCGCAGGCAGAAGCAGTAAGACGCTGTAATTTGAGTAAATGAGTATTGTACTACATATACATAATAGTAGCATTATATAAAGATACTTTTGTACTGCTCAAACCGATTTATTTTCCAAATATTGAAATAGTTTTAATAAACATTTTTTGATTTGTAAATAAAGCTCTTAAAAGAGTATACTAGCGTTTCTATGAGAAAATTTTTTTTATGAATTTGGAACTAAAATATAGGAGAATAAAATTTTGATAAATTTTATTACTTAAGAAAACTCGTGTTTTCTAAAAAAAAATATTTTAATCAAGAATCATTTTAACTTGGACACAGTATCAAAACATTTTTGACAGTGATATGGTAATGCAGAGTAAAATTTTACAGCACATGTTTATAGTGATTATAGCCAATGTTGAATCAAATAAAATAAAACTTATGTGTTTAAATTTACGCGGATAAAGTTGAAAGGACTTCGTAAAGTGAATGTTTTGTGTATATTCCTCATCAAATTTTAATTGCGTTGAAATTATGGGTCCTGAAAATTAGAAATTAAAAAAGAACTGTTGCAGGTAAGGAAGAACATTTTACTTAACACCCTATTTACGGTAGCATCGAAGAAGAAGATAACAGATGGTCTAATTAAGCCCTCTTATGACCGCTTTATTAATCCACCCCTTTTGAATCGTACCCTCGTTGCTTGGAAGTATTCATTAAAAAGACTTTCTCGACAATTAAATCTCATCTTCATCATGAAGATGACAAAAGCACTGGGTTATTTAATAAAACTGCAGCAATGGAAACTATTCTAAGCAACTGCATCAGTCGCTCCATTATTTTGCTGTAGGTCACCCGTGCAAACTATCCGTCTTAATTCCATTCATTCATTTCTCGATTGGTTAAGTTCCAAAATGTACGCCCTTTTTGTAGCAGAAACGAAAGTTGCATGCGATACGATGAAACGATGAAAGTTTCGCAGCATAACGAAATGAATAACTGCAAAAAAGCCATAAATTGCTGAGAATTTTTTGTTGTTGTTTGTTTTCGTTTACCTTTAAATTTCTTCGCTTCTTTAACTTCCAAAGGCAATTGCAATTTAAAAGACAACAAGTAGAAATCCAACCCATAAAGGGAGAGAGGGTCAAGTTAATTGCCATGAACGGAAATATGTCTTTCATCTCATTTAAAGCGAAGTTGGTAAAAGCAAGGAACGACATATAAAAGGCCAGTTCTGTTCGACCAATTTTCCTGCTTGAAGCGAAAAATATTAAATAAAAAAATAAAAAAAAAAATATGAAAAAATATATACCCACGAACGATCTTGCAGGTACATACATGAACACAAACACACTGCGGCCGGTGCAGTGCAGTCATTGAGTCTGCAGATATTTACAGCAATAAAACAGCAATTTTTAGCTCTTTTCGTTGGTATTCGCATAAATGAATTGTTAAACATTAAAATCCCTTTCTCTTTCGAATGAAAGTGGTCGGTTGGGTTTTCCGAGACTACTCTACTACAGGTTACCGCTAATTTTAACGCCATTGTTATGGCGCTCCATTGCTATGCATTCGAATTATCCCATGCGATGTGTGATACGATACGAAACGGTTATGGATTTTCTTAATTTTTTTTTATTTCTCTTCATTTAGATAAATTCACATCGAAGAATTATATAATAGCGATAAAGTCTTAATCGAGTATGTTGCCGCGCTCAGCGTGTTTTGTCAATTATTCATGCTAAAAAAAAAAATTTTTTTTTTTTTTGTTGTAGTCATGATGGTTCGAGGCTCGAGAGTCGACTTTGGATTCATCAAAGCTGCTAATGTGTTTGCTTTTCTCTTTAAATATGCTATACCGTATCGTGACCGATCGAAAAGCGAAACCAAAGCAAAATCAAATATTAAAACAAAACCAAAAACAAAGGCCATAGATAGTTTTTGACTTGAATTCATGAATGCTAAGAGCCCCCAAAAGATCGTTGGATCTTTTGACGCACCTCACCTCTGAAGATTTTCATTTTCAATCAAGCGCGGCGAGGTGTAATGATCAAGAGTTTTATCACTTTCGGTTAAATTTTTCTGCTACTCTTAATTTCTTTTAATTAAAAATTGTGGAATATTACATAAATAACAAAAATAACAAAAATAACAACAACAACAAAATCCCATGTTGTAAGAGCGAAAGAAACCTGAACCTGAAAGAAGTGAAAGTTCTCTTTGTCGTGTTTCGCAAAATTTCGCCTTTTGTTTTAAGACGGGAGGGTCTACGGTTTTGTTGCGTAAGCTTTAAATCAATAAAAGAAATAAATAAATAAATAAATGTTGAGGTGTGTTTTAAGAGCTTAATTGCTTTTGGGAAGTTAAAATATGCAGAACTTGAAATTGATTTGGTTTGGTTTAAATTATATATATCTCAATCAATTAATTACTGTTTTGCTTTATAGGTACTGATTTTGCAAATTCATTAACCAAACTCACTGAATGATGAAAATTAAAACGATAGAAAAGAACAATTTTTTTCTAGCATGGGAGTTTTTGATGTGCATCAAGTTAGCTTGCACTTTTTCGAATTTCCAGAAAAAAATTATTGTGCTATCATGTGCCGTTTCGAAAAAAAAAATTCCTCAAGGGAAGCTATTTTTATGAGGAGGTCCTTTTTTCGTGTCAAGTTAGCTTGCACTTCTTCAAATTTCCCGAAAAAAGTTATTGTGCTGTAATGTTCCCAGTTTGTGCTATCGGGTGCCGTTGCGAAAAAAAAAAATCCTCAATGGAAGCCATTTTTATGAGGAGGTCCTTTTTTTCGTCTCAAGTTAGCTTGCACTTTTTCGAATTTCCCAAAAAAAGTTATTGTGCTGTAATGTTCCCAGTTTGTGCTATCGGGTGCCGTTGCGAAAAAAAAAATCCTCAATGGAAGCCATTTTTATGAGGAGGTCCTTTTTTTCGTCTCAAGTTAGCTGCACTTTTTCGAATTTCCCGAAAAAAGTTATTGTGCTGTAATGTGCCCAGTTTGTGCTATCATGTGCCGTTGCGAAAAAAAAATTCCTCAATGGAAGCCATTTTTATGAGGAGGTAGGTTATTCTTTCTGATTGATGCTAAAGGTTCTTTGGGGGATTATTTTCTTACACTCCACTTGTTGATTATTCCGTCACTAGTAAAAAAGCCCCTTAAGATCAAATCTCTCTGTGAATTAAATTTTTTGCATTAGAATTATTTATATTTAGATCTCTGACAGGTGCCTATTACGAAGATGAACCTCTCCTTTACACCTCAGGGAGCTGGAATTATCTCACAGAAGAACCTTTTCCTTATTTTGCATTCTCAATAGCCTTTTGATAGAACTTATCAATGTGTGAATGGGATCTCTCTCCTCATATATTTCTAGCTATATATTTAGGATACAGCCCTGCAGTAATGAGCCGGTCAGTTTTCTAAGAAGGACTAGCCTTTGACCGGTCTAAATCCTACCGGTTATATTATGGCAGTTCGCTCCATCGAAATCGGTCGGTAATAAAGGGGTTTGGTTTAAGGGTAGTCTGTAAATGACACTTTCATCAACTTAGAAGTTGTTGTTTATTTTCCTCATTTGACTATAAAAAACCAGACAAAATTACGACAATTGACCCAAAAAAACTGGCCTATGATCAGCCGTTTTGCGGTCTAGTCCCTCCCCAAGGACAGGCCCATGTTAAAAAGGTCAGTTGAATACATTAGAAGTGGAATTATGAAGGACTAGTACTGGAAACATGAAGGACTGAACCGAAGGCTACACTTGGGTCTGGCCATATTACTGCAGGGAGTTTATAGGCCTTCTCCACTGACTCAAATTGTGTCATAATTTTTCAATTTGGATGCAAAAAGAAAGTGTTTCAGTCCGCCTTAAAATTCGTTTTAATTTTTTCCTTTTTTCCAAAAAAAGAGAGATGTTATAATCTTTGCCGGTACATTTGACCTTCGTTGTTCCATCTTTTTCTCAAATGATTAAAAAAAGAAAAGAGTTCACTCGCTCCTACGATTATGACATGATGAATTTTGTGCGTCCCTATGCCTATGCTTTTTATGTTTCTCATCCAATCGCTTTACGCAATCAGGGCTTTCGTCACATTCAAGCCTACCCTAGTTCAGCTTTAACTGAATGGTGCGTAGAATCGTGAATGGTGTGGGATAAGATATCAAATGCTAATGAAGTGCACGCGCTCGGAGTATCGCTGCCGCCACATCACTTCGATGACTGTTTAATGAACTTCCCAATAAAAATAGCTGCGACTCTGAAAATGTGACATATAATGACGTTCAACGACGTCAATAATAATTAAATTGAAGAAGAAAGGAAAAAAATGAATGAAAATAAAACAACAACAAATAAAAATAAAAAAAAAAAAACTAAAGAAAAGAAAACTTTCTTTTTTTCAATGGTTTTTCACAAGATCGTGTTAGCCGTAAAATGCGTTGTGCGCCGGACTCCATTTAAATTCAATTTCAACGGCATTTCAATTCAGGTAACAAAGTCATCATATCATCGGCTTCAGGAGTCGCATCGAAGTGATGATAAAGAAGCAGGTTTTTCACTTTTAATTTTCTATTTTTTTGTTTTTTTTCGAAATGAAAATAAAAAGAAAATTGTGAAAATTAATTGAAGCAAAGATAATGCCATTCGTGCAGTCAAGTGACCGACCAAATCGCTGGGATTAGAGAATTTTTAAAAAGTGATTTTCAAAGTAAGTTCGTTGCTTGAGTCTTTTGTTTTAGAATCCAAGAGGGGATTTTTTTTTTTTTTTTTTTTTTTTTTTATTGCAGCAAAGTGAAAGTAAGAAATTAAGAAAACTTAAAAGTAAATTTAATTTGATTTAATTTGAAAAAATTTTCAATGGCCTCGGCACAATGTAGTTTTGATATGCATTGCAAAGTTTTGTGTGCTCTTGCGCATTTTCGCTTTGGGGGCAAGCTGCGTAAGCGACTTAGTTGTCCTCCTGTCTGCCTGCCTGCCTGCCAGCGTGCCGGTTTCTCTGTCTGCTCGACTACCTGTGCATGGGATGCTTCACGTAATTTAAGCGGTACGCATGCGTCGGTACGCGTTTGTCCCCTGTCTGCATGAAATCTTTCAATTTGACTCTAAAAGCTGCTGATGCTGATACGAAAGATACTCGCTTTCACCTTTATCGCTGACGTTGTTTTATTTTTGTATGTATTTTTTTTATTTGTGTATTTTTTATAATTTTTTTTTTTATTTTTTCTTTTAATTTTTCCTTTTTTTCCAATTACTTATCACGGTGTGCGAACTTATTTCTTATGCATTTCTCGCGAGCGTTTCTTGCAGCCGCTGCACATCTTCTGCTTCTTCTCTGCTTCATGATAATCAATGTCTTCGTTGCTCCCCATCGAAATGAGGTGATACGTGAAAGTTGAATGAATTTTTTTCCTCCTTCTTCTCTCATCGGCATCGGTATGAAAATTTTGTGAAATTCTGCAACAGAAAAAAAAAAAAAAATTTATCGAACATTGAATTTAAGCTAATTAGATGGAATTTCTTATTTGCGACTGTTCGATTGTATGTTAATAGAGAGAAAAAGAGTGTTAGAGAGACAAAGAGTGTAAGAGAGACCAAGAGTGAGAGAGAGGAGGCCCCGAAAGTCCTTAGAAATGATGCACTAGTGATATTTGATTTGATGTCATTAAATCGTACTTTCTTTTGGAAACATTTTTTTTTTTTTTTTTTTTTTATTGAAGAAAAAAATTATGTATGTAATTATTAACCCTACCTTGCTGTGATTATGAGCAATTTCTTAAAGGCACTCAAAAAGGCCTTATGACATGCCATAGATTTAAGCTTGAGCTTGAGCAAGTCAGACAAGATCTGTCTGTAGCTGTGATTATGAAGCAAGTACTTGCATTTTAGTGAAAGTTTCTGTCGTGTGAATTGCGTTATTTTAGTAATGGATGGATGGATGAACGGATGGGGGGGAGAAAAATATAGCTTTACTCCACTTGTTTGTTTGCCCACAGCAAAATGCTACAGGTTTCGCAAAAGATAGACAATGAGTCCAGCCAGTGCGGACAAGTAAAATGATACTTTTAATGGTGTCTCGTTGCAGTACAAGGGGTAATGACATTGCTAAAATGTTAAGTTCATAAAGTTTAAAATAAATTATGAGAATGTCCAAAGTTAGCTGCTATTATTATAGTGGAAGGAGGAGTCCATCATGGAGTTTCTTCGAAGTCTATGGAAAAAGAAAAATTACTAACTTGATTCGAAAAGTTAGAAGAAGGCTTGAAGCCTTATATTTTGAAGACCACAACTAGGAATCTCTTTTCTTTTTTTTTATCAATGGGCTTTGAGGTGTTCTATCTATTTTTGGCTTTCAAAAGGATGAATGATGAACATTACATGAGGAGGAAGAGGAAACATAATGGCCACATTTTTTCTATTACTCCTCAATAAAGGTAAGAAGCGACCTCTTCATGGGACGAAGTGGCATTTATGATTGAGAATTCTGTATGAATATAATTTAATTGAATTGAATTAAGAAATGAGCTCAAGTATATAATTTCTTTCGGGCGGGAATTTTTCTATTAGCTAGGAGCCTTAATTAATTTTGAACTTGATTTGGGTTAAAAATTCACCATAGAATATTATCGATATTTCTGCTGGCAGCGAACGCTAAGCTTAAATGTTAGTAGAATCGATAGGCCCAATCGATAGCTTACCACCATTAGCCATTCGAAAAGATTGTGAAATAAAAAGACGAATACTCCCATCAAGTCTACACCTCATGAGTCATAAATAAAAGCACCTGTCTAAATAATAGAAAATCTTTTCATCAACTTTTTCTTCAAAAAATCAAAGGCATCTTTTGTGAAGAGGTGCGGCTGGCTGCTTTTAAAAGCCAATCATTAAAATAAAAAATAAAAAATGCTTTAAATTTCAGTTCAAAGATAGTGTAGAGAGAGATAGAGAAAAAAAAAGAAGAGTTGTCAGTAAAAAGTGAAATCTCATTCGACTTCTTTTATGCGAAAAAGAAGAAGAACGTTGCGAAAAAAAATAATTCGAATAAAATGCATTCACCGAAAGAAACCGAAAGCCGAAAAGATATGAAAGGCATTTTGCTTTGGTTTTTGTTTTCTTGATGATGAAAATATTTTTTACAAAAATGCGTCCACCTTAAGTCCATTTAAATGGCTATCATGTAAATCATTCGAACGGTAAATACATCATTTATTATGTATCTTTTATAATCTACATTCGTCAAAGATGCCGCACCGCATTGGAATGGCCGAATAAAAGCCTCGCTTTTAAAGATTTTATGAAAAAAAAAAAACGACGTGGACAAAAAATCACTTTCTTTTGGCCACTCTATATGTCAAGATGCTGCTCTGTTGTATTTTTCATTCACATGAAAAATTCGATAAAAAAAAAATAATTAAAAAAAAATATATATCGAATATATGCAACATCATCGCTTTTACTCTTAAAACTGGTTGAATTGAATTTTGATGTGACCTAAAAAGAGCGTCGGGTAATTGGGAAGTTCTCTCGTCGAATCATTCAAGCATTCAAGCGTGCATGATGAAGCTCAGCCGGAAAGCTACTCACTCTAAGTCGTGACCGAAGTCAAGTGGAATGAAGCAATACATTTCTTCAAAAGCATCAACGACGAACAGGTTAAAGTGCCGATGTGATGCTAGCAAATTTCCGAATTTTATGTGGAAATGACATATCATTTCACTGTTGGTTTTTCTTCGTCATCTTCTTGAATCAAATGTCACCTTAATTAACAAATGCAAAAAGCTTTTGAAAAATCTCTCATGCAACAATGGCCACACACACACAGATAGACACAACCGAACCTGGGCTAAGGTAGATCGTCTAACCATCAAGGTGAAAGAAGACCGCAAAAAGGGCGACAAAGAGGAAATATGAATGAAAGAAATTAAATTGAAAGAAAATAAAATAATATGGAAACGAAAGGAAGGGAAAAGTAAGAGTTTTCACATGAAAGCGCATTTGTTGAAGAATTGAATTGAAGAATTTGCTGCGTAGGCCCATGAGGCTGCCGGTGATCTTACAGTCGAAACGGAAAACGGAAATCAACCCTACGAGCATTAAATATTTCAATCTTGCGATTTGAACTACAGTTTGTCGAAAAAGGTGGGGACCCACATAAACAGAGGTTCGTAAAAATCGCACATACTCAGTGATGTTGTTCTTGAAAGAGCCCAAGTACTGAGCTCCACCATAAAAGAAAATATAGAAAAATAAAAATGAAAAAAAAATAAAAATAATGGTGATAGTTTTAACTCTTGAGAGAGGCCTCAACGTGCCATAAGACGGCCTTGAGTAAGCGTCGACAGAATGGAAAGCAATTATTGAGGAAGGAATCACACTTGCTTTTTTGTCTGAATGCGGTTTTGAAAGTAAAAGTTTTTCTTGAGAGTTTTGTCATTTGATAGCAGAAGCAAGGTCTTCTGACTGCGCGTTACATTTCAAGAAGAGGTCTGAGCACATAAAGAAGATGATATAAATAGACACCGATTTTTGTACATAATTAAGATAATCTTTTAAATGGGAATACATATAAATATTTAAAAATAATTTTTTTTATTTATTTAATACCTTATTATTTAAATAAAAAGCATCAAGAGTAGTCTCGGCTTGAAAGATTTAAAAGATTTTATTCAATCAAGGCATTTCAATTGGACAACATTTTTTTGTCAAAAACTAAACAGTTATCGCTCAATTAAGCTGATGAATTATACTTCTGCCATTCTATATGATTTTGAGAGGATATTCTGTATGGCTTGAGTAAGTTAAGCCGGCCTTAAGGGGACCTTCTGGTCTACAGCACGAAAATTAAGGATATTTGCATGATTTTTTTTTTCGTATTAAGCCAAATAAAAACGGGTTTCTAAGTTTGCAGGACTATTGTTTAGTTTATTGACAATCCGAAAAAAATTTTGCTGTATTTTTTTTGTTTTTATTTCTATTTTAAAAATGGCGGCGAAAAAGATGCTTTTTTAAAAAGTACCTCTGTGGCGAACACGATTTCGTAAGTTCGGGTTATCCGAAAAAAAAGGAAAAAAATTTATTATTAATCAGAATGAATGCAGCTATCGGTTGAGCTACAACAAAAAAAAAAAAACCAAAAAAAAAATTTACAAAATGGCGCAATTTTTCATATAACACATCAAAAAACGCCCTTGTTTTTGACCATTTTTTTAATGAAAAAAATATGAAGTTCTTGAAATAAAATTTTGGCTGTAGCTCACCCGGTAGCCATTGATGTTGTGAATAACATATAAAAATCTCAGACGAATGGGTTCAATGTTTTTTTGTTTTCATGTACGCCATTTCAAAAAAAGTGGTTTTGAGATAAACGCTTTCAAAGTTGCTTTGATCAACCTCGCTGCCTGCTGTCTCCACCTTCTAAAAAGGCTGTAGCAAAGAAAATATTGTCAATATCTTCACGAAACTTTGCCAGCATATTCTTAGAAGTCTATTCTTCCGAAATATATAAAAAAAGAAAAATCGATTTTCAAAAAATTCTAGACCAGAAGATCCCTTTAAGTTATTGCCAATAGTAGAGGAACCTTATCAACCAAGGCACAAGGATTCCCCCAAAAAAGGGATGAGGGAATCGTTGTCAACGAAAGAAAGTTGACCTAAGCTTTTTTCGAGTTGGCAACAAGTGTATGGCCAGCATAAGAAAGAACATTGAATGGATCGACTCTTAATTGATACATGACGAAAAATATGCTATTTATTGGCCACTGCCAATAGAAAGGAGAATCATAAAAACACCAAAACCACGAGAATAACAGTCAAGTTTCTCTAAAGCAAATATCTCTTCTAGAGAATTTTTCTCCTACCAGAATTTATAGGCATTTTTATACCTTTTCCGAAGGAAAGGGTATATTAAGTTTGGCACGGAGTATGTAACATACCAAAGGAGTCGCGATAGATATAGACATATATATATATTCTTGATCAGGGTGACAAGAGGAATCGATCTAGCCATGTCTGTCTGTCTGTTGTCTGTCTGTCTGTCTGTCTGTCTGTCTGTCTGTCTGTCTGTCTGTCTGTCTGTCTGTCTGTCTGTCTGTCTGTCTGTCTGTCTGTCGGTCACACTTTAGTTTTTCGTAATTTACTCCTAAGCCATGAAAGATATCATATTGAAATTTGGCATGGACTTGAACCAGGTAAATGTTCGAAAAACTGCATACAAATTTTTTTCTTAGTCCCTTCTTGGGTCGTGGGAAGTGGTTCAGAAGTTTCAAAAATCACGATTCTTAACGTTTTCCGTGAATAACTTTCTTACTATACATCCCAGCTTATTGAAATTTGGTGTGTGTATAGCTATTATGTAGACTTAAGCTTTCGCTGAAAAAATATTGCGACATCGCTATGACTATGGTCATCATCCTACACATTATAAAAAAACACTCTTTCTCTTATTCTCATATCTGTATACAAAAATGATTTTTTTTTTTGCTTTTTCTGATTGTGTATTTTGCCGCCAAATAAAGTCGTCTCTCTAAGGTTAAAATTTGGCCATGACCACCATTCGCGAAATTCGGAAAATTTGATTTTCACTATTTTGAATTGAGTATTTCGCAGCTAAACAAAATGTCCTCTAAGGGTTAAAATTTGATCAAGACCACCATCCGCGAAATTCGAAAAAATTTGATTTTCACAGTTTTGAATTGAGTATTTCGCAGCTAACAAAATGTCCTCTAAGGTTAAAATTTGATCAACACCACCATTCGCGAAATTTGCGAAAATTTGATTTTCACTATTTTGAATTGAGTATTTCGCAGCTAGACAAAATGTCCTCTAACGGTTAAAACATGACCATGCTCACCATCCGCGAAAATTTTGTGCTTAATAAAAATCTCGAGTTTTAGAAGCTAAATCGAAGTACAGATAAGGTATAAATAGATATCCAATCTAGAACAACGAAAACGGCAGGAATTTTCGTTAAGGTAATGTTTTAACATATTTCAGGCTGAGGAAAAGGTATGTGTGCAATCGACTTAGCCGATGTAAACTTCTTTACTTGTTTCTTTATAGTTTCAACGAATTTTTTCTGCATCGAAATTAATTTTTCGGGTCCCTTGTGTTTCGTTTTAAAAGGCTTCAATTTAATATCCGTGAAATAAGTGTAAATATTCACTTAATGAAAATATGATTGGCCGAAGTTAATCAATTGAAATTACACATACACATTCAAAGCGTTATAATTAAAAACCAAAAATTTATAAACTTTTTTTTGAATTTCCTCGTAAAGCAATGAAAAACTATTATTTTCTAAAAACCGAAACCCATCGAGCGTATAATTGATCTCTCAGTTATGCTACCGATCCAACCAATATTTCATTTTTCAATTATTTCAAAGAAAAAGTGAAAATTTTCACACGTCAATCATCAACTCTGGCTCGAAAAAACTCAAAAAAAAAGTCTAAAATGACGAAATGATTTCAATATTTATCGCTCAATGACACGAGAATCTCGCCACACCATTTTCGATGCAGAAGTTCAAATATATTTGTAAAAGTAATTCGATTAAATAAAAAAAATCGTATTTTATGACAATATTCCCTTTGATGAACGGGTGAAAGAGAGTAGGGTGGGGGGCACAATTGTAAACAGTACAACAACAAAGCAATAAAAATCGAAAATAGAAGAATTAATATTGATTTATTACTCAAACACGAGTTCATGCTCTCACTCTCGTACTCCGTACATCTAACAATGGCAATACTTTCACACGTTTCGATGGATGGCGGTTCAATGGCAATCCATTCCATTTCCATTTGCTGCATCGATTGTCCGTCTGCGCAATGCCGACAGCAGCGAAGACAACAAAAACCTTGAATGGAAGAAAGTCAACAAGTAAACAAATCAGCAAATAGCGATGCTCTTGTGTGTGTGTGTGTGCGTCTATGTGTGACCGTGCACGGCACAAGCCAAACAAAAGCAACTTCGGTGGCCGGCCGTTCGGTTTGGAGTTCACAAAAAAAAAAAAAAAAAAAAAAAAAACACACACACGAAAAATGGTGTTTTACTTATAAAATCCAAATCCGCAAAGTTACATTGCCCCTGAGCTTAATGGAAAAAATTGTTATAGGCGAGAAAAGCAGCAGAAAAACAAAAAAAAAAAAAAAAAATTTAAGTGAAAAGCTAGCTTACAACTGTTGAACATGTTGCATTGCCGCTGCTGTTTATTGCCCACGATTCACCCGACTTATCGGCGTTTGACCACATCCAATGGTTGTTATTTTTGTTTTCATCCTTTGAATGCATGCAATCAACCGTAAAATGAGCAACAAAAATTTGTGTGGGTGCGGCCGAAAATGTTTGTTGACATCGGTGCGAAGGCTTAATGGCAATATGTTGAGCTCAAACAATGCAAAATGTTGACGTTGCAGGAATGTAGAAACGCTGACAGTGGCGGCAATGCATTGATAGAAAAAAGGCGTGCTCGGGATGCTTACGCATTTGATAAGAGCCGTTCGGGATGTCCCAATATCATCCCATTGAACTGCTATTAACAGCAACATCAAAAGGACCACCTCTGGCAATTTAAATGACATTTGCTTCATTAAATAAATTATGTGTTCTTAGTACTGGACATGTTAAGGGAGTATCCTTCGGTCCTATGATTCATACGAAATATGCATGTATTTCGCCACGACCTTCGAACAACCTGATTTCACCTTGAATCATAGCTTTACGCATTGCATTCCAAAAATTAATTCACATTGAAAATAATTTTCTTTAACGATTAATTTCGTGGAAAGACAATTCCACATTATTAAATTGAGGGGAAAATAAGCGAATTCCCTTGAAGAGTATTTCCATAAGGACATTGGAAAAATAAGTACATTTTTGAAGGCTATTACTGTGTTTCAATTATGTCGATAATTCACCATAAAAATGAGTTGAAATATTTCACATTTTCATTATTTAATGTACATTCTTAAAGCATATTTTTTGGAGCCCAAAGTAAATTTTTTTATGAAGTGATCGCGATGAATTTATCTTTTCTTTAGACAAAATCAAAGCATACTTTTGGGAGAAAACATTTTTCTTGGACAACAACCAATTTTAGTACAACTTTCTCCAAAAGAAATTCGTTCGAGTTTGCAGGAATGAAATAAGTTTCGACATTTTGAATGTCAAGCAACGAAGGATTGATGATTTTTTTAAATATTATTTTAAGGACTCAATTTTCCCCGATAATTTTAATATTGTTAAAAATATTTTTTTCTATTTTATTTGAATTTTTAAACAATGCTTTATAAATTCTTTCAATTTTATAACCGGGGCTCGGATTTTGTTGACTTTTATAAATTTAAAGCATACTTTATGGGGTAAACTATTTGTCTTGCCAACATTTTGCGATTAAGTTCAGCAAAGTTGTACTTCAAGCGGCTTTTCTAACTTCAAAAAAAATTCATATTGAGGTTAAAAATCGATTTGAATCTTTACTTTATGTGAGTTTAAAAAAAATTTGTACGCCATAAAGTATGCTTTAAATGTATAAAAGTCAACAAAAAATCCGAGCCCTGTTTATAACAATATAAGTGCAATTAAAAAATCACAAAAGTTTTCAACCGAACGTCCTGATTATTCATTAAATGTTATGAATAAAAAATAGATAAATAAAAGTTTCCCCATACTTTTAATGCTCATTTAAATGCTTTCAAAACGTCATCATTTAAATTAACTTTTATGACAATTTTTCAACAAGGATTTTCCATCCTTTTGGTTGAAAAATTCGGACATAAGAGAAAAAACAAAAACACAGAAAGACGAAAATTGTTTGTCAATTTACAGTATCGGAAAACTATTTAAATATTCATGTGGGAAACGTTTCCATCGGTGCATCACTGTTCAATTTTTCAGTTGCAAATTAATTGCAACGGCAACGAATTCGTAATTGACATCGGATGGGTATTGATTGGTGAGAATAAATGTGAAAGTTTTCGACAGTTAAATGAAATCAACTTTAAGTTTATTTTCAGTCACGAATTTGTTCAGAATGCTTGCAAATATAAGTGAAAATATGTCGCAGAATATTCATGCTAATTATAATTCTTATGATCATCATCACGATCATGGTTGTCATCATTGTCATAGTACATACTGTTCATCATCTTCAACATCACCATCATTATCATCGTCAAGTTATCATTATCTACATTATAATTGATCGCGATCATCATCGACATCCTCATTATGATCATCGTCATCATAATCATCATCATTATCATTATCCTTATATTCATTATCATTGTCTTTACCATAGCCATCATCTTGATCGTGATCGTCATAATCATCATCATCATCATTATGTATCATCATCATAATTATCATCATCATCATCATTATTATTATTATTATCATTATTATTATTGCTATCATGATCATCGTCATCAATATCTCAATCGTCATCATCATCACTAGATATCATCATTATCATTATTTTCATCACGTCATCAATTATTATTATCATCATTATTATCATTTTCATTATCATCTTCATTATCATCTTCATTATCATTATTATTATTATTATTATCATAATTATTATTATCATTATCATTATTATTATCACTATCATCATCATCTTCGTCATGGTCAAAATCATCATCATCTTTATAATCGTGATCATCATCACTAGAGCGTGTATTTTTAAGCATTTATAAAATTGAAGCGTACTTTATGGGGCAAAAAATTTGTTAAATTTACATAAAGTTAAGATTCAAATCGATTTTTAGCCTACTTAAGACTTTTTCAAAGCTAGGAAATCCCCTTGAAGTTCAAATTCGCTACTTATTTCCAAAATGGTGATAAGAAAAAAAATATCCCCCCCACAAACTATGCTTCAAATTTATAAATGCTTAAAAATACACGCTCTAATCATCACCATAGTCATCATATTGATCGTAATCATCATCAACATCATCATCACTAGGTATCATCATTGTTATAATTATTTTCATCATCATAATCATCATCGTCATCAATCAAGTAATCATCATCATAATCATCATCATAATAATCATGATCATTGTCACTTTTATTGTCATCCTAATATTCGCTATCATTACCATTATACGATTTACTATTTATTTATTTTAAGTGCTCGTAATTGGCTTAATAGAGTCCTAAAAAGCTTATTGTACTGTATGTAGTCATATTTTAACATTCAAACTAGTTTAAGCTTGAGTACCCTGTAGTAAAAGGGATCGACCCTGAATCGATCTCAGATCGATCCTAAAGAGGTGAGGACCGATCGCCTTTCCATACGTTGAACTGGTCTCTTTTAACATGGTGCGGTCCTAGAAAAACAACCGATCAGTTTTCAAAGCGTGTGGGATCGGTTGCGGGTCGATCGGAGATTAGTCCCTACGCCTTTGAATGAGGGTGAGTTTTTTTTTAAATATTTTTTTTTTATATAAAAATTAAAAAAATTTTTTTTCTTATTTTGTTTATTTTGCTTTTTTGTTTTTTTTTTTATCTTTTTGTTACAACATTATATTATTTATTTTTTGATTTTCCCGCCTAGGCCGAGCCTCGAACCTCAGAACTCTGGGTTGGTAAATCGGTGTCTTAACCATTACGCTATACAAGCAAGTTTAATGCTGTGATCAAAACGCTGATTTGAGTTTTTGGTTGCTCAAGTTTTTGGGAAACATACGTAAAGAATTTTTCACTTCAAAGCATTTTTATTGAAAAATAAATATTAAAAACCAATTCATATGTAAAAACGAATAATTTTTTTTTTCAAGTTAACTATTTAAAAAAAAAATTTTAATATTAACATAAAAAAAATTTTGGTAACTGAAAAAAAAAAAAAATTTCTAAATCGAGCCAGGGCTCGAACTCTTACCCCTTCGGTTGCGAAGCGAGAGTCTTAACAATCAAGCTATTTAGCCTATGATAGCACAAAGATCAGATTGAGGACTTAAAGCAGACAACAATAAAGTACAAGTTATTACGAACTCGCCCCACCTACGCTCATTTTGGGATTGGACGAGGGTCGGTTGGATAGAGGTTAACCTTAGATCGATCGCGGTTCATATAAATTTGGGATCGGTCCTAGTTTGGTCCTAAAGGGACCCACCTAGGATCGATCGCTTTTGAACCGAAACCATTTCATTACTGCAGGGTAGTGCTGGAAATCATCAAACGTATGTATGTATGTGGCTGCGTTGTATGAATTTTAAAAATTTTCTACTTCATATAGTATACTTTAAGGAGCTTGCATTGACCCACACTTCTACCACTGAAAGACACAAACTTACAACCTACTTTTCTTCGGTAAATTTGCCAGTCCATCTCCTGTATTCATTCAACATTCAACATACTTATTACCACTTAAAAATTAACCCTCTTGTGGTCTTGTGGGGAGGCGACCATTGCATTTGTTCCCACATCCACCCTTTATAGGCCATCTTTTTCATATATTTCGTGTGGATTTTTTTTTTTTTTTTTTGGTTCTCAAAATCTAGTCAACTTTCCGCGATTAAATATTCTAATTTTTGACTATTGACGAATGTGTGGGTAACCAGGTATTCCCATTTTCTTCTTAATTACTTCAGGGTAGTAAACCTCGGCACATAAAAAAAAATTATTCTTATTCAAGAACCTTCTTATTCTTTGAATTAAATTTATTTGTAAAAAGAAAATTCGAAAAAAATTTTATCGCATGAGAGTTTAAACTACAGTTTTTCCAACGTTTTGAAGGTTTCCTTTCAAGTTGGGCTTCAACAAAAGTTTGTTAAGGTAAAGAGGAAAAGAATCCAAAACAACACAACAACAATGAATTTAATTTCCTTGAAATCCTTAAAGTTGGAAGCAAAGTTTTCGTCGTGGTTGATTTCCAGCTCAAGGATCAAACTTTCCTTTTCGAAAAAAAACTTTTGAATGAAAATTTCTCAAACTTTAAACGAAACCCTCCATTGTATGTATATTCTCGGAACCCCTTTGCACTAATAATAATAATAATAAAAATAATAATAGGAAAATAAATGCAAAGCTCGTTACGCGTGAAAAATAAAACAATGGAGCTTGTGATCTTATTTATGATATAACCTCTTAACAAATTGCCGTTGCAACGATAGCCATACGCAGAGGAGATTATCTCTTCATAAATCTCTTTGAAAAGAGAAATTTCTTATTGCCTTCAAATCGTCTTTCTTCCAACCCAATAAACAGCCCATTAGAAACAGAAAAACAGAAACTACAACAGAAGGCAGAAGGCAGAAGCTTTCAACACTTTTGTCGAAGACAATCAACAAAATATAATGGCCAAATATTTCTAAAGACAGAGAAACCGCTAAAGCAGATGGGGGGAAAAAACGATCAATGTAAAAATTCCATCGGATCGTTTGTTTGAAAATGACTTTTTGAGTCACTTACCTGAAATTGGAACACGCTAATATGTGGTTGGCATGAGACTGAATATATGTGTGTGTGTGTGTGTGTGAATAAATAGCGTATTTTTTTCGTAATATATCATCGAAAGTCGTACCATTCAATGTTCTTTCTTATGCTGGCCATACACTTGTTGCCAACTCGAAAAAAGCTGAGGTCAACTTTCTTTCGTTGACAACGATTCCCTCATCCCTTTTTTGGGGGAATCCTTATGCTACCTAGATTGATAAGGTTCCTCTACTATTGGCACTAACTTAAGGGGACCTTCTGGTCTAGAATTTTTTGAAAATCGATTTTTTTTAAAAATATATTTCGGAAGAATAGACTTTTAAGAATATGCTGGCAAAGTTTCGTGAAGATATTGACAATATTTTTTTTTCTACAGCCGTTTTAGTTGGTGGAGACAGCAGGCAGCGCGCTTGATCAAAACAACTTTGAACGCGTTTATCTCAAAACCACTTTTTTTTTTAAATGGCGTACATGAAAACAAAAAAAAACCATCGAACCGATTCGTCTGAAATTTTTATATGTTATTCACAACATCAATGGCTATCGGGTGAGCTACAACCAAAATTTTATTTCAAGAACTTCATATTTTTTCATTAAAAAAATGGTCAAAAAAAGGGCGTTTTTTGATGTGTTAAATTAAAAATTGCGCCATTTTGTCAATTTTTTTTTTTTTTTTTTTTTTGTAGCTCACCCGATAGCCGCATTCATTCTGATTAATAATAAATTTTTTTCTTTATTTTTCGGATAACCCGAACTTACGAAATGGTGTACGCCACGGAGGTACTTTTTAAAAAAGCGTCTACTTCGCCGCCATTTTTAAAATAGAAAAAAAATACAAAAAAATACAACAAAATTTTTTTCGGATTGTCAATAAATTAAACAATAATCCTGCAAACTTAGAAACCCGTTTTTTATTTGGCTTAATACCAAAAAAAAATCATGAAAATACCCTTAATTTTCGTGCTCTAGACCAGAAGGTCCCCTTAAGGCGGCTTAACTTACTCAAGCCATACAGAATATCCTTGCAAAATCATATTGAATGGCAGAGGTATATTTTATCTAACAGTATCATCAGCTTAATTGAGCGATAACTGTTAAGCTTTTGATATTAAAAATGATGTCCAACTCAAAGGCCTTGATTGAATAAAATCTTTTAAATCTTTCAAGCCGAGACTACTGTTGATGCTTTTTGTTTAAATGAAAAGGTATTGAATAAATAAAAGAAGCTTTTTTTTTTGTAATATTTTTCAGTAAAATTATTCATTCTTGACTCGAACATGAGAAGATATTTTATGAGGCTTAATAGCAATATACTTAACAAAAAAATTTTTTTTTATTCCTTTGTATAAGATTGTCTTAATTATGTACAGAAATCGATACTCAACTGGCCGAAGTCGTTAAGAAGAATTTTTACTTTTTTTCCATTTTAAGTATTTAAATTTATGTAGAAGAAAATGGAAAGTTTTGGCTTACCATATGAAATGAAATGAAATGGAATGAATTGAATTGAAATGACTTGCGATATTTATTATGATTGGAAGTTGAGAGAAATTTTTAGTAGCATCGAAATGAATAGAAAAGAGATGAGATAAAAAAAAAAACAGTTTTTCTTTTTTTCTCTGATTGGATTGAAAGAAGTTAATGATGTCTTTGATTATAACTTTCCGCACCCAATGATGATGGTGCGACATGATTGGAAATGCTTGGATTTCTGCTTTGTCATATTAAACAGAAAGATGATTGAGCGATGAGAAATGCTAAAGATGCGGTGCTGAATGAAAGCGAATGAAGGCGTTTGAAGAGTCATCAATGAAGGGTGTAAAGAGAGAAAGATAGCAGTTTAAAGAAGTAAAAAGAAAAAGGCGTATGGTAAACATGAATCGATTTTTTTTTTTTTTTTTAAATTTTGTATATATTTATTTTTTTATTTTTGGTTTTTCTTTTTTTTTATCGTCTTTCTCTTTTCGGTTTTTTGTTTAAATGAAAGAAAGAAAAAAAAAATAACATGGTTCTGTGACAATGATTTCGTGTTCGATAGTGTGATAATGTAGCGTAAGAAAACAAGATGAGTGAAATTTCAAAGAAAAGCTTAAGCATTAGTAATGGTCTTCGAGTAGAAAGATCTCGAATAGATTAGGGATATGTGAAGGGAAAATGTGTTTAGAGAATCGGATAGAAAGATACATGGCTGGAATATGATAATGTTTAGTTTACAAAGTGAAAAGAAAACTTTTTAACAGAATAGACGAGCTTCGGACTAGTTGAATGCATAAATTATATGTGTGAGTGTGTTTGTATCTATGTGTGTGTGAGTATCTTGGCTATTTTAGAGTTCGAAAAATTTATTTTCTTAAATTATAACAATGTCTCATGATCGAAGGCACTCGCTTTCACTTTTTTTTTCTTTTATATTCCTTGGTTTTTCTTCTTCAATTAATTTACAAAATAAATATTAAACATTTTCTTATTATTTTGTTTCTCGTTATTATAATAAATAAATAAAATAAATAATTAATTAATTCAAAAAATAAAAACTTGTGGAAGAACAGAAAAGTTCATTTAGATTAAATTGATTGTTTGAAAAAAAAAAAAAAAAAAATGCCAAACTCTAAAAGGAAAATTTACTGCGCATGCGTGCACGTTTAATTGCACATTGAGGGCATTTTCTGGGTTTTTTTTTTAATGTTTTAAGCCAACAATTTGTAGCACTTTCGGATGAACCCTCAATGAACAATGCGTCTTTTCACTTTCTTTGTCTTTTGATTTACTGTTTTTTTTTTTTTTTGTCTGTTTGTTTGTTTGTTCATCTTATTTCTTTTTTTTCGTTTTGTTCCTTTGATTTCGTTTTGTTTTGTTGTGTGTCTTTTTAAAGCCTTAACCCTACAAAATTAGCCAACGCTTACGTTTTTAGGTTATAACGTCTTAACGCGTCGGGTTTTTTGTTGTTGTTATCGTTTTGTTGCTTATCGTCTGGCCTGCTTATAGCCCTGATATGCGATTGTCTGTGCCACTGGTGAACTGTAGGCGCCGTGCGAGTCCCAGCCACCGCTTCCACCAGATGACCAACCGCCAGTACCGGCTCCACCCGATGACCAACCGCCACCACCGCCGCCGCCGCCGACGCTAGAGCTGCTACCGCCGCTCGATGCACTCGCACTGCGGAAGAGACCACCGAGACCGCCGAGACCGCCAAGTAGACCGCCGGCTCCACCACCGCCGCCCAAACGGCTCAACGAACTGCCAGCACCAGCTGCCAAAGCCATAAAGAATGCAAGAATCGAAACGACGAGCGCCTTCTTGGCCAAGAAGAGCAAACCGAATATGGCACCGACACCCAAGACAGCGATCTTAGCACCAACGCCCAACAATAGCGGCAAGAATTTCTTCAATAGCTTCTTCTTCTTTGTACGCGACTCGACGACCAATTCGCGCAAATCAGCCTTAATATCATCGGGTATGGCGCGAGCCACCGATCGTGCTGCATTCGCGAAATTAAAGTTCAACGAACGTTCGATGAAGAAATTCTTAGCGTGATTTAATAAATATGTTCCCATCTCGGAGTTGCGTGCTTCGACTGTTGCTGCCGATTCAACTGCAATTGCATTATCATCCAACGATTTCCCCTGACGGCCTTCGTTCGATTTGACTAGGGAAACACCGCCGAAAACTTCGATTTGCGGATTATCGAAAATCGATTTCGCTTTCCGGAAGAGCTGCAATGAAGGGGAGGAATTCAATTATAAATTAATGGAAAATATTTCAAAAAAACAATTAAAATAGTGACAAAAATTTTTTTAAAAAATTATAAAAATAATATAAATTATGTAGTTTGAAAGAAAATATTTTTTAAAAAATATTTAAAAAATATAAAAAATATTTTCAAAAAATATAAAAAATATTTTCAAAAAATATAAAAAATATTTAGAAAATATAAAAAATATTTTCAAAAAATATAAAAAATATTTTCAAAAATATAAAAAATATTTTCAAAAATATAAAAAATGTTTTCAAAAATATAAAAAATATTTAGAAAATATAAAAAATATTTTCAAAAAATAAAATGTTTTATATAAAAATTTATTTAAGCTTTTACGAAGCGTTTATAAAGCCTTCTGCTTCGAGGCAAAACTACCATTGGGTTTGATCTTTAAATATTAATTCACAAAATCGAAATTTCAAAATCCTTTTTGATAAAAAAAAGATCGCTTTCATATCTAATTTATCATGCAGGATTTATCCGTCATTTTCCATACGATGTTTTCTAGTTACAAAAAAAAAATACCAACTTTAATTTTCCGTATTCAACATTCCCAAGCCACCCTTTTTAATTGCCCTCGAAATTCACAATTCTTGGAATATTTGTTGTTTCAAGCTTTTGAACTGCAAAAATAAACCGATCTTTTACAGGACATTTAAGTTCATAGCAAAAAAATCTGAACTCTTTAAGACTTTTGAAAACATTTTCCAGGATATTATTTATATGTGTGTGAGAAAACGAGCACCCAATTTTGTTCTTCAACAAAAATATTTTTCATTTTGCTTCAAAAGGACACATTATTCATTCGAAACATGGAGCAACGTTCGTTCGTTCGTTCGATCTCACTTTATGGAATATTTGAATATCCAAATTGCTTTGATTTACGCTTTCGGTGTTAATTTTTCTTTCTGTGTTTTTTTTTTTTTGTGAATTTTTATCAAAATTCATCGTACCGTTAGTTGCAGGCACGAAATAGAATCCGTTTCCAGGCATTTCGCGAATACGCCGCTCTGCTCATTCTCTGGCGTTAGATTCGTATCCTTTATGGGATCCGCATAAATGCTGGTCGTGAGTAGAAGGACACAGGTCGTTGCTAAGAGTAACTTCATTTTCTTTTTATGTATATATTTTATTTCTCTTGTGTTTTAAGGTTTTTCTCAAAAATATTTGAAATATTTTTGAGATTTTCAAAACAAACAAAAAATTTCACAAACACTTTTTGGTTCACTCCTCGCTGATTGGAATTTTTTTTTTGAACTTTTATTTATTGATTTTTTTAATTTTTTTAAATAAATATATTTAAAAATATATTTATTTTTCGAACTTTTAATTCCTTCCGGCACCGAATTGGAGAACGGCGTGTTCGTTCGAATGGAACAGTTTGCGGTTTGATAATTTTTCGACGATGTCAGTCTGTTTTTAAAGAGTCAGAGACAACGGAATCACGAAACGGAGATCACAATAATTATGCAAAACCTTAGCCAAGATGATGAAGAAGAAGCAACACCAGCAGATGTATAGGTATAGCACAATAATGAGTAGAAGAAAGGTTCACAAAACAAAAAAAAAAAAAAAAAAAACGCGGCCCACAAAAACGCCGAAAGATAAAGCCAAACAAAAAACGGAAATTCGCTCTCGAACCACACCGACGGATGGATCAGCGTTGCGTATGCGCGCTCAATTGTAACGGAACTTTGAGTATGTAGCACTCGCAGCGCTAAAAAGCTTAATGCTTAGCGCTCATTCTTCACACGCACACATGCTCCAACGAGTAACATACTCGATTCGACTCGAGCGACTCTTTTTCCTTAGCCAAGTTCATTACAAAACCGAACAAAAAAAAAAAAAAAAAAATGAAGAAAGACCAACAACAAAAATGGCTCAATTAGAAAGCCCTAAAGGCAGATTTAACATCAGCCAACAAGAAGAGCGAGCGTACTGCGCATGTGTATAGGTTTCGTTTGTCAATCGCACGACACGAACGCGTTCACGGCACGAATAAAAGCTTACGCATGCGCACTCTCATTTTAAAAAGACAGTTATAAGATCTGAATTCTTGTTCTCCATTTTTAAGACCAAAAAAACAGCTCATAGAAGAGAGTAATTTTGAAGTTTTGCCCAGAAAAAGAGAGCGAGAGAGAGAGAGCCGTTGAGACGTCTTAAAATTTGAAGTCTTAACATTCTGCCAATTCGGAAATTATCTCCGCTCCCTGCTGGGGGTACCTCAAGGTTGTCTTCACTTTTCGTTTTCTTTTGAAGTTAAAACATTTGCCCCGACGATTGCTGCTCTCGCGCATATACATACTTACATATGTATGCCTTCACATACGTTTCCCAGAGCGCGTATCGATATTGGCAGCAGCGGCAGCACATTAGCGCCTTCAACAGGTGCCAACAGCATCCGAAGTGCAAGCTGTCCCCATCCTCGCCCTCGGAAATTTATGTTTGCTCCCTTTTTTTTTCTTTTGTTGGGGTTTTTTTTTGCTTATTTTTTTTTGGATCTTTTTAGAGAAAGTTTTATTTTTTAACGTGACTTCGGCGCCATTATTCATTTGAGGTTTTTTCCTCGTTTTTTTTTTATTTTTGTTTTTTTTTTTTCATTTTTGATATATTTGACTTTTAACGTCACTTGCCTGACGGTTTTGGATTTTATATACATACATATATATTTATTTTTTTTTTTTTAATTTCGAATAAAGACCTTTGTCAGAAGCATTCAGACACAGACACATGGACATTTGTGGTTGCGTAATTCGATTTTCGTTAAATCGAAAATGTTTCGCAATCAACTCGAAATTCATCGAAATGAGGAGGTTTATTTTTTTTTCATTAAAATTTATAACCGAATGTGAGTCAGCAAAAACGGATTTATTTTGAGGTGAAATAAATTTGAGGCCTTCTGAGCAGGAAATGTTCAAGAAAAGGATTTTTTCTTTGTAGGTTCGAGTATTTTTTTTCAAAGCTTTTAAGCTTAAATTTGTTTTAGCCTCTATCTCTATCCCTTTATCTATCTCTATCTCTGTCTTGATATATATATCTATCCCTGTCTCTATCTTCACCTCTATTTATTGCATTATCTCTATCTCTATCTATGTCTATACTTATCTATTATTATTATATTATATCTTATCATTATCTATCTTATCTATCTATCTATATATCTGTATCTATCTATATCTATTCTATTATATTATCTATATACTATATCTATATATCTATATCTGTATTTTATCTTATCTATCTATCATTATCTTATCTGTATCTGTATCTATATCTTATCTATATCTGTATCTGTATCTATATCTATATCTATATCTATATCTATATCTATATCTTTATTCTTATCTATATCTGATATCTATATCTTATTCTATATCTTATTATCTTATCTGTATCTATATCTTATCTATATCTATATCTTATCTATATCTGTATCTATATCTGTATCTTATCTTATCTGTATCTGTATCTTATATCTGTATCTGTATCTGTATCTGTATCTGTATCTGTATCTTATTTATTGTATCTGTATCTGTATCTTATCTGTATCTTATCTTATATCTATCTATTATCTATATCTTATATCTATATCTATATCTTATCTATATCTATATCTTATCTTATCTTATCTATCTATCTTATCTTATCTATATCTTATCTATATCTATATCTATATCTATATCTTATCTTATTCTATTCTATCTATATCTATTCTTATCTATATCTATATCTTCATATCATATATCTATTCTTCTATATCTATATCTATATCTATATCTATTATCTATATCTATACTCTTTTATCTATATCTATTACTCTATATCTATATTTTATATCTGTATCTATAGCTATCTCTATCTCTGTCTTTATCTCTATATACATATATATCTCTATTTCTATCTTCACCTCTATTTCTTGCATTATCTCTATCTCTATTTCTATCTATATCTATATCTCTATCTTTCTATATATTTATATCGATCTCTCTATATATTATATTTATATCTATCTCCTTAAGTTCCCGTACAAAATTCAAAGCACAACGTCCTCTTGGTCCTTAACTTAATCATGATCTAACTCGTTGATTACTTTCGCCAAATTTCCCATGCAATCCTCTCTTATCCGTTGAACGACTTTAACAAGTTTCTTCCGAACATTTCTATTAAAAATAAATGCAGTCAGATTTCCCTAATCCCATAAACGATTCAATTTGAAATTTAATAAAGTAAAATAATCAAAACTGACAAAGATGTCCAAGTGTGCCGCGTGTGTCCGTTTCCGAGAATTGTCGACATGCATTTTCACTGTCAAGACTTGTTATGCAAATTAAATATTTTTCCAATATAAATACATACATACATACATATTTCGGTTTCGGCATGGGAAAGTCGTCTATGCAAATTATAGTTGAATATTTCCATGAGACCTTTTACTTTAAAAAAAAAAAAATTTCCATCTTTTCTTGTTGTACGAGTATACTGATTTTTATAATGGCTTCGATCAGGGTATTAGGGTTATCGGTTTGGGTGGTTTTTTTTTTCTCTCCACATTTTGAGGAAATTTTCGAATATTCTTTGGAAAGAAAAACCATTTAAAATTGAATGTTTGGTACGCTTTATTTTTAGAAAATCGGGTTTGGGTTTTCTAACTCCCCGAAGTGAAAAATGCCACTCCTGGATGTGATGTCGGGTATATGAGAGCAACAAAAATGAATTAAGAGCGACAAGAAAAATTAAAAGAAGCAGTAAAAAGGTTTAATTGCCGGAATCTAGATATAAGCCTCTAATTCGTGGTGGAGGCTTCTTCTGATAAATAATAAAAATTTTTAAAAATTCAGTAATTTCAGATTCAATTTTTTCTACCCGAGATTAGTGTCATCTGATTTTTTTCATTGGTTCATCAAATTGTGCCCTTAGAGCGTTAAAAGTGTGTTTCTTGTTCGTCTGTTTATCTCAAACTGAGGCAAAACTGGAAAAATTCAGAAGAGGTGGTCCTTCCTGGGCCCCGGCTTCCTTATGGGAGGCAAGGGAGGACCCAAAGATGAAAAAACCCTAAATATATTTCACAATTTTTAGTAATTTCCCGACAGTTTCAGCTCTAACATATAATGCTTCTTTTAGCTTTTTTCCATTCATTGCCATCTTTCATCAGTCGCTGTTTCCCATTATGGGTTCTATGGGATATTAAATTTATATTTATTGCATTGAATTTAATATCTTAAAGAAGCAAATCGAAAAACAAGAGGAAAATCGTAAAGCCGCAATGACATTTATTACGGTTTCGTAACTGAAATGATCTCTCTAAGTATTTGGGGGAGGGGTGTTAAAAACAAAAATCCAACAAATGGATTTATTTCTTTTCTTTTTGCAATGAATTATTGTGACGTGTAAAAGAAAATGTCAGAACAGTTGATTACGAAAATCCCGAAGCCATACATTTTCCAGTCAAAGGTGGAAAACGAAAGAAAGTCCTTATGATATGAGAGATACAGAAGGTGGCGCAGGGACTTGCTTTGTATGCCTTCTGCCATGATAAGCATAAAAAGCAATATTTATAGAAAGAAAATGTGCGCGTCATAAGATGAATACTCTTAAGCCGAAGTGTCAGGCATCTGAACATATTGCTGTTGATGTGTTTTTTTTTTTGTTGCTCTTAAAATTGCCATTTGAATTGAAAAGGCAAACAATGTCGAGTCGGAAAAAGTGTAAACATTAGCGGGAATGTTGAGTGAAAATATTTGTAAAATTGTTTGCGATAACAAAAAAAAAAAGTTCAACAGTTTGCAAGTTTTTTTCTACAGTCAAAATATGTGAGAGATTTGTTATTGTAATTTTTCCTTTTTTTTAAATTTTTTTTTTTGTCTTCAAAAGGAAAACTTCATTGGGTTTTTATCATAAGAACTCTGCTAGATAAGGGGAAAAATTATCTAGAAGGTTTCGATGCTTTCGCTTATAAAGATGCGACCCTCGAGGGACAGACCCCCTGCACTTGCAGAGAGGGATTGGGATGGTTTTGAAGTCGGACGTGCAGCTCTTCAAGGTTCAAGGTCAGAGTCAATCATTTAGAACACATTTTGTGTTAATACTCCAAAAAAAACTTCGAAGGAGATTCCACCAAAAGCTCATAATGTCTCTCAACAACCCCGTTTGACTCGAAATCTTCACTGAGAGATAAAAACTCTTTTAACCCTCTAAATCCTGGACGATGACTTTATCCGAATAATTTGGAAAAAAATTATTAAAAAATAATTATTTCTTTAAACGAAATTTGTCTTGTCTGATTTTTTAATTTAAAAAATTGTGGCATTAGAGGATAAAAGGTGACTTGGGAAATCTACAATATCCCTCTTAATAATGACAACAGAGTGGAGAAGATAAAAAGTTTTTTCAATCCACATATTAAGGATTAAGGAGCACAATTTTCTCGCTCAAACGCTCTATTAACGAATAGATATCCTCTTGGCCCATATTCGTTTGTCCCGAAGCATGTATTGCTTACATTGAACTGTCATGGCGTAGCATTTTTGCTACCCGGACTTCCCCTAGATGATAATTGCAACGAACACTTGAAATCCTTTATTAAAGATATCGAACTATTATAAGAAATTCGTCAATGGTTACGTACCGAAACGAGCGGAAGGGGAGAGCATTACATCAGAGGATTATGGGAATAACAACCATTTTCAATTCCATCGACATCTGCGATTCTCCAAATATAATAGATTGAATTCTAGAAGAACAGAAATTAGAAAACAAAAGACGATAAAAAAAAGGGAGAACGAATGGATGGGAGGTGTAAAGCTGCTTATACGTTAGGTGAGAAGTATCGTGAGAAGTACAAAAATTAAGCTCCTTTTGTAAAACATTAAAATTTTTCTACGGAAAAATCAAAGCGAAAAAAAGTAACAAAACGAAAAAAAAATTTAAATGAAAAATTCAAAAATACAGAATAGAAAAATATCCATTTGTTCCAAAGACACAAAGTGCAATCGATTTTATTGAGCTTTTGTGAAGCTTCAATCGTTTCTTGTGCAAATAAACACACAAAATGTGCAAGATGCCATTGAATGTGCATTGGATTGGCAGAGCCATGATGAGCCTCATTTCACCGCTGAAAGCATGATTCGAATGGACCAAAAAGCACATTAATGTGTCCGAAAGCAAGCATCCGCTTGAGGTCAAATCATACGGCACAATGTTGTACTGTACAGTACTCTGCTGTACGGAACAATGCTCTGGCCTGTTTTATTGTGGTGTTTTTTTTTTTTTTTTTTTGTTGAAGACTGGACAAACAAAAAATTGTGATGTTGGTAAACAACGACTGAGTTGATGGACTGTGCGGTTATGTTGGCATCGATTTTTTTGTGTTCTGGTCTTGTGTTCTACATTCCGAGTCGTCCAATACAAATGTTTCTATCAAGAGTTTATTTAAAACTAATTAAGATTAATATGTATAGAATTCTTAGCTCTGACCCTATAAATAACTGCACAAAAAGAATTTTCTAATAACAATAAGCATTAAAAACACCACAAAAAGGCCATGTAGTTTGCATATGCTTCAGTAATATCAACTGGTCTCAGACTAGTTACAAAAGGGTTAGTGTACAATGACATTTTTATTTGGAAAATTGATCTCTCAATAGCGCACAGTGGATAAAAATCTGGGTCAAAATATTGTATGAACCATCAACTTATTTTGACTAGTCTCCAACCACTCTCCGACTTGTTACAACGGTACTAGTCCGAATTTATCTTGGATTTTTACCCATTTCAATTTAAATGTCGTTTTCAGTATTGATCCGCCATGGAACAAAAACTCTCTCGTTGTGAAATATTTACTCTAAGGGTGCTCCTCTTGTGATAATTATTTATTTTTTTGGAGTCGATGAAGCTGAATTCTTCTTACAGACCTTATGATTCTTAACCTAAGTTTAATATAATTAAACTTAACTATACAAAAAATATTAGGAGGGAATTATTAAAGTAAATGCTCATCTTTTTTTCTTCATCCAGACCTTTTGTTTATAATCAGAGCTTAATCGATTAGAACTAGTCCACTTGTGAGAGGTTGGATTTCATATTTTGTATGTAATCTTCAAAACTCTCCTCATAGATCCCTTTCCGACTTCTCTTCTGATATGACTTTTGTTGTTAATCCAAATCCATACAGATTTTTAATTGATGAAATATTGGAAATCTCGACTTTTTGTCCTTGCGATAGGTTTATTTAAATGAAAAATAGGTTAGGTTAGTGTAGTTGCGACTAAGAGAGACAAACTTAGGCCCTATATGGGCCCGTTGTGATACCACCAATAATGGGAAAAAGAAGAAAAACAGGAAAAACGACAAAAACATCCACGATATCAGCTGGAAGTTGAACCCAAACCTCTCGCTTCGTAAGTTGGCATCTCAGCCAATTACGGCGCCTCTGTGCCTTAAGCTTATTATAAAAGAATTTTGACGCTAAAATTTTTAAAAAGTACTGATTACAAACTAGTCTAGTTTGGGTCTAGTTCTAAACTGGTCCAAAAAAGACTAGTTTTAATAAGTTTTATATATATGTAGAATAAGTGAAAAATTCTAAGAATTTTTACGCTAACAATTTAAAAAAATACTGATTACACCTAGTCTAGTTTGGGTCTAGTTCCAAACTGGTCCGAAAAGGACTAGTTGTAATAAGTTTTAAATATAAAATAAGTGAAAAATTCTACGAATTTTTACGCTAACATTTTTTAAAACTACTGATTACAACTAGTCTAGTTTGGGTCTAGTTTTAAACTGCTCCAAAAAGGACTAGTTGTAATAAGTTTTATATATAAAATAAGAGAAAAATTTTAAGAATTTTTACGCTAACCTTTTTAAAAATACTGATTACAACTAGTCTAGTTTTGGTCTAGTTCCAAACTGGTCCAAAAAGGACTAGTTAATATAAGTTTTATATATAGAATAAGTGAAAAATTCTACGAATTTTCACGCTAACATTTAAAAAAAACACAGATTACAAACTAGTCTAGTTTTGGTCTAGTTTCAAACTGGTCCAAAAAGGACTAGTTGTAATAAGTTTTTTGAAAAAGTTTTAATACTAAAATTCGTAGAATTTTTCACTAATTCTATATATAAATTTTCAACGAAATCTGACGTCATGATTTTTTCGGATTTTTGGGGTTTTTGGCCCAAAACTCTCTAAACTTCTTCTTGCCCCCCAAATTTTTTTTCGGTTATTGTCTTACAATTGCTCAATATACCACTGTGGCAAATATAAGCGCTACCAAAGCTCTCTTTCTATGGCTACGCCCTTGGCTCGGAGCCCACATCCGTACTACGGCTGGGAAAGAAAGACCATCCAACCAATGATCCTTTTCTACAGGCCTGCTTCTAACTTAGGTACCTAAGAACTTTTTTCCATTCGAATTAAAAAAAAAAATACTATGAGACCTCTAACCTCCTTACTAGAGGAAAGCCTATTTTTTCGATCTCTAATCATCTATTGATTTTTTCTGCTTATAAGAACATTTTAATTCTTTATTATACTCCTTTAAAAGCAATTGATAAAGGTTTCCCTTTAAAAATTGTTAAGGGATAATAACATTCATATTTGAGGAATCATTTCAGCTGGATCAAAATCGTTCTTCTGCCAATGTCCTTTTGTGTACTCATTAACATATTATTATTATTATTGTTATTTTTGCTATCAAAATGATGAGACTGACTCATACAGTGTTCATATTGAATTAAAGAGCACTCCTCTGCATTTAGAAAGTCGGCCTTCACTGACCTTAAAGATCGCTAAATTCTTGGATAAATTTATTGAAATTTGAGGCACACTTTTACCGCTTCTTGTTATCTCAATTTCGGTTGCTTATTTTCATTAGCATTTTTTTATTTTTTTTTTTCGTCTCTCATCCTCTTACCGAAATTCTCACATACTAATCATTTATAGATTTTTCTTTCTTGAATGTTTTTCACAGTAGCTTTCTTAATGAATTTTTTACATACTTTCACGTTCAACATTGACACAAGATCCGTCTGCGGCTGCGCGGGGGGTAAGAAGGGGACCAACAAAATGCGAAAAAAATTTATTAATGTAATTACGATTATCAGTCGTTCCTTTATGTTCTTGATATTCATTGTAAACAGAGGCGGTATTATTTATTTTTTTATTTTTATGTTTGCTCAGATATTATGGACGGATGCTTTCGGTGCGAATTTTTTGTTGTTCTTGTTATTGTTGTTGTTTTACCTAAAGAGGTTATAAAGGAGAATTTGTGGAATTTGGGTTAAAGTTTTTGGAATTTTTTTTTTTGCATTTTATTTGCATTTGAATCATCGCCGGCAAATAAGGTGTGAATAAGTTTCAAAAATGGAAAGTGAAATTTCAAAAAAAAAAAAAAAAAATAAAATAAAAATAAAAAAGTAATGGATTTCTTTTAACGATAAAAAAAAGAAGAAAATTAATCAATTTGATTCACTCATCTCTCATTAATAATTCAATCATTATGCAAGGGAGACCACCAACAGAGATTTTCTGTTACATAAAATTGGGAATCAATCGAAAACTTTTGTCCTCAGAAAGCTCTTACATAAATGAAATTGGAATCCAATTAGCACATTCTCTACGTATAATATTGTTGACTATTCACTCTATTAATTAATTTACATTCATGGAGCGTTAATTTGAGGTCTTAAGCGGTGATCAACTTTATCGCTCTCAGTTTTATTTTCATCGAAATAGATCAAAGCACTCAAACTGTTTGTTGAAAAAAATAGTAGAACCCACACCTAAATGGACATCCTATTATCCTATCAATTTAGTAAAATAAAAAATAAAAATATTTTAAAAAAATGTGGTGCTTTTTTGAGGAAATTTTCTTTCGTCTTACATCCAAAGGACCTGCTTTACTCTTCTCTTTCAATGTCCTTATTCTTTGAATGCGACATTGCCTCATTAGAACCGAGTCATATATTCAACATAATGAAACCAGTTTCATCTTGGGCATGCACTTTCATATTTTTATAAATAAAGAAATTGGAGGGGAAAAATTGCCTTAAATATAATAATTGCTTTCTGCAATCTCACTGGCCTCTAACCATTCATTAATTCCAGCCGGTGGATGTAAGCGATTTGCTCGGCTGAGCGGTCAAAGTCACAACTTGCTATGGAACGGCCAAAAGGGAAAGTTATCATCATCACCATCATCACCATCATCATCGTCATCGCATTTCACATTAATAATTAGCATTGTTTGTGAGATAGCTAAACTGGGCTCATCATTTCAAACCGGATATTCCACATTAACTGGTCACTTTGGCCATTATGCCGGGAAGTGCCGCCGTCAATAAAAAAAAAGGCGATTGTGTAACTGAAATCCACAAAAAAAAAAAAAAATATATCCAAAAGAGCAGTAAAAGAGGAAATATCCGCTTAGTTATATATTATATATTAGTATGAGCACCAATCCCGGTGAACTTATATAATTTATTTTTTCTCTCTCTCCTCTTGAGCTTGTAGACTTTTATTGCAGTAATTTGTAACACGGAGGTTTTAAAACGTAATAAAGCACAAAGCCGTCTGCAGCTTGGGTACACTTCTGTTAAGCTCCCAAGAGAGTAGTAAAGATTTTCATTTCTATTTTCTTTTATGCGAAATAAATTTATCTAAAAATGAACTTTAAAAGACATTCAAGGAGTCCTTTTTTAATGTCCTTGTATAGGCATTAAAAGCGTTTGCTTTTAAATAAAAATTGAGGACTAAAGTAACTGGCTTTAAAATCTAATGATTTTATTAAATTTATTTTTTTTTTTATAAATTTATTTTCTTAGTTTTAATCTCCTTAAAGCAATTGCATTTCTTGCTGTGCTGCTTCTTAAATTGCTTCAAAATGTTAGAAATTGGATTTAAAAAGTAGGTGCATAAATAAACACAAGGCTTGAGAAGCGTTCAAAGCTTTAATTTTCAAGACCACATCAACTCGTTGGCGCTTAAAGAATTTTCCAAATGAATAATTTGCGGAGAGATGCAAAGAAGTCTGACGCGACCTTGTGCGGTAAAGAGGGAGCACTCGAGTGTATGTTAAAAAAATAAATTGCCAGTTCATGTTCATTAGCTTCTTGATTCAGCTAACCTAATTAGAATGTTCAAGCAAGGAAAAAGAAAGAAAAAAATACACACACACACAAACTGAAGAGGAAAATATGCCATATTCCGTCTTGTGCTGACACGATAACGCTTCGTTGATTATTTCATCAATTTATGAGTGAATGATTTTCATATTTTCTCCCAATCTCCGGCATCCGAGTTTGATGGGAATCATTTTTTCCTTTTATTTTTGCTTTTGACTTTTACTTTGTTCAGTATTTTTTTTTTTCACATGATTCATTTGAAGGAGATGTTTGAAGGCGGATTTTTTCATCCCTTTTTTCATCACGTAATGAAACTTGTGGAAGGATTAAGGACCTTAAAATAATGTCTTGAAATTTATACGGCTATTAATTTATATTTATAGGTTTTCAAGCTTTCTTCTATCAGTGATTCTTGGATACTTATTAAATTAGTCCTAACTTAGTCATATGGAAGTTAGGGCTTATGCTGGGATATTGTATACTAAGGCCAGAGTAAGTCAATTGTTAAGAAAAGATTACTGAAATATTCTTCCAAAGGCTTGTTTTGCACGCGAGATTCTCTACAAGAAAATTGACTAGCGTCGAAAGTGGTACTCGAGGCTTATTCCGGAGGTTATAGGGTAATTCCACGAGAAGTGGCCGAACCCGTGAGACCCTCTATTTTATTATAGGTACTATTGTTAAAGGCCTATAACTGCCCACAAAGTGACCACCCTTCATCGATTATTGAGAATTTTAAAAGATGTTCATTTTCTTACTTATCCTTTCAAGCAAATGAAACAACTGTTCTCCAATTACCCAAAAGAGGCCTACTCCTAGAGTAGCTTCTATGACGGATCAAAACTCAAAACGTATATTTGAATACATTGGCTATCAAATCAACTACTTTTGGGACTAGTATCTTTGTAACTAGTCGCTGAGTAATTGGAAAGAAGTCAAGATTAATTTATGATCCTTTATTTTGACCCAGATTTTCTTCCACTGAATATTACATGTTATCGAGCTTAAAGGTTTCGGAATTTAATTATTTTTGGTTTTTGCAAGCTTGTAACTAGTTCGGGACTAGTCCATATTACACCACACATTACCCTTTTGTGAGATTTTAATGCTGATTTTCATTGAAATACGTTCTCTTTTGTGGAGCTTTTTATGGGTCAGAGGTTTACCCATATAAAATCAGGACCTTAGAAATTGTAAGATTAGGGAAAGCAAATATAGGTTGATTAGTTTCCCTTCTCTCAGGCCACTGCCGACTGAAATACCACCTCCACAAGATGCACCTCATAGGAGACTCCCAGTGCAGACTCTGTCTTGAGGACGAGGAGGCTGAATTCCATATAATGGGTGAATGTGAAAGTCTTCAACAAACCTTTCTTAAGCCACGACGAGCTGAGGCTCGAAACTTATCTGAATGTCCTCTCCTTCATACGGAAGATAGAGGACATAATAAAATAGATAAACTAAATGGGAACAAGTGGCGTAATAGATCTTTTAACGACCGCGAGACCCATACAAAAAAAAATACAAAAAAAAATACAAAAAAAAATTTAAAAAAATTAAAAAAAAATAAAAACAAATAAAAATAAATAAATAAAAAAATGGGTCAGAGCTTTGTTCCATACCAGGTAACTGTCGCCGGAGACTCGCCTTTGAATTTTCTTTTGGTGTCACTTTCTCGTCCAGACGATAGAAATAGTCTCGGCGACACTAAAAATGCTGCCAGAAGCAAAAAATTTAAATTCCCTATAACTTGAAAAAAATCCCAAAAATATTTGCAAGTATAAAAAAGAAAATTTCATTGTTATCAAAAAATAATATTAATACAATTGATATTTTTTGACCAAAGGCATCTCTACTCTTACATTTTTAAATACTTCAAAACACAATTTTAGACTTGCAGAATATCGGAATATATTTCTATCATAAAAAATTAAATTTCCTCAAATATGGCAGCACTCCATCTTAAATTGAGAATGAGAAGAACAAAGTGAATTGCCACACACAGGCGACACAACCGCCTCTCTCGACCCCGATGGTCCCTCGCCAACGAACTAAGTGTGTCTTCAGCGACAGTCGCCTAGTATGGAACAGGACTTATAAACAATTTAATTGTAATAACGCTCTTCTTGTACCTACTTAATTAAATGTGCTACTGAAATATTCGTTTTACCCTTTTTCTCTCTAAATTTGCAAATACCCACGTTCAAAATTAGCTTCCCTAATGAGTGAAGAAAAAGTTTTCGTTACCAAATTTATAACAATAGAAAAGAAATGAAAAACTCGCTTATCGCTTAATCTGCCCAATTAAAGTATTTCCGTTTATTGTGTCTTTTATCCGCTTTAAAATTTTTTGGCAAAACTCATCGAAAAAAAAAAACAAATATCTTCAACGAATGCTTTCTTATTTAATTTCGAAAAAAAAAAACCGAAAGAAAAAAACAATTTCCATTCTGAGAAAATTAACAAGCTTAAACAAAAATGAAATAAAATTGAAGAAAAAATTCCCATAAATAGATTAAAAACATGGAAATAAAAAATAAGAAAAAACGAAAATCCAAAAAAACCGAGGCGAAAATATTCCGACAGTGAAAGTGACTGCTTCGTTATTTATGCAAAATTAATAATGCATATTATTAATTTATAAAAAAAAATAAAATAATTTTTTTTATTTTTAATTATTCCCGCCTGGGGTGCTTAAAAGCAAATATGGCAACACAGCATCTAATGTGACATTAATGAAAACGAAAATGTAAGAAAAAGAAGCTTTCATAACAAATGGATAATGCAATCCGATTGTCATCCGAGACAATACAATGCTTAAAAAGGCAAATGAAAAGAGAAATGTCAATGATCAAATGAGAGTAAACATTTCGAAATTGAAAATAAAAAATAAAATAAAAAATATATATAAAAAATTAAAATAAAAAAGTCGAAATTTCCGATAAAAATGAGAGTGTAAATATCAGAAATGGAATACTTTGAGGAATTTAATTAAAAGGAAGCAACAACAAAAAATATAAACGAATTAACACAAATAAACATACGTGAGGTTGCACGTGCCTTTATGTGGGCTTTGCCTCTTGTATAATGCTTTCTTGCATCTCAGCGAGATGAAAACTTTCTCCGGTTTCATAAAAAGGCTGGCGACAAAAAAAAACCGAAGTAGAAAAAACCACGCACTCACACACAAAACTCTGAAGAAGCGGATGAACAAGCAGAATACCATATTGAAAGAAAACAATTAAGGGTGTTATAGTCCTGGGGAGCCTGACCATACCATACCCGTTACAGATAGATCATTACCATTAAGACAAGGTGTTCGGTAGATTTTAAGGTCATTAACGGCCTCATAATCCGATTTTCGTTCAATTTCTTTATCAAAACTGCCACGCCCACTTTCTCAACTTTAGAAAATTTAAGCGAAGGCTGAAATATAAGCTCAAATTCAAAATTTCAATGAAATATCTCTCGAAAAACTTATGGGCAGTTTTCTGATTTTTGTGACCGGCAAGGGTCCTTGTTTTATTAACAATAACATGCTAGCAGCAAATAATTGTGGACTTAAGAAAATTTCAACTTTCTGGAAAGGGTATAAAAAATATATTTTTAAATTTTACACTGAGAAAAATTTTTGCACAAAAAAGAAAATAAAAATTTTAATTTTACACTGAGAAACATTTTTGCACAAAAAAGAAAATAAAAATTTTAATTTTACACTGAGAAAAATTTTTGCACAAAAAAGAAAATAAAAATTTAACTATTACTTTTTTTAGTGTATTTCAGTTTTTGTAAAACCTTTTGAATAATTAAAAAAAATACCTTGTTTTATTAACAATAATTCACCGTTGTTTCATCTTTTTATCTTAATTATTTCTGGAGATATGAAATTTTTAAAAACATGCCGTATGAGTAATGTGTTTTGTATCATTTTCGCACATTTGTACTGGATATTAGTACTTGAGCATCTATGTGCACTTGTAATTTTTTGAATATCTCACTGTTGCGCCATTTAATTTGAATGAAACTTTTTTTTAAATTAAAGCAAATACTTAGAGGTATTTTTAAAAAAAATTTGTAGAGCGGCGTCCAACTGGGAATACACTGAAAAAAATTGTTAAAATTTTCTTTTTAGTTTTGTGAAAATTTTTTCTCAGTGTAAAAATTAAAAAAAAATTTTTTTTGATTTCCTGTTATATTAGCAATCGGCTAACGTTTGTTTCATCTTCTTATCTTAATTAGTTTTTGAGATATAAAATTTTGAAAAAATGCCTATTAAAAGAGGATTTTCAAGGATATTTCAAGGGCCGTTCAAAATAAAAATTTAATCTCCACAGTGTTTTAGATGACACCTATCGAAAAATCAACAAAACTTAAAAATTCCTTTCATGATGCCGCAACCCGCCAGACCCTTTCATCCAAATATTCAAAAATTTCAGATTTGAGAGCCGTTTTTGTGATATTCATAACAGACCATAGTACTGGAGGTATCCTTAAATATTGTCCGATCGGGTCTATTCTCCAACTTGTTCTTACTCATGTCCCTGTTAACACGCATACCAAATTTCGTCAAGATAGCTCAACTCTTTCGATAAGAAAACTGTGTACGGACAGATCGACAGACAGACGGACGATCATCGCTAAATTCGAATCTCCTGGTGCCACTGATCATTTCCACATAAATTTTGTACGGTCTATATCGACTAATGTTACACACAACCGCACAAACACAATATACCCTCGAGAAAGGGTGTGTCGGGTATAAAAAGGAAAAACGATGAGGATTGAAAAAAATGGATAATGAGGAGAAAAAAAAGAACTTCAAAAATCGATAAACAAGTCATGGTTATGACTACACAGTAGAAAATGCCGACCACGCACTCAATCGACCGACTGTCTACGTTGGTCTCTTTCAGCAGTCTCCTTCCTCTCCTTCTTCTTCCTGTTCAGCATCGTCTTCCATCGACTCGTTGCTGCAAGTGTCAATAGCGGCTTTCGTGCGTCTGGAATGCAGCATCTTGGTGTGCAAATGAAACGATGAAACAAGAACGAATGTACGTCAATGAAGCGATATGCATAAAGAGCATCGATATTGAACAAGTTAACCAGCAATTCAAATGGAGCAGTATTTACGTTATGGTGGTAAGCTTTCGAACAATGTCAATAACAGAAAACCACTGAGGAAATGCGCAAGAAATGACGCATAAATTTTATAAAAATTTTATTTTATTCAATAATTCAATTTCAATTTTAAATCTAATAATAAAATTCGTGTGTAATTTCTTTGGGCATATCGATTTTTATCGACCGTTCATTGCCAACCACGATAAACCATTTCCATTGAGTTTTTGATCTCGTTAAATTGTCTCCGGTTTCCGTCGTTTAATTTCTTCGAAAGCAATAAACTACGGCGACGTCGTCGACGTTTGTGCAGATGAGTTTCCGGCGTTAAATAGTGAACACTGTTGCCGTGTCCCGAATCGTGACCGCCATTTTGTTGTGACATTGATTTTAATGAGAGTATTCCTGCCATCATCAGTGCAGTCAATGCTATACCCAAAGCTTTCATCGCAAGTGCACCGATTCCGCCTAAGCCCAGCACGGCCATCACTTTGCCGAACATCAATGCCATTGCCATTAAAATGCCTTGTCCTTTATCCTTTTTCCGTGCAACTGAAACGATAAAAACTTTTAAGCATTTAACCTCTGAACAGTGCAACAGACATTTCAAATTAATTTATTTTCCATTTTTTCTTTTGCTCTTTCCTGGTAAAATGAATGGCGCATTTTCTACTTTTCCATAATCAAGGCTATCAATTTTTATTTTTTTTTTACTCTTGCTTTTGCGGGTCCAACTAATGAATTTGACCTTTTGAAGGGGACTTTCAATAGCTCGGTTCCAAGTGCTCAGTTCAGTTGCTCATGACTAAATGCAGCATAACTCAATTTTAAGTTATTGGGAACTTATCTTTTAGAAGTATTTTGTAACGTTAATTTAAGTTCGGTTCTGTCAGGATTAATTGGGCCTAAGGTGATGCATATTTCTTAATTAGAAAGAAGTGAATAAGGATCGAGAGCGTTGCTGACTTTGGGCTTTAGTGAAAATAGAACTTGATTGGCAGGAGAACAAGATAGATGAACGATTTTTGGTTGCCTTTTTACTTACACAGCATGTGCTCTTCCAATGTAGAAGTAAGCTTCAACATAAAGGATTCTGTGGCACTCTTATCCTTTTTATTTTTTATTTATTTATATTATTACTAGAGCTCGGATTTCGAATATTTTGAATTTTTTTGGAATTATTTGAATTTATTGAATATTTTGAATTTTTATGAATTTTTTTGAATTTAACTGTGCTTTTTGAATATTTTATTCACTGAAGTAGGCTTTTTTTTGGTTAATTTGACAATTCAACATTTAAATAGGCATACCACATTGAACTGATTTGGAATTTTTGACAGTGAATTTTTTGATTTTTTTTTTTGAATTTTTTTGAATTTTTTTTTTGAATATTTTGTGAATATTTTGCATTTTTTTTTTTGAATTTTTTTTGAGTATTTTTTGAATATTTAAAAAAAAAATTTTTTTAATTTTTTTTTCATTTTTTGACATATTCAAATTCCGAAGCATAATTATTACTAAACTACTCTGGGGTGCAACAACTCATTGGACTTAAATTAATGACTCTTTTGAATCAAATTTCTCGTATTTCAACTAAACTCTATCCAAAAACCATAAAAAGAATCGCAAGAGGATATTTGACGCAGTTCGATAAGGCCATGGCCCCCTTTTCAGACGGAATAAACGTTAAAACCGAGCCATAAGTCTAAATCAACTGCAGTTTTGAACCCAAAATTATTAGGTCTTTCTTTATCAACAGCCATTGGGGAAATATGAGATCGCAAATGACATTTTTCAATATTATTTTATTTATATATGAGTTGAATAAATTTTTTTAATAATTTTTATTTAGTGCTGTGTCTCATTAGCAATGAAAGGGTTATTAAAAAAAATTGTTGCGGTGTATTATTCACAATAAAAAAAATTTTATTTACGTGCAGAGAAAACAAAAAACGATACCATTCTAGGCCAAAACATCAATTTTCTTCTCTCATGCATTTATTTTATCCCCAAACTTTTTCATCGCATGCCACAAAAAAGGCTAATTTCTCTTGGAAAAAAGAATAAGATTGAAAATGGATGAAAAACGGACAGCTAATTAATCTTTTTTTTTTGGAAAAGAAGACATCCGTAAGGTCCTTTCGGATTAAGATCCTTTAGGATTAAGATCCTTTTTTTTTTTTTTTTTTGAAAATTGTGCTTTGTGTAAAAATTATTTGATTTTCCATTCATTTGTTATGTGCTTTGTGTGTCCTCGGTTTGAATGTTTCGTAAGAACATACTTTTTTTATTCTCTCAATAAAATTGAACTGATTTCAGACCATTTTAAATCGTTTCTTATATTTTGAAATGTCCGTTTAATGGCTTTTCATCAATTCAATTGAAGTTTATTTTGGTCATCGGAACGCATTTTTTCTCCATTCCAACTGCTGATTTAAGCGAAATCAAGCAGTGCAAAACGAGTCGGTTTTATTGATTTAAGAAATCGCGCTTACGGAAAGTAAAACAAGCTCACAGGTTTCCCTTTCTATATCCATTTCCATTTCCATTTAGCTTTTCCCTTTTTCTTTAGTACCTAACTTGTTTTTGAAAAGGTCATTAAAGAAGACGAACAGCTTTGCTCGCAATAAAAGTATTCGAAAACAGGCCTATAAATAATCTGAACATGTTCGCGCAATTTGAAAAAGAAGAAAACCCACCTTCAACGGGGCCATTCCGAATGCCACCACCCTCGGTGGCAGTAACAATTTTCACACCGTTCCGCTCCAAATCATGCTCGCTCCCGTCGGCCAACAGATCGGAAAACTTAATATTCAATTCATGCGTGCGAAGGTAATCCGAAAAGCGTCCAAGAAAAGACTCATCAGCGTCGTTGTCACCGTCGACGGCGGTGTCATTTCCCGATGAAATATTTGTAATCTCTTCGGTTGGATTAGGCGCTCTCAAATCGGCGGCGGCGAAGGACGGAACGATTTCGAGACCACGCACAATTACAATTGGTCTTTCACTTTTATTTAAATTATGAATAATATTACGCAAAGCACGCGAACCGCGGCAATAGATTGACTTCCCTAACGAATTCGTTGAGCAATTATCATTCAGACGATGATCCGATGTCTCATAGTCGGTTGTGTTATCCTTGCTGGTTGAAAATTGCGCATAAGAACCAAGTGCAACACTCAAGATGAGAAAATGCACAAGGCTTGATTGCAACATTTTTTAAAGAAGAAAATTCAAAAAAAAAAAAACAAATGGAAAACCCCGTTGTGAAAACCGAAGTGCACTGAATTTATGACAATGGAAAACTGACTTCTTGGATGGAAAATTCAATTTATTTTATACGCAATTCTTTTCCGATTTAAATGAAGAAATTACAAGGGAAAAAAGTAACGATGGAAATGGCTTTCAAAATGAAATTAAAATGGAGAAAAAAAATAGGAAAAAAATGCTTAATAGAAAATATGATCTCCACATTTTAAATTGTAATTTTCCTCTTCAGTGAAGAGATTTTCAATTTCTACGCTTTGTTGACAATATTGGTCAAGTGCATGGCCGCACACTTGGCCCAGGCCGTGATATTGAAACCGCCATTTTCGTCGTCATCTACGTCTCTGTCCTCTCTGTTGTCGTCATCGTGTCTGTCTGCTTACGGCCAATGTCTCAATTTTCCATTTTCCGAGAATGGAAATTGCAAAAGTCACTTTCATTCGGCCGCCGCATGCGCCACTCAAGGCATTTCGGAAGTGTCTTAATCAGAGGCAATGCGACTAATGAGTGGACGCCCTTAAATTACGTAGAAACGCAGTGGAAATGTGATTCGATGCAATACATATAGAGATGTCCCAGTGGCATTTAACTCGATTCGAGGGAAATTGCAAATGACCAACAAACGGGAGTTGTTGATATGGAAGTCCACAATTGTGAATGTGGGTCTTCAACTGAAATTGATTCAAAAATAATTTGTTCCTTGAATTCAACAAATTTTTCCCATACTTACCGAATTTTACAGCTCATTAAATGAGTTAAGTAGTTTTTCTATTGCGCGCTCTCCTCTGCATGATTGTGGCCACAATCAAACTACTCGTTTTATTGCCAGCTCATAAAAGGAGATTCCAGCAAAATTATGCAAATTCGTCGAGAGGTCGTAAAAGGAAAGAAGAAATTGAGTTCCGGAAAAAGAGACGATGTGAAGAATTTTTTTCATTTTGATTGAGATTTTTTTTTTTTTCACTTCCCCAAAGAGCGTCAAAAAGCTCGAAATAGGGGAAAATATTTAGAGATTTGACAGTCGAAATGTCTTGAATTTTTTAAATAAGTAGAGAAGAGAACCATACGAAAGAATCGTAGACAAATGGCCAAATTGACGATTGATACGCCCATGAATAAAAAAAACGCGTTGGCTTTTTAGACCGTTTTTATGTGTTTGCAATGAATGAATTTGTGTTTATTTTGATCGAATGGGCATATATTAGATAAGTGGGTATATAGATTGTTGAAGGGAAATGTCACTAAAACTAATTTATTCAAATGGATTTTTTGTTTCTGAATGCTGAAGCTTTTCTTTTATCTCAAAGGTCCAGATTTTTATGAAATCAAATCAGTAACGCAGCGATTAACCCTTTCCAAATGATGTGGTCTTATTTTAAAAATATATGAATTTGTGACTAGGGCCTTTTTGACATTATCTCTTCTTATAAGATAAAATATACTTGCAGAGTAAGTTGGACTTGGATAGGCTTAGAGCTTTAATTACGATGTACGAAATAAGTATTGTAGCTTAGAAGGAGTGAATTTTCCTCATCATGATTTTTTGGGGAATTTTTCAAAGCTTTTAAGGAATTTTTCCAGATACATTCATTTGGACACTTTAACGTCATTTCTTCATGGCCTTAAACCGATTTTTTCCGAGACCGAATTTTTATTAAAAGCACCCATATTTGACTCCAGATGTGACCTAAAGGGTCTGGCGGGTTAAGCAAAGGCATGGGGCATCATGAAAGGAATTTTAAAATTTTGTTGATTTTTCGATAGGTGCCATCTAAAAACAATGTGGAGACTACTTTTTAGATTTTCATTTTGAACGGTCTTTGAAATATCCTTGAAAATCCTTTTTTAAAAAGCCTTTTTTCAAAATTTTATATCTCAACAACCAATTGAGATAGAGAGACGATCTAAGCAGATTCTGTTAGATAATAAAACAGGGAAGCTAAAAAAATTTATTTTAATTTTTACACTGAGAAAATTTTTTTCACAAAACTAAAAAGAAAATGTTGAATATTTTTTTCAGTGTACTCCCAGTTTTCCGCCACTCTATAATTTGCTTTTAAAAACACCCCTTAGTATTTACTTTCATTTAAAAGAAAAAACTATTTCAATCAGATGGCGCGGCAGTGTGATATTCAAAAAATTGCAAGTGCATGTACATATATGCTCCCAGTACTAATATCCAGTACAAATGTCTGCAATATGGTACAAAAACACATCACACATACGCCAAGTCTTAAGTACAAAAATATGCTCTTATGTTTTCTTAAATATCTCAAGAAGCTATTCGTCGATTTAAATGAATCTTCTTTTGAATAAAAGTTTAAACTGATGTTTTAAAAATAGCAAAAAAGTATTACAAAACCCGGATTACACTGAAAAAAATAGCCTAATTTTTGTTTTCTTTTTTGTGCAAAAATTTTTCTCAGTGTAAAATATAAAAATAAGTTTTCTGGGTTCCTTGTTTTGTTAAAAATGATTCACCGTTTGTTTCATCTTTCTATCTATATTTGTTTTTGAAATATTTAGAAAAATAAACTGCATATTTTTATACTTAAGACTTGGCGTATGAGCATATGGCATTAATATCTCAAGGCCTCCAAGTCCATGGTCAGATTTTTTAAATCCCGATCGCTATTCGATCACAAAACAAAATGGAATGTTCAAAAAAAAAAAAAAAAAAACGAAAGCTTTTAAGGTGCCTTGAAGGTGTCTGCAGACCCAAGACTTCAAAAGGAGTCACACGAAAATTCACCCTCTTAAGTGAAAAAAAAAATCGAATATAAATCAACCGTAAAATCAGAAAAAATCTTCAAGGAATAATTTCCCTAGGAAAATCCCCACTTTCCTATCCACTGAATAAAATCGACTTTTAAAGCTGAAATTAATTGAATATTAATCGCTTTACACACTTTTACAGATTCATTAATTAAATCGTTAATGATCGAGGGAAAATTAAAAAAACAACAAAAAAACAAAAAAACAAAAAACATACCAAAGCAGAATCGAACAAAAGAAGAGGCGGCGCCGCCTTTTTTATACGATCGGCATCTTCTTATCTAACAAATCAATTCGCTTTACATAATCCGGAATGATCGATTTAAATGGAGCTTTCCGATCGCAGTTATTACATTTTTCTGTTTCCTTCGTAATTCGAATCATTTCGGGCATCATCTCCTGAGAGAGCATCACTTTCGATTATACGTAATTATATACTCACGCATGAAATCGAAAGAAAAGCCAAAGGCAAAGGCGAAAACAGTCGTAAAACAGCGAAACAAAATTAAAAGCAATCGAACCGCTTCAAAAAAAAAAAAAAAAATTAAAAAAAAGCAATATTCGATTCGGGGCTTATGGCCTTTCGAAAATGAGTCAATATTATCAGCAGCATCATCATCGAAATATGTTCCCAAAAAAAAAAAAAAAACACCAAAAACTATCATGAAATAAAATCAAAAAATATCTTATATCAAGACATGTTGCAACTTTCACTCTCATCGAATTAATTTCAAAGTTTTTTTTCCTTAACAAGCATCGATCGAACGCATGAAGTGCTCGCCTTAAGCCGCATCTCTTTTATACTTACCTATATTTTAAAAGATTTTTTTTATTTGTATTTTTGATATTTTTTCATTCTCCTTTTTTTCGCCTTCTTTTCTGGTTAATGAGATAAATCAATAAATATTGAAAATAAAAAGAGGCCTTATCCATAAGTTTTCATACTGCGTGCGTATGTATTTATGTTGTGGGCAGGTCGTCGATACTGTTTACCTAATTTCTTTATGGCCAGAGCGTGGTCGATCGCCTGTCTCTACATTTTTTTACGAAACTGTAACTGAAGCATTCGAAAGCAAAATAAAAAGAAAGTGTACATATATCCAATACAATGAATCGATCTCGAAATATGACGATCATATGTTGACGAGCAACAATGTATCATATTCCAACGTGTACCCCTTTTGTATAGTAGAGTTGGCAATAAAATGTAAAAAAAAATTAAATTTTTTTTTTTTAATTTGAAAAAAAAATTCAGAAATTAGCATCCGGCGAGTTGGAAAAAAAAAACCTCTCAAAACCGACTTTCTTATAGCTCACAATCGAGCTGGAAATATTTTTCACTTCATTGATCTTTGCAACATTTATGAGCGAGTGAATGAGTGAGTGGCCGCCTGCCTTCATGCCTGTGAATAGGTATGTTGCTACGTGATGCTGCTTGCTCGCAACGATTTTTTCTGCTCGTTCACACTTTTCTGCTGTGTCTATTGTCCAGACTTAGACGTCTTATGAGTTTATTACTGAGCAATTAGAGTTGTGCTTTTTTTTTTTGTTTATTTATTTTTTTGGTTAGTACGCTTGTTGTTGTTTCTCTGATTGTTGTTGTTGTTGTTGGGGTTGTGCCGTTATTGCAACTTTGTGCAGGTGTAAGTACAGCTATAAACGTCAGTCTATAATTTTTTTCTCAACATTTCTGCAGTTTTTTATTTTTTACTTAATTTTTTTTTTTTTATATTTGTTTGTTTTTTAATATTATTTTTAAATTTCGATTCGTTCGAAAACTTTCGCTGTTTATTCTGCTGGCAACAGTTGAAACATTTGGACAGTTGTTTGTCAAAATAGATCTGCCATTTATTTTCTGGCATTGATTAATGAGCGAATTCTTTTTTTTTTCGAAATTATATTATTACCTTAAGTAGCCGAATGACTTATGCCGAATAATTTCTTTTTTGGCGAAAACTCATTAATCCCTTTTAAAGAAAAGGGAGAGAGAGAGAGAGAGAGAGAGAGAGAAAGAGAGAGAGAGAAAAGAGAGAGAGAGAAAGAGAAGAGAGAGAAAGAGAGAGAGAGAGAGAGAGAAAGAGAGAGAGAGAAGAGAAGAAGAGGGAGAGGGAGAGGAGAGAGGGAGAGGAGAGAGGAGAGAGAGAGAGAGAGAGAGAAGAGAGAGAGAGAGAGAGTGAGAGAGAGAGGAGAGAGAGGAGAGAGAGAGAGAGAGAGAGGAGAGGGAGAGAGAGATGGAGAGAGAGAGAGAGAGAGAGGGAGAGAGGAGAGAGAGAGAGATGGAGAGAGAGAGATGGAGAGGAGAGAAGGGCGAGAGAGAGAGGAGAGAGAGAGAGAGAGAGAGGAGAGAGAGGAGAGAGAGAGGGAGAGAGAGAGGAGAGAGGAGAGAGAGAGAGAGAGAGAGAGGAGAGAGAAAGAGCGAGAAAGAGAGGGAGAGAGGGAGGGTGAGAGGGGGAGAGAGAGGGAGAGGGATAAAGAGAGTATACATTTCTCCCTACTCACTTCACGTACTGAATCTTCTGTCTCAGTTTAAGATGAAGAGACGAATAAGGATAGGGACAAACCTTAGCTCCACTTGGATATTACTGGAGCTCGGAACAAAATGCCCTTATATATACATATATATACTTATTACTTTAACCTATTTTAACTTTTTATTTATATTGTCGTTTGATTTAGACAAGATGTATAGTGAATCTTCCCGAAAGTCAGTATTAAAATTCTAATTGAATCGAATTGAATCATAAGTCACTAAAATATAATTTTTCCTGAATCAATTAAAAACTGCTTAATGATTAAATCTATGAGTTTTAAAGGACATTTTTATCCTTAATTTAGTTTTAAGGAGGAAGGAGTGCTTAAGATTATGACTCATCTTCCTTTAAGGAAGATTTTTCAGCAGAAAAATTAATGTTGGAGTTACGAGATTTTTTTAGATTCATTTAAGTACCTCTCACTTTTTAACTAGATAGATTACCACATCAAAATGCACACTTTCATATAAGTAGCACTCTCAAAATGTTGTAAAAAATGTTGTCAACTTTTTTTCTATTTATTGCCAAACCTATAACATTTCAAGTGTATTGTGTGGAAATTTTAAGAGCACCTCGCTAAAGGATACGAGTATACAGCTTTTCAAACCGAGCGACCCACAACGGAATCATGTCCGAGGAAAAGAACCTTTTTATTTACCCTTTTATGAAAGAGCATTTTTGAAGTCGGTGAAGTAAATATAATTCATCGATGCTTTTGAAAATTCGTAAGCTATTTCCTAACCTAAATCAACAGGTTTTTTAAAAATGTTTTTCCTATTTCAAAATAGTAAAATACACTGAAGTTTTGTTAACAAATATCGTTTTGTTGATTTTATGTTAAAGTGCTGCAAAAAAAAAAATATATATTCAATATTTCAATAGAACTTTATCAATTCTCTTAATTTTTTCGTTTCCACTGCTCCGCTCATCCGTCAATATATTCAAAGCACATCAATTTTTTTTCGAGGCTCCTCCGGAGATTTCCTGTCACGAACTTATCTATCGGCCTTGTTTTATTTTTTTATTTTCCAATTATTCTTTAGATATTAAACTTTATTGTGTAAGTATATGAGATAAAAAGACATACACTCACACAAACACAAGAAAACCTCCTTGGTATCACAATGGGCCGATTAACGGCCTAAGTGGCAGCCACTTCAACCTACCTACCTACCATATGAGACAAATACACCAACATTATTTATATCTATAAAAATAATTTTTTTTTTTTTTTGAAACATGCCCTGCTTTAAGTACAATTCTCCCCTCAAAGCATCTGACCCAAAATTAACACCACTAAGTATTTTTATTAATAAGTTATTTTACCTTGAAAGGGCACCGGCTGCCTAGTTGGTACCTGACATTCTCTTTCCATTGCTCTCAACAAAGCAGTGCACATTCGTTCTTAAAGAGAATCCAGCATTACTTTTCTAGGTCTTTTATGAATATTTAAACGTAATAACGGAAATATTCCGATGCACTATTGACACTATTGCCTAGTTTCCCAAACACTCGAACAATAAAACCCTTTGGCATTCTTCTTAATTTAACAAAAAAAAAAGCTTTCTTTTTTTTCTTCAAAGACTAGCGTGTATTCCGTTAAAATGACCTCTTTTCTTAAACATTACTAGACCGAATTTTATTGCACCGAAAATATGTCAAAATTTGAGAATTCTTTCGACAAATTTCAAAAGCTTTAAGGTCAACCAGAATTTCACTTTTCTCTAAAAATGCATTTTTACATTGTTGTTTTTTTAATGCTGTTTGGAGCATAAGAGGCCCGAATTTTTTTTATCTGGGCTATGAAGCCGTTATTAAGTCTTCCAGTTGAAAAGAAATTTAAAATGATATGCAAATGCAGCTGAACTCTAAAACTGTCGTTAGTGTGGCCATATGATCTGAAACAATCCCACATATCAAGCGAAAGTGGTGAATTCAATACGTTCGAAGTAGCCTAAAAGTATGCACCATATTAAATGAAAAACGCTTATGCCACTTTTGACCATCGTTTTTTGTTTAGTTTGTTTTTGTGTTGCTTTAAAAGAAAACTAGTAAAAAGGGAAAAAAGCTTAAATTAAAGTGTTGACTCTTTACTGTTATGATATGTTATATGAAATATGTAAGTGGAAATCAAAATTTTTTCGCCATTAATGGTTTTGTTGAGCATTTACTACCTTATATATTAAAAAAGGGTAAAAACACAATAGGTAAATGAATATTTGCAAGGAAGGTATTTTTCTAAAACATTCAAAAGGTTTCAGAGAAACTGAAATACACAGAAAAAAAGTTACATTTTTGTTTTCTTTTATTTTTTGGAAAAGTTTTCCTCAGTGTAAAATTTAAAAATAAATTTTCTATATTCTTTGTTTTATTAACAATAAGTCACCGTTTATTTTATCTTTTTATCTTAATTATTTCTGGAGATATTAAATTTTTAAAAACATGCCGTATGAGTAATGTGTTTTGTATCATTTTCGTACATTTGTACTGGATATTAGTACTAGAGCATCTATGTGCACTTGTAATTTTTTGAATATCTCAGTGTTGCTCCATTTAATTTGAATGAAACTGTTTTTTAAATAAAAGCAAATACTTAGAGGTATTTTTTTAAAAACTTTGTAGAGCGTCGTCAAACTGGGAATACACTGAAAAAAATTGTTAAAAGTGTCTTTTTAGTTTTTTGGGAAAAATTTTTCTCAGTGTAAAAATTAAAAAAAATTTTTTTTGATTTCCTGTTATATTAGCAATCGGCCGACGTTTGTTTCATCTTTTTATCTTAATTAGTTTCTGAGATATAAAATTTTGAAAAAAGGCTTATTAAAAAAAGATTTTCAAGGACCGTTCAAAATAAAAATCTAAAAAGTAGTGTTCACAGTCGATAGGTTCCATTATCGAAAAATCAACAAAATTTAAAAATTCCTTTCATGATGCCGCAACCCGCCAGACCCTTTCTTTCAAATCCCCAGGAAAAAACTCCCCAGGAATATTCAGAATCGGCCTGATATTGTGCTAGTAAGGGTCAATCAATAAGTACTTACCTATGCTACCGTTTTTTATTTTTTTATTATATTTCTTTTTTCGTTGTACAGGAACCATATGTGGGTTCGTATGTGATAAAGGGCAAAGTTCTTTTTTGTAACAGTTGGAAGCCCAAGTTCATTCTAATATAAGTCAATTTGAAAGGGACACATTGGAATTCTGTAGGAAATAGTGTACTTAATATTATTAAAGACGTTTAAATTGTTTCATATTTTTCTGCTGCAAGCTCATCGCAGTGCTCTCAAGATAAGAAAATGTGCGCAAGAAAACATTTGTGATGCTAATTTCTGGCTCTGTACTACCATGGAAAGGTCCCTACTATTGGCTTAACATTGCTATCTTAATCCCATTGTACGTAGTATCAATAAATCATATCAAGCTCAGAATGGTCCAAGGATTTTGTTCCTGTTGTTCGGCTAATCCCACAGATGGTGTGCTTCACATATGACTGACAGCAGCAAATATTGTCGCTGGCAATTTTCTTTTACCATTCAACATATATACTACACTTGTATATAAGAGCTCTTAAGATCGAAAGCAAAATATTTTCAAACTCAGGATATGAATAAACCTCGAGAGATTGCAATTAATTTTTCCCTTCAAGGCTTATCATTACCCGCAGGCTGGTCTATAAGAAGTGTTGTTCAAAAACCAAGTCAACTAGTATATAAATGAGACAATTGACATCTAATTGGCCATAGGAGGTCTACTCGTGGAGCAGTTAAATGTTAAGAAAAGACAGCTTAAGACATTGTTAGGATCCTTATCCTGGTAGTTTTGTGAATAGTCGGAAAGTAGTAAGAATTAAAAATAATATGCTGGCCATATACGATCTTTAAGCTTTCTCTAATAGTCTTAAATATGAGTGTATGGCTTAATTTTTCAAAAATGCCAACATCTGTAATCCTAAAGAGGTTCATAAAAATTCGGAGCTTTGTTTCCCAAGCCAAAAGAAATTTTCGTGTGATGTTAATTTTGCGACGTGAAAATTTAACACCCATTATTTTTTAATCCCAGAAGAAAAAAAAAACCCACCCACACACAAAACGCCGAGACATTTTTCATGGGAAAACATTTTGAGAAAGTTCAACGATCGTTTAAGCGTATTTACACACTCTTCTTAAACGAGCCTTAATTGTGTTCCATTTTGCAATGGAGGCGTCGTTTACGTTTGAAAGTCTTTTGCAAAATTTGAGACGAAAAATGAAAATTTCAATTTAAATTAATTCCGAGCGACGAATTTCGGGCAAAAAAAAAATAATAATATCGCAAGGATAATCCAATATCAACAATTAAATTTTCTTGTGAACACTTCACTTCAAATGGCATTGCTAATTTGAGTGGAAAATTTTCTGAGGCGCTTTTGGGCGCCCAGCCTTCTTTGATGACATCACAAATAATGCGCTTAATAAATGTTCTTGTTACCAATTTTCCTCGAAAAGAATTCTCCGTCGAGAGAGGATGAATGTGTTTCAACAACACTCAATTTCATAAATACCTTTTAATAAGCTGTGTCGATGTAACAAGAAGCAAAAATCTCATAGTATTTTCAGGGAAAAATTACGTCAGATCAAATGACGTAAAAATTCAGAGTCTCCTAAAGTTAAATTGACATTTGGTCTTGTCTAGAATGTTCCATTAGCTCTTTGAGATTGAAATTGCTTAGGTATTCTTCTACATATGACATAAAGCTGTTATTGTGTTCTCTGGAAGACTCTTAACACTGTAGCCTTTTGCATCGCATGCGATGAAAAACTTCGAGGATAAATTAAATATATGTATTTTGGACTAGCATTGTACCATCTTTTATCTAAAAAAAAATGGTTTTATTTAAGAGTCTCTATCAACTACTAGATTAGCCTCTTCACTATCATTTGCAAAATGTATCAAAAAAATTACGAAGGATTTATTTTGAGCTTTTGTAACTAACAGATGGTAGATACGAAAAACAAAGCCGTTATAGCAACAAAGAAAGTCATAAATGTTTGAAATTTTAGGAACGAAATCAAGCGGGACCTCGAAAGAGAAATTTATGGTACACAATCAAAAAAAAAATATTAGCAGTCAGTCTAATCGAAACGAGTTCCAAAATAAGAAGAATTTAAGAACTATATCGAAATATAAAAGCGGACCCTGGCTTAACATAAGTCGGAGCATAACGCTCAATGAAGATAAAACATTTTATGAGATATTAGGTGTAGTAAAAAGAAATCCATTATTTTTCCAATAGATGGCGTTATTTATCTGCATCTCGCGTTGTATAAGTCCGATCGTGTTCCGCTAGGCGGCATTAGAAAGATGACAGTTCCTACTAAAAAAGCTTTTTTGACACTTTTTTGATTGATTGATTCAGTTTTGTTTGAGAGCTTGTCAAAGATGGACATCAGCAAAGAGAAAATTCGCTACATTTTACAGTTTTTCTTCGATCAGGGAGAAAACGCAAGCCAGGCGGCTGAAAATGTGAATAGCGTTTATGGACCTGATACTGTAACAGCCAATCATGCGCAATTTCGGTTTCGTCGATTCCGTTCCGGTAACTTCGATGTCAAGGATGCACCACGCACTGGAAGGCCAATTGTCGAAAATGTCGATAAAATCATGGAAATTATCGAGTCCGACCGTCATGTTAGCACTGTTTCGATTGCAAAAGAGCTAAAGATTGCACAAAAAACCGTTTGGAACCATTTGAATAAGGCTGGATACACAAAGAAGCTCGATATATGGGTGCCACACGAGTTAACGCAAAAAAAACTCATAGACCGAATTTCCATCTGCGAATCGCTGCTGAACCGCAACAAAATCGACCCATTTCTGAAGCGGTTGGTGACTGGTGATGAAAAGTGGGTCACTTACGACAACGTCAAGTGAAAACGGTCGTGGTCGAAACACGGTGAACCGGCGGAAACGGTGGCCAAGCCAGGATTGACGGCCAGGAAGGTTTTGCTGTGTGTTTGGTGGGATTGGCAGGGAATTATCTACCATGAGCTGTTCCCATACGGCAAAACTCTTAACTCGGAACTCTACTGTCAACAATTGGACCGTATGAAGGAAGCAATCGCCCATAAGCGGCCAGCTTTGGCCAATAGGAGAGGAATTGTGTTCCATCAGGACAACGCCAGGCCACACACATCGATAGTGACTCGCCAGAAGCTCCGGGAGTTTGGTTGGGAGGTTCTTCTGCATCCACCTTATAGTCCGGACCTGGCACCAAGTGATTACCATCTGTTCCTGTCCATGGCGAACAATTTTGCTGGTGAAACATTCGCTTCAAGAGAGGCTTCTGAAATTCGACTGTCTCAATTTTTTGCTAATAGGAACGAGGGCTTCTATGAGAGAGGCATAATGAAATTACCTTTAAAATGGCAACAAGTTATCGAACAAAACGGCGCATATTTGACCTAAATCGGGTCATTCTAACTATCTTAAATAAAGCCCTCAATTTAATGCAAAAATAATGGATTTCTTTTTACTACACCTAATATTTGTTCTCTCAACCCGAATGGGACATTATTTTCAATAACAGTTTGGTAGCGAATGGGAAAATTTAAATCACTAAGAACATGGTGTCATTAAGGAAAAGCGGGAAATGAGCGATTTCAACTATCGATATGAATTCGTGCGTTACAAAGTAATAAAGATTAATTAGTTTTTAAAAGCTCTTTCGACGCTTAATATTCGTGCCAGTGAAAACGAAATGTAAAGTCTCATTGCTTGTTGAACAAAAAACGCGATTATCTTTACAGTCTACAATCGACTATAATTATAACTTTTGCATTGAGGAATTCAAAAATGCTAAAAAGAGAGCACGTTAATACGGTTTCGTTATAAGAATAGCTGCAAAACTTCATTAAGAGGAGTGCAGGTCCATAATTTTTTCTTCTTTATGAGTATTGAAAAGAGTACTTCAACCAGAACATCTTTCTCTTTTCTCTCTTCTCTCTCTTTTCTCTCTTCTCTCTCTTTTCTCTCTTCTCTCTCTTTTCTCTCTCCTTTCTCTTTTCTCTCTTCTCTCTCTTTTCTCTCTTCTCTCTCTTTTCTCTCTTCTCTCTCTTTTCTCTCTTCTTTCTCTTTTCTCTCTTCTCTCTCTTTTCTCTCTTCTCTCTCTTCTCTCTCTTCTCTCTCTTCTCTCTCTTCTCTCTCTTCTCTCTCTTCTCTCTCTCTCTCTTCTCTCTTTCTCTCTCTTCTCTCTCTTCTCTCTCTTCTCTCTCTTCTCTCTTCTCTCTCTTCTCTCTCTTCTCTCTCTCTCTCCTTCTCTCTCTTCTTCTCTTTCTTCTCTCTCTTCTCTCTCTTCTCTCTCTTCTCTCTCTTCTCTCTCTTCTCTCTCTTCTCTCTCTTCTCTCTCTTCTCTCTCTTCTCTCTCTTCTCTCTCTTCTCTCTCTTCTCTCTCTTCTCTCTCTTCTCTCTCTTCTCTCTCTTCTCTCTCTTCTCTCTCTTCTTCTCTCTCTCTCTCTCTCTCTCTTCTCTCTCTTCTCTCTCTTCTCTCTCTTCTCTCTCTTCTTCTCTCTCTTCTCTCTTCTCTCTCTCTTCTCTCTCTTCTCTCTCTTCTCTCTCTTCTCTCTCTTCTCTTCTCTTCTCTCTCTCTTCTCTCTCTTCTCTCTCTTTCTCTCTTCTCTCTCTTCTTCTCTTCTCTCTCTTCTCTCTCTTCTCTCTCTTCTCTCTCTTCTCTCTCTTCTCTCTCTTCTCTCTCTTCTCTCTCTTCTCTCTCTTCTCTCTCTTCTCTCTCTTCTTCTCTCTTCTCTCTTCTTCTCTCTCTTCTCTCTCTCTTCTCTCTTCTTCTCTCTCTTCTCTCTCTTCTCTCATCTTCTTCTCTCTTCTCTCTCTTCTTCTCTCTTCTCTCACTTCTTCTCACTGCTTATCACTTTCTCTCTCCTTCTTCTCTCTTCTCCCTCTCTCTAGTCTTTCTTCTCCTTTTCGTCTCTACTTTTAACGTTCGCAATTTAGCTTTCAATGACTTCTCTGAAAGGCTTAACTATTCTTTTATGGAAACTTAAGCGAATTTTCTCAACCTCTAACAACACTCGTTTACCACTTTCTCTGTACTTAAGTATTTTTTTATTGACTTCACTTTGACACAAGGTTTTCTTTAACGACTTTCCTAATAGAACAAGAAGCTATAAAATAAAAATAAAAAACCAACCGGTGCTAAGGTCTCGACAACATAAAATGTTGCCTCTTAACTGGCTACCTTCCTCTGTGACTATGCTCAAAGAAAATGAAATATAATAAAATTGTGCATGCATGGGTAATTTAATTTGATGGTACAAGGATCGGTGTAACTATTCCTTCAATAACATTTAAAGTTTTGAAGGATCAAGTTTTTTATCCCAGTCAGATTAATTGAGTGCTTCGAGAAACGTAGGAAAAATTCATTTTTAAATTTAATCGTGCTGGAATTCTTCATATCCTTTTTTCTTCCTTGTTAAACCAAGATCCCACTAATGCACAATGCACCGATTTGTGCTATTTGCGCACATAGTGGGATGCCAGTGTTATAAAGTTCATTTCTTCTGCATTTGCTCAATATTTTTTTACGAGAACTCTTGGATTGGGATTGCGTAAAGCTCATAAATTCCACAATGATTATATTGCATCGTTGAAATTATTGAACGTTCCTTCATCCTATAAAGGGCATCCGACCGAAAGACTTGGATGCACACAATATATAATGCTATCTTTTCCGCGGCATTCCTTCGCCCACTCTCTCTCTCTCTCTCTCTTTCTCTTGTAATCGATAAAATTCATTCGCAATCCGGCGGAGGTTGTAAAAAAAGAAGGAACGTAAATGCATTTGAGTTCAAATCATCATTTTAATGAAATGCCAACAACAGGATATTGTAATCACAAAGTTTCTAATGCGATTCATGGTCAATGTCCTGATGCTATATCAACACGCTAAATCATTTTGAAACGCTACAGAAAGCAGTTCTTTTTTTCTGTTTAACGGCTCCACAAAAAAAAAATGTTGCTTTTAACAATGCCATGCTCCAATTATCCCCGTAGAGTGACCAACCTCTCTTTGATTTTTTGAAATTCCTTTCAAAATATTTTTACAGACTTAACTAAATTACGCTAGTCACGAGCGCAATTAACAGAGTAGTTCGCTGTAAGCGCCCGTGTGTAGACAAAAAATCGCATGCTACATCGAAAGTAGAAAGAAATTTTCGCATTTCTCTCAGCCACACGCCCCCCAAATGTAAAGCGACCAGTAGTACCACTAGAAATACGGTGTGGTGCTAGTGGTGCTGGCGGCGGGAGGGTTTTCATGACCATTAAGCGTAATAAGTGAATTTTATCTCAGCTAAGCCGAACTAGCTAAAATATTTTCTACAATACGAAACAGAAGCGCGCTGAAAAGCGAGAGCCAAAAGGATTACACACTAACAATTTTTCACTTTCCATTTTGCCATTTTGCTAATTTTCATTTTATATTTTTTTTTTTTGTATTTTGCATTTGCCAACAGCTTCTTAAAGTTTCATGTTAATAAAACCATCGGAAACAGCTGCATTGGTCTAGCACTTTAATGCCTTTGAAGGCAAATTGCTGTGTCAAAGTTGTGGATGTACATATATGCCATTGTTTGCTTTGAGATGAAATCATGGATTTTTTTTTTGTCAGAGTCCATTTTTCACTATAAGTGAAAAGTTAGGGACCCAAAAGCCCAAATAACAATTAAAAAGTCCATAAAAACTTCAAAAGATCCCAAGATCGCTGTTGGCTTTCTTCCTTCTCGAGAGCTAAGTTTACAAAATTGTCATGACATTTTCCTAGTAAGTCCTCTTCGGTTTCTTTGCAGGCTCCAAGGCAGGCACTGGTTATATTTCACAATATTTTAATACCGAGACAGCTCTGACATTTTAGCTCTTTCGGCTTACATTTTTGAGCCCAAAAAAATAATAATTCGCGTAGAGAAAATAGCAGATAAAACAGGAAATTCCCCATGAATCTAAACTGGCTTCATGGGCAAGGACTAATCTATGTATGCATGTGTAAAGAGGATTCAATTCTCTCATGCATTTTTATTTCTCATACGAGGGTACATGCTAGCAGCAAATAATTGTGGACTTAAGAAAATTTCAACTTTCTTGAAAGGGTATAAAAAATATATTTTTAAATTTTACACAGAGAAAAATTTTTGCCCAAAAAAGAAAACAAAAATTTAACTATTTTTTTCAGTGTATTTCAGTTTTTGTAAAACCTTTTGAGTATTTTAAAAAAATACCTTGTTTTATTAACAATAAGTCACCGTTTGTTTCATATTTTTATCTTAATTATTTCTGGAGATATGAAATTTTTAAAAACATGCCGTATGTGTTTTGTATCATTTTCGCACATTTGTACTGGATATTAGTAATAGAGCATCTATGTGCACTTGTAATTTTTTGAATATCTCACTGTTGCGCCATTTTATTTGAATGAAATATTTGTTTAAATGAAAGCAAATACTTAGAGTTTTTTTAAAAAAAAATTGTAGAGCGGCGTCCAACTGGGAATACACTGAAAAAAATTGTTAAAATTGTCTTTTTAGTTTTGTGGAAAAATTTTTCTCAGTGTAAAAATTGAAAAAATTTTTTTTTGATTTCCTGTTATATTAGCAATCGGCCAACGTTTGTTTCATCTTCTTATCTTAATTAGATTTTTAGATATAAGATTTTGAAAAAAGGCTTATTAAAAAAGGATTTTCAAGGACTGTTCAAAATAAAAATCTAAAAAGTAGTGTTCACAGTGTTTTTAGATGGCAACTATCGAAAAATCAACAAAATTTAAAAATTTCTTTCATGATGCTGCAACCCGCCAGACCCTTTAAAACCCCTTCGAGGTGCGATCCAAAAAAACCCAGCAATTTGACTTTTCCTTCTCATAAAATTGTTCCAATTGGTGAGCACAAATTTGATGCGGCTTCTCTTAAATTTGTTAGCACAAAATTGCAAATGTGTTGTCGGAACGCAAATCCGAAATCCATCATCCGCGCTTCCATCAATGTTGTTGCATGATTTCAGTTGCAGCTTCAGTTTTAGCAACAGTTTTTTTTTTTTTTTTTTTGCAAGCAAAAACCGCAATCGCACACACAGCACCAAGATTCATTCAACCGCATTTGTTGTACGTTGAATGTTGTAGATTGAATGTTGAATGTTGAGTAGCCACCACCCGAGGCGGCGTAATTCGATAATTCAAAGTCAAGAGCGCCAGAGCGCCTGGAAAATCTTAATAACAATAATAAGAGTGATAATGTAATTTTCTATTTGTTATTTGTTGCATTAGTCGACGTCGACGTTGATGTTTTTGATGTTAATGTTGTTGATATACTGCTGGCAGACCGTAATGAAAATTGTAACAAAATATTTTTAATAAATAAAATTAGTTCTGCTTTGATTTGGCCTACTGCAGCGGCGCGCGCTCGTTGCTTGCAGACAATAAAACTGCGTTGCATTCGCGCCGATCTAATTAGTCGACAGTGTATTGCGAAAACCATCAGATCTGATCAGATCAGATCAGAGATCACAGAAAAAAAAACAGAGACAAAATATATTTATATTCATAAAAATTAAAAAATAAATAAAATAATATATTTTATCCTATGCATCACGGGGACAATGTACAGGATACTGATGTTCAACGCCCGTAGAATAGTAGCAGCGCCACATAAACGATCGAACGAAACGTAGTATCTCCCAGGATCGCAGGATCCTTTTCTCAATTGCCCGAAGAAAAAAAAAACCGCGCTTACCATAATTGAAGCAATTCAGCTTGCAAGTGAAAAGTTTAGAAAGTAGTGCTGCCTGCTGCCGTGTGTAAATTGCGACAAACTATGTCACCATCGCACATCGAACGTGTCGCGTTGTGTGTCGCTTTAATATTAATATGCTTCGGTTGTGATGGCGCGCACACAGAGATTCTTAGGCGTTCTCGTACCCACGCTCTCAATGCCAACATAATCGTCGATGGTGATGCTTACAATGCGGACAACGACAGCAACGATAACCATATCGATTCGGTGACAAGTGAAACTTCCAGTTCCACACTTGATTCGGATTCCTCCGATCCGGATTCGGTGGATTGCGATATTTTGAGCAAATTTTCATGGAAATGTGCCAACAATGCCAGCTGCCTTTACGGTCTGATCGATGGCATTGTGCAATCGTATAGACGTGGCGAAACGATCAGATTGGGTCTCTTCGATTTGGTTAAGCTCAAACCCCATAGAACAACGAAAAACGGAAACGGAAACGGTTGGAATGCAACTGAAACAGGACGAAGTGTATCGACGTTTGTTGACTTCATGAGCGGTAATGCGATCCGGATACCTGTGGGACCGATGGTCTTTAGCATACAGAGAGCGGACGATGATGGGGATTATATAGAAGTTGCACTGCTCAAAAAATCAACTGATCAAGGTATAACAAGGATTAAAAAAATTATGAGCCATTAAGTATAGAATGAGTTCTGGATTGATGTCTCGGGATCTCAAAATAGAAAATATTCTGAGGGATAACGCAGGTCTTTGGAAGGTTCTTCGGAATATTTTCAATTTAAAGTCGTTTTTTATTCCCTTAAAAATTCATCAATATCAATTTAAATGGTTTAAGGATCCAGGCTAGAGGCTTTTGAAGCCACAAAAAGGGCATCTATGGTCCCTAATTTAAATTACTAAATTAAAGTTCGAACAAGTATATCGAAAATTCCAAGCAGAGGGCCCCCATTTTTAAGGATCAAAAAGGAAGTCCGTATTCTTTTATCGCTCAAGACGGAGGCATAAAAATATGGCTTTGAATGTGAGTCTCTTTATATAGACAAAATTCCTAAAAATAAAGTCCAAAAATATACCAAAAACTTCCTTGAGAGCCTGAGATACCTTACCAGAACTTCTTTACCAAGGATAGAAGAATTTATTTTATTTAAATTGCTCCCAAATTCGGCCGTCAGTGATAGCAGAATGTTTCTTAATTTCTGATAATCCCATCTCCATGATGGATCGAATAATGTATTTCAATGAGTAAAGGATATATGTGAGTCCTCCTACACATCTGCTCGAACCAAACTCAATCTTTTTGAGTCATGGAATCATCTCTGACCTCCCTTAACCTTCAATTCAGAGACTTAACCGCTTTCAAAGGCTACAATTTATCAAAAAAAAAAAAAAAAAAAAAAATTCTCTGTCTTTCTGTCTCTCAAAGGACGTCGTGGAGGCGAAGGTGGACTATTCGGTGGCGGCGGCGGCGGCGGCATACGCAACCGTCGTCATCGCGATAAAAAGCAATTCCAGATGCTTATTCCAATGTATTTGGCGGCATCGACTTTCGGTTGGACATTGGTTGCTGCCAAAGCCGTTGGCCTGCTGACCCTTAAGGCTCTAATAATATCAAAAATAGCCTTCATCGTTGCCGCCATGGTGCTCATTAAAAAGTTCATGGACAATGCGTCGGAAAAGTGAGTGAGACATGTGAAAAATTTGAAAAAAAAAAACACACCATCGCACAATGTTATTTTAACGCTTTCAGAATGATGTACCAATTTCCCGAGCACACGCCATACATGATGCCGTATGCCAGCATGGACTATCCGATACATGCGATGGGCGGCGGTGCAGAGATCGCAACGAATGAAATGTATCCAGCGGCGCTGCAATTAGCTGCAGCCGCCCCTTTAGTTCACGGTGGACATCCTGGCGTTGAGAGCTTAGCTGCCGAGAGCAATCTTCATCCACATTTGGCCGATGTTCATAATAGCACACAAATGCTAGCAGCGCTCAATGCTGTCGGTTTGGGTCAGAAAGTGAAGCGCGAAGACAGCTGGATTGCGAAAGGTAATTCCTTTGAAACCACGCGAATAAGTTTGCTCTAAAAAGAAAAAAGTAAAAACAAAGACTAAAGCGGTTCTCCTACCCCGTCCTATATCCGTTCAGTGCGTCCAGCACAAGGGCAATGGCATCGAAAGCCTTTCACTCGACAAAGCTATAAATCTCTTTTTAAAATCTCTACATTCTCTACAAATGGCAAAAATGAAGAATATTCCTTCGCTTTCTAATGATGAGCTTATCGCTTTGGCAGCTGCCGCATCAGTTGCCGAAAACGAGGAGGCGGATGCCGACGATGATGATGGTGATGATGATCAGATTTTCAATGAAGAGGAAAATATTAAAGATACCCTTGAGTTTTTGCGTTTGAAAATTCGTAAAAAGAGAAAGAGAAAATGAAAGGAAATCCATATGTAAATTTTATTTCTTTTTCTTTTTTTGGTCCCCCAAATAAATTTCGCTGAAAGAAGCCCACCAAGTGCAATTTTCACAAGGGAAATCCTTAAAGAAAACTTCTCTGATTGCTCAACATGACATGAAGAGCAACCCGAATGAAATTAAATTGTTTTTTCATGACTGCCAAATTGCGAATGAAAATTCCAACAAATTAACTAACGACAATTTGCTTCAACTTTTTTTTTGCCCCCCCCAGCACCCCCAATTCTCGAGAGCGAATGTTACAAATGGGAGTCTCCAGCAAAGCGTGTACTTTGCCAAATTCATGCCCAGAAATGTTCGTGTTCGCATCATGAACGCACGTGTTGACAAAAAACATTTGGGCTGTGCCGAAAACTTTTTGTATTTTGTTGTTTTTTTTTGGTTTGACATTTAATCAAATTTACCATAAACGTTCCCGAGCACATGCATGGCCAGAGAATACCTACAGAGCCTCTCTCGGATACTGTTTTCATTGTTATGGCACTTTAAATAAGTTGCTCTTTCCAAACGAATTTAAGAAAGCTTCAAGACAACCCTCTTTGGACCCAATTTTATTTATTCTAATGCGGTCTCTTTCTATCTAAATAAGGAACATTAAAGGCGAAAAGGTTCAAACATTGGCTAATGGAAAGTAGGTAGAAAAAATATTCTCATTTAATCGAAATATTTACCGTTTATGGCAAATTCAATGACTCTGAAAATTTTCCAATTTCCATGTGTACTTGACTTTTAAACCATCCACACACGTTCCTTATTTTGTACTTATACTGCATGTTGTACAGCAAATCGTAACGTCTATGGGTTCGGTTATCGAAGATAATCAAATTCTTACAACTTTTAGTTGTCTCAAGAGCAACTACGCATGGTCAGAGGCGTGTCAACCCGATTTGAGGATCCACTCAGTAAAGAATTGAGGATGAATTTCAAAAAAGCGCCAGAGATGCTAATTTCATAGATTTGGATTAAAATTATTGGATGAAAAATATTGAAAATCCTTAATTAAATAATTTTTAGTACACTCAGATCAGTGTTGCCAATATTTCGGAGCAAATTTTCGCTTCAAGGACTTTCGGAAAGTCATTTTTAACCACAGTGCACTGTTGCCAGTTTAGAGGAATCGCTTCAAAAAATAAAAGACATTTATGATCGCTAGTGGAGTCCAAGGATAATAGATTATAAGGGTACGACAATCAGAGTTCAAAATTTAATTCTTCTGCGCATGTACACTTGTGACGTAGCGTTAAAAGCATTCCGATTGGTTGAAATTATTGAAAATTTTTGACAGATGAAAATTTTCAAGACGAAAAATTTAAATTCAAGAATTTATGTGTTTACAGCGTTGCCACTGACGTTCGAAAAACGTACTACCAATTTGAAACTTTCACAAAAATTGGTTTTTACATACTTGCATCGTCCTTAAAATAAGATATTCTTGTAAAATGATCAATTAAAAAAAAGAAAATTTAATAACTTGAACTAAATTTTACAAAAATGTTTTAAAAACTTTACGCAACTTTGTGGCAGCACCAGCAAAAAAAAAAAAAAAAAACGTCACAAGTGCTCGGATAAAAGTAAAATCTGCGCAAATCGTTATCTTATATTCTATCATTCTTGGTGGAGTCTAAGGGCAGATAAGTGGTCAGGGAACGTATTGTGGGACCAAGTTTTGGTTTTTAGAAGATTTCAAAAATAAATTTTTGAAATTTTGGCCTTCTTTTGAGACATTCAGCGGAATATTCACGTAAAAATCTGGCAACAATGCTTTCAATCCATTTTCTATTGGAAAATTTATGCGAAAAAATTTTTTTTCAAAATTTTTTGAAGAGTTTTTACGACAAAACGAAATCCAAAAAGTCCCCAAAAAATCGCATAAAATTCCTCAAAATTAAATGAATTCTTCAAATTTTTCTTTTATTTATTTTATTTATTTTTTTTAATTAATGTCAAAAAGTCACCAAAAACACGATAAACTACTCAAAAATGAAGGAATTCATGCAGCTTTGAAAATGCCTTTCCAACTTTTCTCATCGGAAATTTTCATATAAATTTTGACAGTTCAATGACAAATTTCTGGATTCGTAAAGTTTCCGAATCTGAATGAATCCCATTGTTAAATGATACGAAATCTTCGAAAATTTAAATATGAAAACAAAATCTCAACAGAAGCAGTACTTTTCGAATCCCATCGCTCCTATTGCTATTCGGGCCCATAGGCCATACTGCTGAACACGTCACTGCACAATTATGATGGATATGAAAACTTTTCCTTATCTCCACATATGATTCGTAAGTGCATGAAAATGCATAACTTTTGAAATTCCAATTAGGCATCCTCTTCTCTTCCTACGTTCGTCTATCACAAAATTCTCTCTAATGAAAGCCTATTTATTGAATTTCATTTGCAGGACAAGCTGCCGTAAGAAGGCCACTAGTGTACAACTATCTTCAAGCGCATCATCCATTTTATAGAGCAAGAAAATAGGAAATAAATTTACCAATTTTAGTTTAATATTGCGTTTCTCGTCGAATTAATCTCTTCAATCAATTAGAAACGTTGCAGCTTTGAGAGCCAAATTCAAATTTTATAAGTTTTCAGTTTTCGAGAGCAATTAAAATGTGACTAAGTTTGATATTCAAATTGTTTCGAAGGATCAAACGAGTGCTAGATAAATTTGTCGATTTTTAGTGCGTAAGCAAAATAAATTTTAAGGTCGATTAGTATTTAATTAATTAATAATTAAATTGTTTTATTTATTTATGTTTATTCATTTAATTACTCGTATGAATTTAAGCTTGTTCTCTATTGTTAAATTGTTTTAATTTAATCGCCTAAGCTTAACACACACACAATACCTAGACTTTTAATTTGATGGAAAAAGCAATGAGACGTAAAGTGCTCCGAAAAATTAAAAAAAAAAATTAAATAATAAATAAATAATTAAATAAAAATTCTGAAGAAAAATGCAATAAATGCGAAAATTTTCCAAAAAAAAAATTGCTTTTATTTCTCTTAAACTTAACATAGCTTACCCATGACAACCTTTTACCAATTTATAAATTAAATAAATAATAAATTCTAATAAATTAAAGTACATAAATTAAATTAAATATTCTTTGTGGCGAGTGGCAAATAAATCCGATTCAGAAGTCCTAGAAAACTCTAAAAAATCTTAGCTCTTCAATTCCCAGTGCCGTCTGCAGGTGACAGTGGTTAAAATACAAATTTTTTGAAGAATTATTGAAATTTTCATCAAGCATTCTTTGATTTATTTATATCAAGCCATCAGCTTTCAAGCTGTGTGCCAAAATTCTCAGAAGCTTTATAATTTGGTTGAACTTAAGAAGTAAACTCTTTAGGCACTCCAAAGGCGCTGATGAGTCACATCATATATGCCCGTATTCCGCCAGTGTAGATGCCTCCTGCGGCTTAATTTCATATATTTTCTAATATTATTTTTTTTTAATTTTTTTCTGGCAACCCAAAACCAATCGCAATATGCAACTTTTTTATTTTTTTTTAGGTGAATCTTATAATGGAAAAAAAATAGGTTCAAAATTTTCAAATAATTTCGATGTACATATGGGTATTTCCAGAAAAAATAAATTTTTGTCACGTCCGAGCATATCTAATTGCCTTTCTGATCAGCATAAAATTTTGATAAGTATAAAAGTCCGGAAGAGCTGCGCGATAATAGTTAGAAACAAAATTACCATTTTCCGCATTCTTCAATTCGGGACTTAAAATTGCTAAAGTAACTGTCACGTCCGTTTGGAAATACCCATATCGTCCCCTCAGAAAACGACTGTCGTATGTCCCATAAGAAATGTTACATGCGACATACGACAGTAATTTTCTGAGGGGACGATATGCTGTGTCACTTGAAGGTACCCTTTCGATAAAAATAAAATTTAATTTTGATATTATTTTATTTATTTCTTTCTCTCCCAAAAAATCATTCTATATCAATTTTGTGAAAAACGATCCAATTCGTCCTCAGACATGGGAATGGAAGAGTTCAAGCAACTTTATTTGTTGTTGTTCATTTTGTTCAATTAAAATTTATATGAAACGAAAGTCAAGTATGGGTTAATATGAACATTTAGTCTGAATAAATTAAATTGAATTTATAAATATTTAAATTATTTTCCGCTCAACTCCTCGAGTTGGCATGAATGGAATAAGGAATTCATTAGAAGAGGTAGATGCGAAAGCACACAAGAAAATAAGAAGCAATGAATTCAAGAAGCCGGAAAATTGCAGAGAAAGTTAAGTAAATGCATTTAACAATAACAACACACGCAATTACAAGAAACAATGAGAAGCATTGAGAGGAAAAGAAAACGAGATGAAGAGAGTTAAGCGTTCAAGTGGAAAAGTATCCCATAGCCCGAAGAAATGAGTTGGGGTAAAGTTGAGTAGCGAGAGATGAAATCTACATAAATGCAGGCATAAAGAGGGTCTTTTTTGATTTTCTTCATTTGTTTGTTTGTTTTTTTGTTAAATTCATTTAGTTGCATTCGAGTCGATCGGCTGTTGTGCCGAATATGCCATCTCTTGAGCGATCAATTGTGCTGGCACATCGGCCATACCTTCGATGAAACCATCCAAAGCACGCGCCCAACCAGAACTGTACGAATCGTGATGCGGGATTTCGACGACATGCTTCTTCTGCGATAATAATTTCTTCAATGCAATTATCACCGAGAGTAATAATGCGATTTTCGATATTATCAACGCCTTGCCGGCAAGAACGAAGAGACCCTTCAATAGTATTGCACCAATGACCCCAGCCTTTGCTGCCATCAGCATTAGCAGCGGTCCCATATTCTTCATTTTGCCTCGTCCCTCTTCGATGGCATTGGCCGGACTAATTGAAACACCGAAATTGAGATTTCCCTTCGGTTCGGTTGTTATTGTAAAATCGGCATTTTCCGAGAATTTGTAACGCAACATACGCGACCGTACGAAATTCCATAGTTTTCCAGCAATCAGAAGACCAACGGTTTCATCATCGGAATTTAATGAGCGTGCAAGGAGAATATCATCGTCAGGGTCGTCGTCCAACGGATCGGTTACGTCTCTGCAAATAAAAAAAATATGGGGTTATAATGGCATTTTTTTTTCCTACCATTGTTCAGACAGAGAGAGAGAGAGAGAGGAAGGGGGTGAATCTTCGAAACGAATTCCTCGAGGGCAAAGACTTGGGAATTTATCACATGGAATCATTGCGAAATAATGATTTTGATTTAAATATGATATCCTGAAAATATATTACATGACATCCTGAATTTTTTATTATTCTGAGACATATGCTAAAAAAAATTATACGCATCAAATGTGTGCGTGAAGGCGTCTGCGAATGAAATATGATAGACTGATGAGATGGTGGTTGCGAACAGTGGATGCCGTTGTAATAATGGCAGAAAATTATTATTTTTTTTTTGTTTTGTTGTACCATGTAAACTCGATTTACTGTGGGGATATAAGAATATAACTTTTGTTTCACATTCATTAGGACCTGTAACGAGAACTCAACAGATGGCCGTCAATGACCGTTTATGGGACGATAAATTTTAGAGGTTTTACTGTATTAAAGTGAGGCTTAAATATTTTTTTGCAGTTTGCTTAAATATGGGATATGAACGTGAAAAATATGACCACCTCATTCTGCACTTAACCAACATTAAGTATTTTATAATGTACTGAATTTGAGAATGAAATTGTTATTTTTTTAATATTTTCGCAGAGAAAATTAAGCAAGAGACCGCACAGTGGCTAGGCTTCATACATTTCTTGATAAAAAGTTTAATGAGTACTTCAAGAATAGTGAGCCCTGCTATGAAGCTTTATTTTAATGGAATTAAGAAAAAAATGAAGTTTAATAAAAATAAGCAACGACAACCTACCACCCCAATGCCACCCAAAACGATTTATCCATACACTGAGCGAACTTTACCATTATTTTTTTTTAAAAGGGCGCATTGTTATTCACAGTCCTTTTGATTTTCGAGCAGAACGAAAATTTCAAAAGAAAAATGGTTGAGTCAACAAGATTTTTGGTTGATTTAAAAGGAAATATGTTTAATTACATTTCTTTTCGTTTGGTATAATTCTCATTTGGTTTATAAAAGAGGACATATAAGATATGTATTCATCTTAGAACTTTTTAAGCATTGCGAAAGCAGTCCCACGACAACAGAGTGACAAAATCGGATGAAGTCCATCCGATGGCTATTTTTTGGGGTTATGTTAGGCAGAGGGCTCGGTGGCCATTTGCTTTGAACGTTAATTAAATTTGTTTTGACATTTTCTTCTTTTATGGGTATTTTAGAAATTTTTTTTATTTTAAAAATTATCTTGTCATTTCAATTACGTCCGTGTTTGGTTCAACAATTTAAATTTAAATCCATTTTTGAAAATTTTTCATGTCAATTCAACCTGAAATATGGTTGATTCAAAAGGAAAATCTTTATTTTTTTCAACAAGAAAAATTGTTAAATTAAAAATTTTCCTTGTTGAAGTCGTTTTGTATGTTTTTCCTTTTGATTTAACCAGTTTTCTGGTTGATTTTTTTCTCTGTGTATAAATTTTTTCCCTTTCTTAAGAATTTTTTGTAACTTTGGACACAGCTTACTATCGACAGGGCAAAACGATCTTGATGGTTTCATCAACGTCGGCCACGCACACCATTCATGACTGTCATAACAATCGCTTACCCTAAAAGTATACTGTTGAAATTTTTTGAAATTTCTATTGCGATTATCCTGGATCTTTTTTCCAAAAGGGTCTTCGCCGTGCGCGGATTTTGAATTTTTGTTGATTTTTCGATAGATGGCATCACTAAAAACACTGTAGGGACAACTTTTTAGTGTTCTATTTTGAAAAGTCCTTGAGGTATCCTTGAAAAAACTTTTTTTAGTAATCCTTTTTTTTTTAAATTTTATATCTCAAAAATAATTAAGATAGGAAGATGAAACAAACGTTGGCAATTGCTAATATAACACGGAATCTAAAAAAAAAATTTTTTAATTTTTACACTGAGAAAAATTTTTCACAAAACTAAAAATTTTAATTTTTTTTTTTTTCAGTGTAGGTATTCCTAGTTTGACGACACTCTAAAAATATTTTTTTTAAATACCTCTAAGTATTTGCTTTCATTAAAAAAAAAATTCATTCTAATTGGATAGAACAACAGAGAGATTTTCAAAAAAATGCAAGTGCACCTTGTGTATGCTCCTAGTACTAATATCCAGTACAAATGTGCGGCATGTATTAATTACAAAAATATGTTTAAAAAAAAAGTTCATGCACTTCCCTCATTTCGATAATCTTCTACAAAACTGCATCAATATTTTTTTCAAATAAATTTGTCGAAAAGCTGACTTCTTGCCGCCAAAAAACCACTGTAGACCTCAAGGAAGTTGTCCAAAAAAGTCAAGATTGCTTCAAAATATTGCCTCGGAAGCATTGAAAGCGCAACGTCCAATTCTGTTTCCATACTTTCAGGCAACGTTTTCTGAAATCGTTCGAATGTTCCGTGTTTTAGTTTATTTTTTTAGATTTTTTTATTTTATTTATTTTTTTTACACCATAACCGATAGCCTTAAATCTGAGAACTGACCCTTTAAATTGAAATAAATCGTGTTAAAATGTCAGAAAACAACTCAAAGTGGCAAAGGGCGCCATCGCAGCATCTCAAAGCGAATGCAAAGTCTAAACCTTATCAACCGAAATCTTAAAATAAATCAGCCAAAGTTCATCGCCGACCTTTTTCTTTATACATACATACATATTAACAATCGAGTTTTGTTGGATATCAAAAAGGAATGCTGTCACTTGACTTGACTTCCTTCCTTTGGAAAGAAAAAAATTTCACAAAAAAGTTTCCTTTAAAGAAAACAAACAAAAAAGTGTCCTTCGCATAACTTACCTATTTTGTGTTATTTTAATGTTTTCATTGATATCGATGGAGGACTTCTTAAATATTCGATTCATGTACACAATTAATTTAAGCATCATACAGGCGTGATTATCCCTTAGGCTACATTTCGTGTTCAACTTTCGTAGAAGTCCTTCTTCCAATTGATTGCGATTGACTGCTGGAATCTATTAGCATATCAATTTGTTGCAAAGGAAGAGAAGAAAAAAAAAAAAAGATGGATAAGACTGAGAAGAGAAAGGAGGTAGTAGGTACATAATAAATATAATAAAGTCGAATATATCGAACGTGATATTACAAGTTTGTTTCGTTTAATATGCTCGTGTCTGATTCTTTGATAAGGGGAAAGGGGAAACAAACATGATTTTCGATCCATGGAGTATTTCGTTGTGAAAGACTTTGATTGACTGCCTGCGATGTTCCATTTAAATTTGTTTGTTGAAGAAAATTTTAAAATAACAGGCGTACTTTTAGGTGTAGAGATTAGTTGTATTGTGAATAAGGATTGCTATGGTAAAATAATATCAGATCCTAGCAAGTGTTTTTATTGGTCTTGAGGCGGTTTTTACGGTCATATGAGGGAATAACTTTAGTCCTTCAGGAATTCCAAATTTTCTTACGTCGATACCTAAGATTTTAGAACTTTTAAGGTTTTTCCAATTCGACTTGATCCTGTCTTCTATATGAGAAAAATATGTACATACGCATTATAAGTAAGAGGTTACTATCGATAAAGTTTGAAAAAGGGGTCTTCCCTTAAACGTGTTTTTTTCCTCGAAATCCTCAAAAACTCGTAAATCAAGAAGGCTTAGAAAATAATGAACGAAGTTTTGTATGGAAAATTTTACTCTTTTCAGCTCTTTCGATCTTTTCACGTTTAAGGGAAGACCCCTAAAGACTTAAAAATAATATTCTCAAAGGAAATTTCTGGCTTTTCCATATGAAAGAAATTATGGGTATTCATTCAGAGCTCGAACTTAGTGAACTTTGAGAACTTTTTAAACAGCCGTCAAAGCTTCCATGTATTTTGACAGTTAACGCAAAGAAGTTCTCAGAGTTTACTCCTTCGAGGGTTCTGAATGAATTCCCATATTAATTTCGATTTCTTCCTTATTTTTTCGAATTAAACAAGGATGTTAAAAACGATTTTTAAACCTGCAGGTGTAGGTATTTTTTAAAATCAAATTTTATGAACTTGTTTTCGCTGATCTTGGGCTTTTTCTGATGAACTTTGAAACCTTTCTCAATGGTTAAAAAAAAAAATAGAAATAAAAACAAAAACCATTTGCAGTGAAATTTTGTTTCGGTTTCCTCATAATTTCGAAGAAACTGTTATTCCACTAAATTGGGATTCAGTCTCAAAAGGATCCACTTGAATATTAATTGCTTTTTTTTGAGTTTTCCCGTTCAAGTTTTTATCAAAAGTAATTTTTTTATTGATTTTTTTGCGACGCAAAACTTCGATTCACTCATCGGTTCCAGTTTCATTTGCTCGTATTTATTTTATCGAGCATAAAACATGTCCCAATTTTGAAAAGGACACGGACACAAAGTCCTTCATCCATTAACAGTCTCTCAGTTTTTTTTTTAAAGTATTTAAAAGTATATTTTGCCATGCTAACGGTACGACACGCCACGATTCTGTAATAATTACTATGACCTTCAGACTTTCGAGCAACGAACTCATTTATTTTTATTTTCTATTTATTTTTTTTTGTACAATATTTTTTTTAAATTTTTTAAATATAATTTTTTTTTGTTTTTCTTTGGGATGTAATTACCGCATTTTCATTGGTGTTAATAGCGGGTGTGGCATAAGCTGCAAGGACGAAGGTTAAGGCAAAGAAAGAAGTAACAATTGTTTTCATCGTTTTTGCTTCTTTATTGCGAATCCTCCATCAATTATTATGAAAATTTTATTTGAATTTTTTCGGCGCTTTGTTGCTTTTTGGGGTTTCTTCTTCGCCTTCGTCGTGATGTTATCCTTTTTGGACGCGCGACACTTTTTCACATTTCACTTAAACAACAAAGGTATTTTTTTTTTTAGGTAACAATTCCACTCTTGACTGAACGTGATGACATTGTCGTGTGATATTTGAAAGCCTAATGCGAATTTTCCGCCTCTGATTATCAATTTATATGAACGAATGAAAAGCCTTTCGACGCTATTATATTATCTTTTTGCATTGGCCTTACGGTGGTGGTAAAAAACTGTGCTGACATTGATGATGCCAACGACTCTATTCGCAAAACTGGAAGAGCAGAGAATCCAGTCTAACAAAAGTCGTTTGGCAATGATACTAGTTTAGATAGCAAATGCAGAAACAACATCAACAAAAATACAAGAAAAAGAGACAGTTAACTGCAAAACACTGTCGTCGTCCCCCCATTGGAGCAATGTTTTCATGGCTTAGATTTTCCAGTGAACCTAGTGCAACAGTTTTCAAATCTCGCCAAAAAAAAAATTAAAAAAAAAATACAATCCCCACAAAAGCAACGAAACCAACAAGAAGCATGTTCAACTGAAATCCCATGTCGTCTCGAAGTAACGAATATTTATGTTTGCATGTAGTACATACCCATATAAATGTGGTTTGCTGCAACTTGTTTGTCAAGTTCAAGGAGCCCGCCTTAATATCGTCTTAACTCTCGTTAAATGTTTGTTGCTTTCTTTCCATCAGCTCCCACAGTAATAAATACTGGTAACTTATTTCAAAGAATGCTCTAGATTTGCGTGTTCTTTTGTCTTTCATCATTTTTTTTCGTTGTTCTTATTAAAATTTTCTATTGTTATGGAACAATAGAGATTCTTTGAAATTGTTAACTTCTTCTTAGAATTTTCAGTTGGAAAGTTCCCAATACTCGGTTAAGCGTTCAAAAATAAATCCTTCTTTTTCGAAGACTTATTTTTTTCTTTTTATTCTCTTTATTGGCCTCGTTAAGCCTTGTTCTAATGTGATTGCAGGGGAAAAATAAAAATAAATACGCAATCCGATCGCCACCTTTTCAAGTGTGAGTGTTACATTTTCTATTATAAGCTTATATCTATTTTTTTTTTGCGTTACCGCTTGGGGGAAATTGTAAGCCTTCGAAAGTCCGCTTTCTATAAGAAAATGTGGTCCAGTCTAGTTCACTGTCAAATAACTTAGTCAGCTAAAGTGTGATGAAGGCTGGTTTTTTTTTTTTGCTTGCATTTTATTGCATGTTTTTAGGCAATCACGAGCTTTTCTTTATTATGGCTTGTGCGTCTGTTGACGCCTTTATCTATCATTAAAGAAATTGTTGTTTTATAGAAGATTGTTTGTTATTTTTTGTTAAATTGTTGATTATTTTCTTGCCTCTTATGGTTGATAGTGCTAATTTCCAGTGCCTCGTCCTCATGGTGCTCAACATCGAATCGTTTCGAATTGAAGCGACTGGCTGCACATTTCATCAAACTTTAATTGCTTACAGCTTTTCAGTTTTTAAAGCGGCTTTGATCATTTCAAAGATATGTGTCGACGTTCATAGCATGCCAATAGCAAACGACGCTTTTCATTTTCTTCTTTTCACTTTTCTCTTCACTTTTCTTTAACGGTGCAATTTTCTTTTTTGCAAAGAAGTAGGTAAATTAACTACGAATCATATGAAGCGGAGCGTACACAGTCGGAGTGGTTGCGTGCTGGGAATTGCACTGCGGTTGGTGGCAGCTACTGTTGAAGATGTTTAAAAAATTCAACTGTTAATATTTTGTGACACCTTATAATGTGATTGCGTCTTAATTAATTGTTGTTTTTATCGAGAAACATTTGGACATTCAAATGACGCATTCCGATTGGGATTGTGAGCCCTCAAAATGAGCTCGTGCGATTTACATAGGTGGGTCCGAAATCGGTGGATAAAAAAGTCATATATGACTTCTTCTGAAATCATGTTTGACTCTTATTTCCTCATTTACATGAGACATTTATGCTTCTTCAGTTAGCACAATCTTTCTGATGTCGAAAAAAACCATCAAAAACCGAAAATTCCACAAGTTTTGTTCCTTAACTGTTTTTTTTTTTTTTTTGTAATTTCCCTTTGGCTCGCGCTGTAATTTTGTTATTTAAATTTCTAATCATAGGTTCGTCCGTCGTTATCTTCGTTGCCGATGCGACGATATGGATTTTCTTTGATAAAATTTTAATCATTTCCTCCTTTTTCGGAGACTCCTATACCAAATGAAAAAATTTCGGAGCAGTTTCCAAGTCTGAATCTTAAAGTTCGTAAACAAAATCGGTCTCTTTCGGAGTCATATTTCCAAGCCCCATAATTTTTAAAAGTGAGTCGGAATTATTTCGGAGTCGCTATATTAGAGTCTCATATTATCTCAAAAAGTCGGATTTAATTCGGAGTCGTATTTCTGACGTTTAATTTTTGAAACACTGTCGGCTCATTTCGGAGTCATATTTCTGAGCATCTACTTGGTACAAAAGTTAGGATTAGTTTCGGAGTCAAAGATCTAAATTTCAATTTTCTTAAAAGAACTTGTTACCTATTTCGGAGTCATATTTCTGAGTTTAACTTTTTTAAAACACTGTCGGACTCATTTCGGAGTCATATTTCCAAGCCCCTTATTTGTAGAAGTGAGTCGGAATTATTTCGGAGTCGTATATCAGAGTCTAATATTTCCCATAAAATCAGATTCATTTCGGCGTCAAATTATTGAGCATCTACTTGGTACAAAAGTTAGGATTAGTTTCGGAGTCAAAGATCTAAGTTTCGATTTTCTTAAAAGAACTTGTTTACCTATTTCGGAGTCATATTTCTGAGTTTAACTTTTTTGAAACACTGTCGGTCTCATTTAGGAGTCAGTTTTTGAGCCTCATACCTGGTACAAATGTTCAAATTAGTTTCGGAGTCAAAGATCTGAAATTCACTACTCCTAAAAGAACTTTCTTACATATTTCGGAGTCATAATTCTGACTCAAATTTCGATTTAAAAAAAATTTTCATTTTTCGGAGTCCGGTTTCTATGCCTCTTGTTTTGAAAAAGTGAGTTGGAATTATTTCGGAGTCATAGAGGTATCAGAGTCTCATTTCGTAAGAAGATTTCTCGTTTCGGAGTCGTTGTTCTGAGTTTCATTTTTCTTAAATACATGTTTTTTTTTCATATTTTGGAGTCATATTTCGGAGTCTTTTTGTTTTTTGAAAAACTTGGATTATTTTCGGACTCAATCTCTGAAACACTCCGAAAATATTTTCTGCGCCATGGCTTAAAATGAAATTTTGCAGTAACAATTTTTCAAAATATCCAAAATATTTAAGGTTTTTGATAGATGAGTCTTATTTCACTTAACTTATTTCACTTTTTTTTTTTTTTTTTTTGTAGACCACCCGCATCCCCTAAGAGATGCCACCATCCAAAAGTCTTATATAAAATATAATATTAGCACTCAGAACTAACGAAGCAACACAAATTTCAAAGAGCAAAGAGGTCACACCAATTGAACCTTCTTAAAAGTTTCCTCAAAGACTCTACAGTGTTTCTTCAAAAGCGATCAAATAATTTCGTGGAAAATCGGAAACCACAACAACCACGAAGCGAACAAAAACTAGTTTCAACAAACTCAAGCAATTTCCTTGTAGACTTCACGCAACATAAGCATTTCAACGGTGCAATCGAGTAACCTACTCGTACAATTGCCCTTCACCTCTTTGCAGGAATATTTATCAAAATAATTTCCAGCATTTCTTTTCAAGGACTATTACTAAGAACTGCAGACTTCAGTTTATTCATAGCACTTTGAAAATCTAATTTTTGAGTGAAAGAGAGTGCAACATTTTTTTTTTTAAATATTTATTTTAATAAATAAATTGTTTCTAAGTCAGCTTTAAATAAATTTTCAACAAAACTTTAACAAAACCCAATAACAGTGGACAATCAATGAATTCGATTTAAATAGTTGTGATTGATGGCATCATAATAACTGACGATGATAACTCGTTTAGCTCTTTTGCGTTTGTGCACTCTGAATATCCTTTCCGGCATTCCGTCCATAGTAGCCAGAATATGCTGCATCATGGCCATCACCGAAGCTAACACCATTTTCATTTGTCTGATAGTTTTTGCTATAGTAATCCGTATATGGTTTTGAAAACGCCGGATCCTGTCTGTAGTATGGACTGTTGGCATTCTCGAAATGATCATGATGATGATAGTATGTCGCCGAACCGATACCTTGTGGTGAATATTCCGGAATTGGATTCTTGAACAGTCCGCCAAAGCCACCGAAACCACCACCACCAGGCGGCCGGCAGAGTTTGAAGTAAGCAAACAATCCTGGCAATATAATAGCAGCTAAGCTAAGGATTTTCTTCAATCCAGCAATGCCCAGAATGAAGGGCAGGAAGAGCAACAATTTCAATTTGAATATTTTAAGAATGAGCAACATTGGAATTATCATCTTTTTCAACTTCTTGCGAGCTGTAGAGAAATGGGGAAAGAAATCTCATTATTCCAAATCGAAAAGATAGAAAGGATATGAAACATACTAAAAACTGGTGCATGCTTATCCTCGATAATGTCCAATTCACTATCGATTTCATTGCCAATGAAACGTGCATCATAGCGCCCGGCCTCGGTAAGCTCTTCGGGTATTTCGATTTCGAGTGCTGTCGATTTAAGGAATCTCTCTGCCCTACGGAGTGCATATTTCATCAATTGATCCCAATCGCTATCACCGTTCGTCGGCTCCTCAGAGTAGTCGAATGGTTCTTGCAACAAAGAACGTTGTTGCTGCTCTGGCAAACGTACGACACGCGCAAAATCTGACAGACTATTAAGAAAAAGATCAAAAAAAAATTCATCAATTAAATCCATCGACTAATTGATCCATTATCTCGGACTGACCTGTACTGATCTCTGAAGAAAATCTCATCGAAGGTATTCAATGCTTGCCTTTTAAAGCATTCCGATAAATCTCCACTCAGACAATTCGAATTGGAACGCGCCAAATAGGGATCGTTGTCCTGACCCAGACCGAATATGCTCAAAATCGAAGAACGGCCACGCTCTTGACTAAATCCATTCGGAGATGCCTGTTGCTGCTGCTGTTGTTGTTGGTGCTGCTGCTGCTGGTGATACTGTTGCTGTTGCTGTTGCTGTTGCGTTTGCTGGAAAATTTGTTGAACATTTTGTTGCGATTGTTGTTGTTGGTGGTGTTGGACTGTTGGCTGCTGATCGGGCAGTCGTAAGGCTTCGCCGGCAACATGGCAAGCTGGCAAAAGTAATGAAGTTACAACAATTAAGCCGCCAAAACAGAGAGCTCGAAAGTCCATTGCTAAAATGAGAGAAAATCGAATTAAAATAAAAATTTACTAAATTTTCAAATATTTTATTACAAATTTCTCCCATAAGAGAAACGCACACACACACACAAACACGCATGCGCGCACTCTTTTCACTAAGGCAAAAAAAATAAAAAATAAAATAAAAAAGACTTTTTTAATGGATTTCCGATTTGACGCGCCGTTTTGCGAACGACAACGGCCAAGATAGCAAACAATCTCAATTTAATGGTGTGTACGTTGAGCTGTGTAAACCGGTGTAAAGCTTGTTTTGTTCGTCGTTGTTCATTTGAAAATTGAGCAACGTTCAAGCAGTCAGTCCGCCCGATGGTCTCGATGGTGTGTTTTCTCCTGCCTTCGGCGAAGCTAATCGGCGTGGAGTCAGTCTCACTCTCCTCAACCTTGACTTGTTTTATTTTTTGGTCGACCGCAGCGCAGCGCAGCTTTCGAGTGAAATATAAAATTTGTTGTTTTTCTTCGTATTGTTGTTATTTTAATTCTCTTGTTGCCCCTTGATTATTGCTGCGTTTGCTTTTAATAGCGATTCGATTGCTGCTGCATTTGCTGCTTCAATAGTTGCAGTTGCTCCTTTCAAGCAAAGCATTACCAATCGATATTTACTTCGGTTTAACCGCTGCTGCTGCTGGTGCTGTTGTTGCTCAACATGTTTTCTCTGCGTGGTTTCTTTTCCGATAGAGATTGAATGCCTGACACACTTTCTTCACCGCACAGTGTGTGGAGTGTGTGGAATATCGAAATAACGAATTTAAAAACAACAACAAAAAAATATAAAAAATTCCATCCGGCAGCTACAGGTAACGATATGCACGTCGCAGCATTTTAGACGACTGGCAATGGTGCAGTTGAGTCAAAGATTGGCAATGATGGGGAGCAATGCATGGGATAATTCTAAAGAGAATTTTTTGGGTCTTTGAATTTTTAACCCTTTATAGCATGGTTTTTGACAAGAAAAAATAACCTACTTTTTTGCTCAAAGCAATATAATTACACAGAACTACTTTTGAAGCCTTAATAAAGTCCCAAAGGCCATAGTCAGTCTCTGTTCCGTAGTTGGCTGAGATGCCAATTTACGAAGCGAGAGGCTCTGGGTTCAACTCCCCAGCTCAGGTGCTGGATTTTTGTGTCGGTTTTACTGATTCTGTTTTTCTTTCCATTTACTATACAAACACAAATTTTTGAATTTTTTAAATACATCATGCTGTAAAGGGTTAACAAAACCATTTACAAAGAACTTTTTAAAATTGATTAACATTTCATGCAGTAAAGGGTTAATAAGACCTTCTGCTAAGAAAAACATTTGCCCCACATATATAATTTACCATGCAGTAGAGGGTTAACAAATCAATTTGCTGCGCAAAAAAACGTATTCCATATTTTTTTTAATATCAAGCAGTAAAGGGTTAATAAAACCATTTACAGTCAAAATTTTTCCAAAATGTTTTTAAAATTTTATGCAGTAAAGGGTTAATAACACCCTTTACAGCGAAAAAATTTTTACCACTTATTTAATATATCATGCAGTAAAGGGTTAATAAACTCTTGACTGCGAAAAAAATTTTTCTCATAATTTTTTTTTAAATATTATGCACACAAGGGTTAAGAACACAAATTGCTACTCAAATTTTTCCAAAATTTTTTTAAAATTTTATGCAAGTAAAGGTTAGAAAAACATTTCATCACAATATAATTCCATGCAGTAAAGGGTTATAAACCAATTTGCTGCGCAAAAAATTGATTCCATATATTTTTCATACAAGCAAAGGGTATATGAAAATGTGCAAATATTTTCCCAAAATTTTTTAAATATTTTATGCAGTAATAGGGAACACCTTAGCGAAAATTATTTTTCATTATTAATATCACGTGCAGTAAAGGGTTAATAAAACTCTTGACTGCGAAAAAAATTTTTCTCATAATTTTTTTTTAATATTATGCACACAAGGGTTAAGAACACGAAAAATGCTACTCATCAGGGAGAAATTTTGAATTTCGTGAAGAAAGAAAAACACCCATTTCGAATACAATATTGTGGTTTTCAATAAAGTTTTCCACATTTTCAATTGTTGTTATTTTCACTGAACACAACGAGATATACAAATGTGCAAATATTTTCCCCAAATCATAAAAATTTAACAGAAATAGGGGCGAAAATTATTTTTCAAATTAACTTCAGCGTAGCTTCGAGGAGATGAATGAATAAAATTTTTTATTATGTGAAAAAAAAAAATAATAAAGCGAATAAATTGGTACAATAAAAAGTTATGAGACATTTGTCACAAGGTCAGCCATTCAATCCGATATCTACAATATGTATCATTTTTTTTTTTGTATATTACGATTGGCAGAAGCATAAAATGCCCTATTGGGGTATTCATTTGAAATGTGTGTTCATAGAGAGCAAAAATGAACTTTTTTATGCAATATCCACCGTGGTGATGTTTTTTCTTTCTTTCTTCTTCACAAACTGTTTGTGAAAGCCATCAGAAAAAGTTGAGGTCATGACATAATGAGACCGAAAATAATGATTTGGGTGTATGAAATACAGTTCAATCTCGCAATCTCAATTGGTCACATTTTTTATTTTTTATTTTTTTGGTAGTATTGAATTCATTTGAAGAAGTTCGTTCATAGAGAAAAATTTCCTAACTCGATATTTCAATTTGCAAAAATAACCAATTACTCTCGAACTACTCCGCGACTAGTCACAAAAATATCAGGACTACTCACTCTCTATTTGCCAATCAATAGTTTAAACTGTCTTTTCCAACATTGAGCTGTCATTTAAAAATAACCACTCCCACATTTAACTGCTCCACGAGTAACTAGACCTACTGTGGTCAATTAGAGGTCAATTGTCCCATATGCAACAGTTGGTCTAATTTCTTCTTCTATTTAACTATCTTCTATTTAAGTATCCCTGTCTATCCCGGAATCCGCAAAACGCGACCAGTTCCTCAATTTTGCTCTGTCGGTTGCATCATCCGAGGTAAGTCCTACCGCCTCTAGGTCCCATTTTATTGTGTCCATCCAGCGCTGTTTCGGACGCCCCCGTTTTCTGCAACCTTGGATTTCCAGTGCGTAGCCTTTCTTTGCCAAAGTCTCCTCATTTGCTCTCAGGACGTGTCCATACCAGCGTAGCCTTGCTTCCCGCATTTTCTCAATAATTGGCGCAACTCCATAGCAATTTCGGATGTCTACGTTTGGAACATGATCAAGACGAGTGAGTCCGGATATCCAGCGAATCAGTTGGTCTAATATTTTAACTACACTTCTTCTAGACTACTTGTTGCTACTCAAGGTCTAGGTATTTCCAAAATAGGTATATGTTTTTCGACGAGTCATATTTCTGGTAGCCTCAGAGTTCGGGTTTTTAGTAAGTTGACCTCTTCATTCCTAAAGCGAGCATAGATTATTTATAGGTACATATACATATTTATGGGAGATAATTTTATTATTTTAAAAAGATCGATATTGCTACTCTAGAACAATCTACAATAAAAGGAGCTTTCTTATACAAATTTTTAACTGAAGTCAGCTTCAATGGTCTTCTCAAGTATTTTGTTTTCTCTTTTTGGAATAAAAAAGTTTTCTTTTTTTAATTTTCCGAGTTTTTATTTTCTGTCCGAATGTTATTTTATTACCAAAAGAAAATATAATCTATATTTCTTTCTATCTTTTTAAATTTTCTTTTGCTTGTATCATATGAAATTATTGTGGTGTCTCATGAATACAGCCAGAAGCAATGATTGTTTCTGTTCCTTTTTTTTATTGTTTTTATACCCGAAACACTCTGTGTCGAGGGTATATTGCGTTTGTGCGATTGTGTGTAACAGCCGGAACCAGTCGAGAAAGATCATACAAAATCTATATAGAAATGATCAGCGTCACCAGGAGATTCGATTTAGCCATGTCCGTCCGTCTGTCCGTCTGTCCGTCCGTCCGTCTGTATGAAGTTTTCTTATCGAAAGAGTTGAGCTATCTTGACGAAATTTGGTTGGGACATGCGTAAGAGCAAGTTTGAGAGTGGCGAAGATCGGACCGTTTTTAGGGTACTTACCTACAGTACAAGGGTCTGTTATGAAAATCAAAAAAAAAACTGCTCTAAAGCCGGAGTGTTTCAAAATATTTTGAGTGAAATTTGACGTTTGAATAAAAGGCATTTAATTTCATTTCCGAAAATTGCAAAAGTGGGCGTGGCAAAATCGAATTTTCATAAAAATATTGAAAAAAAGCAATCAGAATATGGGGCCCTAAATGACCTTTAAAATCTTTAGCCTACCTCGTCTTGATGGAAATTGTCCTGGGGCCTGTTTAAAAAAATGTTCAAAATATGTTTGTGTCGGGTATTGTATGGCCAGACTCGCCTGACTATAACACCCTTACTTGTTTTTTGCTCATTGTTGTTGTTATGTCGCATCTGTGCTTGTACTTTTTGTTACGAACGTTTTATTAACACAATAGCACGCAATTTGTAACTCAATAAAATAAATAAATCAAGGTGCCAGGGAAATACTTCTTTTAATATAAAAATAAATAAAAAACATGCCTACATAAAGCTTCCAGCTATAGGTATTTTATATATAAAGCATGAGTTTATGGTTTTGAATTTCAGTAAGCGATCGGATTTTTGAATGTCAAAAATAAATTAAAAATTACAAAAAAAAACAATTTTGGTACGATTTAAATCAGTCTATGTCATCGTACATTAGCTCTCATTGTACTGGATTAGGTATTCCAAATAGAAAGCTAAAATATGTCCAAATGGAGTTTTCTTCTAATGAAAAATTCTTAACGTTATTTCGAGAGTAGAACTAAGAGGCGAGACTAAGAATTTGGAAACACTGGCATTTAAAGACTTTCCTAAGCATATCCGCTTCTTATGTTTGTTTGCATGAGCCTCGAACGTACATTCATCATGCTGAGGTTACCAGTACAACCATTGAAGAAATTATATTTAGGGAAATACTCTTTGAAAGTATATACATATATGTAATTTCCACTTGGAATCTTCGTTAAAATTGTGGTCCCTTCTGGTCTAGTGATCAGGAACAACTCCCTGACTTATTGGTCTAAAACAGTGATGGCCAAACCTATACGTAAAAATTCATAACTAAGTGTGTGAATGCTAGGAAAATCGGAATTTGGCCGACTCTGGTCAAAAATTTTGGGCTGTCTTTTGGGTCTTTTAAGTACGATTTTGATTATGAAGATGATAACGTTATTGATAATTATTATTATGATGATTTTTATGATAGTAATCACTATGCCGATGATTTTTTTGATGATGTAGTTGATTATGTTGTTGATGACGATTAAGGTGATAATAATTATGATGATGATTATGTTGATAGATTATGATGATAATGCTTATGATAATTATGATCATAATGATGATGATGATGATGTGAATGATGATGAAGATTATGATGATAATAATTATGATGATGATTATGTTAATGATTATGATAATTATGATAATGATGATGATTGGTGAGTATGTTGATGATGATGAATATGATGATGATATGTGATGATGTTTATGATCAGTATGTTGATGATGATGATGATAGTAATTGATGATGATGATGATGTTGATGATGATGATGATATGTTGATGATAATGTTGATGATTTTGATGATGTATGATTATGATGATGATGATGATGATGATGATGATGATGATGAGTATGTTGATGATGATGAATATGATGAATATGTGATGATGTTTATGATCATAGTGATGATGATTATGATGATAAATTTGATGATTATTATTATTATTATTAATATGATAATTATAAGGACTATAATTATTACGAAAGTTATGATGGCTATGATTATTATACATATATGTATGTATGTATATATTTTTTTTTAATGGATGACGATTATTATGATATTCATAAAAGTGACGATAATGATGGCTATGATGATGATCAATGATCATTGATCAAGACCAACCAAAGTCAGCCTCTAACTCTACACAACGCAAAATTCAACACAATTTTTAAACTTTAAATCCAATAATGATTTATTTAATTATTTAAACTCAAGCGAATTTCGCTGAACTTTGTTTTTTGTTTTTGCATCAAAAGTCAACGACATCATCGAACAACTGAACTCATATTGGAATTTTACATTTCTACATACATCAGCTTTTATGTTTTCCCTTACTTTTCTGCTCGCTTTCCATGCAAACTTTTACTTTCAACTTTTGTTCGCGAGCTTCACTCTTGCTCTCGACGGCTTCGGCAGCAAATCATGCGCTGAACTCGCATGCAATATCAGCACAAATATTTCGAAATGTTTGATTTCTTTTCAGCACACATCGATGCGCCTCTATCGGCTGGATCCGTGAAGCTGTAAAGTCTTTGCAGCATGAGACGACGACGGTCTTTCTATAATATTTTTTTTTTTCATTTTTTCTCTTTCCATTTCAACCGAAAAGTTTCTTTGCTTATTTAATTTCTTAGCTCGTGACTCTTTTTCGCCTTCATTCAATGAACTTTAGGCCATTTCTATTTCCATTCGTCGTGGATATTTTCATTGTTGTTTTTACTATTGCCAAAGTTTTTTTTTTTTTTTAAATACACATTTTTATTTTCTTCAACTTTTTGGCGTACTCAATTTGAAGAGCTTTGAAAAATTTCCATAAGCCAAACATTGTTGTGTGGGGGTACTTTTTCAGTCGTTAAATCTTTACTGTCATTACCATAAATTTTTTATTGATTTTCGAATTTATGTATGGCTTTTAACCTTTGGACTTACGTAGATCAATATTGAAATGGGATTTGGGCTTTATTAGCATTTTTCCGCTGATGGCGAAGCCTCATTTGGTTAATGTGGTTTGGGAATTTTTTTTTTTTTTAAGCCTGAGATTTGCTGAATTTTATTTCCACTTCTTTTCAATTATTTGTAGAATCATTTATTCGCTAATTACTGCCATTTGCTTTCGGTCTTTAAATAAAAACCAATGCATTGTTTAAGTGAAAAGGGGAAAAGAACCGGCAAGTCATTTAACCGATTTGTCTCATTCTTTTCAGCGGAAAATTGCCTTTTGATATTTCAAATAATGAAACCGAAATTAAGATCATTATATCGAAGCTTTAAACCCTTCGAGGACCTTTATAAAAGTCATTGAATTATTTAGTCTTATTCGCTTCAGCAATATTAAAGAGGATTTCCGCTTATAAAAAAAAGATTCACGTTCGTGCGCAGCTCAGCAAAATATAAAATACATTTATTCGAAATGTCATTCCATTTTGAAAGCCAGTTCCCTGGAATATCATCATTTGATAATATCAAGCATGGGAGCATATGAAAATCCTAAAAGTATGTTAAAAAAAATATCACGTTACTTTTCCGCTCTGCCAAATCAAACACACTTGCATATTTATTCCAAGAAATCTCCTAAAAGTATACTTTATAAAAAATCATATGCAAGGTAAACGAAATGAAGCAGAAGCAAAGAAAAAAAATTATATGAAAAAATCGATGAACTCAAATGAATGAAAAAAGTACGATTTTTTAATATAAGCAACCCAGTAAACCACATCACTTGCGATGCCTGCCAAAGGGTTAAGCAAAGGCATGCGGCATCATGAAAGGAATTTTTAAATTTTGTTGATTTTTCGATAGGTGTCATCTAAAAACATGTGGAGACTACTTTTTCGATTTGTATTTTGAACGGTCCTTGAAATATCCCTGAAAATCCTTTTTTGTTAAGGCTTTTTTCAAAATTTTATATCTCAACAACCAATTGAGATAGAGAGATGATCTAAGCAGATTCTGTTAGATAATAAAACAAGGAAACTAAAAAAAATTTCTTAATTTTTACACTGAGAAAATTTTTTTCACAAAACTAAAAAGAAAATTTTGAATATTTTTTTCAGTGTATTCCCAGTTTTCCGCCACTCTATAATTTACTTTTAGAAACACCCCTTAGTATTTACTTTCATTTAAAAGAAAAAAATATTTCAATCAGATGGCGCAGCAGTGTGATATTCAAAAAATTTCAAGTGCACCTATATGCTCCCAGTACTAATATCCAGTACAAATTGGTGCAATATGGTACAAAAACACATCACTCATACGCCAAATAAAAAAAAATTTTTGTCAAAGGCGTTTCTAGGAATTCCTCATAATAAATGAGAAAACTTAATGTTCAATGTTTTAATACCTCAAAGGACTTATTAAATATTGAGTTCTTTTCATGTGATTTAATTGAATGAATAAAATGAAATCAATTGCATTCATTTTTATGGCAATTTTTTAATTTTTATATTTTACTAGCAAATTGAAAGCATAAAAAAAAATTGTTAAGTTAACAAAAACTCTTCGTTGTATTTTTTTGTTTTTATTTAGTTAATTTTATGTTTATTATCAGTAAACGAATACAATGAAATTCGATATTGTTAACTCTTATTCCTTTTAAATATGTCGGCTTTCATAATTTTATTTGCAAAAATTTATTTCGATACTGTTTGTTGACACACGAATTAAGTGGAATAAGAATAGCTGCGAAATTGAGTGAAATAAATAATTTAAAATTTGGTTATTTTATGTTGTTAAATAAACTGCCTCTCACTGAGACAGTTTTCTAGTCAAGCATCCATCTACTGTAATGTTCTGGACCCAATCACAACCTGTAAGTTTCAAAGAATTTGTTTTTTTTTTTTGGAATCCCAATCTCTAGTTTAACTGTTAACAATTCCCATAGATTGCCTACTGTCAGCTCAATTAAAAATCTTTTGATTCACCCAGTCGGGCTATTTCAAGCGTTATCTGTAAAAGGCGCTTTTTTTGCAGATTATAAGCGCTTTTGGTCCGACTGGGCAAAGTAAAATATTGTTTCATAACTTTGCAAAATAAACTGGAAATCATTAAAAAGTGGTAAGAACTTTTGTATTACTATTGGTTACTTCTTTAATAAAGAATCACTTTAGTTCTTAGCTCTGTCAAAAACCATATGAGAATTATGGTTTTTCCTTTTATTGGGATTTGAAATACATACATATATACAGTGTACTCTTTGCTTGCGGACACCTCTCTCAAATGGATACTTTTTGGGAACGCTTTACTGTTTCTATATCTCAAATACTTTTCTCTTACGCGGACACTTCTGTTAAGGGGACACTTTGGTCGGACCCGTAAGTATTCACTTGAAAGAGAGTACACTGTACATATTTATATCTGTGCTGCCCAACTTGATAATCTTTCATATAGACTGCAGTATTGCCGCTTGTTATGGCTTTGTTTTTGTTTTTCATATACAGCGTTTCTTCGTAGTGGAAAAAATTTACTCAGCTGGCTATGAAAAGGTAAAAGAAACACAAGTTCGCGCTCTGTTTTTTCGTACACTTTAAAAATGGATTGCATATTCAGAAAATATTTTATTTTTCTAAAAATTTTCTTTTCCGCACTCAATGCAAACAAACAATAAAAGTAAAAAAAAAAAAAACATGAAAAAGCATCATGAAAGATTTCATAGTTTATATTGCTAGTTTACACTTTCGATATTTTTTCAATGTACATACAGTTGAGTACGGATACGTTTTTTGCTCGAATTCTTGTGCACTTATGCGTTCTTTGCATAAATCCGTGCATATTTTGATGAGTACGCATAAAAAAAGGCTTCAAAGCACCTTGCACTTATGAGATTTTGACATTTATTCGTTTTGCATTTATCCGTAGTGCACTGTATATGACATGTGAAAATTGTGCAAGTGGTAGTGGTGATCACCACTGAATTATATGTAAGCGTATATTATATACGGTATCAATGAAAAATGGAGTTATTTGAAGCTTTTGAGGTTTATGGTAGTGAAAGGGTTAAGAATTTTTAATTGAAAACTTTATCCGATATACTAGCAATGTCCTTTAGCATTCAATTTAGCACAATTGTGATAGAATTTAATGTATGGTAGTGAAAGGGTTAAGAATTTTTAATTGAAAACTTTATCCGATATACTAGCAATGCCCTTTAGCATTCAAATTACCACAATTGTGACAGAATTTAATTTATGGTAGTGAAAGGGTTAAGAATTTTTAATTGAAAACTTTATCCGATATACTAGCAATGCCCTTTAGCATTCAATTTACCACAATTGTGAAAGAATTTAATGTATGGTAGTGAAAGGGTTAAGAATTTTTAATTGAAAACTTTATCCGATATACTAGCAATGTCCTTTAGCATTCAATTTACCACAATTGTGATAGAATTTAATGTATGGTGGTGAAAGGGTTAAGAATTTTTAATTGAAAACTTTATCCGATATACTAGCAATGTCCTTTAGCATTCAATTTAGCACAATTGTGATAGAATTTAACATGGATTGACGTTCGTTCGTGACGCACGTTCAGAGCCGATGTCTCTATTGCAGCAATTTCAATTTTTGCGATTCCTTGAATTTTATTTACAGTAATTTTCGATCGTTGTTTTTGGTAAATCTTTAATTAATCGACAGCAATATTCATAGCACAATCGTTCTCTGATGCGATTCTACCATAAAAACCATCAAAGAAAATCAGTTCTTTTGATTTTGCCGCTTCGAGAGCGGGGCGTCCTTTAGATGGAATGCCCTCCTGTCGCGGATTTCACTGTAATTAAGCATTTTATTCCAATGAATCGAGCGCTCTTTTTTTGGATTCTATACGGAGTAATTGTTTTTCGTGGAAATTTAATTTCATGATCTTTAAACATGCCCTTCCAATTGAATGGCCTCTGAGTTTTTTCACTTTGCACTTCATTTTTATTTTTAAATCCTTTTACACGAACATTTTTCAATATAAAATTTTCCAAAAATATCGAAACATTTTTATTACCTGCTGATGGTCTTGCGAAATCAACTTTAACCCTTCTGCAAATTCGTTTAAGCACCACTCACTGAGAAGTTAAGACTGCACTGTATCTTAAGCCGCCAGCGTTGTACTTTTTATATGAAAACGGAAATTTTTCGAATTGTCTTCCACAAAAAAATAACCAAAAAAAAAAAATAAAATTTATTTTTAATCCTCCAACAACAACAAATTTGAGAGCGAAAAATACACAAAGAAACGTTCGAAAAACATAAACACTCGATGAAGTATTACGAAAAAATTCAGGTAAACAAATCAAAGCGTCAAGACCCGCTAATGCCCCCATCAACTGAGCAGCTCAGCGAATGTGGAGCTTCGTTCGGGGTTCGTGATAATGCGTTTATTATTGTCGTAGGTCGCAGCTGGCGTCAATGGCTTTGTTTAAAAGCTATATGACACCATATCTCTCGCTCTCTTACTCTCTCGCTCTCTTTCTTTCTTTCTCCCCCAATTATCGTCCGTAAAAGAGAGGGTCGCAAAGTGTGAGTATGCATGCTCGAAACTTCAAAAAAGCGCCTTGAGAAAATCCCACCGAAAAACCGAGTTGAAGCCTTGATTGGCTTTACGGCATTTCATTTTGACTGCATCAAGATTTGACGGAATGAGTCAGTGCTCGAATGCTTGAGGAACGGGAAAATACCAGCATTTAATTTAAGCCAAACCCAAGATTTAGACACTTAGACTCGAGTAGTTGCAGAGAGTGTGAGAGGTAGAGGATTGCGCAATCCCTTATGAAGCTCGTGCGTCACGTTCGAGCATGTTTCCCAATTTTTGAATCCATATTTTTTTCTCTCTTCTTTTATTTCAATGTCATTACAAAGAAGTCATCATTTCTACATATTTACACACACCTATGTACATATTTATATTTATATATATTTGTTGTCTTTTTTGTATTATCACGCATTCGCCAGCACCCACGACGAATCACTCGCATCTGTTAGGTTATTTAATTCCTTAATTAACGAAATCTGTGCCGACAAACTCTTGTGAGGTAACGACCGATGATTATTACGTTTTTGGCCCAAATTGTATGCGCGAATGAAAGAAATGATGCGAACGAACTTTTGGAAGTGAATGGCTTTTACAACAAGACCAATTACAGTGGTGGCCAAAAAATAATGTATCATCGATAGAAGCGTATATGTAGGTACATATCTACTTATTAGATTTAATTTTAATATTTTTTTAATGTTGCCAAAGAAGAGTCAAATTAGAGAGGGAATGTAGAGAAAAAATTTGAAATTTTTTTTTTATTTCCCACCTTAACCCTCTAATGTTAAAAAAAAATTTTTTTTTTGTTTTTTCAATGTAAAAATAAGATAAGACCAATTTCGGGTACCTTTCATAAAAAAGTGGCAAACTAATTTTTTGTGACTGTAAATGGTTTTATTAACCCTTTACTGCATTATATATGAAATCATTGGCTTGCAAATGGTTGTATTAACCCTTTAATACATGATATATTATAGAGTTGCAACGGATATCCGACCACTATCCGGTATCCGGCCTTTAGTTAAATCCGATACCGGATACCTTCAATATTCGGCGCCGGATACCTCTCATTAAATATTTGTTATATTGTATTTTTAGTACGAGTGCAGACTTGAAAATCGAGCAATTCGATGCAGGTCCGCTAAAATTTCCACAGAAAATTTCAATTTTTAGAGGTTTTTTATTACAGTTCGGTCCAACTACACGAATCAAGCACTACTAAAAAGTGTTCTTTGTCAACAAAATAGCGTTTGAAATTTTATCTTCTATACGAAAACGCTCAGGGTCATTGCTAGAGCTCGGATTTTGAATATTTTGAATTTTTTTGAATTATTTGAATTTATTAAATACTTTGAATTTTTAGAAAATTTTTAAAAAATTTTTTTTTTGCATTTAACTGTGCTTTTTGAATATTTTATTCACTGAAGTAGGCTTTTTTTGTTAATTTGACAATTCAAAATTTTAATAGGCATACTAAATTGAACTAATTTGGAATTTTTGAATGTGATTTTTTTTGAATCTTTTGAATTTTTTGAATTTTTTGAATTTTTTGAATTTTTTATTATTTGCATTTTTGTTTGAATTTTTGTTTGAATACTTTTTTGAATTTTTTTGAATTTTTTTTTTTCATTTTTTTACATATTCAATTTCCGAGGCATAGTCATTGCTATGCCGTTCAAAATGGCTTTAAAACATTCAAATATATAAAAAACAATTAACTATCCGGCAGCCGGATATCCAGCTACCCTGTTCCTAGACAGCCGGATACATTATCCGTTGCAACACAAATATATTACGTCATTAGAAAAAAAATTTGTGTGGCTGTAAATGTTTATATTAACCCTTTGTTGTTTTATTAACCCTCTACTGCAAGATATATGAAATCACTGGAAAAAAATTTGTTGTGGCTTTAAATGGTTTTATTTAGCTATGGTTCTATTTCATATATTAAATAACTGGACTTATGTTTCCTCTTATATTAGGCAGAATCGTACGTGATATAGGGTTAAATAGGTACGATATTTTATCTTCCTGTTTTTCCATGACATACAGAAACTTTCCATGAACGGTTCAAACAAATTCAAATGTACATGCAACGAGTCAATTTTTTTTGACCACCACTGTTGCAAAACAGTTTCCTCCTCATATTGCATAACATTAAAAAGTAAATAAAAAGAAAATTATGCGGAAAACCACAATTGAACTCAATTCGCATCTCTGGGTAAACCCACGACATGAAGAACAGGATATGCCGTCTACTGAAGCACTCAGAGAGCTTTTCAATACAATACTCGCGGCTTATGTGGATTTTCCAACCACTTTGAAGCAAATGCTTCAATACCTTTTCCTATTGCAGTTTATTTATTTGTTTTATTATGATTATTTTTCTTTTCTTGGCTGCAATGGAAAGATTAGTTAAGTTAAAGTTTTTTTTTTTTTATCGTGTGCAAAATGAATGGATTTCATTTAAACGGGAAAAGCTCATTTGACTTTTCATCTTATCATTTCATTTTCTTCATACATTCACTCAATCACTCCTCCATTAAGTCGAATTTAATGTTGTCGCATATGATAAAATGCTCCAGTGCCCTTGATTTCGATAAAGGCAGTCTTTTTGGGTGCTCATCTAAATCCGCTTGAAAAGCAATATATATATATAAAGATATAAATTTTTTTTTGTTCTTTCGACGATGGGCTGAAAATGACAGCACAAATCCCATGTGAGTGTTTGTGTGTGTATAAAGGACTTTATCTCCACAGGAATAGCACGCAATAAAATTTAGTGCCTCTTTGTGCGATTCCTTAAACAATGTGAATTAGAAATTTTATGCTGACAGAGGAGTTTGGAGATTAAACAAAGCAGAACACGCTACCAGGAAAAAGAAAAGGAAATTTTTTCACTGAAGTACCTACTTAAAACGACGAAAAGGGCAATGCAATACAAAAGACGGATGTGCTAATAATACCATAATAATTTATGGGAAAAAAATTTGTTTATTTTCTCGCAGTTGCCTTTAGAAAACTGCTTTCTTAGCTTAATCGAAGCCATTCGGGGCTGTTGTTTTGATTATAACTTCCTGCTCCAAAGGACAACACAACCTTTAATCTTCCTTTTTGTTGAAACTTTTGAACCGTTCTTCTCAAAAATGCGCTCACTTGAAAACCAATTTCCAAAATTAGAACATTCTATAAGTTATCCTGTTCAGCGAAATTTACCCTCAAACATTAATTTGTTACAGTGTCCGATTCTTAATTAAAACTCTAACGTCCTTTACTGCAAGCGATGCGTAAATATGTAAACAGTCATCATGGATTGAACTTTATCGTGTAATTAACTTTGCTGTTACGTAATACACTAACCATTTCATAAATTTCCTGAAAACGCAATAAGCCGAATTTATCCCAGCAAACTTTCTGAGTCCTAAAGGATTCACATACATATGACTCCTAATTTGGAGTCGGAGTTAACTCATAATTAACTCTTTTAAGAGTATTAAAGAGAGTGTTTTCCTTCCTGCAAAGGTCGTCCTATAAGAGTCCGAGTTCATATACCAAAGTAGAACATATTAGAGTCGTATATGACTCTCATATCAGACTCTTATTTCCTTCTAAATATGAGCCATGTATGACTCCTTCCGCATTCATATTTATGATTCTCGAAATCGAATCGAATTATAATCGAATGCTGCAAAAAAGGTTTATTAATACATAAGTGGTATTCACAATGGGGTCGGAAAATAGTAAAGTCGGAAAATCGGAAATTTTAAGCTGCTTAAAACGTTGTGCAAGATCCAAAAAAAGTTTTAAAATTTTTTAAGAAGTCGCAATTTTCCGATTTTCCGACTTTCCGACGTTTTTAACACGCCTTTGTGAATACCCCTATACATTTACAAAGTCAAATATTTTATTTTTCAATGTTCAACTCTCCCCCCTGTGTGCCGCCGTGTTTGCCATATCGAATATAACCGATTGATTTTGTTTATAAGTAGAGCTCGGATTTTGAATATTTTGAATTTTTTTGAATTATTTGAGATTTTTGAATATTTTGAATTTTTTTGAATTATTAGAATTTTTTGAATATGTTGAAATTTTTTGCATTTAATTGTGCTTTTAAGCGCAAAATCCAATAATGCGAGAGCCCGATGCCAGAGTGCGCGACGTCACGAAATTGTTTTGCGTGACGCATTCCAATCTCCAATGAGAGTTTTGCGTCACGGAGATCATAGCATAACTTCGCTTCTAGTAATGAAATATTTGAACCGAGTACCAATCAAACGAGTACCGAGTACTCATAAAAATAATACGCTATCACTTGAGTTAAAATTTTAATTCAAAATATTTAAACATTTTCAGAAAATTTTCAAAACGAACCAAAGCTCACGAAATATTTTAAAAGCTCTTTTTCACGGAACAGTGAACAGTTTTTGTTTTATTAGTTTAAACGAGTACCCAATGGCGAGTACTCAAAAAATAGCTACATCATTAACCTGTCAAATTGCCTCGCAACGAGAAATATTCAATTTTTCAAAATTTTCTCGATACGAGGTCTCGTAGTGCGATACATTGGAGCTTGAACCATATGATTGAATATATTGAAATTTGTGTGCGTCTCGTCTCGCTCTCTCGCATCGGGCTCTCGCAATGTTGGATTTTGGGCTTTAGAATATTTTATTGACTGAAGTATGCTTTTTTTGTTAATTTGACAATTTAACATTTTAATAGGCATACTAAATCGAACTAATTTGGAATTTTTGACTGTGAATTTTTTGAATATTTTGAATTTTTTTCATATTTGTTTGAATTTTTTTTGAATATTTTTTGAATTTTTTTTTGAATTTTTTTTCATATTCAAATTCCGAGGCATATTTATAAGTTTAAAGTCAAATTAAAATTTTTAAAAAAATTTTCTTATTTTCTACATATTTCTGACTAATTTCGGACTCATATTTCTGAGCATTCCGGAAATGTTTGCTGGGATGTTTCGAACATTTCAATTAAGATAAAAGTATCTGAGATAAGAAAAATCTGAAGAACTGTGTAATCGCCATGTAATGAACTGAATAAACAATCGTTGAGAGCTCTTTAATTTAGAGAATTCTTTATTTTTTGTCTTTTGAAATGATTCGATTATAATAATAATATTGCAATAATGGCAATAATAATAATATTTTATTCAAATAGCTAACAAGTAGGGGGGTTGTGCAACTTTTTTTGTACGGAAAATCGGAAAAAGACGCACATTGAAGTCTTAGAAAATTTTTGTTGGTTTGTATGAAAAGACGCACATGAATAAAAGTCATCCTGATTAAACTGAACTTGAACTTGAAAAATTTTTGAATAAACATCCAATGGGGCAAGCTTCAACTTGTTGTGGCTAAAAAATCATGCCTTATCTTCATTTCAATGACTTCAGTAGCGATAAGTCAACTCCAGCTCTAGTCCAATGTTTACATATTGAACTAATTGAACTATATATGCTCTCCTACCGCACACTTTCTCACCCACTCACCTCTCCAATGAGGCTCAATGCGAACCTTCTCATACAAACCACCAAAAATATCCAAAGACCTAAATGTGTGTCATTTCATACAAACCTCCAAAAATTTCCAAAGACTTAAATGTGTGTCATTTCATACAAACCTCCAAAAATTTCCAAAGACTTAAATGTGCGTTTTTTCATACAAACCTCCAAAAATTTCCAAAGACTTAAATGTGTGTCATTTCATACAAACCTCCAAAAATTTCCAAAGACTTAAATGTGCGTTTTTTCATACAAACCTCCAAAAATTTCCAAAGACTTAAATGTGTGTAATTTCATACAAACCTCCAAAAATTTCCAAAGACTTAAATGTGTGTCATTTCATACAAACCTCCAAAAATTTCCAAAGACTTAAATGTGTGTCATTTCATACAAACCTCCAAAAATTTCCAAAGACTTAAATGTGTGTCTTTTCATACAAACCTCCAAAAATTTCCAAAGACTTAAATGTGTGTAATTTCATACAAACCTCCAAAAATTTCCAAAGACTTAAATGTGTGTAATTTCATACAAACCTCCAAAAATTTCCAAAGACTTAAATGTGTGTCATTTCATACAAACCTCCAAAAATTTCCAAGGACTTAAATGTGCGTCTTTTCATACAAATCAACAAAAATTTTCTAGGACTTCAATGTGCGTCTTTTTCCGATTTTCCATACAAAAAAAGTTGCACACCCAGAACGCACATATCCCCCTACTCTAACAAGCGCCAAAAAGTATGCCACACTATTTTGAAAATGCTTTGACACATTCTTCAATGCATAGTGTAGCGTTGCCAGTCTTTTTTGTTTTTTGCTTATGATTATTTTAAGTGTGATTCAACCAAAAATTATGGAACACTTGAGTGGAATAGAAAGGCATGAGATTGGGAGTCCTTTCTGTGGGGAAGATTGTGTTGCAAAATAAAACAAAATTTGCAAAATAATGATGACTATAAAAAAATATAAGAATATTTCATGCACCTTTTAAATTTCCTCCTGAGCAGGGAACAATAACAATGGCAGCTTCCTGACGCGCCTGATTATGGAAATTTGCACGTTTTAGCTGCGGTTATTGCCTTCTACTTTTCTCAATGAAGGGTGAAAATGATATTTCATTCTCCAAATTTTTCCTTATGAATTTATTCATGCTACGAAAAAACTTTTTTTCACTTTCTACAGTGTTGCCGTATATTTTAAATATTTAATAAATTATTTTTATTACGGAAACAGTTTTTTCTAACGCTGAAAATGAATAAAGTGAGAGGGAAAACATTTAATTTGCATTTTATTCCTTATTAAAATAGCGCTATATTTATAGAATAATCAATGAATACACTCTTTGACTAATTTTTTTATTTTATTTAAATAAATAATAAATATAATAAATATACTTATAAAAAATATAATAAATATAATAAATATAAAATATCTAAAAATAATAAATTAACTTAATTTTATTCAAACTTAAAATCATCTAACAATGCCTACCCTACAAATGTAGTGAGGCTTAGACAATGACCAGAGCTCGGATTTTGTTGACTATTAAAAATTAAAAGCATACTTTATGGTGCATAATTATTTCTTACCAACATTTTGCGAATAAGTTTAGCTAAGTTAAACTGAAAACCGCTTTTCTAACTTCAAAAAAATTCATATCAAATAATCGATTTGAATCTTAACTTTATGTGAGTTGAAAAAAATTTGTACTCCAGAAAGTATGCTTTAAATTTAAAAAAGTCATCAAAATCCGAGCCCTGACAATGACTTTCGAATTGTGCTTGTCAGAGTTGCCAGCAGCCACTGAATTGCAATTACAATTGACCAACAGGTGTAAGGCCGAAATTATTTCCATTCAAATTTCCATTTTCCACTTAAATTGGCGACAATTACCTTAATTGCCCGCTAATCGCAGAGGCGTCAAAACAGAGGCATGTTTAAATAATTAATTCGAATAAATCAACAAAATATGAGAGAATGAAAAAAAAGAACATAAAATTTGCCTGCGCCATTTGGCAGACAGCATAAAAACAAAATTACATAAATATTATCAATTAAAATTAAATGTAATTCGAGTGTCAATATTTACATTTCATAATAAATTCTTATTGAATGTTTTGCGGGCATTTAAGTCGAAATTTGTTTAATTTAGGGAATTTTTTGAATCTCCTCGAAGAGCAGAGAAAGCTTCATAAGAATAAATAATTGTGAATTATTTTGAATTATAGACAAATTACTTAATTTAACGAGGGTTTTTGTTTTGATTTTCCTTTTTTCTTAAGTATATAGAAATGATTATTTTTTCTTCTTCTATTTATTTAAGACTAAATTCGATTTATGTTCGAAAATTCATGGAAAGTGACTTGGACCAAAATTAATTCGGAAATAAATACTTAAAATAATTCAAATAAACACTCAAAAGTATCCCAGCAAACATTTGGAGTCCCAATTGAGTCATTTATGAATCCGTATTCGGAGTGTGAGCCCTCAGAATGAGCTTATTTAGGAGTCCAAAATGAACGTGATTCCCTTCTGGCGAAGGTCGTCATATATGAGTCCGAAATCATACAACGAGGGAGCCCATATTACAGTCATATATGCCTCCCTCCCCACATGTATGTGACTCTTATTTCCTTCTAAATATGAGCCATATTTGACTCCTTCCGCACTCATGAGTTTAAAAAGACTCAAAAATTTTGAGTGATATTTAGTCGTATGCTTTAAAAAAGAATTGATAGATTGCACAGTTCATTTATCTCCCCCATGTGGGTTTTGAACCTCGGAACTCTCGCCTTTTGGTCATGTGACACCGTGTGTAGTTTTAAAGTCAAATTGAATTTTATTTTATTTTTCAACATATTTTTTACACGTTCCGGACTCATTATTCTGCGCACTCCGAATAAGTTTGCTGGGATAATTCGATTTGTAGCTGAAGAAAAATTATTAAAAATAATCCCTTCCAAATTCCTTGTTACATATCATTGCTTTTTGCTATTCTTCCAAAAAGTTTATTTTTCTTATTTATTATTGTTATTAGTTTTATTTTTTCGATAACCGCAGTCACTCACGCTCACGCACACCCACACAAATGTATTTAAACGCATTATCCTTTTTAAAAAGTTTTCGCTTTCTCAAAAGAAAATGATTTCTGCAAATTTTCCCACAATTCGTGATTCCTTCCTATGAAATCTTACGCGCTTGCACCAATTTATTTATATCATGATACGTAGAGACCATGGCTGGATTTTCAAAGTCCTTAAATTCTTTGCATTTATCAAAGGTCTTTTCGCAATCAACACCATCCTGGCCATCCTTTGCGGCTCTCATGTATTTAAAGAATCGTAAAATATCAGGATTATCTGATGTGGGCTTTCGCAGCTCATTGAGTTCACTGTAAGAGGCGGAACAAAAATATCGCATGAGATATAAAATATGTTCTTAAAGGGTTGTTTTTCTTTTTCTTTTGATGATTATGAGAAGCCATCCTTTCGATTTGGTTTATTTTGGCTTTGCCGCATTCAATCTACTGTTTATCAAATGGATTTTTACTACACAGTCGAACCTATATTTGTGGAATTTCTCGTGACCGGAAAATTAATTCGCTTCAGATAGATTTTTTTATGGGAAGATAAGAATTCACTGAAGATAGTGTACTCGTTTGAAAAAATACAAAAAAAAATTAAAATCACTAAAGAGAAAGTTACTGTCACGAGGTCTTATTGTCCTTCCAATTCAACTTCATTTTAAACTCTATCAAAAAAAAAAAAAGGCAAAAGAAAAAGATGTAAAAAAGATTTTCCCCCGTTTTATGGATATGACCAAGACAGAATTTCGTTTCAAGTTAAAAGTTTTCCAGATTAGTAGTAAAATATCCTTTTTTTTTATGATTATGTCCTAAGAACAAAATTCTCTTTTGTGTACTCAACCAATTCATTTTTATTTTCTTCGCTGTTCGTTGAAGCGAAAGTTTTGGTAAACAAGATAAGCTAGGAAAAAGTTAAAAAAGAACCGAAAGTGAGGTGATATCAATGGCTTAAGAGAAAAATGAAAGATTTTCAAGGATATCAGAAGGGTTTTCAAAACTAAAATGTTGCCATTTATTTCTCATTTCTCATAAGGAGCAAAGAGTACCATTCTTTAACTTATTTTTTTCATCGTTCTCCCCTCGCTATGTTCTTATGTTGTGCTAATAATGGGCCGAAGTGTCTTTAATGAGAGAGATGAAATCAACCGCAAGAACTTACCGACTGAGCTGTGCCGAAACGAGATTACTATATGGTGCATATTTGGCCGGATTTGCGTACATCAGGCAAATCAATTTCTCTCGGCAAGCTTCATCGTCCGAATTCAATTTGAGTTGAGCAAACACCGAATCCAAGCGCGATAGCAATGGACTATAGAAGGGATCATAATTCGATAGTAGCAACGATGATGCAGGCACTTTTTGAAATTGCTGGAATGTGTTCATATTCGCGGGCAGAGGAGCTGGCTTCTGACGTGTCGTCATCGGTGAAGCTAAACCGGCCAGTCCGCTGAGGCCACCGGACGACGATGAGCCCGATAGAAGGTTACCGGAATTTTTGAACGATGCCGCACCCAAACTCTGCAATGCACTCAAATAAGAATCCTGCATCAATTGCTGCCGTTCATTCAGGCTATAACGTGAGAGCGCCTGTTGATTGAGGGCCGCCGCATTGTACGCATACTGATTGTGCGCTTGCGAAGCTTCTGCAGGAAGGAACCGAAACAAAAGAAAATAGATTTAAAAAAAAAAAAAAAATTGTTGTACTTGTAAGCAAACAAATCAACTGATTAACTACGAACCAGCTTGATTGTAGGCGTAGCCCGTATCCTTGACATTTCCACCGCTACCGGCGGCATCGTCGATTAATGTGAATTTGTTGCTGTCATCATCAAAGTTAAAATTGTTGTCTCGGAAATCTAAGTCCTGCGGCTCGTCCATTGGGCGTATGAAAAGCGGTGCGGAGCCAGAAGAAATTCCTAAAAATATGTATGATTAAAGTAGGCTTTTCAACTCTTGAGTAAATAATTATTTGAATTTTTTTTTTTCGGCTATTCGTAGGATTCGAAGGATTCACTGTTTATTTAATGAAAGTTTTTTTTTGTGTGGGTGTTCCTTGAACTGATTTCATGAAAAAGATACTCCTTCTTTAGGAAGTTTTAAGCCTTTTAATGTACAATAATTAACCCTTGTTAGACTTTTTGATTGTGTGGTGCGAACATCCTTTTTTGTCGGGAAATAATTTCTCGGCTCCATGGACAATTAGCTTCGAAATGTTGGGTTTTATAAAATATAGGTTAAGCAAACAAATTTTAGACAAGTTTTTCTGCTGAAACTTTTTGAATGAACTTCCTTAGAAATTCCCTTGAAAGTTTGTGCGAATAAATAGAATGAAATAAAAATGAAATGAATTAAATTCTTTAAAAGGAATGCCGAAGTAATTATTTCATAATGTGAAAAGTTTCCTAAGGCATTAATCATAGATTCTTGACATTGAAGAAACCGCATTTTTCTTTCTTTATTTTTAAATTAACTGTTGATTAGAGTTTTTCAAGACAAAACACGTTTTTTTAAACAATCGTTAGGACAACAGAAAATATTTACATTCAACACCTAAATGTATGCATTTGAATATTCAACTGCCTTGCTCAAGATGTATTTATTCAAGACATACCCATAGGATGGAACAAACTCACTATCGGAAATATTTTAAAGATTTAGATGCATATTTTTTGGTGTTAATACAATATGAAATATTTTCTGTTTCTCCCCTAACAATCAAGCTTGCCCTATAGAGCTACCTTGTCTGAAAGGAAAATAACGCTACTTCGAGGCCTTCACTTTTCAAATTTTCCTTATCCAGCTCAAATAAAAAAATTGCCATTTTTGCACACTTAGGGCCCTATTCGTGGCCGTGGGATAGCGTAGGGGATGCGTGCTATGCTCTTGATCCCTGGATCAGAGGTTCAATTCCCGGCACAGGCGAAACGGAGTGATAAAGTTCGAAGCCTAGCACTGGTTTTTCAAAAAAATCGCATGTTAGGGGCACACTACATAGAAAGACCTACCTACCTAGGGCCCTATTCTAGCGGTCGATCGAAAATCGATGATCGAAGAGATTTTAAATAAACACAAACATTTGGCAGGATAAAAAATCAGGAGCCTAAGTTGAGTTGCTATGTTTCGATTGATTTCTAGAATACGAAATAAAAAATTTAAAAAAATCGACTCAATCGAAGAGCTTTGATTCGACTATCGATCGATCGCTAGAATAGGGGGGTTAATATAGATTCCGGCCTTAAAGTATGCAACGTATTTTTAGTGATAATAGCAAATAGGCTACGTAAATATTTCAAAAAGTTTCTTTTTGATTTTAATTTAAAAAAATTTTAGTCAAAGGTAATGGTTAGTTGGTTGGTGTGGCTGCCACCATGATGAGTGACACACTTAGGCTCCACATGGGCCCCTTGTGATACCACGAAACCTTGGTAAACAAAGAAAAACAAAAACAAGAAGAAACGACAAAAGTAACATCAACGTCCGAACTGGGGAGTCAAAGTTAATAATTAGAGATATTTGTTAAAAAAAAGGCAAAAAGTTGTGCGAGAACGGGAATACACTGAAAAAATTATTTAGCTTTAATGTTTTTGTGAAAATTTTTTTTGTCTGAGAAAAAAAAAAATTGTTTCATCTCTCTATCTCAGTGGCGTGTCCAGAGAAAGAGTGCTTTGATAGTGCATATATTTTCCACAGTGGTATATTGAACAATTATGACATTAACCCAAAAAAATTTAGGAGGCTAGAGGAACTTTAGAGAGTTATGGACCAAAAACCAAAAAAATCCGACAAATTCATGTCGTCCGATTTTTATATAGAAGTAGAAGTAAAAAATTCTAAGAATCTTAGCACTAAAATTTTTTAAAAAAACTGGTCCTTTTTGGACCAGTTTGGAACTAGACCCAAACTAGACTAGTTGTAATCAGTTTTTTGAAAAAAATTTGAAGCCAAAATTCTTAGATTTTTTCACTTATTCTATATATAAAACTTATTACAACTAGTCCTTTTTTGACTAGTTTGGAACTAGACCCAAACTAGACTAGTTGTAATCAGTTTTTTGAAAAAGTTTTAGTACCAAAATTCGTAGAGGTTTTCACTTATTCTATATATAAATTTTCATCGAAATTGGACGCCATGAATTTTTCAGAATTTTTTGGTTTTTGGTCCATAACTCTCCAAACTTCCTCTAGCTTCCTTCCTTTTTTTATTGAATCGGTCATTTCATAAGCCTCATAATTCACCATCCGAGAATTTTTCTGGATTCAATTAATAACTGCTACATGCTTTAACCAATTAGTGTTCGAGGACTTTTTTCATCCTTAATTCAATATTAAGGACGAACGATGGAATGGAATCCTTTTCGAAAATGTGCATCTGACTTTAAGGAATCATTTTCAGAAAACAAAATGTTGGTTTAAAGGGTATGTGCGGGTTGCGGCATCATGAAAGGAATTTATAAATTTTGTTGATTTTACTTTTTAGATTTTAATTTTGAACGGTCCTTGAAATATCCTTCAAAATCATTTGTTAATAAGGCTTTTTTTCAAAATTATATATCTCAAAAACTAATTAAGATAAGAAGATGAAACAAACGTTGGTTGATTGCTAATAATAACATGAAATCTAAAAAAATTTTTTTCTTATTTTTACACTGAGAAAAATTTTTCTTACATAACTAAAAAGAGAATTTTAACAATTTTTTTCAGTGTATTCCCACTTTGACGCCACTCTACAAATTTTATTTTTAATACCTCTAAGTATTTGCTTTCATTTAAAAAAAAAGTTTCATTCAAATAAAATGGCGCAACAGTGAGATATTCAAAAAATTACAAGTGAAACATAGATGCTCTAGTACTAATATCCGGTACAAATGTGCGAAAATGATGCAAAACAATTTACCAGGGCTCGGATATAATATGCATTTATAAATTTAAAGCATACTTTATGGAGTAAAAATTTTGTTCAACTCACATAAAATTAAGATTCAAATAGATTTTTAACTTCAATAACAATTTTTTTGAATCAAGAAAAGCCGTTTGAAGTTTAACTTCACTATACTTATTCGCAAAGTGTTGGTAAGAAAAGTTTTATCCCCATAAAGTATGCTTTAAATATTATAAATGCATATATATCCGAGCCCTGCACATTACTAATACGGCATGTTTTTGAAAATTTAATATCTCCAGAAATAATTAAGATAAAAAGATAAAATAATCGGTGACTTGTTGTTAATAAAACAAGGTATTTTTTAAAACATTCAAAAGGTCTTACAAAAACTAAAATACACTGAAAAAAATAGTTAAATTTTTGTTTTCTTTTTTGTGCAAAAATTTTTCTCAGTGTAAAATTTAAAAATAAATTTTCTATATTCCTTGTTTTATTAACAATAAGTCTCCATTTGTTTCAAAGATTTCAAGGATATTCCAAGGACCGTTCAAAATAAATATCTAAAAAGTAGTCTCCCAGTGTTTTTAGTTGGCACCTATCGAAAAAACAACAAAATTTTAAAAATCCTTTCATGATGCCGCACGCCTTTGCTTAACCCGCCAGACCCTTTGACTCAAGCGGTTTTTAACATGACCGATTCAATTTCTTTTGAGTTTGAGAAATTCCTCGAAATATTCTTTTCGCTCTTACCTTTGCCCAATAATTTTCCAAACGATCCAATTATCGTAGGCAGCAGCAATGCAAGCATCAAGGATTTCAGAACTTGCAAGCCCATATACAGTGGCCACATTACCTTTTTCAAGCCTGAATGCATCAAAATGGCAAGAGAAAGCAGAAAATCATAAGAAAAAAAAAAAAAAATAAAAACTGTGATATTTCTGTGAGCATTTTAAGGCAAACCTGCGAAAAACAGCAATCGTCCGGACTCCAAAGTTCGTGGAATATTCAAGCTTAAATCGTCATTGGACGTTTTGCTAATGGCCTGCCGAACGGTCCGGCTTTTTGGTATAAATTTTCCAATTTCATGCTCGTAACCTTGTTTCATTTCGGTAAGATTCTTTTGCAATGCGATAACCAATTCTGGTTTCGGTTGATATCGCCCGTTATTGAAGAATGCGTTCAAATATTCGGCTAGCAAGTTCTCGAGGTCCTTTAGCTCAGCTGCTAATATCTCCTTTGTAGTGGTTGTTGTTGTTGTTGCTGCCGTTATCGAATTGGTTTTATTTGTTCTCGGATGGTTATATGTGCTTGATGGAAATTGCTTTTTGTCTGTTGTCTGCCGTACTTGTTGACCGTCTATTGTTGTAAGGTCATGTGGCGGGTGTTGTTCATCAAAGGACTTCACTCTCATCGTTGTATTCGTATCGTGCGTAACGTTCGATGCTGTTGGTGCAATTGTTGGATACGTTTTTTGTGTTTGGTGGCTTTTATTTCTATTGTCTGAATTCGGTGTATCGTCAGATTGTTGTCGGTGATGTTTCGATTTGATGCTCGTTTTGATTGGATGTTTTGACAGCAATGTTTCACGTTTAGCTTGCTTTGAAAATGGAAAACTTTTTCGATCATGTTCTCGCAATGTTAATGGATCATGTGTGTCATCGTTGTCTTTGCGTTTCATTGAAAGTGTTGCTCTTAAATCGCTATCAACAGTCTCGAAAACACGATATTTGCCATCCTTTGTGAAGACATTTTGCGAGATAGTCTCTAGATTGATATCCTTCGGGATAATTGGACGGAAACTATCGCCATCATCGGCATCGTACGGCTGAATGGCAAATGGACGACTGTACTTTGACGTGATTGTTATTAATCCATTGTCAGGGGACTCGACTCGACTATTCGTGTTCGCTCGCCAAGGCAATGTGAATGCTGCCGCTGCTGGTGATGTTGATAATGATGCTGATGATGATGATGATAATGGTGTTGATGTTAGTGTTACTGTTCCCGTTGATGAATGACTACGTTGTACTATCGCAAATGAGACTTTTATTGAGCAGCAAAATAGTGTAAGCAACGTAATGAGTTTAACGGATTGCCACAAACTTCGTCCGATGTGACGTGTCCCAGGAAATGGTGTTGATTTTGTTGTTGTTGTTGTTGTTGATTGCATTGTTCGATGTGTTATCGCGTTGGATTCATTGTTAATGAATTCCACTAATTTTCTTTGATATTCCCTTGAACTACGAACTTTTCTGTGATTGATTTTATTTGTCATTGTGTTCGTTTGGGGTTTTGAAAATCTTGTCTTTTCGATATTTAATCTGGCCTTAAGAGAGTTCCCCACCCCACTCGATGTGATTGCTTCAAGACTAGTGCCAATTGATAATGATGGTGTTGATGTTGTTGATGATGGAGAGTGCTTCAAATTGTTGGATCGCATCGTATTATATTTTTTTATTTTTATTTTTTATTTACTTTTTTCTTTCATTGTCGTGATGGAAGTATTATCTGAAAATCGAAATAGGAGGAGAAGGTTAAATATTTTCATTTATTCTCAAATGAACTTTCAAAGCTTATTGTTCGAGATTCAAAGACTATCTATTGCTGACTCATCGGTAGGTATCGAAATTCATTTTGGCTTTCAAAAATATGAACTTGTGTGGAGGTTGATTATCTTACGGCTAATGACTACAATATTTGGGCGTTCTCGAAGCAGTTTTTTTCTATATTTTCATACCTATTATTTTTTTTTTAATTCTTTTCACTTTCAGTCATTAAGGCAAACCAGATATTCAGTGAAACAATATATGAAGTTATATACAAACATACATTAGGGTGTCCCAAAAAAATTTTTTTTTCGAATTTATCAGTAGAACGTAAGGTTTCCGAAAGCTTATGGGTCAAAGTATTTTTGAGAATTTTTTCAGATTTTTTGTAAAATGTTTAGAGGTTGCGCTCAGGGGATTTTCCTCAAAAGCCCCGCTTTTCCAAACTTTTGGTGTTAGCTGCTTTATTAGCCAAGTTTTTTTAGGATTTTTTGGGTAATAGTCGGTGGAAATGTATCCAATCTTTGTTCTCATTTACATAAACTACAAAATATACTAACTTTAAGGGCTATTAAGGCGTCTTTAGTAGCAATTTTTATGAACAAAATCGGGCGTCAAAAAATAAAGGCCCCAAAATTTCTTAATTTTATATGAAAATGGTTGAAAGTAATGATGCAATTTCAAAGAGTACGAATTCCTTTGTAATTTGTTAAAGGAAATTAGGATTTTACTCGTTCCAAAGCTATGTCCCGTTATCTATTCATTGCCAATCAATATTAAATAGACTCAAAATGACGGGTTTTTCATGGGCATTGATTTTCGGCTAAAGGGTCTGGCGGGCTAAGCAAAGGCATGCGACATCATGAAAGGAATTTTTAAAATTTGTTGATTTTTCTACAGGTGCCATCTAAAAACACTGTGGAGACTACTTTTTAGATTTTTATTTTGAAAGCCTTTGAAATATCCCTGAAAATCCTTTTTTGTTAAGACTTTTTTCAAAATTTTATATCTCAACAACCAATTGAGATAGAGAGACAATCTAAGCAGATTCTGTTAGATAATAAAACAAGGAAGCTAAAAGAAAATTTTGATATTTTTTTCAGTGTATTCCCAGTTTCCCGCCACTCTATAATTTCCTTTTAGAAACACCCCTTAGTATTTACTTTCATTTAAAAGAAAAAACTATTTCAATCAGACGGCGCAGCAGTGTGATATTCAAAAAATTGCAAGTGCACATATATGCTCTCAGTACTAATATCCAGTACAAATGTTTGCAATATGGTACAAAAGCACAGCACTCATATGCCAAGTCTTAAGTATAGGGTTTTATTCCTTTGTTTACATATTTCATAGATTAGTTGTTTTGCAATTTTTAATTGGGTTAAATTTTTCAGTGGATTTAGGGAATATTTGGACTGTGGTTAGATTTTTCTGTAGGATTAACCAATTTTTTATTCTTTGTTGTTTGTTACACAAATTCACATGATATGACAATACGGAAATATCATATTGATGCATACCAATCACAGGTATACCCGAGAAGTATGCAACATTTTTTAAAACTTGCAATTATTAAAGATATTGCAGGTGCCTGAACATATTGAAACCCAGCGTACTTAATCCTGGTACAAAGCTCTATTTATGAGAATTTTATTTAAGCTAGTAGCGTACCTCAAACAACAAAAAAAATTGTTATGGAAAAATATCCTTCCACGGGAGCATGGTATTGGTTTTAGAAAAATTACCTGAAAAATATTTTTGTAATATTTTCTGAGTAATTTTCTTTATATATGCTTTTGAATGAACATTCTATATTTATAGTTGTCTTAGATATGATTTTTTTAATATTTTCTCTAAAAAACCCCCTTTTTCAAGGATATTCAAGGACTATAGGAGATCGAGAGCGAAAACTTCCCGAAATTTAAATTTTGTGCATTTACCTAAACATCCAAACAACTAAAGTTGAAATCGGCTTCCGGGGCAGAATCACTACACTGAGCGAAACTAACCGTGATTTTTTTAATGATGCGCATCGTTATTCACAGTCCTTTTGATTTTCGAGCGGCACAAAAATTTCAAAAGAAAAATGGTTGAGTCAACAACATTTTTGGTTGATTTAAAGGAAATATGTTTAATTACATTTCTTTTCGTTCGCTATAATTCTCATTTGGTTTATAAAATATGACATATAAGATATGTATTCATCTTAGAACTTTTTAAGCTTTGCGAAAGCAGTGTTCTTCTTTTATGGGTTTATTTAAGAAAATTTTTTTTTAAATTATCCTGTCATTTCAATTATGTCCGTGGTTAGTTCAACAATTTAAAATTAAATCCATTTTTGAAAATTATGTCAATTCAACCTGAAATATGGTTTCATATGGTTTTTTCCAACAAGAAAAATTGTTGAAATAAAAATATTCCTTGTTGAAACCGGTTTGTTTGTTTTTCCTTTTGATTTAACCAGTTTTCTGGTTGCATTTTTTCTCTGTGTATGCTTATAGTGCTATACCATTTTTAAATTGTGGTTGACATTTTTGTAAAAATGCCCATATATCGATTTTTCAATAATTTTCAAATAAAATTATTAAACCCGGTTTATACGCTCCTGACGACTATCATTTGAAAATATAAACTTTCAAAAAGCTCAAACTACGTTGAAGACAATGAGCTGCAATGCTGGAAAGGTCTTTGAATGAAGTTTTTTTTTAATAAATTCTAATTTTCATTCGTCCAATTTGAAGTTTATTTGTGTTCGTAGGTCTTTAAGTGAAGGTCGCTCGAATTTGATTGTGGTTAACCCTTTCACGCTGAAGGCGCTTCTTCCGTTCGTAGAGAGTCACTTAAAAGCCTTTAAAGCAATCTATTCTTTTTAATTAAATATAATTGCATGCAACTGAATGGTTTCGGGAAATTTTGTTCCCTCAAACACAGAATGAGGGTGTCTTTTAAAGAAAAAAATAATAATAATAATAATTTAAATAACAAGAATAAATAATTAAGTTGCTTCTAGTCAGAAAGTTGTTAGTCCAAAAAAAAAGGAAAAAATAAAAATGAACTTCTTAAATTTGATTTATTATAGCACGTAATTAAAAATACGGTGGAAAAAATTTCTATTCAACATTTTTTCAAATTTTTATTCTTTTAATGCATTCAACCTTCGGACAGCGAAAGGTCGTCTCCATTAGTTGTCCGTCCTTACCAATTTTTTTTTTTTTTCAATACTAAAAGCAGGTCGTTTCCATGAAAGTTAGCATAATCGAGTTGAGAGGAAATTTCGCGAGCACGTCTTCAACACATCCGCCACGCACCTTAGGCTTGGGAATATCTTTTTCTAATTCAATGAAGATCGCGAGAAAATAATAAAATTTAATGAGCTGCATATTTTTTCTTCCTTCTCCCCCTAAAGGCTTTCCGGTCCTTTCTGCTTTTAAGCCTCTAAACAAAATTTCACTAATGATGTCAAAAGTAAAGATTAAAAAGAAAATGAATTCAATGCGCAATTACATTTCATATTATTATAATAATTCAGGAAACGTTTTTAATTAATGAACAATTTTTCAAGAATTCTTCAACATTTCAAATAATAATGAGTGGAAAGTTTGAGGTACTTTATTTTTTTTTGTTTTTTCAATAAAAGGACCTTGGGCGGCTATGAACTGGGAAGTCAATTTAAACTTTCTCCCACGCAAGGCTTTGTGATGTAGAGCGGAGAAGTCCCAAGTAAGGAATATGGTCATTCCCTTCGTTTGAAACAGTGTTAAAAATAAAAATTACTTCTGGCAAAACATTTAATTCAGCCTACATTCAGTCATTCATAAATGCTTAAATTATTCTTCGGACAAGTGAATTAGGTATTCATTGGCTTCACACTTTGTTTGGTTTTTTCTTTAACACGTAAAATCACAAAAGGCTCTTAAAATATTTTTGGACTCCTTTTTTTTTTGGTTTTTTGGATTTTTGTTTTTTTGAATTCAAACACTTTGAAAACAGTTGAATTGAAAATTTCACCTAACTTGGCGTCATATATAATGTGACCTGCGGTTGCTCAGTCGTTGGGAAAGTACTTTAAACATCTAAACGGAAATTGATATTGGCAACTTCATTATGAGTCCTTCTGTACTACACCGAGAGAAAAAGGTAGTTATATAAACTGAAAAATCAGATTAAAATAACCGAGTTCACCGTTAATTGTTAGCTTATGTGTAGTAGCGGTCAATTCAACAGTACAAACACAGTCAATAAGAATATAACTAACTACCTGATGGTTGATATAACTGTCACCAGCGACTGGGGAAAAAAATTTATTTTTTGCTTTGACTTTTTTTTATCTTCTTTTATTAATATTTTTTTAAAATTAAATTATTGTATTTTTTCTTTATTTATTTGTTTCTATTTAAATCTTTTTCTCTTTCATCTTTTTAAATTTTCTCGCCTCGGCCGAGCCTTGAACCGCTGACCTCCACTTCGCTGGGCGAACGTTTTAACCATAACGCTAAACGAACGAATTTAATTTTTTGGTCAAAATGCTCAGTTGAGTTTATGGTTGCTCAAGCTTTGGGGAACGTGCTTAAGGAATTCTTTCACTCCCAAAATTTTTTGCTTGAAAATGAACCATTAAAAAAAAATTAAATAAATTAAAATCTTAAAAATTTAGGAGGAAATTTTTGTCTTATAAAACAACAACACTCTGAACAAAAAAAAAAAAATGTAATTTAAAAAAAATTCAGAAAAATTCCCGCCGCCAGCAGGGCGGCTCACGACTGTCGAGTCACAGTTTAAAGCACTGAGCTATCGAGACCTCCGGAGACGGTTGATCAGAATGCGAACTTATACGTCTAAGTGAACGAAAGCGATTTTGAACATAAAAAGTAACTGTTTTTCAACTGTTCATTTGACTGCCTTTTTCAGTGCATTTAACGCGGAATACAGTTTATTTGACCACTCTTTCTTTAACTGTTCTAAGTAGTTGATTTAACTGTTGTTATTTCTCTCGGTGTACTACTAATCTACACAAGTAAAATTCATTATCTTACAGGATACTTTGAATACTTTCAATAAACTTACAGGATACTTTGAATAAATGGGGAAGCGCTTTGGAGAGCAACGGTTTCAAGATAAGTCGTTCAAAAACTGAACACTTGTCCTGCTTATTCTCTGATCCCTTTTCTCCAATGCCAGATATCATGTTAGATGGCGTTATTCTTCCAAAGTGCTATAAGTTTTAGTATCTAGGATCAATAATAATTCAAGGTGGGGATTTTTCAGATGATGTTTTACATAGGGTAGGAGTCGGGTGGATGAAGTGGAAAGAAAATTTGGGTTTTCTTTGCGAACGAAGGATGCCACTTAAGCTGAAAGGAAAATTTTACACAACCATAATAAGACCAGCTTTGATATACGGCACTCAATGTTGGACAATGTACGAATCGAACAAAAGAAAAATGACAGCCACTGAGATGTACAGTTGGAGTAACAAAACTGGACCGCATAAGGTCTTCCTTTATTCGAGGAAGTCTAAAAATTGAAAATTCAATTGTAGAACCTATCGAAAAGAACAGATTAAGTTGGTATTGGCATATCCAAAGACGGCCTGAATCGAATCCAGTTAAATGGTCAATAGCAGTAGTGGTTGAACAGGGGTAGGAAAAAGAATTCGTGGGTCAGTCCGATGACAAAGGTAGGTCAGCGAATAGATTTAACAAATGAGGTAGTTCAAGATAGGATAGCTTGCAGGCGTATTTTAAGGGAGCTTCGGCAGGGCAATAGAATTCGATTTGTTTTGCGCAAAAGTTCATGCAAAACAAAAATAGCTCTCTAAAGGTAGTTAGTTAGTTAGTTATTGTGACCTCAGATTCTTTCATTAATGTGTTCCGAATTGCACAACATATCGTCTGGTCACATTATTTATTGTCATACACACAGATGACAGCATACTTTTGAACTTTTACGTAAACTTTCAACTTTTTTTTTTTGGTATTCAAATCGCGTCCTCGACTTTTTAAAGAAAATTGAAAGAATTATTTTCTTCTCCGCTTTTCTCTTTTCTATTATTATTATTATTTTTTTTTCTGAACTTTTGATTGTTGCTTCTGATTGCTGCGCTTACTTTAAAGCTTTTTTGTGGTTATCTTTTATTTTCGTTGTTGTGCTCTAATACTTTATTATTCATTCTTTTTCCTCATATCCAAACGTCAAGTCAAGTTTTGACATAGTTTTTCCTCTATTGCTTGCTATTGAAATGCATGGCGTTTTTAAAAGCAATAAGCCAAAACTCTTTCAATAATGAACAATCATAGAGGGTGAAAGAGTGGCGGCAACACATTGGCGTAATTTTTTGGTCTTAATGTAGAATACATGGTAATAAAAGTAGTAATTTTAGAAAGTATTGGCCGGCCATGTACCTAGTTATCGCCAATTTAGAATAAATTAAGAGACTAAAAATTTCAAGCTTAAACCATTGGAAACAGTGTTTTTGTAAATGTCAAGCTGTAGGGGGTTTCTTTTTTGGGGGATTTTTTTTTTCAAACTCTTGATCATAAGAGATCGAGGACTCGAGACTTGATCTCCAACATCATTTGTTCCACAAAGAATCACCGCCAAGACAGAAATTGGGAATGGGATGAAAATCGAAACGTTAATCGAAAATCAATTCGAAAATTTGTAGCGGTATTTTTAGTTTTGATCAATCGATCTATTAACATAATACTTAAAATTAAATATTGAAGAACGGTGTTTTTGGATCATTGCCTATGTTTCTTGGGGAAACTGCGAATGGGCATCGATATGGGCGTTCCAAGGGCGTAGCGAGAGAAAGAGTGCTTTGGTAGTGCTTATATTTACCACAGTAGTAACAGGTTGGCTGATAAGTCCCCGGTCTAACAAAGAAAAACACATTTTTTTGTCAAAATTCGTTTTTATTATTCAACATAGTTCCCTTCAAGAGCGATACAACGATTATAACGACCTTCCAATTTTTTGATACCATTTTGGTAGTACTCCTTCGGATTTGCCTCAAAATAGGCCTCAGTTTCGGCGATCACCTCTTCATTGCAGCCAAATTTTTTCCCTGCGAGCATCCTTTTGAGGTCTGAGAACAAGAAAAAGTCGCTGGGGGCCAGATCTGGAGAATACGGTGGGTGTGGAAGCAATTCGAAGCCTAATTCATGAATTTTTGCCATCGTTCTCAATGACTTGTGGCACGGTGCGTTGTCTTGGTGGAACAACACTTTTTTCTTCTTCATATGGGGCCGTTTTGCCGCGATTTCGACCTTCAACCGCTCCAATAACGACATATAATAGTCACTATTGATGGTTTTTCCCTTCTCAAGATAATCGATAAAAATTATTCCATGCCCATCCCAAAAAACAGAGGCCATTACTTTGCCAGCGGACTTTTGAGTCTTTCCACGCTTCGGAGACGGTTCACCGATCGCTGTCCAATCAGCCGACTGTCGATTGGACTCAGGAGTGTAGTGATAGAGCCATTTTTCATCCATTGTCACATATCGACGCAAAAACTCGGGTGTATTGCGAGTTAACAGCTGCAAACACCGCTCAGAATCATCAACACGTTGTTGTTTTTGGTCAAATGTGAGCTCGCGCGGCACCCATTTTGCACAGAGCTTTTTCATATCCAAATATTGATGAATGATATGACCAACACGTTCCTTTGATATCTTTAAGGCCTCTGCTATCTCGATCAACTTCATTTTACGGTCATTCAAAATCATTTTGTGAATTTTTTTGATAGTTTCGTCGGTAACCACCTCTTTCAGGCGTCCACTGCGTTCACCGTCCTCCGTGCTCATTTCACCACGCTTGAATTTTGCATACCAATCAATTATTGTTGATTTTCCTGGGGCAGAGTCCAAATACTCATTATCAAGTCAAGTTTTTGCTTCCACTGTATTTTTTCCCTTCAGAAAACAGTATTTTATCAAAACACGAAATTCCTTTTTTTTCCATTTTTTTCACAATAACAAAAGTTGCTTCACAAAAGACGCTCTATCTCACAAACTAATTGACTTACAGACGTCAAATTTTGACACGAATCATTTGAAGGTTGCCACTATATAAAAATAATATGCATTTAATACTAGCGACGCCATCTATGTGTCAGACCGGGGACTTATCAGCCAACCTGTTATATTGAGCAATTATAAGACATTAACCGAAGAAAAATTCAGGGGTGAAAGAAGAAGTTTAGAGAGTTTTGGACCAAAAACCCAAACAATCCGAAAAATTCATGACGTCCGATTTCAATGAAAATTTATACATATATAGAATAAGTGAAAAATTCTAAGAATTTTTACGCTAACATTTTTAAAAAGTACTGATTACAACTAGTCTAGTTTGGGTCTAGTTCCAAACTGGTCCAAAAGGGACTAGTTGTAATAAGTTTGATGCTTTTTCCAATATCCCTCCAACCCTAATTCGTATATATATAATTCATCTATGACCAGATTATATCAACCTTTTGTCCACTTTTTAGAGGGTCTCGATATGCCCTAAGAATTGTATTCCCCTTATTTTTTCTATCTTTTATTGTAATACCAGCTTTAAGATTGGCAATAATTATAACGTTAGCTCGCAATTAGCTCCCTTAACTTGTTGTGAACAACTGCTTTCAATCCCCCAAAAAGGTATAATTTTCTATGAATAAAAGCTGAAATTTTTCGTCTATTTTTGCAACAATTTTAGGCTTTAATTTTCAACGGGTTGTCCAAAAATATAAGACCTTCATAAGCCTATAGATGTAAGCATGAAAAAACTTCCACTTAAAGATCGAAGAGTAACTTCAAGCTTCAATCTCGAAGGCAAAATCTATTTGAATAACAAAAATTCAAAAGTACTCAAATTCGTCCTTCAATCAACTCCAAAGTCAAGGCGAGTAATTTCTTCTGACTGCACCCAAATATTACGTTTGCCTGTTGCGTGCGTTGGGCTTATTAAGTAAAATTTCCCCTTATTCAGTTACACGAGGGAGCATAAAATGCTGGATATATACGAGTACATACACACATATTTTAACCTATCAAAGTTGATCCGACCTCCAAACATTTTTTTGTAGTCGTTAACCCTTCTTCGTCTGTTCAAGAGAGCAAGCAAAAATTGTATCGAATTTTTAATTAACTGATTGCAGTTTTTGCATAAACCTTTTTAATTAAAAATTTTTTCTCTCTCTCTGCTTTTCTTTTGTGAAATTCTGGGCAAACAAAATGTCAACATAAAGTATCAAAGTGTTAAAAAACCATGGCGAAGAAGGAAAAAAAACCGAAAATCGATTGTTTTCCAATTACTCGTTTTTTGTCCTCTGGACACAAAGGAAAGATTTGTTTCCTTTTTCTAAAAAATAAACAGGAAAAGAAGAACAAAAATTGTTTCAATTTTAATTGAAAATTATTTTCAATGCATAAAAATTTTGCATTATCGCAGTTAAGCTCTTTTTTTTCAGTAACAGTTTCTTTCGAACAGTTATGTCACTGCGATGACCCGGGCGTGAACTATTGCAGCATTTTCTTTTTCCTCCATTTTTATTTGGGTTAATTTCTTCTCTTCACTTCATGCCGATGACCGTGACAATGGTTCGTCGGGTCGCGGCTCATCTCATTGTGCGCAATGTGACTTGAAGAAATGTGTATGTGATGTATGTGTGCACACATCGATGATGCATATAATTAGAATGTATTGGAAAAAACATGCTTCGAGTTTTTCTTCGACAGAAAAAAATATTATGGCTTAGAAAAGAAAAAGTAAAAACAATGAAAATGGTAAATGGTTCGCTGCATCTTCGAGAAATTGCTGTCCACGTTCATTCATTTTCTTTTTTTCTTTTGTAAGCATTCGGCCTGAAAAATGAAGTCAAATAACAGAAAACAGCAAACAGACAACAGAAAACAGAATTTCTGTGTTGCTGCCGTCCATTGCGACCCGGCAAAAGGGCCGTCCCATGCCGTGAAGAATGATGTGACAATAAACGAAGCGATAAGCTCACGACACTCAAGTTTTGCGTTTAATTAATGTAAATGACATAAAAAGAGAGAGAAAAAAAAGATGGAAAAAATGGAAAAAAATGTTGGACAAACAGAAAAATATTGTCAAGAAGCAGTAAAATTTTTCTTAAACATCTTCTTGAAGATAGATTGAGGTAATTAAAATATTGAATTGCAGCCATGAACACAATGAATGCAAAAATGTATGAAGACCGTTTGAGAGCCACTGAATCGATTTATTTAATGATATCACATAAATACAGACACGTTTTGTAGATTCATGGTCAATCAAAAAGGTGAATTCATCGAATTTTATGCAAACAATATTTTTTAACTCATCACTCCCAAGCCATCGAATCAAATAAGATGAGAAAATTAAATATCTAAATGAAAATCTATCCGTTTGCTATCAATGAAGTCGAGCTTATTAGAATTGATACAGTAAAACTAATAAGTTCATTTAGATATTTAATTTTCTCATTTTATTTGCAAAAAATTTATTAGACATATGGGGTACCAAATCAAAGGAAATCGATCCAGCATTTTGAATAAAATAAAAAATTTGGGTATTAATAGGACCTTTTTCATACCAAAATGGCTCTCAAAGTCAAAAAATGTTTAAACAATTTTAAAATTTTGACTTTGAAGGCTCAAATACTCTTGAAGATGCAATAAAGAATAGACTATTTTATACGTCTAGGAAGGTCGTATAATTCTCTGTCAAATTCTGCATTAAAAGTTTTATCTTGGATTCAAACGTTGAGGCGTGAAAATGTTTTTTTCTGAAACAACTGCAAATTTCTTTCTTTCCCTTATAACTCCTCAGGGGTGCATTTTGGGCTTTTTTAAAAGTAACTATAACTTCGGCATTTTCAATCAAAGGTCGTCCATTTTTTTTTTTGGAGAAGGTGTATTTGAGAGTCGACCATCAGAAAATGCAAAAATCTCGTTTAAAAAAAAATGAGTTAGCGCCCTTTTTATCCGAAGCTAACGACAAACAGAAAAACAAAAAAGGAACAAGTTCAAATGTTCGTTGATGTTTACTTATAGCTACTTTCTATAACCAATGTATATGGGTCATTGCGCGAACATGTTGTAGCCCCACCCCCATTCTCTTCGTCGTCGAATCTTGCATTAAAATTTCCCATCATTAGAACATTCTCGCTTCCAAGTTCAAACAAATTGTTTGCAAATCTGCTTGAACTTTTTCCATCATTGAAACGAGCCAACTTAAGTTTTCCAATACAAACTGTGTGCATAATTCAGCAAATGTTTCAACCAATCCGAAACAGCTTTTTGAAGCTTCATTATGGCTCTAAAGTGTTGAGAAATGTCCAAAATTTGACCAAGTAAAAACAATTTTATGAACGCTCAAAGAACAGAGTATTTTTGACAGTGAAAGTCCGAAAAAAAGGTTCACAAAATTTGTCGCTTACAACGTTATTCGCGGCTCCGCTTCAATTGTTGCAATTATCATGATTATAATCACGTTTAACATCGTCTTTAACAAAATCAATGTGCTTACAACGTAATTTTTTTTTTAATTCTAGAGGCGAGATTTGGAGGTAAAAACGGTTTTTCTTTTTAAGGCATATTTTAGTTGGAAAGGTAGTTTTTGGGAGTTAAACTCTACCTAATCTACTCTGATCTATTCTATACAGAAGAAACGTTTATAATCAAAAAGAACCTTCAAAAGAACATTTGTTTTTGTTGAATTTTTTATTTGAGTATTTTTGATTATTTTTAGTAATCGTGATTACAACCTAATTATTTACTTGCAATCGTAATGAATTTCTAATCAGAAATTTCTCAAAATTTCATTGTCATGCCTTGCCATGCTATTTGCACGCTATTCGTAAAAAACGGAGAAGTTAAGGAGACGCTATAATCGCTTGAAGTGGAGAAAAACTTCTCACAAAAATAGTTTCTCAGACAAATCAACACAGGAGTAATTGTCCGGCTTTGTAATGCCTATCGTGCATATGTATGTATATGCTATCGTGTGTGTTTATTGATATGACGATGCGTTTTGCCTGGGAGTAAAGTGGTTAATCCACATTCGAGCATGCTCGTTCGAGCGGCTCGGCTCGATGCAATGCTCGATCGTATGAGGTGATGTTGGTTAATGAATTGGCTCGTCAGCATCACCACATACGATCGAGCATTGCATCGAGCCGAGCCGCTCGCACGAGCATGCTCGAATGTGGATAGGTCACTTAAGTAAAGCTTCAGGCTTCAGTCTCTTTCAGTGCGCGCAGGTGTTCGGTCGTCCGGTTTTCGTAAGTCTCGGGTCGCGGATCGCGGAGTGTTTGTGTGTGCCTCGATGAGTGAAAAAAAGAAGTCGTTTTGCTTGTGCATATCGAACAGCATCGTATACAAAATGTTCGTATGGTGAGTCACTGGTTTTTTATATCAGTTAATTTGGTTTCCTTTAATGACGAAAATGAAAAGGCATTTTCAATTTTAATCGGCAGTTCATGCAAATCATTTAAATATAACCATGTCCCGCTATGTTTTTTGTGCACACACACACTCAATTTATTGAGAAGCTACTGTCGCCATCTTCGCCTGTCAGAAGAGAGGCAATTTGAGAAAATTTTTCTCTCATTCTTTCCTTCTTTACTTTGGTCAAACCGCTTTGTCTTTTTTGCATAGTATTTTGTATAAATATTAGTTCCTATACATTTTTGGTACATACTCAACACCTGCACAAATCTTCTTGCCTATCAATGACAACAAATGATACAGTGAAGGGAACAATCCTTGTATAACAAAGCGAGCGATTTGAATGCTTTGCTTTTGAATCAAGAGAGAGAGAGCGTGCATTGTTTGCATTTTGTTTTTGCAAAGCAAACAATGAACTATGCTTGCTCACTACAAAGCCTCTTCTGCTTTGCTTTTTCAAAACGAAAATCACGCGTTCCTTTATATTTCAATGAGTGCACTAAACCATTTGATATTTTATAGTTGGATTTCTTATGTTGTTGTTGCTGTATTTTTCTGTGAATGCATGCATCGTATGTTGTTTATTGCTTTGAAAACTGTTGTTATACATATTTGATTATTTTTGTACGTGTTCATATCGTTAGCTTCGGATGAAAAGGGCTTAACTCATTTTTTTTTAAAACGAGATTTTTGCATTTTCTGAATAATGAGTTACGCCCTTTCTATCCGAAGCTATCGATATAATATTTGGCCTATGACGAGTATACACCACTTATAAAATAAAATGAAGAACGATACCAAGAAGAACAGACCATATACTTCAGTGGGTTCAGAGGACCCAGTAATAAGACTCTCTCTGTCTCGAGGCGTGTGCAAGACTAATCAAGATAGATTAAATAAAAATATATATATAGAAATTTACAGCGTCACTTTAGAGTCCAATTGAGATATTTTCGTCGATATGTCTGTCTTTCTGTCGGCCCATCTGTCTGTCTTTCTATCTGTCCTTCTGTCTGTCCTTCTACTCGATAGGAGAACCATTTATGGATGGTTTACGGGCAGGGCAAACCCGCGGTCTCAGCCAACAGTTAAGTGTGGAAGCGGTTAGTAATGGTGACTTACATTACTTCGTGATTCGTTGGCCACATGACCTTTAGCATGGTGCAGCGGGGACCAGGAGCCCCATGGTCTGATTGGCCGTGCCTGGTCTGTGTACAGTTTTCTTGTAGAAACAATCAAACTGTCTTGATGAAATTCGGAATGTGAGGTAAAGGAGGGTATTACCGTGCACCTTACTTGAACCATCATTTTCTCGGGAACTATTAAATGGCTCAAAAATTTCATTCCAAATTTATTTAAGGTTTTATGTGACAAACATGAAGAAACCAATATTAAAGCTTTGAAAGCAAATCAATTCAGAAGACCCAGAGTACAGAGCTACCCGATACTGGAGGGTAACTAAAGGAATTTAAAAAAAACAATACATAGGTATAGAACAAATCGTTCTATTAGAAATCGCCTGTACGGAATTAACCTCTGTACGGTATTACCCTCCCCTCTTCATGTACCCGTAGATGGACGGAAAAATGAGTAAGAAGTCCAAGAAGATCATGATTGTGAAAATTACTTGATATTTTAAAATAAAAGTTTTTCATAAAATTTTCTTCAGTTTGACGCCTTGATTTTATTCCTTTTTGCCTATCCATGCGATAGGTAAGCCATATTATAATGCAAAAATTGGCTTTAACAAATCTTTAATGTCTGCGCAAAAGTTTCGTTCCGCAAAGTTATTTAAAATTCTGCAAAACAATACCGTAACTGCATTTATTTACATTGATTATTATTTTTTTTTTTTTTTGCTTTCATTGTTATGAAATGGCTTTATAAAATAGGAACTTGTTATAAAACAACAATGCGTGGGCATGAATTATTCTCTCGGCTTGTTCTCCATTCAATTCTCGTGAAATGCTATTTTACCTACTAAACGCGAGTGTGTTTCTGCTCTTCAACAGATCCTTATTGTTCTGTATTGCCCTTTCTGGTCAGTTGCTAATTAAACTTTTGCTCTCGTTTATTTTGAAAAAAATTATGCCCACGGCATAGCAAACCCATTCAAATTGCGAATCTGATTACACATCCTTTTATATTTATTTTATTTTTCAAAATTTTAACTTAAAATGTTGGACCTTCAAAAAAAAAAAAAATCCATTATGCTTCATGGGCTTTTGTTTTAGAATTGGTTTTTGAAAGAGCAAAATTTTATAGAACATTTCCATTGAAATGAGTGGGGCTCATGGTCATTTGCATATTCTGCCAAATTGGAAAAATTCAAGAGAATTTGAATTGAAATTTGAAATTTGCATAAAAAACACTTAAGAAAACATGCCAGGCCTTGAATTTTTTTGCTTTTTTTTTTTGCAAAAATATTGAAAATTTATCGATTTGATTGGAAGAATAAATAAATAAAATAAAGTACAATTAATAAAGAAAACCCAAATAAATAAATTTAATATATTGAGAAAAAAAATTAAATAATTAAAACTAATTAAAAAATAAATAAGTAACCCAGCAGGGATTTTAGCTGCAAAAAAGCTCATTTATAATTTGAAAATTTTTTGTTTTAAGTCCAAAATAGCGCTATGTTAGATAAATATGAGGTATATATGAGTTATTTGGAGTACTTTCGAAGCTCAGTATGAGCTAAATATGAGATAAATTCATAGCTCATAGATATATCACATTTACTTCATATTTAGCTCATTTTCTTTGACAGGTCCAGTAAGAAAGAAAAGAAATGTTCATATTTGATTTAAAGACTTGAGAATATAAGGCCGTCAATAGTGTGGCGAGTTTGTAATCTGATGGCTGTGGGTTCGATTCCCCATGCAGGCAAACTAGAAAATAAATTTTTTTTTACGCATTGAATTATTTGCAAGAAAAAAGGCGCTTATTTGCCCCAATTTTGAGACCCTATAACCGATGGTGGTGTCTGGGGGGAATCCATTCGCCACGTTAGCTTAACTACAGGGAAGAAGCAGAGAGCAGTAAAGTCTTACGGATGGATTATTTAGTGCTTCTTATATTTATCAAATGCCTTTTCCGAGATTTGAACCTCTTACCTCTGAAACATGGAGCCAACACTCTTCCTCTTGCTCCTCAGCCAGTGATACTGCTTTGTATGTTTTGTTAAAAAGTGTATATAAACTTAAAACGTGAGGTTAATATGTGAGCGCACTGTGACAAATTTTTGAATATGCTCTACTAGAAGGCTTTGGACCTTTTATCAGTTCATAAATTAGAAAATTTCATTTCAGTCAGTATTAGCTCACAAATACGTCATTTTTTGCTAAAAACACAAGGATTGATGTCATTTTGAGCTCATTATTAGATCACAACGAGTTTGATTTTCGGTTTTCAATTTCAATCTCATATTTAGCTCTTCTTAAGCTCATTTTGAGCTACAATAGAAATTTTCAATTTTGTGAGCTCATTTTGCCTGCTGGGAAGGATGTACCAGTCGGGCGAGTCTGATCATACAATACCCGACACAGACAAAGTTGCTTTAAATACTTTTAAAAAATAGACTCAACGTCCATAACCATTCAGACAAGGTGTTCTGGAGATTTTTAAGACCATTGACGGCCTAATATTTCGATTTTTTTAAAAATTTTATTCCTTCTGAAAACCGCCCATTTCTCCAATTATAGGAAATTTAATCGAAGTCTTAAATATAAGCTCAAATTCCAAATTTCATTGAAATCTCTCAAAAAACTCAGATTTTTGGGTAGTTTTGGGATTTTCGTGACAGACCCTTGTACTGGGGGTACTCTTAAAAGTTGTCCGATCCAGGTCCATTCTTGTTTTTACTAATTTCCGCGTGAACCAAATTTTGAAGAAAGCCGAACTTCTTCGATAAAAAAAAATGTTCATGGACAGACAGACAGAAAGACAGGCAGACAGACAGACGACGCACATGTCTAAATCGAATCTCCTGGTGACGCTAAACATTTCTATATATATTGTGTATGATCTATCTCGACTGGTTCCGGGTGTTACACAAAATCGCACAAACACAATATACCCTCAAGACAGAAAGGGTCGGGTATAATAATAAATAAATAAAATTAATAAATTAAATAAGTAATTAACATAATCAAAATAACGAGATAAAAATAAGTATATAATAAAATTAGCAAATTGGATTAAGTAACGAAAAATAAATTTAAAGATAAATTAAATAAACAAATAAATTAAAACAAAAATGATTTAAAATTGAAAAAGAAATAAAATATAAATAAAATAAAAAAAAATATAATTTAAATAAATTTTAAATAAAAAAGAACTTAAAATTGCATAAAAAAGTCAATTTAATGAGCCAAATAAATTCAGTAACTAAAAATTAATTAATAAAAAAAAATAATAACTAAAATAAATAAACAAAGTAAATAAAAAAATAATATTAAAATAAATATAAAAGAACAAAATAAATAAAAATAAGAAATAATAAATAAAAATAAATATTAAATAAAAAGAATATGAAAATATTTTTTAAATGAGTAGTAAACAAAATCCAGATGCAAAAAATTTTGTTTTGTCAATCTGACCTGCCAGGAGCATTTCCGAAGGATCTCAGAAATTGCGGAGCTTTATGAATAGTATCTTAAACTTTTGATTTTCTCAAAATAATTAAAAAAGTTTGACTTCAAGCATCGTGAATTGTACGACTTCGGTGCACCTACACAGGAACTTTGTTCGAAAGGAAGAAGTTGTCATGGAAGTGGAGAGATCCAATTGCCAAAGAAGTTTCATGTTGATGAACTCAATGGCGCCCAATTTGAATTTTGTGTACGCAAATAAATATGGCGATGTGTTAGTTGCGGAAAAATGAAAGTGAGTCTTATTTACCCATTCTTAAAATTATTTATGCACTTTCCAGTCTCAGTTTTCTGAAAATTTGAAGTAATTTAATTTGGTCAATCGAAATACTTTGAGAGAAACCTGAGGAATCGCTGGCCTCCAACCAAAAGTAATAAAAGTCATACTAAAGCCCCCAAAAAAGGATAATAAAAGCAATAACTTTTCTCCATTTCATTTTTTATTCGTCTGTCTGTCGCACACATCACTTTTTCTTGCAGCAATGAAACTGCAGTAGCAATGCATGCTAAAAATTAATGAATGCGTCATTGGCGAGAGACAAAAAACCAAGCTGAAATTTCGCCAGACGCACATCGGCAAACAAACATTCGTTTCAACACGGAATCAACTTTCTTCGACAATAAAAAAAAAATAATTTAAAAAAATTCGAGCAGATAGAAAAATCACATGGAAGGAAAAGTTCAATTTGAATTCAAGTTTAATAAATATGATCAAAAATAAATCTTCCGAAATGACTTAATGCCAGCCTGACACTCCTTGCGAATCGTATACCACAGGGTAAGCACGAAACGTACTCCCAAGTTTGGTCTACCAACAATCGAACAGCATTTGAATCATCGCCTCGAATAACGTTGTAAGCGACGAATGTTTTGAACCTATTTTTCGGACTTTCACTGTCAATAATACACGAGCCTTTTAAGCTATCATAAATATGTTCTTATTTGGTCAACTCTTGGACATTTCTCCACATTTCAGAACATCAAAGACATGAAATGACGTACTGTCTGGCATGACAAATTTCCCAAAAATGTGAAACTTGTCGCTTTCAACGTTATTCAAGGCGATGATTCATTTATCATCTTTGTAAGGCCGGTCTTCTGATTACCAACAAGTGTAGACAGGGTATTTTTTTTTAAAAGAACGAAGGCATTTCCAAGCTTCTTCTATTTTCATCAGAATCAGGTATGGGTCTTCTTGATACCTTCCAATCATCATTTTCTGCTTTCTGTGACATCCGCTTCACATTGGCCCTAAAGCTGCTAAATCATTTCTGGTGTCATATTTCTTGGTCTTGTTCTTTGATATATTCTTCTTCTCCTTGCTTATTCAATTATCCCAGCCTATCCCGGGGCCCGGGGGCAAAACGCAATCAGTTTCCTCATTATGTTCTATCGATTGCATCATCCGAGGTGAGTCCGACAGCCTCGAGGTCCCTGTTCTTTGGTATCTATTCCTGGCTTTTCTAACAATAAGTAGTTTTTTGCTTACAGTCGGCATGGCTGGGCCGCAAAAGGGGAGTAGGTCGGTACTATGTTCATTTTTTTTACCTCATTTTGCCCAAAATTTTTATATAAAATATAACATTTTTTCAAGCAATCAAATAGGAGTAATAATAATAAAAATATCTTCATCTGCTAATGAAAATATCAATAATGAAAATAGGGAATTCATATTGACGAAGTACAGTGAAACCTTTCAAGTTAGACCTCAAATAATTTAACTCAAAATGTTTTCTTTTGCAATGAGTGCATTCCAAGAATTGTTCACAAAACTTAAAAGCTTATCCCCATTGATACTGCCCGCACAAAAGAGTCTACTGTACCAATCCAATTTTTATCGATTTAAATATTTTTTTTTTTTTATAAATATTTTTGCAACTCTTAAAAGACAATCTTCAAATTTCTTCGACGGAAGAAAGTTCGGAAACGATAAATGCAAATCAACGACAAAAAATGGCCAAAAGCCCACTCACTCTTTACGATCGAGAGCAAAAATGAAAAAAAGTAAACCAAATCAAGCTTTTCAACTTTCCGGCACGTAGCCGGAGCGACTCTGATACAAAAGAAACCCAAAAAAAAAAAAAAAAAAACAAAAAAAAAAAAACTCCATTCAAGCATTAATCTGCGATTTCGACTTTTACTTTTCATTCATTTAGCAGCGCTTTGGGTCTTAAACCTATTGGATGATTTGAAAATTGGATTTTTCCTTTTCTTCTTTGTACGACATTATTGAGTCTCTTTCGGAAGATGAACCAAGCTCATGGAATTCGAATGGATTTTTGCCTCAGCTTCATTCGCTTATTCAATTCGTTATGCAATGGAAAGATTTTTGAATATAGAAAAAATGTTTTTTTTTTTTTATCCATCAATATTGGCTTCAAAGATGAGACCGGTGAAGAAAAGTCATTGGGTTGAGTGGAAGTAAAATCGATGTCTGTCAAAGATAATTAGTATCGGCGCTTTGTAGTCAATTAATTGACAAGATGATGCATCCCTTATTACTGTCATACCGTGAACTTTCTTTTATATTTAGAATTTCAATTTGTTTTTAGCAATTTTTCTTTGAAAATGTTCCACATTCCCTGCAATAAACAAGAACCAAAAACAAAAATAAAACTTCGTCAAAGCATTTTAAAACCGTCATGGCTTCGGCAAAAAAAAAAAAGAATTTCCTTTTTATCGAAAACATTTCTGCTTCAATTATGCAAAATATTTTTGCAATAAAATCGTGTCTACTGTGTGTAAACCGTGGGCGTTAAAGAATTTTATTACACGAATTTTACTAGTTTTGTGCTTTTGTGCAAGCTGTCCTTTTTAATTAGGAATGAAAATGTGCTTTAAAATATTTTTATTTTGCTATCTATTTTTCGATAACGTGTAAGCGTGCTATAGTCGGTCAATGACCTGGTATATAGGTACAATAATGTATGTATATATGTAGATCACCCTCTGTGCTTGCCTGGGGGGAAATGTGAAATTCTGCACACTGGTGCTGATTTGATATGACAAACAGGTAGACAGACAGACAGACATAAAGACAGTCAAAAGAATGACAGACTGATAGAATGACAAAGTGATAGAATGGTAGAGTGATAGAATGATTGAGTGATAGAATGATAGAATGATTGAGTGATAGAATGATAGAATGAAGATGATAGAATGATAGAATGATAGAATGATTGAGTGATTGAATGATAGAATGATATATTATAGAATGATTGAATTATGGAATTATAGATTGTAGAATGACATAATGACAAAGTGACAGAATGAAAGAGTGACATAATGACAGAATGACAGAGTGATATAATGACAGAGTGATAGAATGACAGAATGACAGATGATAGAATGATAGAATGATAGAATGATATAATGATATAATGATATATTGATATAATGATATATTGATAGAATGATATAATGATAGATATAATGATATAATGATATAATGATATAATGATATAATGATATAATGATAAATGATAAAATGATAAAATGATAAAATGATAAAATGATAAAATGATAAAATGATAAAATGATTCTTTATAGAATGATAAATTTTAGAAGGATTGAATTATGGAATTATAGGATTATAGAATGACAGAGTGACAGAGTAACAGAATGATGGATTGACATATTAACACATTGACTGAATCACAGAATGACAGAATCCCAAAGTCGTAGAGTGACAGTCTTACAGATTGCCATATTGAAAGATTGACAGAATTAAAAAACAACAGATTGACATATTAGCAGATTGATAGAATGACAGAAGGATAGAAAGAGAGCAAGAACTGACTTCAACAGATCTATGAACCAATTGAAAAGAACGCTTTAAAACCGGCCGCATAAAATTCGATTTCAAATTCGATATGAAAACCCAATTTAAATTCATTCGCCGGTCATGTTACTCGGAGTTTTTGCTCTTAGACCTTACGCGTCGTTAAGACCGGTTGACGTAGTTATTCATTTCCTACAAGTAATGCGATATTTTGCTGTCTTGTGAAAACCAAAACTTCTAAAAAAAAATCTCATCATGGCATCAAAGAACTATTGAAATATTTATGCTCGCTTCGCAGGCCATCGAAATTACCTTCATTCCTGACATCCGAAGAAGAGTTTTCTTTTATCATCGCAGTTCTCACATTTATCAGCCGTCATCCTATTGCGAAATTGGAATTCCGAAAAATGAATTTCTTCTTTTTCTTTTCTTGTTTTTTATTTTTCTTCCACCGAAAAGCCACTCTCACTGAGATTACGGTCAAGGCACGTACCTACCTACACGAGTTAAGGAGACGGATGGACAACAGTCACTTTTAACTGCGACGAAAACGTAAAAAATGCATTTCTCTCCTTTCACTGCCTGCAAGCCGGAGCAGAAATAAAGTAAAAAAACTTTTAAAAAAATACACAAAAAATGAAAATAAAGATAAAAAATGAAGCACTCCTTTTTTGGCCTTTTTGCGGTTTTTCGTTGAAGCACTTTTTTTTGTTTTTTGACACTTTCACACCACAGACGCCAGACGAAAATCACGATTTTGAAGGTGAAATTGCATCCATTTATTACATTTAAAGATACTTTGCTTCAAATCCAAATCCGTTACACTTAAAATTTTCAACAATTTATTACAAATTGTGCAGTTGCGGCACTAAAAAGTGCATTAGCATCGTGTTTACTTTTTTTTTTTAATTTTTTTTACTTTTTGTTATTTTCGTATTTCGCAACAAGAGCAATCAAAGCCAAATGGCCCAAACCAATGAGCGCGATTTCTTTTACGATGATCGCTCGGAGGGTTCAACGCCAGCTGGAGTTACAATCTTAATTTTTTTATTTCTTTATATATTTATTTTTTTTTGTTGCTTTTCTATTGAACGCCCGTTCGAAATTCAATTCGAAACGAATTCACGCTATTTTAATGCAGAGCAATCGTCTTCAAATGAATGGAATGAACGACCAAAAATAAAATTCCGCTTCCGACGACCGTCTTGAGGCAGAAAAGTCGCTTGACTGAATTATAAGCGGCGAAAGCTCAGCTCTGCAAGAAGCAAAACAAAGAAATTTCTTGTTGCCACAGCTTAACTGAACTTAACGTAACGTAACGTAACGTAAGACAACGTAAAGATCAAGCCATGCTTCAAAAGAGAATTTCAAGAGTAATTTAATGCTCTTTGAGCTTCTCTTAATCAGAGTTTTGTCTATCCAAAATCGATGAGACTTTTTTGTGTAAATTTGTTTTTTTTTTGTATTTTTTGAACCACTTTTTCAGGCACCGACTCAACGAGTCGTCTACAGGTTGATGGAGTAGAAAAAAATTTCTCCGACAAAACTGACAGTGACGCGCGAGCACAGTGAATGTGCTTCCTACAACTCTGCATGATTGGCATTGAAAATCGAATCTCTAGTGCTGCTGCCTTGCCTAAAAGCGTCACGTTTTCGCATGTCGTAAGGAGAATGCGTTAGAAATTCTTGCGCTTTTTATTTATTTATTTATTTTTCTTTCTTTTATGGTGGCGCGTGCTGCAGAAGTCGAGCTTTAAATTGACTAATTTTACTGTCACTTTTGGAGTGAGAGGGAAACTCTTTCGTTTCTTGTTGAACTCGTTTTCAATTGTCATGTTTGTGCAATAAAAAAGCAAAGAAAACAAAAGGGAAGCATTTTTCTTGGGCTTTTAATAAATTGAGTTTGTTTCTTGCTTTGTTTTTTATATCATGCGATTTCTTCATTTCGTCCATATATTCTTCCTCTAAGCAAGTTGGTGCAATTTAAGCGAAAATTTAAATAAATTATATAAAATTAAATAAATTATGTAAAATTAAATAAATTATGTAAAATGCTTAAGTGTTATTACATCATTTAATTACACTTGAAAGCAAACAGAAACCATAACGAAAACAAAGACTCAATCAAAGAAATGACGTCTGAGACAAATAACAAAAAATTGTCGCACATTCGGATATAAAAAGTGTTAACATGTTTATGCGCCGTGGAAGTTTTCATGTCATGTCATGTCATTTCGACATCGTAATTGATGTTCAACGACTTCTCTTTTGTCGTAATTTAACGGAGAACTTGTTTTACAAAATCCATTTGACATTAATCATTCAAATGCGAGGGTAGATGATGCCCCCCTTTTTTTGTGTGCATAACTCTCATAACATGTTTTTACTTTAACCTTTTTCAAAATGTCTAAATATAAACATTTTCATGATTATCAATTGTGCTTTGAACGTTTTCATTTTGGTAATTGGCTAATTTTTGTGTACTCATTTGACTCAAGGACTTTTGCAGGCAATTTTGGGAAAGATTAGAAGTACATTCATTATTTATTTAATACGCAGCAGGATTTTGATGGCGGTCTCAAGTCACTTATAGAGACGGAAATAACCGCTTTTATGTCAAAGGGTTCCCTGTGGGGAGTAGAAGGTCGATTTAGTGAAAGGAAGTGTTTAGACATGGAGTGCTCCGAAAATGATTTTGCAATATTTCATAATTTCTATAGAACCAGACTCGGAGTATGAAAGGGACGACTAGTGTTAGTGCAGTTGAAGTAAACGGTCTCGAATTAATCTGAAAGTGTCTTTGGTTAGACTAGTTAATGTTGAAGATGGATACAGACAAATTAAAAAAATAAAGTTGAAAACATTGGATGGAAAATGAGGAGAGGGAGATCGGGAAAACTTAGGTAATAGTATCTTTCCGACTTGTCGGAGAATAGTGAAAGAGTAGCCAGCATTACCGAAACTGCAACAGAATAAAAGGTAGGAACTCCAATGCTCCAGAAAGAACGATATTAAGCCTGCCATGAAGGGAGTTGCTCAACAGATTTGTTGTTAAACCTAGAGGTAAATCATTTCCCTTATGAAATCATGTTACATCTGGAACCGATACAGATAGATAGATCCATCAAATGTAGAGGAAAGACTACTCTTTTTTGGCCACGCTCTACTCGTTTGTGTGAGAATTTGGGGCTTCTTATTGCCCCTAACCCTTGAAGTACAAAATAGTGCTTAGTTATCTTACAATAAATACTTTATATGTGGGGCATTTCACGTCAAGTGTACATAGGTACCCGCTCAAAAAACTTCATAGCTGAGATTTCGATAAAACTTGGTGGAAATGTTGCGCTATGCGAGTACATGAATTGTGCAAAAGGAGGATGGGAAATATTAACCGGGTTCCTAGATACAGGGTGTTAAACTTTCGGTCTTTTTTTTGTATTCAAAAAATTCTACGTCTCGCAAATTGGCAAATGAAAAAATTGTGATAAAGGATTTTTATAGATTTTTGTCTGCTCTTTCCGAAAAAAAAAATATTACAATCCCCAGAAATTATTATTGATGCACAAAAAAACGGTTTTTATTTTTATAAGCCTTTGGCCCTTGCTCGGCAGCTGGGGTGGGTAATCTATGGCTGATCGATGGAATTATGGTTAAGAACCACTTTTCGAAAATACTACGAGAAAATTTAATCCAAAGTGCGCGGAAGTTAGGTATAGCAGGGACATATCACTTCTACTAAGATAATGATCCTGAGCATATTGATGGAATCGACAAGAAATGGTGACCATAAAAATATACCAGAGTGCTTCAGATGCCCCCACACTCAATCCAACATTAAAGAGGAGTTTTGGCAAAAATTAGAGATTCAAAAATTAGTAATATAAAATACCTTGAAACTGCCTTAAAAGCGGTATGGGTTAAAATTAACCCGCGGAATGTAAAAAAAACTACTCCCATCCGTTCCAACCCGACTAAAATCCGTTATTTAACGAAAAGAATATCCGACTTAATATTAAAACCACAAATTTTTGGAAATTTTTTTAGTTATCCCGCTTTAAGGCTAAGTGGGCCATTTTGAGTGACGCATGAATTTAGCGCGAATATTTTTATTTTTTTTTTTTAACTTCCAAGTTTTTTGTTTGAAATGAATGAAGTTAAGTTTTTTATGTTCAAAATTTTATAAATTTGTTATGTTTCTCAAACAATTTGGTTGTAATAGTTATAGTTTTCAAGATATAGGCATTTAAATGAAGATTTCACAGGTGGGCCATTTTGAGTGGTAGTCACTGTATGTTCAAATTTGATCAAAATATCTTAAAAAACTTCGATTTTAGGACAATTTTTGTGAAATTCATAACAGACCCTAATACTGGAGGCAGACGCGCAGCCGGGGAGATTTTGGTGGTTCAACGATTTCAAAAAATAGACACATTGAGAGAGAAAAGAGCACGTGCAGCTCTTAAATGCTTTTTTCGCTATAGGAGCATTCCACAGAAAATGATACTTTTGTCCCGTACAAACAGGCAAAAACTAATATAATTACTCAAAACATTTGGAAAGGGCACCTCATATCCTGTTAAGTATCTTAATTTGAGTACATAAATATAATCTTTTCATCAAATTAATCAGTTAAACATAAAAAATATCATGAATATTATTTGTCCCGTACGTGGAATGCTCCTATAGCGAACTTTCTCGCTCCGTGCCCTTTACAATGGGAGTCGGGACGGCTCCTTTTTCATGCTGATTTCATCGCGGAGGTCCGCCTGACATTTTCTACTGGGATACCCTCGACACTGAGTGTGTTGGGAATGGAAAAAAAAAAAACTGTACACGTGTTCGTGAATAAATTTTTCCACTGTACATCGCCGTTTTATTTGACTGCAAAAAACGATTGCATAAAAATTTAATTTGTGAAATTTTCAATGGAAGCAAATTGAGTTTTTATTGTGGGGTTCGAAATTTTTCACTCATCCAGTTAATTTAATTAAAAATATTTTGTACTTTTATTGCATTTCTTCTATTATTGTGTGAGTGAGCAGCTCGCATTGCTTTGAAATTAAAAGAGACATGAACATTTTGCGATTCAATTGTTTTTTTTGTTTTTTTTTTTTTAACCCGTAACCCTGAAAAATATTAATTTTAATATTGACTGATTAAAATCTCTGTCCATGTGAGTAAAAGCGAAATGTTCATCAAACGACAACTCGACTAACGTTCGCGGAAGATCTCCGCACACATTCATTTTTGTCATGCTCCTTTTTGCTGGTGTCTCACTTGTGCGGTCTGGAAAATAAAGCGTCTGCACTTTTGCAGCTTTAGATAAATCGTTCACATGTGAACGTGAAACTATTTGAGCTAATATATTGTACATTGAATTCCAGTTCAGCTTTCCGAAAGTGAGAGGCTATAAGTTTTATGGGGATTAGTTTCCACTAACTTAAGGAGAAATTGTGGTCGCAATATTGTGGTTTAGGGTTCATGAACGAAGAAAACATTGGGGTGAACATGTGGTTTATTAAATTATTGTTAGGACTTCGTTCTTGTGTTTTTTATATACTCAATGACTGCTTAAAGTGGGAGTTATATAGATAGGTACACAGCACGATAACATTAATTCAAATATATTTAATCGGTTAAAGGATATTAACTTTTATTAATTTATGGGACAAAAATACAAAATTATAAGCCATTTTCACTTTCTGTATTGCTTAAAATATCTCAAATGTAGGCACAAAATAGAAAAATATTTCAATTTCAATTCAATTTCAATTCAATTTCAATTCAATTTCAATTCAATTTCAATTCAATTTCAATTCAATTTCAATTCAATTTCAATTCAATTTCAATTCAATTTCAATTCAATTTCAATTCAATTTCAATTCAATTTCAATTAATTTCAATTCAATTTCAATTCAATTTCAATTCAATTTCAATTCAATTTCAATTCAATTTCAATTCAATTTCAATTCAATTTCAATTCAATTTCAATTCAATTTCAATTCAATTTCAATTCAATTTCAATTCAATTTCAATTCAATTTCAATTCAATTTCAATTCAATTTCAATTCAATTTCAATTCAATTTCAATTCAATTTCAATTCAATTTCAATTCAATTTCAATTCAATTTCAATTCAATTTCAATTCAATTTCAATTCAATTTCAATTCATATTTCAATTCAATTTCAATTCAATTTCAATTCAATTTCAATTAATTTCAATTCAATTTCAATTCAATTTCAATTCAATTTCAATTCAATTTCAATTCAATTTCAATTCAATTTCAATTCAATTTCAATTATTCAATTTCAATTCAATTTCAATTCAATTTCAATTCAATTTCAATTCAATTTCAATTCAATTTCAATTCAATTTCAATTCAATTTCAATTCAATTTCAATTCAATTTCAATTCAATTTCAATTCAATTTCAATTCAATTTCAATTCAATCCTGGGCCTCGAAGTTACTCTTATGCATGGTTTTAAAAGGATCTCAATTGCATATAATTGGATATCGAATATAATCATGTAATAATATCTTCAAGAATTCATATGAAAGTAAATTTTGAAATTTTTCCATGTCGACCATCCGTTAACCCAAATTAAATTTAAAACGATGATTGTAAAAAATTTGTGTCTTTCTCAAAGGAAAGAGGAAAACTCGAATTTAATAAAGAGTTTCACTGCCAGAGCAAGGCAATGAAAAGAAAAGCCGCTTAACTGGTTCATGCAAATGTTAGCGATGCTGCGTGCAAGTGCCTGTTAATCCAATGCCATCTGAGCAATTGAGGTAGCAAAAAAATTAGTAGGAGAAAAAGAGAGACAGAGAGAGAGAGAAGTGTGAGGAAGAAAGGAGAAAGGAAAAGTGGTACTCGCAGATATCCTCTAATCAAAATCTGTTGTATTTAAAGCAAAAATAATTTTTCCTTTTTATGTTTGCAGCTCAAACGGAACATCGGGATTTGATTGGATTTTGAAAGGAACCGCGCCATGCCAATTATTAACCTTGGTAAGTGAAAACAAAATTTTAATGTCAATAAAGCAGTTTGGTCAGAAAGTGATTAGGAAAGCAGAAAAATCCATTTTTTGAAGATTAAAAGTTTCCGGGGAAATGCAGATTTTTTATTTTATTTTTTTTATTTTATTTGAATTTTTTTTTCAACCCATCATTGAAGAAAACCAATTGAGGCTAATGGGCTTCAATAAAGACGAAAATAATTGCGAAAATAAACAATATATACAATTGAGAATCGACGATAAAGATAATTGGGGAGAAAAAGCCCACTGAGCATGCTCATTGAAGCTTATGAAAAGGTTTCTACCCGACATTGATAAACGGAAACTGGGCTATACTATGCGTAGCATATCAATTTAAAGTGCATAAAAAAAAAATATTGAAGAAAAATTTATACATGTTGCCATTTAACTGTTTCTTCGTAAAACAACGATCCACCATGAACCTAATTGCTGCACACAACAAAGAAAGTTGGTGCGACGACGACAACAACAGCAAAAAATAAAACTGGCTCATCGAATTTGGATTGAAAAGAAAAATAGATTAAAAAGGCGATCGACCACCGCGACAGACACACGCACACAGTGTGACAAATTGAAAGTCTATAATCAAAAGAAAAAGTAAAATAGTAATGAAAATAAAAACAAAAATTAAATGAGCATGCCGCCCCGTAATTGCCGAGGACGCAATAAGTGAATTGGAAAAACGAAGAAGTCAAGCATACAAATTAAATTAAAAAAAACACCATGTGCAAAATTAAGTCAGTCAGTCAACTTTTTTTGTGACCAAATGCATTTAATGCTTTAAGTACTCGAAAGTCGATTAAATTGTTTTTATTATTATTTCCGAAATGAATCATTACCTTTCGAAGTAAAAACTTTTGGCAACCCTTATGCAGTTGATTATAACATTTGCCAGCCGTTAGGTTGAGCGTCAGCAACTCTGTCGAGGAATGGGCAACAAGCTTAAGATCAGCTTTAGTATATATTTTATATTAATTACTCCCCATATAGGCATATCCTGACAAGTAACGATTTTGTCGCGTCCGTATGTATTTGATAGAGCCTCGTATTTTTGAAAAGGATACATAATTGCAGGATTTTTGTAGATTTTTCATATAATTTGGCAATGAATTAATATCGCAGATTTGTTGAGAAGCAAAGGGTCTGGTGGGCTGTGGCATCATGAAAGGAATTTTTAAATTTTGTTGATTTGTCTATAGGTGCCATCTAAAAACACTGTGGAAACTAGTTTTTCGATTTTTATTTTGATCCTTAAAATATCCTTGAAAATCCTTTTTTAATAAGCCTTTTTTCAAAATTTTTTATCTCAAAAACTAATTAAGATGAAAAAATAAAACAATCGTTGGTTGATTGTTAATATAACAGGAAATCAAAAAAAATTTTTTTTAATTTTTACACTGAGAAAAATTTGTTCACAAAACTAAAAAGTCAATTTTAAAAATTTTTTTCAGTGTATTCCCAGTTTGACGCCGCTCTACAATTTTTTTTTTTTTAAATACCTCTAAGTATTTGCTTTCATTTAAAAAAAGTTTCATTCAAATTAAATGGGGCAACAGTGAGATATTCAAAAAATTACAAGTGCACATAGATGCTCTAGTACTAATATCCAGTACAAATGTGCGAAAATGATACAAAACACTTTACTCGTACGGCATGTTTTAAAAAATTTAATATCTCCAGAAATAATTAAGATAAAAAGATAAAAGAAACGGTGAATTATTGTTAATAAAACAATGTATTTTTTTCAAACATTCAAAAGGTTTTACTAAAACTGAAATACACTGAAAAAAAAATAGATACATTTTTGTTTTCTTTTTTTTTGAAAAATTTTTCTCAGTGTAAAATTTAAAAATAAATTTTCTATATTCCTTGTTTTATTAACAATAAGTCACCGTTTGTTTCATCCTTTTATCTAAATGATTTCTGGAGATATTAAATTTTTTAAAACATGCCGTATGAGTAATGTGTTTTTTTTTATCATTTTCGTACATTTGTACTGGATATTAGTACTAGAGCATCTATGTGCACTTGTAATTTTTTGAATATCTCACTGTTGCGCCATTTTATTTGAATAAAATTTTTTTTAAATGAAACAAAATACTTCGAGGTAATTTTTAAAAATATTTGTAGAGTGGCGTCAAACTGGGAATACACTGAAAAAATTTGTTAAAGTTTTATTTTTAGTTTTGTGGGAAAAATTTTCTGTGTAAAAATTAAAAAAAAATTTTTTTTGATTTCCTGTTATATTAGCAATCAACCAACGTTTGTTTCATCTTTTTATCTTAATTATATTTTGAGATATAGAATTTTGAAAAAAGGCTATTAAAAAAGGATTTTCAAGGATATTTCAAGGACCGTTCAAAATAAAAAATTTAAAAAGTAGTCAGTCTCCACAGTGTTTTTAGATGACACCTATCGAAAAATCAACAAAATTTTAAAATTCCTTTCATGATGCCACATGCCTGCCTTTGCTTAACCCGCCAGACCCTTTCTGGCCTTTCCATCCCATGGTCCTCTCTTCTGTATTCATCAATGATAATTTTATAGGCTTTTTACAGATTTTTTATTGCCATTTATTTATAAGTATTTAAAGAAAATTAATTTGTAAACTCCCAAAAAGATATTGGTGAACCCAAGCAAATCGTTTTCACTTTTTCAATTCTCCCAAATTTTGGTGTAAAAAATAGTCAGAGAAGGAAAGAGAGTGGGGAAAAGAAAACAATTTTCGTATATATCACTTGTGAGGGATTCAAAAACAACAAAACACTCGCAGCTAATTTCTAGCGGCATGTGAAAGTGTTAAGTCATGCATTACACGCCATTGATGTGCGTCGGTGTCGTCGCAACGGTAGACGTTAATGGATCAGCAAAACGGTCGTCTAAAGACCAGCGATCTTCTTTACAATGCCGGACGCCACATGCGTCCGCAGTAAATACTTTGTTTTTGTATTTGCGTTGGCAATCAATGCTGCGGAGACTTCGGCTACGAGTGGCATTGATGACTTAGCGCTAAATACTTTCTATTATTACGATGCGTGTTAGATCGGTTAATAGCCACCGATGCTGGATTGTTTTATTTATTTTTTTTCATACATCGAGTAGGAAGACACACACGGTGATTCGTGATGTTTAACATTGATTGAGTGCTTAATTGTGAAGCTTCTCAATCCTAATTGGAAGCAAACTTTTTCATTTCCTTTAATTTGAAAAGAGTTTCACGCTGTGTTAACCCATTGTCGGTTCACCTATTTGTGCAACGAATTAACTCGATATATGTATGCTGCCAATCAAAATGGTGACTCAAAGAGATCTTGCTCAGTGAACTGTGAGTCGTGTTGTGTCCAACGTTTCTCCATTAGCATTGACACGTTTTTCATATATGAAAGCATTTCTCTAAAATGGCAAATGTTTTCTTTTTTCAAATGATAATTTTTTGATGAAATTATAGTAATAAGTGTTTGATAATATTTCTTATGGTCGAACTTGTAATGTCATTGAGCAAATATTTGCGTTTGTTTTTTTTCTTTTTTCTTCTTTCGTGTTGATTTTTTAACCATTGAAGTCGCACATTTACATTATTTTCACTTTTACTCATAAATATGCTAATTTAATAGATACTCACGCTCAAGCACACTCGATTCAATTTCGCTTTCGGTTTGCGTTTTTTATTTATTTATTTATTTTTTTCACAATTTTTTAATTTTATTTGTCTTTTCGATTAGTCTGCAGTTTTGTGTTGCTAGTTCCAGTTGTTTTGTGTTTTGTTCTTTAGTTTCGTTGGTTTTTCGTCCGTTTTATGGTCGCAGAATATTTAAGTTTTATCAAAGCTTTTTGTGAATATAACTGCGAAGAGTTGATGGGAGCTGAAAGAAAGAAAATTAGACACAAATATCTGGCACAAAGTCCCATTCTATCATGTCAATTCTATCATTGATCATACAAACTAAAAGCAGGTCACCGTGAATAGGCAGTAGACGGTGCTGCCATAAATTTCTATACCAAAAACTGGTGGTACTGAAAATGAATTTTTTTTCGATACTTTTTGTTGTTGATTTTATTCGACCCTTTATAAATTTTAAGGTTAATTCCTTAATTTAGTCGAGCTAAGGGTCAAAAATTTCTATTATGAAATGTTGTTAAATGTTTAGTCAATCGAAAAAACCTTTTTTCAAATCGCCAAATGTGAAAAGTTAATGCGATCGATTTTGAACCCAGCTATGATTTCAATATCAGGCATATTCATCACTTTCACGACTCCAGGCACATATGTTTGGTAATATTGCCTCTTAAAGGTGTTCCTTTTTTTGAGGCTTTTCGAAAATAAATACTTGAAAATTCCTTTACCTTCCACTTTGAGGGGACTGGCGTGATAAATAACTATTAAATATTAAGAGGTTATTCTGGTATGACTTCGATTCGATATTAAAACCGATTGAGAAAAAAGTTACAGCTTACACTCATTAACAGTTATCGTACGCACCAGAATAGCTCATTCACGATAATGTTTTCTTTATGGTCTATGGTCTATTCATCACCTGTTTTTTGAATGAATGTCTCAAGCATGTTTGCACTTATAAAGGACAACGAAACTCCTGAAATGTCTGAAATTCCTGAAAAACTGTAAGAGCTGCGTCCTTATGGAAACAGTATAGAAACAGGATTATATCAGTGTTCTCAAAGTAGTGCACACCAGTGCAACCTTGAGTGGACCACTCGAGGAAAATTTCAAAAAAAAAAAAACGATGAAAAGTCAAAAAAAAAACCACTTAACTACAAAAGTTTTTGAACTTTTTTGAAAGGCAATCGGTTTAATTATAATCATTAAAAAAACTTTGGCTGCGCAGCGTCGGATTCAGTGTCATATCCGAGTCACAATGTCGATGACATGCCCAAATGCTTTTTAAAAATCACCAAAAAATTTAATAAAGCTCATAAAACTAGTTGACACTGTTCCAAAATCTATTTTTATTAAGTTTGCAAGCAGTGGTCCACTCAAGGTGAATCATACGATTTCAAGTGACCCACAAACTTTTCTTTTGAATCGCTCGCTTGTAAGCAAAAACGCGTGTTCTCAGCTGGAAGCCTCATAGCGTACTGTTGACGTTTGCAGTGAAGTTGGCTGTAATATTAGTTTGACATTTTAACTGTCACAACATAGTAAAAATTCAAGTGTTCCACTCTAAGTGACAGTCCACTTAAGGTGACCTTACCCTAATGGTGAGTCTTAGCATGACGAAATGAAATTTATGTTAATTAGAGAGATGAGTAACTGGAGATTTACTGAAAAACTTTTTTATATATGTACTTATACCTTACCATTTCATATGTACATACATTCGAAAATGAATACATGAATTTAGACCTCTCAAATTTAAGCTTATTTACATTTCCCGAAAGAAAAAGAAAAATAGAAACAAATTTCTTACACTTTGCCCTAATGAGCTCAAAGAAAAGTAATCACCAATATACCAATGCTGGCTCAATGGAATCGCACTACGTACTCAGAGTTGTATAATTCCATGCATCCGAAGTACTGACGAGTATGTACGAGTATTCCATATTTCTTTGCCGTTCGTGGGTCATTCATGCTGTTGTGGCATCGTCCGGAGCATCAATATGTTATGTGTCGTGTCTATTGAATTGCTTGTCATGGAAAAAGTTGAAATACACATGAAAAACAAAAATAGATAGGGTCTCAACGTGACGTTTGACGTATATTTGTCGCTCGATTTTACACTTTCTCTGAGGAGAGCTTCTTGATGATAGCTGACAATCATAACGCTTGACTGACGTATGATGTGTGTTAAAATTTCACGTAGTCATTCATTTGAAAGAAAAAAGCAACAGGAAACACCAATTGTGTATCTATTGAAAAATATTTGAAAAAAAAAATAAAGATAAAAAAATAATTAAATATTTTTCAGATCCAATTTTTAATGATCCGTTAACGCTTTTACTTTCAATTAAATACTTTTTTCGCTAGCTGCCAAGGTACCACATAATTTTTCATTCAGCGAAGAATGTTGTTTCTAAAAAGGTATAGTCGACTGGGCCCCCCTGAAAGAAATTTTAAATTTTTGTTGATTTAATTGTTATTTTTGACCATCTCTATATTTAATTTTTGAATTATTATTTGGGCTTTTTGGTCTCTCATTTTTCGCTTATAGTGAAAAATGTAATTTTTTTTTTTTTTTGATTGATTTTTGATAGGTCATCCCTAGAAATCACTGTAGAAACAGAGGTTAGCAAGGTTCTTATTTTGGAGTGAAGTTGAAATATCTTTGAAAAATCCTTTTCACTAAGCACTTTTTGAAAATTATATGCCTTAAAAATTAATTAAGAAACAAAGATAAAACAAATGGCAATTCATAGCTAATAAATTGGGGAATATTTAAAAAAAAAAAATTAGTTTTACACTGAGAAAATTTTTTTCAAGAGAAGAAAATAAAAATCAACCAAATTTTTTCATTGGATTCTCGGCTTAGCGCCGATTTCTGGCTATTTAAAAAAAAATACCTCTGAGTATTAGGTTAGGTTAGGTTAATGTGGCTGCCACCATGAAGGTTAACATACGTAGTCCCCATGGGCTCTTTGTGATACCACGAAAAATGGTAAACCCAAGAAAAGATCAGAAAAGTTAAACAACATCCACGACTTCTAATAGTGGAAATGGAAATTGTTCAGATTATCTTGGAGAAGGAGGAATTTGGCGATGGCTGGTTTCAATTTATCTTCAGCATTAAAAAGATGACGATGACGGTTTCATAGATAAGTTTTTTGTGATAGATAGGAACGAGAAATGTTGAATGGATTACGAGATATAGCCATAAGTAAGTGCGCAACTTAATTCTCGGCCACACTTTTGGAGATGGATTTAAAACGAAATTTTGACAATCGGACTAAACCAAATATAGGGAGTTGCTTTATTCACCGATTTCTTTCAGAAACTGCAGTCAAATTTTTGTTTTTCTTTTGCATGTTGTATAAAGAGGGATGCCTTCCCTCGTGGTATTACATCGGGCCCATATGCGGCCTAAGTGTTTCCCCCTTAAGGGGGCAGTCATCCTTACTTAACCTAACCTAACCTAACCTAACCTAACCTAACTTAACCTAACCTACGTGTTGCATAGTGTCGGGGAAAAACTTTTTTTTCGCTTGTTCCGATTCCTGTTCAAACAAATCCCATAAATTGTAATACTTGCTATTAAAGCTAGTTAATTTTTTTTATTTTTATGCAGTGTGTTTATAATTTACATGATTACATTATGTAAGTGAAATGGAATTTACATATCGTTTGCTGAACAAAAAAAGAGCAACAAAAATTGTCGAAAATCTTTAATGTCAATAAAGCTTAACGTATTCCTTACCATGCTTTTGCAATAAATCTAAATTCTAGGAGTACTTTATCCTTTTTATTTGATATAAAAAGGAAACAGATTTTCCCTCACACAAAAATGAATATAAAACGAAATTGCTTCCCCCAAATAACGCTTAAACATATGCATACTATACATACAATAAGTAAGAGTGTTTGGTTGTGTTTGTTTTTTTCTTGCCGGTAGCACGCGCTGTTGCATGCAATTTATTACAACAATCAAGACACAGCAGGAGCTGACACCCAATTGAGTCGAAAAAATAGGAAAAATGTGGGCGCGTTCAAAAAGAATTTCATGGTTTCAAGCGAAAACAAAAAAGAGAAAGAAAAACAGTTCTTCGAGGAAAATCTTTGGTTGGGAAAATGATTTGCTCGAAGCACACAAAATTATAATTGATTTCCATTTTTCCAAGTACGAACGCCTAATTAAATGTTCAATGAGCGCTCGTTATTGCTTTGCAGCTCTTGAAGAGAAGACAAAAAGAAACTCTTACCACAATAAAAGAAACGTTTTTTTTTTTTTTTGGCAAAATTAACTTCAAAAATATCCATTCGGTTAATTAGTTCATTCGATTAAAGTTTGTTCTTTTGTCGAATACGTAAGATAATCGAGAAAATCGCCTTTAAAAACAGAGAACAGACTCATAAATCAATCGAGATAGAATAAACATCGAAATACATATTTTTTTTGTTTATTTTAAATAAATTTTTGAGACATTCGAATATTTTGCTAAACTCACCAAAGCTTGAAAAGTAAATTTCTGAATGGCAAAGACGCTTTTTAGCAGGCAAAAAAATCGATCGATTCCAGAAATAATCAATTTCAAGTGCTGGAAATACTCCACTTTTAATGGGAGAAATTAATTTTAATTGATATGAGCTGTCACACAGGGAGGATAGACTGTTTCAATGTTCCTACGTCTCTGCAATAATTAATTAATCAGACCTCCTAGTTTATGATTATTAAGTTACTCATTGGGAAATTAAAAAATTTTTTGGATTTTGTTTTAAAAATTTTTTGGGGTCCCTGGCAAAATAGCGGCACTGCGATTAAAATAGGTTCCGTTTAGTCCCATTTAGTTGTTTTTCCCCAATATGCCCGCGACCTTCCCTATTAAACAGAGGACATTTATGTAAATAATGATCATAAATGATTTTTTGTATTAGTGGTACATGGATTATAAAATTGTTGCTGAAAATTATTTAAAAAAAAAAACGAAAATGATTAAAAAATTATAAAAATTTTAACCCGATTAGACTTGAAATATCTTGCATTGTAATTGATTTATTTCACTTCATTTTGTTTTAAATCAGACTTTAAAAAATTATTCAAAATGTTCTAAAGGACTAAAGCCGAGAATCCAACATTGCGAGAGCCCGATGCGAGAGCGCAAGACGAGACGCACACAAATTTCAATACATTCAATCATATGGTTCAAGCTCCAATGCATCACACTACGAGACCTCGTAGCGAGAAAATTTTGAAAAATTGAATATTTCTCGTTGCGAGGCAATTTGACAGGGGCTAATGATGTAGCTATTTTTTTAGTACTCGCTATTGTGTACTCGTTTAAACTAATAAAACAAAAACTGTTCACTGTTCCGTAAAAAAGAGCTTTTAAAATATTTCGTGAGCTTTCGTTCATTTTGAAGAGTTTTTGAAAATTTTTGATAACTTTGAATACAAATTTAAACTCAAGTGATAGCGTATAATTTTTATGAGTACTCGGTACTCGTTAGATTGGTACTCGGTTCAAATATTGCATTACTAGAAGCGAAATTATGCTTTCATCTGCGTGACGCAAAACTCTCACTGGAGATTGAAATGCGTCTCGCAAAACATTTTCGTGACGTCGAGCATTCTCGCATCGGGCTCTCGCAATGTTGTATTTTGGGCTTAAGAACGAGGATTAAAATTGGATTATTTTTCCCTTTAATATTTTTTTTTTTTTTGTGCTCATCAATATAAAGTAACCATGATTATTCAACGATTCATAATGATTAAGCGAAAAATTAATTAATATGAATTAAAGGAACAAAATTTAATAATTACTAACGTTAATTTCGATTTAAAATTAATAAATTGAAAATCAATTTTACCTGCAATCAAGTTGAGTTAAACAATTGTTATAAATTTTAAAATTTAAAGATATTTTATTTAATCATTTATCACACATCAATTTCGTATTTACAAGCCGTCTTTCTTCTACTTAAAAAACATTTACCCGTGTACATACATACATCGAGAAATACATTTTTCAAATAGCCAATCTGTGAACAACCAATTTATCTATGTAACTTTAAAGCTTAATTTTATTTAATTTAATTTCATAACTACATAAATACATACATTAATAAAACGAATTTTCATATCTTCATCAGTTTCCCTGATGCTGCTGATCCATCAAGGATTAAATCAATATATCAATATAACCAAATCTAATCGTATCGAGGGGCTATTCGGAAATGAATCACTTGAAAAAGATTGTAAAGAAATTTCATATAGATACATACACATAGTTAGGTTTATTATGCTTTCAGAGTTAAAACTTTTTTTCAATGGGTTCTTAAAGAAGAGATTCTTAGACTTATAATTACATTACTTTGCTGACTAGTTAGATCGATTCATAAAAACTAGAGTCTTGAGTTCTTAATTTATCTCCGAATTGATGCGCTTGCTTTCATGGAAAATTAGAGGAGAAGAAAGTAAAAATAGTTTTGTGAATCTTAAGTAATTTCTCTAGAGATACACATATTATGTATGTTATTAGTTAACAAATCTAAAATCCTATGGACTAATTTGAATTTCATGTCTGCTTGGTAGAAATTGAATTACGTATTTTAAACAAAATTATTTGTAAATTCGTTGAAAATCTCGTTCAATTGAATTCAATTCTTTTCATTTTGGAATTGTTTTTTGCATCGTCCACAAGAATCCATTTAAAGCCAAGTTCAGCTCAGATTTGACCTGTTTTTTTTTTTTATTCGAAATGTTGAAAAAGAAAAAGAAATAAGTGAATTCTTTGAAGGGAAAAAGTGGTAAAATATATATTAAAATTCGTAGAAGTTAAAGCGCAATTGACAACGTCGTTCGGCATGTCCTTGACTTGCAGATATGTATATGCATTGGATCCTCTTTATATCTGTAATTACCCTCTAAAGCGAAGGAAGTCTTAAACATGACAGATAATTATTATTTTTTTTTTTTAATAGAATATATGTTGAGGTTTTCTTGCTTCTAATCGTTTAAAATTTATTAAAATTAAATGTGGTTCTTGAAGTGAAGTTTTTCAAAAAGGCTCAAAATATATTCGGATCGAGGCGGTTTAACCGTTTAACACATAAAGGACATATTTTGCTCCCTATGCCTTAAAGGGGTAAGATAAATATGAGATAATAAGCTCCGTTCAATATAAAAAGAATTGTTAGAAGCTGAAAATCAACTATGCGGGGGAAGGATATAAAGAGGTTTTACCCAATGTCCATCCACAATGTTAACGCTTTACTGAATGATATATTTAAAATGGTCTTATTAAGGTTTCAATTATGCATGATCTTTCAACAAAAAAAGACCCAAGTTTCCTTTTTTTTTTTTGGCAGAAACCACATATAGCTTCGTATGCGATTAAGGGTTAAGCAAATTCCAAGTTGAAATTTATAATAATTTTTTTTTTTAAGAAAACATTTATGTCTTGTGTTTTAAGACGTATACCATGCCGAATGATTGTGTCAAGGGCGCTTAAATGAAAGTCAAAATAATGCAACTGAAAAGATTCTATAAATGAGAGTCTCCATACATTAAGAAATCCGAAAAGATCAATAAAAAAAACACATAAATATCTTTCAACATGGCCAAAATTTTTCTACTGAAACTTTAAAATACGTGCAACATGTATCAAAATGTTTGAAACTTAAAAGGCATAGAAACATTTATCAAACGAAAACTCAATTCCTTGCGAATAAATGGACACCCAAAAAATAGACACAAAAAAAGTTCCAAGCTACGATAAAAAAATAAAAATATAGAAAATAAAAGAAACTATTTAATAAAACGACATGCAGCTAAAACAAAATTCCTTTAAGATTCTTACGCAAATAAATGAAAAATTATTCCAAACCCAAAACGTAAAAGTTTTTGAGCTTCTTCTGTGCAAGTTTCTAAAAGTCTCAAAGGCATTTTAAAAGAAAAAATCTATGCATGTGAACACATTCTCAATTGTTCTTTAAAAAGATTCCATTTTACGAACGGAAGATATTCATATTTTGGTCATAGAAATGAATTTCAAAAAAAAAAAAAAAAATTATTAACTCTTATTTCGCTTCATTCTAATTTGGGGGATTCACCTTTTTAAATGAGGTTAAAACTTACCGCGTCACCAGCGTTGTTACTTCGGCGGTCATTGGATTTTCTGTTAAAGCAACCGAATCGGTTACAACACTACGCAGACCATATCCACCGTTGCCGGTGCCGGTGATGCCATCATGACAAGCGCTCAGACCGCCGAGTAATTTCAAATCGCCCTTCTCGATGTCATGATGCTTTCGTCTGCGACGTGTCTGTCCACCACCGCCTGTCGTATGACCATTAAGAGCAATATTAGTGGTTTCTTTATAACGGCATAATAATTCTTGAAATTCTTTACGGAAATTATCATTGAGCCATCCATAGAGTAACGGATTCGAGCAAGCCGAACTCATGCCGATCATATGACAAATCGCATACGAAACTAGAATGCCTTGCGTCACGGCGGATTGCCGCGTATCGGCATACAGATTAAAGAAATTCAACGGCAACCAGGATACACCAAATATAATAGCAATGCTGATCAATAAGCAATTCGTACGCTTCATTCGACGGCCACGTTCGGTCTTGCGTTGCGACGATACCGATTGTATGGTAACGACGGTGATGCGATTCTTTAGCTTATTATAAATACCAAAATACGCTCCGGACACAATCAATATCGGTACGAGATATTGAACGCAAAGCGAGAATATCGAATAATAGAAACGGCCATGACTCAATGGCCAATCCTCGATGCAGAAATTGACTCCACGTATACCAATCGCTTGAAGAACTCTCGGTATATCTGCATGAATCAGACGCTTGTAGACAAACATCGGCGAAGCGAGCAGCAGTGCCAGCAGCCAAATACCAATTAAAATGGCGACTGCACCGACAAATTGAAGACTATCGCGCGTGGGATAAACAATCACCTGCAAAAAAACGGGGGAAAAAAAAAAGATAAAAACAACGTTAGATGAGTGATAGAGAGCAAAACGAAAAAAAAATTTAAAAATTTCAAAGTGCGGGAAAAAAACACCCCAAGTGATTGATGAATGAGTTCAAGGAGTCCATGGATTGAAGTAGTTGCATCACTTTTTCAAAGGGAAGGGGAAAGAGGAAGAGAGAGGAAGAGAGAGGAAGAGAGAGGAAGAGAGAGGAAGAGAGAGGAAGAGAGGAGAGAGAAAGGAAGAGAAAGGAAGAGAGAGGAAGAGATAGGAAAAGAGAGGAAAAGAGAGGAAAAGAGAGGAAGAGATAGGAAAAGAGAGGAAAAGAGAGGAAGAGAGAGGAAGAGAGAGGAAGAGACAGGAAAAGAGAGGAAAAGAGAGGAAAAGAGAGGAAAAGAGAGGAAAAGAGAGGAAAAGAGAGGAAAAGAGAGGAAAAGAGAGGAAAAGAGAGGAAAAGAGAGGAAAAGAGAGGAAAAGAGAGGAAAAGAGAGGAAAAGAGAGGAAAAGAGAGGAAAAGCGAGGACAGAGGAAGAGAGAGGAAGAGAGGAAGAGAGAGGAAGAGAGAGGAAGAGAGAGGAAGAGAGAGGAAGAGAGAGGAAGAGAGAGGAAGAGAGAGGAAGAGAGAGGAAGAGAGAGGAAGAGAGAGGAAGAGAGAGGAAGAGAGAGGAAGAGAGAGGAAGAGAGAGAAAGGAGAGGATTTGTAAGGAACGAAGGTAAAAGAGAGACAAGCAGAGGAGAGAGAGGAAAGAGAGGAAAGAGAGGAAACGAGAGGAATGAGAGGAACGAGAGAGAGTGAGAGAGGGAGAGAGAACGAGAGGGAAAGAAGAGAAGAAGAGGAAGAGTGAAGAGAGAGAAAGAGAGGAAATTTAGAGAAAAAGAGCAAGAGGAAAGAGAGAGAGCAGAGAAGGAGAAGAGAGGAAAGAGAGGAAAAGAGAGGAAAAGAGAGGAAATGAGAGGAAAGAGACGGAAGAAGTGAAGAGAGAGAAATGAGAGGAAGGAGAACGATGAGGAGGAAAGAGAGGAAGAGAGAGGCAAGCAAGAGAAAGGTAGAAAGAGAGACGACAAATGAGAGGAAGAGAGAGGAAAAGAGAAAGACGAGGAAGAGAGGAAAAGAGAGGAAAGAGAGAAGAGAGAGAGAAGAGGATAGAGAGGAAAGAGAGGAAGAAGAAGAGAGAAAGAGAGGAAAAGAGAGGAATAGAGAAGGATAAAGAGAGGAAAAGAGAGGAAAGAGAGAATGAGGAAAGAGAGGAAAAGAGAGGAAAAGAGAGGATGAGAGTGAAGAGAGAGGAAAGAGAGAGAGAGAGAAGAAGAAGAAGAGAGGAAGAGAGAGGAAAGAGAGAAGAAGAGAGAGGAAGAGAGAGGAAGAGAGAGGAAGAGAGAGAAAAGAGAGGAAAAGAGGGAAGAGAGAGGAAAGAGAGAGGAAGAGGAAAGAGGAAGAGAGAGAAAGAGAGGAAGAGAGAGGAAGAGAGAGGAAAGAGAGAGAGAGGAAGAGAGAGGAAAGAGAGGAAGAGAGAGGAAGAAGAGAAGGAAGAGAGAAGAGAGAGAAGAGAGAGGAAGAGAGAGGAAGAGAGAGGAAAGAGAGAAGAAGAAGAGAAGAGGAAGAGAGAGGAAGAGAGAGGAAGAGAGAGGAAGAGAGAGGAAGAGAGAGGAAGAGAGAGGAAGAGAGAGGAAAGAGAGAAAGGGAAGAGAGAGGAAGAGAGAGGAAGAGAGAAGAGAGAAGAGAGAGGAAGAGAGAGGAAGAAGAGAGGAAGAGAGAGGAAGAGAGAGGAAGAGAGAGGAAGAGAGAGGAAGAGAGAGGAAGAGAGAGGAAGAGAGAGAGAGAGAGAGAGAGGAAGAGAGAGGAAGAGAGAGGAAGAGAGAGGAAGAGAGAGGAAGAGAGAGGAAGAGAGAGGAAGAGAGAGGAAGAGAGAGGAAGAGAGAGGAAGAGAGAGGAAGAGAGAGGAAGAGAGAGGAAGAGAGAGGAAGAGAGAGGAAGAGAGAGGAAGAGAGAGGAAGAGAGAGGAAGAGAGAGGAAGAGAGAGGAAGAGAGAGGAAGAGAGAGGAAGAGAGAGGAAGAGAGAGGAAGAGAGAGGAAGAGAGAGGAAGAGAGAGGAAGAGAGAGGAAGAGAGAGGAAGAGAGAGGAAGAGAGAGAGAAAGAGAGAGGAAGAAGAGAGGAAAGAGAGGAAGAGAAGGAAAGAGAGGAGAAAGAGAGGAAAGAGAGAGGAAGAGAGAGGAAGAGAGAGGAAGAGAGAGGAAGAGAGAGGAAGAAGAGAGAGAAGAGAGAGGAAAGAGAGAGGAAAAGAGAGAGGAAAGAGAGGAAGAGAGAGGAAGAGAGAGGAAGAGAGAGGAAGAGAGAGGAGAGAGAGAGGAAGAGAGAGAAGAGAGAGGAAGAGAGAGGAAGAGAGAGGAAGAGAGAGGAGAGGGAAGAGAGGAAGGAAGAGAGGAAAGAGGAGAGGAAGAGAGAGGAAGAGAGAGGAAGAGAGAGGAAGGAGAGAGAGGAAGAGAGAGGAAGAGAGAGGAAGAGAGAGAAAAATAAAATCTTTCATTGTTTACTATTTTAAGAATATTTTTTCGTCAGATGGCTTTTGACCTCATTAGCTAAAAAGCCGAAAAAAAAATTGAAAAAAAAAAAAAATTTTTAAAATCCCTTACGATGCTACATTTCATTTAAGTATAAAAATTATTGCTTGCATTACGGCCTTCGGTACTCGTAAATCCTCGTGAGCTGTGACATTTGCGATTATAAACGCTAATAAAGCGAAAATGATGGCATATAATTTTGTGTAATTTACACATTTTATGACATTTACAAACGGAAATATATTCCGACGATATGCTAATCGCGTGTTAGGCTAAAATAAACACGATTTCAGCTTGTGTACATGCGATTTAAAAACTAATTTAAGAAAATCGACATAAATTAAAACTCAACCTAATGAAGTAAATAGTTGGAAAAGAGAAAAAAATGGATTTTCTTAATCGCTAAAAATGGTAAACATATTTGTATGGATATGTACCTGGTATCTATCGAATGCGATTGCTGTTATCGATATTGTTGAAACGAATATGCTCAATGCCTGCAGCATGGCGATCATTTTACATAAGATCGCACACGATCCGAATGGCCAGTACTTGGAGAGAATTTCCATCAAAGTGAGCGGCATTGTTACCAAACACAAAAGCAAATCTAGAGTAGATAAAAAGAATTGAATTCAGTAAAAAAAAAATTTATTTTAGTATTAAAACATTCAAGCAGATCTGTTGAATAATAATAATCCGATGCGTTATTCTCGCATGATATTGATTTAATCTAATATTTAAGAACCTTTTTTCGATTCGTCTCTGAAACAGTTCTTCGATGTCGAGGAAGAGCGGTCTTATTTCGAAATCGATGGTGGACTTTTATTATATAATTAAATTGTTTTTTTCTTTGTTTTTTTATAACCAATATAAAGACTCGCATGCGATAAATTAATTTTAGTTTATTTTGACTAAAATGAGACCTTAACCAAAATCAATTCAATAGTATCTAAATTTTGTTCGGATAAATTTTGATTAATTTTTTTTTTATGCCTGACTTTCGCAGAAATTCGTGCAAATATTCAACACACGCAAACATATGAAACCAATTTTAATAAGCCAAGCTTTATATTGTTAAATATTTCAGATATATGCATGTCCTGGAAACCAGGCATAAATCAATTAGACTTTTTCGATTTAGCAAAAATAGCCAAAAAATTTTTCCCGATTATAATAATTATTTCTGAGGGGAAATTAAGTAATCATAAATTTTGAAAACGTAATAATCATCCATATCAGTTCGGATTGAATAGGTATGTTTGAAAGAGAGATACAAAAATAGAGAGATAGAAAACAACTCACCCGAAATGGCTAGGTTTAAAATGAATAGATTTCGTGCCGTTCGCATTACGGGCTTCCGTATAACAGCAATTACGACGAGTATATTTCCGAGTGCACCGAACAGAATGAGGACACTATACATTCCTATTAGGATGTGATACCATGGATCATCGATACTGCGATTCCTTGTGAATCTATCAAGAAACACCGGATCGATTCCGGTCATCGATTGATTAATTCCGCTATAATCCGAACTGTCCAAAGATGCATTCATTTCCAAATATTCGATTCGATTCTGGTCTCTTGTTTCTGGCGGCTGACTCATAAAATCATTGTAGCTTGTATCTTGCAAAGAGTTTGCAGTTAAACTCAACGATTGCTCTGTTTGGTTCACGTTAACAATCTATAAAAAAAATAATAAAAAAATAGACCATGAACGCGCAAAAAACAATGTACTCAAAATCAAAACGTGCTAAAACTTTCGATTTATTTGGTGTTAATGCACAAAAAACACATTCGGTAAACAAAGCGGCATGTAATCAATATTTGCTTGCATTTTGATTTACAATGGACGGCGTTGTCTATTTTGAAGTGTTTTGCAAATATTTGACATGTCGCTTTGTTGTCCTTTGAGCTTAAAAGCTATTTTACATATTTTGATTTTGTTAATAGAAGAGAAGGCATTTCCTGGAAGTTTCTTTTTTACATATTAGAAATTTTACAAAAGAAATCCATTATTTTTCCAATAGATGGCGTTATTTATCTGCATCTCGCGTTGTATAAGTCCGATCGTGTTCCGCTAGGGGGCATTAGAAAGATGACAGTTCCTACTAAAAAAGCTTTTTTGACACTTTTTTGATTGATTGATTCAGTTTTGTTTGAGAGCTTGTCAAAGATGGACATCAGCAAAGAGAAAATTCGCTACATTTTACAGTTTTTCTTCGATAAGGGAGAAAACGCAAGCCAGGCGGCTGAAAATGTGAATAGCGTTTATGGACCTGATACTGTAATAGCCAATCATGCGCAATTTTGGTTTCGTCGATTCCGTTCCGGTAACTTCGATGCCAAGGATGCACCACGCACTGGAAGGCCAATTGTCGAAAATGTCGATAAAATCATGGAAATTATCGAGTCCGACCGTCATGTTAGCACTGTTTCGATTGCAAAAGAGCTAAAGATTGCACAAAAAACAGTTTGGAACCATTTGAATAAGGCTGGATACACAAAGAAGCTCGATGTATGGGTGCCACACGAGTTAACGCAAAAAAACCTCATAGACCGAATTTCCATCTGCGAAGCGCTGCTGAACCGCAACAAAATCGACCCATTTCTGAAGCGGTTGGTGACTGGTGATGAAAAGTGGGTCACTTACGACAACGTCAAGCGAAAACGGTCGTGGTCAAAACAGGGTGAACCAGCGGAAACGGTGGCCAAGCCAGGATTGACGGCCAGGAAAGTTTTGCTGTGTGTTTGGTGAGATTGGCAGGGAATTATCTACTATGAGCTGCTCCCATACGGCAAAACTCTTAACTCGGAACTCTACTGTCAACAATTGGACCGTTTGAAGGAAGCAATCGCCCATAAGCGGCCAGCTTTGGCCAATAGGAGAGGAATTGTGTTCCATCAGGACAACGCCAGGCCACACACATCGATAGTGACTCGCCAGAAGCTCCGGGAGTTTGGTTGGGAGGTTTTTCTGCATCCACCTTATAGTCCGGACCTGGCACCAAGTGATTACCATCTGTTCCTGTCCATGGCGAACAATTTTGCTGGTGAAACATTCGCTTCAAGAGAGGCTTCTGAAATTCGACTGTCTCAATTTTTTGCTAATAGGAACGAGGGCTTCTATGAGAGAGGCATAATGAAATTACCTTTAAAATGGCAACAAGTTATCGAACAAAACGGCGCATATTTGACCTAAATCGGGTCATTCTAACTATCTTAAATAAAGCCCTCAATTTAATGCAAAAATAATGGATTTCTTTTTACTACACCTAATATTTCACGATATATTTATATTGAAACTTGATATCACCCGACTTAATCGTGGAACAGTAGAATTGTGCGGAAATTGAAGAGAATTGTCGAGAATTGGAGGGTGCATCCATCCATTTAGTCTTTGGTGTCTATAGCTGAGCTTGTTCACGACAATCGCAAACGGTTTTTGGGGCCAAATAGAGAAAAAGGAACAACGTAAAGTTATCTTAAAAGTGGTGCCGCTGTCACGCGCGAACTCATACATTTATTTGGGTTAGCGATTTTAAGAGCTGAGAATCCATAATATATCCTGATTTTTTTTTCGTTTCTTTGTGATTTCTAGCTTTTCGAAAATACGTTTAGCCCGCCATTCCAAATCACCTCCCTTAATGTGTTTGTGATTGCGGAAACTATTTGTGATTATTATAATTAACTTGATTTTTAGGTTTTTTTCAGTTTCTTGAACATTCTTAACTAGAATATGGTCTTTTAGGCTATTTTTCCTTGCACTTTTGCACCCAGCTGGAGGCACAAAGTCACTGACCCCTTTAAAGGTAATACATCCAAAAAGGTAAAAACGAACGAGCGCTATACAAAAGTTTTTCATAAAAAAATATAAAAAACTAAATTTCGTTATTTTCTTAATCAAATTTATGATAAGAAAAAAATATTTTTGCAGCTGCTTTGAATAGAATTTCGAGAGAATTTATGGTTTCTTTAAGATCCCCAATTTCTATCTCTCTCTTTCTTTCTCTTGTTTATTTTTCTTCCACTTTCTTTCTTTCTCTTTCTTTTCTTTTTTTTGTCGTTCTTTCTCTTTCTTTCGCCTTCTTTCTCACTTTATATTTGCTTTTCTTTCTTTCGCTCTTTCTCTCTCTCAATCTCCCGCTCTGTCTTTTCCTTCTCTCTCTCTTTCTCTCTCTTTTTCTCTCTCTCTTTCTCTCTCTTTTTCTCTCTCTTTCTCTCTCTCTCTTTCTCTGTCTCTTTCTCTCTCTCTTTCTCTCTCTCTTTTCTCTCTCTTCTTTCTCTCTCTCTTTCTCTTCTCTCTCTTCTCTCTCTCTTTCTCTCTCTCTTTCTCTCTCTCTTCTCTCTCTCTCTTCTCTCTTCTCTCTTTCTCTTTCTCTCTTTCTCTCTCTCTTTCTCTCTCTCTTTCTCTCTCTCTTCTCTTTCTCTCTCTCTTCTTTCTCTCTCTCTTTCTCTTCTCTCTCTCTTTTCCTCTCTCTTTTTCTCTTCTCTCTCTCTTTCTCTTCTCTTTCTCTCTCTCTCTTTCTCTCTCTCTCTTTTCTCTCTCTCTTTCTCTCTCTCTCTTTCTCTCTCTCTTTCTCTCTCTCTTTTTTCTATCTCTCCCTCTCTTTCTCTTTCTCTCTTTCTCTTTCTCTCTTTCTCCTTCTCTTTCTCTCTATATCTTTCTATATCTCTTTCTCTCCCTTTATCTCTCTTTCTCTCTTTCTTTACGGCCTTCGTAGGCAAATTGTTATTGTTAACCAATTTTCGCAATATTATTTTCGAAAAACGTTCACCACAATGTTCAGATTTAACCAAGAATAATTACACAGGTATACAAGGTTTTGGACCAGAGAAACTGGATAGCGACCCTATAGGAATTTTTCGTGCTGATTCCGAATCTGGTACCCGTTTTTCTCTATCACGTCAAGTTTTTGAGAAATCGTTAAATAACGGTTTTTGACATTTTTACCTATAGTCTATGTCAATAATGAGGTCGTAGACCCTATATGCCTTAACCGATTTCAAAGTTTTTGGTACTCAAATGAAAGAGGAATGACAACGCAACATATCCTTTATACACAAATTTGGAATTGATTCAGTAACTTGGAAGCTATAGGGCAAAAAACGCGATGCTGATTTCCAATTTTTAGCGATTTTGTTTAAAAACTTGAAATTCAAATGGTTATAATTTCCGAACCAAGGCTGGTATTCCAGGTCTGAATACTTTGAATGAAAGAACAATCAATTGAAAAAGTTTTGAGCCTAAAACAAAAAAAATCCGTTGCGTCGTTCTAATTTTATGAGGATTTTCGCTGAAAACGACAAAAACGAATTTTTATTTTTGGTATATTCTTCGCTCGTTCATATGTATATTTCAGTTCGAATTGTGTATGTTGGTAAAACTGGCTTAAAAAACATAAAACTTAAATTCTATTTTAAACCTATCTTTAAAGCTAAAACCAATTTAAACTTTAAAAATGAACAGAATTTGAACTGTGCCTTTTGTATTGTTTACTATCTGTTTCGCGTATAAGGGACCAGCAATAGTCACTCAACATTCCTTCATCCCAAAAGCCCTTATAATTTTTTTTCAATCCTCTGTAGGTCCTGGTGAATGCGCTCTCCTTGTTCGGCGCTGCAGCGAGATGGACCAGCCTTCCAATATTTGATTAAATTTTTTCCGAAAATTTCCTATGCCAAAATTAAAGAATGTGTTTTTATTGGACCAGACATCAGAAAAATCATGCGTGATGAACACTTTTCGAAACATCTGTCACCTATAGAAGCAGCTGCTTGGTCATCATTTAAAGACGTTGTGGGAAATTTTTTGGGAAATAAAAAAAGCGACAACTACATAAAAATAGTTGGAGGACTCTTGAAAAATTATCGAAAAATGGGAGTTCGGATGTCACTAAAAATACATTTTCTCCACTCACATTTGGATTTCTTCCCCGAAAACTTGGGCAAAACTAGCGACGAACAAGGAGAGCGCATTCACCAGGACCTACAGAGGATTGAAAAAAATTATAAGGGCTTTTGGGATGAAGGAATGTTGAGTGACTATTGCTGGTCCCTTATACGCGAAACAGATAGTAAACAATTCAAAAGGCACAGTTCAAATTCTGTTCATTTTTAAAGTTTAAATTGGTTTTAGCTTTAAAGATAGGTTTAAAATAGAATTTAAGTTTTATGTTTTTTAAGCCAGTTTTACCAACATACACAATTCGAACTGAAATATACATATGAACGAGCGAAGAATATACCAAAAATAAAAATTCGTTTTTGTCATTTTCAGCGAAAATCCTCATAAAATTAGAACGACGCAACGGATTTTTTTTTTGTTTTAGGCTCAAAAATTTTTCAATTGATGGTTCTTTTATTCAAAGTATTAAGACCTGGAATACCAGCCTTGGTTCGGAAATTATAACCATTTGAATTTCAAGTTTTTAAACAAAATCGCTAAAAATTGGAAATCAGCATCGCGTTTTTTGCCCTATAGCTTCCAAGTTACTGAATCAATTCCAAATTTGTGTATAAAGGATATGTTGCGTTGTCATTCCTCTTTAGACGTTTACGCCGCCGAGCCACGCCGCCGCCGCCGCCGATTTTTACCTTTTCTGACGCGCCGCCGCTGAATTACGTAGAAATCGGCGCGGCGGCGGCGGCGGCGTGGTTCGGCGTCTTATAAAGTGTATAATCTTTACAAATACAGTAGAATCTCGGAAAAGTTACCGCTCGAATGAGTTAAACGCTTGGTTAAGTTAATCGAATTTCAGCGCCCACGTGGCGTTCTAAAAAGTTAATTTTGGCGTTAACTTTTCTGAGCGTAATTTTTTTTCTTTTCCTTTTTTTCCTTAAATCAACCCTATTTCATGTGTATTACGTGGAATAGCGAAGAAAAACAAAAGAAGACAACGCAAGTCATAACGATAGCTCTTAAAAGTGACAAATTCTATCTAAGCGTGCAACCTTGTTGTGAAATAGGAGTTGTGCGCGAGTAGATCTTGTGTATGTAAAATAATTATAAATATGGTTTAAATCAAAAGATTTAAATAAAATAAGCATGTTATGTTTGCAAAAATAGATTTTTATGCATGTAGTCGCTATTTCTTTAATTTTTTTCGATTTTGAAAAACATTTGGAAAAGTTAATAATTCGGAAAAGTTGATTACCCCTGGGACAAATCGATTAACTTTTGCGAGATTCTACTGTATAATATTTCATGATAAATATCGAAATATGTCGTGAAAGGTGCCTATTTTCAAAAAATCGATTAATCATTGGCATTGTGCCATCTCTAGTATAGTTGTCAGCTGTAGTATAATTTTTATACATGACAATTACGAGACCTGCAAAGAGCATTTTAAATAATTTTTTTTTAAATTTACTATATCCAATTATTTTTTAAAACCCTCTAAGGACAAAAGATATACGATTTTTACTTATCATTTAAATATGAATTTAAGCAGAAGAAGTGCAAAGACTTATTTTTTTAAAATACATTTGTAAATGTAGACAGTCAGCATAAGAAATGCTTTTTTTTTTTTTTTGTTTCATAACTGTTATTTAATATTTAATTGCTTATTAATTGTTTGGGACATAAGTTTCATTTAAATAAAGACTGCTCAAACATTTGAAATGTTAGTTATTTTTTAAATGTAATTAGCAAAATTATATTTAACAGGATGCGCCGGTCACGCCGCCGCCGCCGGGTTAGACAGCCTAGCCGCCGCCGCCGGTTCTCACTGGTGACTACGCCGCTGCCGCCGGTTCCCTCTGGGCTCTACGCCGCCGCCGAAGCAAACCCTGACGGCGTAAACCTCTATTCCTCTTTCATTTGAGTACCAAAAACTTTGAAATCGGTTAAGGCATATAGGGTCTACGACCTCATTATTGACATAGACTATAGGTAAAAATGTCAAAAACCGTTATTTAACGATTTCTCAAAAACTTGACGTGATAGAGAAAAACGGGTACCAGATTCGGAATCAGCACGAAAAATTCCTATAGGGTCGCTATCCAGTTTTTCTGGTCCAAAAGTTGGCTAAATATAAATAAATGACTTGTTTTTCTTTCTTCGTTTTCTTTGAAATGGCTTCCATTGTAATTTGTCTTATTCCACAAAATGGTTAGATTAAATTCGATACTGCTCTATTCTTGTGCCTATTTGCCTGCCTCTCTCTCTCTCTCCCTCTCGAACTTTTTCTTTGTTCTTTTTTTGCATTTGAAAAACGTTTAATTTTCTTTTGAAAGATCATTATAAAGCGATGAAGTCCCCCTGACATGTGATTTGCGTGGAAAAATAAATTCAACTTCTCAAGAGTAATATATTATAAATAAATTAAACGGTGTGGCAAAATGAGATTATTGTATTAAGCCACCGAATTGCCTCGAAAGAGATCATTAATCTTTTTTTTTTTTTTTCGCGGGAAGGGACAAAAGGAGAAGCCACAATAATTGACTTTTTAAAGGAAAAAGGCGAAACAAACATTTTCAACGCCAAGAACTTTGCTATTTTTTCTTGCTGCGGTTAAAACCGCGTTAAAAATAATTACCCAGCCGGGTGTTTTGGTGCCTGGTTCACGAAATGTATGAGGAAGTACATATATAGGCAAAAACCAAAAAATAACTGTTTTCAAATTGTTTCTCAAACCGTGTACAATGCCGTCCACCCAATTTATGTATAGCATGTGTATTAGGGTGGTCCACAAACGTATGGGAAAATTATTTTGTGTCGGATTTTGCGAGTCACCCCCTCAAAATGTAGTAGAGGGCAATAGAAAAGGGAAATGAAAAGATGTAGATCGATCGGACATCATTTAGCGGGTGCTCAACGAGGTCAAAGTTAAGAAACATAATTTTTTAAACTCATGCCGCCAGTACAAATAACAAAAATATGCACTTACATTTTTCTAAATATCTCCAAAACTAATTCAGATAAGAAGATAAAACAAACGTTGACTGATTCCTAAAATATCAGGAAATTCGAAAATATTTTTTTTAATTTTTACACTGAGAAAAAAATGTTCACAAAAATAAAAAGTATATTTTAAAAGTTATTTTCAGTGTATCTCTGTCACTACACCACTTCTTAAATATGTTAAAAAAATTCTTCAAGGAATTATCTTTTACCAGAAAAAATTTCATCAAATTCGGAAGTATACTTTTTGAGATATTTACAAAAAAGTAAGCGAACACTAGTCAGAGTTCAGAAATATGATTTTTTTAAACTCATGCCGCCATCTACAATTAACAAAAATATGCACTTACATATTTCTAAATATCTCCAAAACCAATTGAGATAAGAAGATGAAACAAACGTTGATTGATTCCTAAAATATCAAGAAATTCGAAAATATGTTTTTAATTTTTACACTGAAAAAAATTTTTTCACAAGACTAACAAGAAAATCTTAAAAGTTTTTTTTTTCAATTAAGCCATGATACAAGAAAACAAGATAGCGCCACTTGAGAGAGGAAACGTCACAAACTCAAAATCGCGATTCGTTGTTGTTGTTTCCTATGTTAAACAGGCTTTTTACTTTTTTGAATAGCATGGGAAACAACAACAATTTCTAGCTCAGTGACGTCACAAACTCAATTTTCGGCTCTCAGAGAGAGCCTCAAAATAGCGGTACTGAAGTGGCGCTATCTTGTTTTCTTGTATCATGAATTAAACGAATTTTGAAGTCAAAAGTGGATAACAGTGTTCTTTATTAAATAAAAATATATATTTTTAAATTTGTATTTTGACCTTATTTTAAAGCTGTCACTGTTATTCGTACAGGGTTTGGCAAAAGGAAAGTTTTAGAAAAATAGTTTAAATTAAACTCCTCAAAGGAGAACGTTGACGCGGTCAGAGGAGAACTCTTTCGAAATATGTCATTTTCTTACCTACTAATGTATTGTCATGCTTGAAGTCCCGTCGAGAGAAGTTTCAAAAGAAAAGTTCTTTTCCGGTCGCCGTTTGGGTATCAAAGGACTCTCGCAGTGCATTCGACCCCTCTCGACAGGCGGTCATCAAGCTCGGTCGCTCTTCTTCAAAAACTCCTTAACTATGAATTATGTATTAACTATCGTCAAAATAGCAATGTTATTTTTCCATAAAGAACTTCGAAATCGAGCACTCCAGTAAATACAATATCAAAAAAAAAAAAAAAAACTCTTCCGTATTTCATTTTATTTACTTTGAAAAGCACATGTTTTTCCATAATAAAATCGTAATTTATTTCCTTTGATAAATAAATCAATACCGCGCCGAATTACAATGGCAGAAAAGCTGGCAAAGCTCACAATGTACGATTCTCATGCAATGGGAAAACAGAGAGAGAAAGTTATGGGACTGTATGAAATATTATTCGTCGTGTATGGGATTTATTGAAGTCAGATTTTGGGGCTCTAATGGAACATTTGCAATTGATGGGGAGGAGGACTGGCAAAAGTACATTAAGGAAAATGATGCGTTTATTTTGTTAATACCTTTGACCTCGAAAGCGAGCATTGGATTTGTATGGAGTAAGTCAGTCGATACAATAAAGGCCACGACGACGACAAATCGAGCTCGTAATAAGTATGAAAAAAAGAAAAACAATTAAACCGAAATTTCAAGTCATTTAAATAGAAACGCATAAAAGGAATTTTTATTTGTTTTTTTATTACTGACCAAAGCAGGAATCCCGCCCCCTTTTTTAACGCTTGGTTGGTAACTAACAAATTTTGATTACAGCACAAGAACTTCCGTTCGTTAATGGCGGAAAAATTATTTCCTCTCATTATTATTTACGATAACAATCTGTGAAGAGGGTAATTTCCGTTTGTGCATACGTGTGTAATGACCGAAACCAACAAACAGTGACCTAATGTGATGGGTGTCCCAAGGACAATATATTTAGTCATATGACCAAATGGCAGAAATCGTCTGATTTGTATAGAGTTTCCTTATCGAAGAAGTTGAGGGAGAAGCAGAGCGACACTGAGCTTGAGATTGGCCCCTTTTATGGACACCAGAATCTGTTACAAATTTTAGAAAAAATTATTTTCGAGAAACTGAAAAAATTTAAGAACATTTTTATGTCCCTCAAAATTATATGCAAGGATTGGAAAAGTGGGCGAGAAAAATATATATGTCTCTCTTACACCCATAATGCTTTGTATTAGCATGTTCGAATTTCAAGGATGTTTGCGATTATACCGAAGACTTTTTCTTTCTTTATTTCCATGCTGTTTTCTCTCATTCCTACTTTTCTTTTTTTTTATTTCCTTTTTCCTTTTTCATTTCTTTTTCTCTTTTGTTTGACACGAACAGAACAAGTCTTATTTTAAAACGCAAATAATCGTAATGATTTTACCGCAAATATTCAAATTTTGCATCTCTCAAGCCACATTAATATTCCAACTTCCCTTTGCTTTGACGGAAAACTTTTCCATCATACCGTCAAACGTCGAACGTCATTTCCTAAGTTATCAGAAAGCCTTCAAAAAAAAAGAACGAAAAACAACAAAAAATGAAATAAAATGAAAAAATAACAGAAATGAGTAGAAAAGAAAACGGAAAAGGAAATGGAAACGGGGACAAACGAAAATTACAATGGCGGGAAGCCATTCGAATGCAAAACTTTTCTCTATTTATTTGTTGTCAACACAAATTGGACTTTCGTTTCGAAATTTCATTCAAATCAATTCATTCCTAGTTCAAAAACATCATTGAAAAGACATTTAGTGTCGCCATAAATTTAGATCCATCTATTAAGGAAGAATTCATCTTAAACGATTATTTAAAGAAAAAAAAACTCAAAAAATAGAATTTCGCATAACTTATTTTATATGGTCATAAAGAATGAAAGCAATTCAATCTAATTCTTCAAATTTACGCAAAAGAAATAGAAGACAAACGAAAATTCTACGAACATATTCGCATTGAATTTCATTTTAATTGTCGGAAAAAATTATTTCTAAGTCACATGGAGACAAAGAAGGAGAAAAAACAGATTCACAAAAGAAAAAAGGGATCATAAGAATTTACGCTAATTAAGAAATTGAATGAAGAGCGAAAAGACAGAGATGCATAATTAGCGGTCTTTGAATTTGGAAGCGAAAAAAATGGGTATAGTCAGAGAAAGAGAAAGAGAAGAGGAGAAAAGAAGAAGAAAGGAGAGAGATCAATCGAAGGAAGAAAGATGAGAGAAGAGAGAAAGAGAATGAAAGAGAGAAAGAGAGGAAAGAGAGAGAGAAAGAGAGAGAGAAAGAGAAGAGAGGAAGAGAGAAAGAGAGAAAAGAGAGAGAAAGAGAAAGAGAGAGAAAGAGAGAAAGAGGAAAGAAGAGAGAAAGAGAAAGAGAGAGAAAGAGAGAAAAGAGAGAGAAGGAGAAAAGAGAGAAGAGAGAAAGGAGAGAAGAGAGAGAGAGAGAAGAGAAAGAAGAGAAAGAGAGAAGAGAAGAGAGAAAAGAGAAGAGAAGAAAGAGAGAAAGAGAGAAAGAGAGAAAGAGAGAAAGAGAGAGAAGAGAGAAAGAGAGAAAGAGAGAAAGAGAGAAAGAGAGAAAAGAGAAAGAGAGAAGAGAGAGAAAGAGAGAGAAGAGAGAAAGAGAGAGAGAGAAAGAGAGAAAGAGAGAAAGAGAGAAAGAGAGAAAGAGAGAAAGAGAGAGAGAAAGAGAGAAAGAGAAGAGAAAGAGAAGAGAGAAGAGAGAAAAGAGAGAAAGAGAGAAAGAGAGAAAGAGAGAGAGAAAGAGAGAAGAGAGAGAAAGAGAGGAGAAAGAGAGAAAGAGAGAAAGAGAGAAGAAGAGAGAAAGAAGAGAAAGAGAGAAAGAGAGAAAGAGAAAGAGAAGAGAAAGAAGAGAAAGAGAAGAGGAGAATGAGGAGAGAGAAGGAGAGAGAAATGAGAAGAGAGCGGGAGAGAGCGGGAGAGAGCGGGAGAGAGAATGAGGGAGAGAGCGGGAGAGAGAATGAGGGAGAGAGCGGGAGAGGTAGCGTGAGAGCGACAGAGGGAGATAGAGAGAGAAAAGAGAGAGAAAGATATAGTGAGAAAGGGAGATAGAGAAAGAAAGCGGAGAGAGTGAGAGTAGGGAGAGCGAGAGAGCGATAGAGGGAGATAAAGAGAGAGAAAGATAAAGTTATAGTGAGAAAAGAAGCCGTAGGCGGTAACGCAAGACCTCATATACAATCCTAAAATACTTTTTTTCAGGCGTGGCCCTTCTGTAGAGTGAACGCCTACCACCACAACACAAAGTAATCGGGGTTGTGTGGTGCTCATCCGGTACGCTGCCTACAATCTCAAATACTTTGTAGGCGGTAGGCACTGTTGGCCGCTTGGTTACGGCTTTTCAAACTTGTAATTAATGAATCATAAATTCTGTGTCTCATTTCCACAGATTTGGATTTTTTAAAAGCACCTAAAATTTATTCTGTTGCACTTTTTAGAAAAGGAACAAAAAACTGAGCCTTCAAAGAACCGAACTTCTTCTCTTCCGGCTTCTGCTCATACTTCTGTGAATTCTATTTTTAAAAATTCTGAATGAAAATCCGCTTAAATCTATTGAGTGTCGTCCTAAAGCTCTTACTGTGAACAGCCAGAAGGCGAAAAAAAAAGGATGCCCAGAAATCCTTTTTCTTTGGTTTTTCGAAGGACCATTAATTTTTCTCCGAAATCTTCTTCTCGAACCCTTTTTTATTATGTATGTATTTATGTTGTTGTAAGTGGATGGCTATTTTCATTCTTCACCACACCTTCACCTTGAATAGCTCTCGAAGAATAAACATTTCAAGGTCCGAGAAGCTGACTGTAAGTTTTATTTATATCAAACCTTGAAATAGGGTAATAAAACATCACAAAAGAATCACGTTTAAAGCAAAAAATCTTATAAAAGATTTCCAAATAAAATTTTTCCAGGCTTATGCAAAAGCATTAAAGCTTACAACTTGATTGCGAGATGTTGCAAAAAGGACAATCAAACGAGCTGCCGTTATGCTCCGTCTATTTATTGGCTTTTTTCTCTTTTTCTTTTGCGCTCGGTTTTTTATTTGTTTTTGTCAATAAGCGTAGAAAATGGAACAATTTTTAATAAAGAACAGAATTTATTAGAAGTCCGTTTTTCTGGCATGAATGCTTTGCAGCGAAAGTTGATGAGAAATAAATCAAATACATGATTATTGAAAATTTATCTTGTATTCCAACTAGTTCCACTGAGCAGGATAAGAAGCGAAAGATGACCAACAAAAAATGAAATGAAATAAATTATTTCGTCCCTTGGGGCTCTCCCCAGCTGTGTCAGAAATGAAAAACTTCATATAAAAAAAATGCTTCAGAAATGAATCCGAATTTTTCTGAAGAGCTTTTTTTTTGAAATGAAGTTTTTCATTTCTGTTTTATTCCTGACAGAGCTGGACAGAGCCCCTTACTTTGAGCTCAGATAAATTTTAATCCTAACTTCACTTTTCCGGCATGAAAATTTAGCTCGAAAAAGTGAAGCTAATCTTCATTTCGAATTATTAAAGCTCTCGAAGAATAAAATATGCATCTTGAGAATTTTATTTTTTCGAAAAGGTAAAAAAGATAGCAAAAGAAGTGCACATTAACAGCACAATAATTTTTTTCGAATTGAAATCAGCTATTGACAAAAAAAAAAGACCACTTTGCGATTTGAAAAATGGCAATCAAACACTGAGGTTATATTTTTTTATTTTTAATCGGCACAGAAGTTCACAATTCTTTGTACAATACAGCGTAGACAATGGAATTTTTTATTGAAAAGGTTTAAGATTCGTTAATGCAAATAGGACTTAACACGAAATAAAAAGAGAATTTCAAATAAATGAATCTTGAAATTTTTTTGTTTTCTCAACACCCACAGATAAGCACAAACTGGCACAATAACAAGACAAACAATAATTTTTTGTCCGGGTATAATTACTGTAAAAATGCAAGCAACTTTCCAACAAAAAAACTCTTCATATAGAAAATGAGCATCTAAATGAAATTTTTACTTCTTTTTAACGGACAGTAGCGAAACTGGACAATTACAGCTAACAGATATTTTTTAAGGGAACTTCGAAAAATGGCTCTTGAGCACATAAAATCTCTCTATTTCAATTTTAAGCTTCGAGGAATCACAAATATGCTTTTAAGTATCTATTTTGAAAAGTAAAAAAGTCAAAAAAAAAGTGCATCATTAATCCTACTTCATTTTTTGTCTGATGTTGATATACTTTTGCCAAAAAAAAAAAAGATCCACTTTGGTTTGAACAAAATTTCAACTAAAACGAGGTTTTTTTATATATTTTTATATGGCGGTCAAGGCTAGAAGTTGCCAGACAATTCTTTGTACAATTTCTCGTCGTATGACAAGGATATTTTTTATTGAAAAGATTTTAATGCCATTCGTTATGCAAAAGGATTAAAAGATATAAAGAAGAGAATCTGCAAACTAAAAATTTTTTATTTTCAAGTATTTAATCCCAACACTCTCAATTCAAAATAAAATGTCATAATTAATCAATTCGAAATTGAACAGTCAATATGGAATAAGCTGATTCATTAAATTCAATCAATTTGCTTTAATTGAGAACTTAAATTCTTTTAAATGTCCTTTCTTCATCACCTCATCAGAAAAGCCTCTTCCAATATAGACAAGAACAAACACAGTAAGCCGGTCGTATTACTGCAATCATTCTATACAAGCAACTTTTCTGAACCAAGTAAAAAAAATTCTTATAAATAGCAAATAGCATAAAAATCTAAATGTACAGTGTACTCTATCTTTTAAGCGGACACCTACAGGACTGTAAAATATATCCGCTTAACAGAGGTATCCGCTTAAGAGAAAACTATGGGAAAAGCAGGAACACTAAAGCATTCTCAAATAGAGTTCGCTTAAAAGGAGTGTCCGCTTAAGAGGGAGTACATTGTACATATTTTCTTCTCCTTATACATATTTTCTTGTATGGAACTTGAAATAGCTTCAAAGGACTTTAAAATTTTTTAAGAGTAACCTCTTTCCTTTTAAATTTGTTAATTGGATAAATGGAAAACATCTAAAAATAAACTGAATATTGGATGATTACACGGCTCTACCAAATAAATATTTAGGTATATACTTACATATTAACAATTTGACATAAAGAATTTTCACTTGAATCAGTAATTAGCCTTTTAATTGGAGCAGTAACATCCTTAATTAGTGAATAACTTACGCTTTTGTTCGTCTGATTTCTTATAATTTCCATGGAATTCTTAAAATACTATCGTTCTACACTCGTAAATATGAAACGATGGCATGAAGTACTTTTCTGTATCATGCGAGAGAAAATGTTGCGCAATACTGAACTACATTGATACATACATACATAGATTTTAGACCATTGAATTCTTTACATTTATTAGAATTAATTCAATTTGAAATTTGAATGTCGAAAAACATTTAACATGACATCGTTTGGCTGTTGGCATAAATTATTTCAAAATTATAATAAATTCCTTTATCTAACGTCGTAGGGTACGTAATGGTGGAGTTGGTGGGGAAATTTAAGATTCAAATTTAGGTTATGGTGTTTATAATGGAAATTTTCTAATCGTTATGAAGGTTTCATATGCTGTCATAAATAGTTCTACGAAATTTCGTCTTATGTCAGTAGAAATTTACTCAGATTGAATTCTTCAAATTCAGAAGCAAACAAGCATAAACTCGAATGCCTTTTTGTTCCTCAATGTTGAATTGTACAATATAAAGGCTTACTGCAGGAGCCAGGCCTGCAGAGAGCTTGAGGAAGGAGATGATAACAAATTCGTTCTCTCTCTCTCTCTCTTTCTCTCACTAGTTTTAGTTGACAATGACTAAGTACTCTGAACTAAGTACATTCAATTAAGCAATCCATGAACTGCAATTATGCCCTTTTAGAATATTTTCTGTTACTTCTTTGCCTTGCAGGAGAACTTCTAAAATTATGCTTCCGCTCCAAAAGGCTCCTTCACGGTCGAAATGTTCCATTTGCCAATGAATTGAATGGACTTAAAACTCTCACACTGTTAGGGTTCATTAAATTGTACTTAACACAACTTAACATTCAATTTAATGCTTCATCTGATTCGATATGTTCTGTCCAATATTTAAGAGGAAAATTATTGAGAATTTAACCAGATTGAAAAATCTAGGAAGAAAATTCTTCAATAAAATTAGGTTAAGTTACGTTTAATTTAGACTCAGTGAGCTTTTTGCTCGACGTACTTACAACTTTTTAGGTCTTTTTGTTTGCTTTTAAGGGATGAAATTTTGTTTCAAGGACGATTCCGCTCTGTCGTTAGTAAGTAGCTTTGAATGCTTTTGTTTTCCTTGTTTTAATTACTTTTATTGGAAAAGGATTTTGCTAATATAGCAATTTATTTTAGTGTTTTGTTTTGATTTCATTTTATAAATTATTTTCAACGCTCTTTCGTTTCGATTTTGCGTTGTTTTTTCAAAGTTTCATTTCATTTAAAACAATGCACCGAATGGAAAATGATGGGGAAAGAGAACAGTAATGGTGAGGCAAGGTTTTTGCTAACAAATGACCGAGATTAGAATTTTTATTGAACGAAATTTCCTCTGATTCGAACTCCTATTGTAGCTGCATTCGAAAAATATAATCTGGCTGTTATTTCGAATATTTTATTGTTGAATAAATAATCAGAATAAAACGACTTAAATTCGAATTGAATAGAGATGCAAAGAAACCATAAAAAAATCCTTTTGTTTCGTGGAACGAAGTTCATCGTTCTAATAATATCCGCAATTTTTATGTGATTTTTCCTCAAATACCAAAAATATTCTTATTAATTTTATTCATTTATAAAACTTAATGAAGAGCTTGTCAAACTGTGTTATAAAAATAGTACTAATGAATAATTTTTGGATAAAGAGTGAAACAAAATTACGCGATAAAAAAAAAAAAAAGTTCATTATCGATGGCCTTAATCAGATTATCCGACCAAAGAAAAACAGATTTCGTGTTAACAATAACGCCCACGAATAAATTTTCTTGACAGCAATGAGAGAACATGAACTACAGGATCTCCTTTGGCTTAAGTTAACTTATTTTATTATTATCCTTTGCTGCTCATTCATTATTGAAAGACTTTTGGTTTATCTAGAGCGAATCGTTGGTATTTAATTTAACGCACGCGTTGTTTTTCGAATGTCCTTACAAATGAAGCTGAGACTGAGGGAAAAAACTAGTTTTTCTTTTCTTCTTTTATCCATTCTTTCCCCTTCTTTTTTTTTGTTTGTTTTTTTTTACTAACTCGACTGCAGAGTTGGGGGTAGTGCACTAAATTTTCAGCTTACATTTACTGATAGTGGAAGATTATTCACTACATTCATTATTGTTTTAAAGGTGATTGGAAAATTATAAGCCTCGCTATACATTAGAGATAGTGAAAATTGTTCACTAAAATTCATATAACAATAGTGAAGAAACCTTATCTAAAGCTTGGTGAAACATGTTTTCTTGCTCTAATAGTAGTGGAGCACCGAAAGTATTCAAATAAAGGGTTGTGCATTTCGTAATATAATTGAACAATTATATTCAGCCCTATTATGATTGTCGACTACTGATAGAGAATCGAAAAAGTTCTATCTTCGACAATAATTTTTAATTTTCCACATACTAGAAAATGAAAAATTTTCGATTCTCTATCAGTAGTCGACAATCATAATAGGGGTGATTCATTTCATAATCCGTTTTCATTTTAAGTTAATTGTAGGATTATTAAAAAAGTATTTGCTTTATAGGGCATTTACATATACATACGTTTTAGCGCTACTCGTTTAAGCAAAAACGACTAACTCAAAACGGGGTGTTTACATATGCGCATGTCGTTTTGTCATTTTGTGGTTAACACGTGAAATATGAGTGAATATTGTTATGTAGAAAAGAAGCAATTATTGAAATTGTGTTCGTTTTCTACATTGGTTGTGGAAACAAACCTCAAAATTTTTAAATTAGAAATTTCAATTACCATATGTTTTGCATTTTTATAGTGATGACACTCAGATATTTCGATATTTTTATCAGTTATAAGCAGGATTTATCTTGTTTAGCTACTTGTTTTAAATTAAAACAGGAAAGTTTCTCGTTTTAGTTTTGTATGATAAAACGGGAAAAATCTAAGTTGTTTTAGTGCTAAAACGGGCAAAGTTGCTAAAACGCGAATAAAACGACATATGTAAACGGCCTATTTAGCAAACCAAGCTTTTCAAAATTCGATTTGCTTGATTTGTTGCTCCGAGGAACGTCCATCCTTCCAGTAAACCAAAATAATGGCTCAACTGAAGCCAAAGAAGGCAAAAGTTGTGCTAAATTTCATAAACATTTCCTTTCTCATTGGATTCTTTTTAAGACAACTCAAAGAAGTATTCCTAATATAATAATATGTGCTTATTAAAACCGAGTCCTATTCAAATTTTCGGATTTCCACTAAATTTAGTTGTAGTGAAAAAAATTAATATAATTGAAAAAATTTTTATTGAATGGCTGTTCCACTTTCACTAGAGTCGCTAATAAATAGTGAAAAATATAATTGCCTTAACTTAATTTTGAGCCTGTGATACCCTTAGTGCTTTACTAGACGGTATCAGTAATCACCGGTCACTGCCTTTTCGGTAGACAAGGCTAGGTGTCCCATATAATGACTTTTGCCGAAGCTGTCGCGCTGAGGAGGAGGAAGAATCTATCCTTCACCTAATGTGTCAATAGCCCGGCCCTTGCAAGAATTCGAATGTCCTTATTAGGGTACTCGTACTTTATCAGACTCACCGGGCTATCTGAAATTAGAGTCACAGACATCGCGCGGTTCATCCGGAAGTCCAATTGGCTTCCCCATTAAATTGTATGAGGCAAGTCGTGTCATCTTGTGGTATCACAATGGGCCAACCCACTGTGCCTACGTGAGCAACAGCTCCCCCCGGAAACCTACCACCTACCCTTAGTGCAATCATCATATAGTGCAATAAATCACAATTTCGAGTGCACTAACCCCAACACTGCTCGACTGGTTGGTGGAGATATTCGATAGCACAGTTCGTGTGTGAGAATCATCAGTAAAAAAGAAGGATATTTATTTAAAAATAAAATGAGTATTAATATTAGGTACTACATTCTATCATTTTCCATTCATAAAATTATTTTGGTCATTTATGTTATAATTTTTAAAATAACCATTTTAAGGGGGTCTTCTCATTGAAAACCCGTTTTTTGGACCCTTTTTAAAAAAATTCTTATTTGAAAACGCAAAGAATAATTGAAAATTTTTTTTATTTATTGTATTGCAAAAGGTTCAAAGTAAATAAATTTTTTTTGCCTCGATACGTGGGCTGTTCAAAAAGTAATGAGACTTCAAAGTTGGTGGTGAAAAAAAAGGTGTTGTCACGGCGGCCACGATTCCGGGTCTCCGGAGCGTCCGAAATGGAAACAAAAACGGGGTTATAACCAGTATAGATATAATTCTCGGGTGAACCTCAAGCTTAATTTTGTGATTTTTTTTTGACAAAATGGCGGCCATTCAAAAAAAAATTTCAATTTCGGGCTTTTTTTTTGTAGTTTAGTGTAAAAAAAAAATAGTAAAAAATTTTTTAAAATTATGGTCGAGGTTCACCCGAGAATGGTGACAATTCTGCGTCGATTCCACTTGTTTCATGAAAATCGGTTCAGTTGAACTGGAGATATCATGGCCGCCAGTTCGAAAAACGTGGTTTCGAGATAAACGCGTTTAAAGTTTGAAGCAACGCAAAAATTACTCCTTTTAGCGCAGATCTTGCTCGACAAAGAAGGCTATATCCTCTAAACTATTTCGAATTTCAAAAAATCCTTTTAGGGGCATATTCACAACTACCCAAGCTATAAATAAATGCAAAAAAAAAAAAAAAGTCGAAAAAAAAAGTTGCTCAATGAGAAGACCCCCTTAAAATCACTTTCAAAGTCTTTCATCACTTTCAGTGCAAAATATAATTTATTAAAATAAATTACTTGCATCAACTGTGCATGCCCTCGAGTAGAAAATGTTTGCAGAATTAAATTTAATTACGCCAACGTGTCGGATCGTTTAATATACAATGTTTCATTGTTCAGAGAAAAAGTCACATGTTTCGTCAGTGTATGAAAAGCAATATTCAACCGAGCAAAATAGAAAAAACGAGCAAGAAAATAATATTTTAAAGTGTTTGAATTCAAGTTCTGACTCTTGCTTGGTGGAAATATAAAATCCTTTAGGACTTCCTCTTAAGAACTTACGATTCTAGAACGTTTAATTTGATTAAGCTTCTCAGAACCGCAAAGCTTTCATTTACGTCATAGTTTAGAAATTAAAAAAAAAATTCAAGAATATACATACATAATCCTTTGCAACAACCACAAACGATAAAACCATCCTTGGAAAATTTCGAAATTGAATTCTTTTGGGATTTTCCATTGGCTTCCGCCGCGAAAGCCTTTCATAATAATAAATTAAGTGTCTGCTTTCAGTTCTTACTTGATGTAAAACTGTAACACTATATCGGATGGAAAGAGTATAGACGGTAAATACCTGGCAGCCCTTAAAATTTATTGCCAAAAATAGCAAAAAAAAAAAAAAACAAACATAAATCGATTAATTAAGGGAATTAAAAGGATAACCGACGAAAACTCCTCTTTACTTCAAGTAGCCAATTAATTAGGGGAAAAGTAATTGAATAAGTCAACAGAATAACAGGAATTATTTCTTCCTCTTGTTATTGTGTGTGTGTTTGCCAATTATCTTTATCAAAAGAAACATCAATTCCCGAAAATAAACGCAATCAAAGTATATGGATACAAAACGAAATCAGAAACGCCTCTTGAACATTTCCAATAAATCGTATCGAATCAATTCAAATCGTAAATAATTGAATGATTACAGCCACTAAACTGAGAGGCACCTCAATCTCTATGTTTACATTTGAACAGCTCTTTGCTTGGGTCGTTCGTGTTTTAGATTCCTTTCCGTTGAAATTTCGCAATCATTATTTCTGAATTCGAAAGTCTTCTTACGTTCTAATTCTTATTTAACTTTGCTACCAGAGAACGACTGCAGAGTCTACAAAAAAAAAAAAAAAACAAAACTAAAATAAAAATTCATAAGTTCGCAAATTACGTCAATGTGTCTTAGAAAGGTAAATAATTTGAAATTAAATATAAATAAATAAATAAATGAATGAAGAATCCTGTCAACTGGAGTGACAGCTATGAAGCGTATTAAAAGTTTTATGAAAACTTTTAAGTCATTAAGAAATTATTATGATGTGTCAAATAGCAGGAAATATATCAAAGGCTTTGACACATGCCTGCCTGTAGCAATATTCCAAGAAGACATTCATCGTTTTTATCTGATCCTTAAAATTTTTAATCTAAAGTTTTAATCAAAGCCGAAGAGCAAAGAAGTAAGGGTATTATAACCATATCAATCATGGGGTCCCTTCTAGTTAATTCTCGAAACTCTTCTTACTCATTGCCTCTGCCAAAACACATGCCAGATTTCGTCAGGATAGCTCAAGTTCTTAAACAGGAAGTCTTGTCTTTACAGACAAACATAGCGAAATCGAATTTCGTAGTGACGCTGAATGATTCTGAGTGTCATGCACAATCGCACAAACGCAATATAACCCTTATACAGAGTATGTCGGGTATTACTATACTCCTTGAAATTTGCAGTCCTTGGCTCAAGGTGATTGATATTTTGGTTTGGAATCCATTGAGTGAAAAGAAATCCCATTTATACAAATATTTACAAGTAATAATTTGAAAGGGGAAGAGGAAGTATATACAATTTTGTCGCTATAAGTTTTTCAAAAAAATGAATACAACTAGTCTAGTTTGGGTCTAGTTCCAAACTGGTCCAAAAAGGACTAGTTGTAATAAGTTTTATATATAGAATAAGTGAAAAATTCTATGAATTTTTACGTTAACATTTTTTAAAAGTACTGATTACAACTAGTCTAGTTTGGGTCTAGTTCCAACCTGGTCCAAAAAGGACTAGTTGTAATATGTTTTATATATAGAATAAGTGGAAAATTGTAAGAATTTTTACGCTAACATTTAAAAAAAAATACTGATTACAACTAGTCTAGTTTGGGTCTAGTTCCAAGCTGGTCCAAAAAGGACTAGTTGTAATAGGTTTTATATATAGAATAAGTGAAAAATTCTATGAATTTTTACGTTAACATTTTTTAAAAGTACTGATTACAACTAGTCTAGTTTGGGTCTAGTTCCAACCTGGTCCAAAAAGGACTAGTTGTAATATGTTTTATATATAGAATAAGTGGAAAATTGTAAGAATTTTTACGCTAACATTTAAAAAAAAATACTGATTACAACTAGTCTAGTTTGGGTCTAGTTCCATACTGGTCCAAAAAGGACTAGTTGCAATCAGTTTTTTGAAAATTTTTGGAATCAAAATTCTTAGAGTCTTTCACTAATTTTATACATAAATTTTCATTGAAATGGGGCGTCATAAATTTTTCGAATTTTTTAGGGTTTTTGGTCCAAAACTCTCTAAACTTTCTCTTGCCCCCCACCAAAATTTTTTTGGTTAATGTCTCATAATTATGCCTCGGAATTTGAATATTTAACAAAATGAAAAAAAAAAAAAAAATTCAAAAAAATATTCAAAAAATATTTAAAAAAAATTCAAAAAAAGTATGCAAAAAGTTCAAAATATTCAAAAAATATTCAAAAAAAATACAAACAAAAATTCAAAAAATTCAAAATATTCAAAAAATATTCCAAAAAAATTCAAACAAAAATTCAAAAAATGCACAGTCAAAAATTCCACATTAGTTCGATTTAGTATGCCTATTAAAATGAACTTCAGTGAATAAAATATTCAAAAAGCACAGTTAAATCCAAAAAAATTCAAAATATTCAATATCCGAGTAAGGATGCTCGATACCGATACGATAATATCGAGTATCGATACTTTCATTGCAATATATCGCGATACCGATATCTATACTCCTTATACGATAAATTGAAAGTATCGATATTCTTCTTTCGATACTAGATAGTATACAATACTACAAGTGACACTTGGCTATGGCGGGAAAAAATCACCGAGACGGGTGAGGGGAGGTGGAAAAATTGTATGGAAAATGGACTTTCGCCACACAATGCCAGTATCACTAACATTCAGTCAAGAACAAACAACTCCCCACAGCTATCAGTCGTTATCAGTCTAACTAACATAAATCGACTAAAATAAATTGATTGCGATTCCACCGATATATCGATAATTTGAAGACCGATATATCGAACATCGGTATCGCATTATTTTGCGGTATCGCGATACCACATATCGATACTTTTCTTTCGATACGCATCCCTATATCCGAGCTCTACTCATAATTGTTCAAAATAGCTCTGTGGCCAATATAAGCACTACCAAGATACTCTTTCTCTCGCTGCGCCCCTGTCTCCATCTCAAAACGAACATGGAGTCCATTCTGAATGACTCTCTTCATATATTTTAGGTACAATCTAATGACAATGAAAAACAAATTTGACAGCCTTTGTATGGCATCAATTTCAAATTAGCGTCAATTTGAATTTCAACCAATGCGGATTTAGATAACATATTCATTTAACAAAGTTTGCGACCTTTTCCCATCAGTTTTGTTTACTTTTAGGGTATGAGCTTCAATTAAGTATTTTGATTGCTGGCACAAGACCGCGTTCGGCTTCATTCGGTGGGATAATTTTTTTTTTTTTTGTTTTTGTGTTGAAAAAGTCATAAAAAAAATTCTTATCTTCGGGTGGAATTAAGCAATCAAATTTAGTCGGTTTTTCTATGTGTAAAATTATTTATAGGCTTTTTAATTAAGGGGAATAAGGGTATATCCATCTCGTAGAAAGTTTTCCCATTTACTCTGTTGTAGCTAGTCATTAAAAACTGTAGATTTAAAAGGAAAAACTTTTTCCATGTCAAAGCTGAAGAACTTTTCATGATGTAATTAAGAAAACTGGCGTGGAAAAAAAGAACCAAAAGGGTTGAAAAAAGGATATGGAAATACATATTCCACGTGAATTAAAGAATTTAAAAGTTTTATCAAATAAGTTTTAAATATTTCTAGGATTTCTAGGATGAGCATTAAAATTCGCTTAATTAATCTGAATACTTACCATTTCAGGAATTCTTTTTTTTTTTTTTTTATTCACAATATGACCTCAAATTAATACCGTTCAGCGGTTTCGAATTATTTCAAAATTTAAAGTTTCATCGTGTCGGATATTCACTTCAATTGAATTTCATTTTATTATCTTACGTGATTAATTTTATAAATTTTTTGCGTAAAAGTTTTTCAAATTGATTTACTAATGAAACTTGGCGCTTTAGAACGTGCGGATTTCTGATGATTGGATTTAATTTTTTTAAAATTTATTTTTCTGCTATTTTAACAGGATATTTATTGAATTGATAAACCAGTTAAAATCCAATCTTCCCATGCCACGTCAATCAGCATTATAGCTCCTCAACTGTCTCATTAGTGCTTACCTATTAAAATCTCTATACTTGGCAAAATTCTATTGAAGGAATTTATTTAATTAGTCAAAGAATTTATGTGTGAATCAAAATGCTTCCACTTAATTGAAAATAATTGAAATCGATTGGGTTTCCTATGAAAATGTTTGTCTCATTAAAGAGACTAATTTAATTTTTTTTATTTTTTTTTTGGTTTATTTTGACATTGAGTGCCTAATTCAAAGGAAAAACTAACTATTTGAAGGCCTAACTTTTGGCTGCTTTCATTGTTTCCAGGAAATTTTGTGTTCAATAAATTTCTACGGTCTCTGTGCGGTAGTTCTTTGAGATGCCTGTTTTTTTTTTTTTTTTTTGTTTTCCCATTACACTAGTTTACAAAATTTAAAACTTTCGCGAGAGCAGAGACGAAGTGATGGTTTTAAGACTAAATTGGGGTCGCTGATCACGAAAATGGCATCCGTTTTTTTCCCCCAAAGAATAGTTTTTAAGATATGGGCAAAAAACGTGTTTTTTGGTTACTTAATGAAATTTTGCCAAATAACTCCAAAACGGCTAGTCTAAATAAAATTTTATCAGCATGAAGCAGAAAACTTTCCCCTTTGCAACGATATATCATTTGTTACAATCGGTGTCTTAGTTTTTGAGCTATAGGCATTTGAACTTGAAAAAAGTTGACTTTTTTGGGTTTTTTTTTTGAATTTTCAAAATTTCATTTTAACTTTTAATTAAAAAAAAATTTTTTTTAATTTTTTTCGGTAACTAAAAATGATAAACATATATTTAACGTATATAGTAAATAAAATTTCTTCCAAATCGGTTGGCAAATAAAGAAGTTATAAGAGATTTTCCAAATTTACTCAAATTTTAGTGCCCTTATATTAGGGGTATTCACAAAGGCGTATTAAAAACGTTGGAAAGTCGGAAAATTGAGACTACTTAAAAAATTTTGTTACTTTTATTGTATCTTGCACAACTTTTTGAGCAGATAAATTTTTCTGATTTTCCGACTTTACTATTTTCCAACGCCTTTTTTGATTTTAGTACTGCGACGTCTATGAGTAAATTTGGAAAACCTCTTATAACTTCTTTGTTTTCCAACCGATTTGGAAGAAATTTGGTTTTCTAATAACGTTAAATATATGTTTATCATATTTAGTTACCCTGAAAAAAATTAAAAAAAATTTTTTTTACTTAAAAGTTAAAATGCAAAAAAAACCCAAAAACCTTTGGGAAATACAAATTTTTTTTTATTGTTTCTGAAACGCAGCTCAATGGTCTACATAATAATGTACAATTGGTTATTTTTCTAGCTCCGGCTCTATATACAAATCGCAAATGTTTATTTTAAATTGGAATTTCCGAACAATTTTTTTCAGTGTATACTATTTTTCGAATTTTAATTTTTTTCTTCATTTATTCTTAAACGAGAAAAGAAAGAATTTTTCATTTATCTCAAGTCTTATTTTATATATAAAATTATGAATAAAAGAGAAATATTGAAAAATTGTCAAATTTTCGATTTTCAAATTGCAACAACAACAACAACAACTGAGGGAATTTCTCTCTTATATATTATGGGGAGTTATGAACGGCTATAATCTTTGGATGTAAGGTCCAAAAATCAAAATCCCAGACCCACTATGTCACGTTTCTCGTGGCCTGACCCTTATATCAAATTCCAAATGTGATACTTTTTTTTGTAATTCTTGTCGATCACAAATGTTACACAAAACATCAAAAACTGTTGATTAAGGCCATATGTCAAACGAAATCTACTTGGATTCCGTTAGTTAATACAATGCTTTTATGGGATTTCGGTTTTTGTCTTAAATAAAGAATGTTTTATCTTGCTAGAATGTCGCATATATGGCTTCGTGCATGCGGGAAGGGGTTAAGGAAATACCTCTAGTTTATTGTATTCCTTATGAAACGGTGACCTAAATAAAATAATAATTAAAATATTAATAATAAAAATAATACAAAAAAAAAAAAAAAAATTCAAAGACCCAAAATAACATCGTCATGAGTATTCCAAACACACAAAAAAAAAAACAAATCACTTAGATATATTTATTAAAACCATAATAAATCACTTCAATGCCATAACTCAAAATCCGGAGCTGAATAAAATAAATTATGACTTAATTCAGGCACTCGTCAAATTAATATTCCCTGCCGTCAAAAGGAAATGAATTCGACTATCCAAGTTATTATCATTTCTACATGAAAAATTACTGTCAGCAGCAAAGAATATGAAAATATAACTACGAAAGCTTGACACATTTCATTCACAGAATATGCACAGGATCCTCAACGATGATTAATATTGGATTCATGCGCAGTTTCGAGATGATTCGTAAAAGAAAAATATTCTCAATTACGATAGGTTTTTTTTTTCTTTTCTTTCAACAATAAGAAGACATCTACAATTCCACACAGATTAATTTTATTCATTTAAATGGTCATTTGAATTCAGAATCAGAAAGAAGGCCTTATTGCCTTGACTTTATATGCGCATTAATATGTCAAACTAATTAAGCCTTGCCATTACAAACAATTCAGTAAACCTCTCTCTATCTCTTGAGAATAGCATGCTATCGAAATAAATTCAATTCAATTCATAAAAGTAAACAGAAATCTTCCTACAATTGCTTATTCTGTTGAATGTTCCATTTTCTTATAAAGTGTAATGGTGTGTATGTGTGTGTGTGTGCATTTGTGTGTAAGAGCACTCAAAGATGAGTCTAAATCATTTTGTCATCAGTGGTAATAAAAGTTCGACAATGCATTTCTTTGCGAAAAGTCAATTGAAATTGTGCTCAGCTTCAAGATTTTCAATAATAAAATTCAATTTTCAATTATTCTCTTTGCCACTCGAAGCGTATAATCGTTTGAACTTTTTGTCGAAGTAATTACTTTTCTATGTAAACAAATTTCAAACGAAAATGTGTTAGAAAAAAAAATAAATCTAATCGAAAATAGTTTCTTTCTTCTTTGAAAAGCGCTTTTAATTGTAAGCTTCAATCGTAATTTATTTCATCACATTCTAAGACAATTGATCGCAATGTATCGAAGTGAATTTCAATCATAATCCTTAAAGGACGTAGTCTTCAACTCGGTTAGAACTCCAGAAAGTTTAAATTTTCGAATATATTCTTTTCGTCTTCAAGCCAGTTTAAACTCAATGAAATCCCTTTGCAATATTTGAATTTCTCATATGAAAAGACTCTTCAAATTGGCTGTTACTAATTTCTATTGATTTTTTCTTCTTTTGTTTCTTCTTTCTCATTGATTCTACCCTGTTTCTTTTCTTGTTAGTCACTGTATTCATTGCTCTTATTATATTTCTAGTCTATAGTTATAATATTTTACTTGATATTATGAATATTGGTGTACTACAAAAGGGCTTCCTTATTGTACAAATATTGAATTTAATTGAATGAACTGAATTGAAAATTTATAAACATGGTTTAAACTGTCCTGAAGACTATCATTTGGAAGTGTAAGCCTTTAAAAAGCTTAAAATAGATTGAAGGCTATGAGCATAAATGGCATATAAGATAAAATAATTACTAGGAAGTCATGAGAATTCTACGAAAAATGTATCGTAGGAGACAGCACACAGGGCTGCGTATACGTAACTTTTTAACTTTCACGTTACTCATACGACGATGTTTTGTATGAATAAAATTCTTTGAATATTTCGATTGAAAACAGAAACAGTAAACAATAAAATATACCACAATGAATCCACAATCTATTGATCTGCCATATTTTGGTTTCCTGTGAATCACAATAATCCTACGAAACATGAATAATAAGAGACAAAATAATGTCCTGCGTATACTTAATATTATTAATCATTGAATATATTACTCATACGAATATATTTCGAAATAAACTAACAGTTTTCGAATGCTTTAAAATGCCAGCCAACCAAAATATTTTTTACGGAGCTCCGAAAGACTCCTTTTTCCCGAACGAAAATGCTCCTTAAACGTTCCGAAAGGAGCTCTAAATGAGCGTAAAAGAGCACAGAGCCTTCTATGGAAAAGTGTACCTTTCGGAATCTCAAAATTTATCTTCCATGATTGCTAGAATGCTCTGTTTGGACTTTCTTTCAGATAATATTACTTTTTTTTTAATGACCCATTTGGTCTCCCTAAATGCTCCCAAGCACACACCGAAAAGCTACGTTAGGAGTCCTTTCACACTCCTATTCAGAGCACTCCTAAACACTTCGTGAGGATGCTTTAAAAGGAGTCTTTTTGCACTCTTTTTTGGAGCACTCCGTTTATGGTTGTCTTGGAATGCAATAGAAAATAAAATATTCTACAACGAAACCTCAATCTATTGCTTCCCGATCTGTCGTTTTCCACAATGTGTTAACTTTTTCAATTTTAAGGGCCATTTTCTCATATTTTTTTATCTTAGGTTAATTTATCCTGATGATAATTTCATATAAATTTGATTAATAAGTCAGAGAAAATGAAATTTAACTGGCAGACAGAGCTTAAAAGTAGGATGAGAAAACGGACCTAATTTGGGTTAATTTCAAAGAATAATATCATTTTTCTTTCTATAAAATCCCTTCAAAGCCATTTGTGCATGAATCCCAAAATCAATTACTTTCGATAATTACTTTTGCCTTCGGCCTAACTTTAATTTGGTCGAGCATTCCTTCGGTTTCACTTTAAAATCTGAATTTTCCTAAAATTGGTCATCAATGTATAAGTGATTGTATGTATGTATATACCATAAATACGTAGCCATACAAATTCCAATATGTTCGAAATAATATTTTTTTCTTTTTCCCCCTCGATGACAAGTTAATTCCCAAAGAATCGCCAGGCCAGCCAAAAATAAATATAAACCCAATTCGGTCCAAAAAAATGGACTAAATTCCAGCACGCAATGCCTTTAATTGCTTTAAAACTCGTTTAGACACACTCTCAAGCAATTATTCCACAAAAAAATTGAAATAAATAAATATAAATTGGCCTATTCGTTTCTTATCTTTCAAGTTTTGAGTTGTTTATTTACTTAATTTTTTCGAGCAATATTCTTTTTTTTTTGGAAAGAAATTTATTATCATATCAATATGTTTTTTTATTTTTTATTTTTTAATTTTATCTTAAATGAAAATTGGAAAAATTTCGAATAATTATTTTTTGCATCAAAATCCCATTTGCACTCCTTGGGGGAATTTGCGTGGCTCATCAAGGAAGTGCATTTTTTATATCAATTCGCACTCAGGCGCAATAAAACCTGCTGGCATCGATTCCGTTAAATTTAAACTTGTGCTACTTTATAAAAAAATATAAAAAAATTGATATAAATCTACAAATGATATTAAATAGTCCTCACCATAAAATCGAATTTGTATTGGTTTATTTATTTACTCGAAATAATTTATCCTGCCTCCTTAGGAAATTATTTATTTATTTATTTAATTTAAAAAAAAAATTTTTTTTACTTGTTTCACTCCGGTTCGACGAAAACAAACACTTTTTCTTTTATGTTCCGCTGGAGGAAATCCGTTCAAATCAAAAGATTTATTAATCGTTGTTAAATCGCAAGATCACTCATAAATTTAAGCACTTTTTGATTTTGATTTTAATTTCCTATCGAAAATTATTGACTCGAAATTCTTTGAAAAGTTTAATAAATTTATCAAATATTTTTTTATGCTTTTGTTCGCTTTAAGTATTTTGAATGAAATCTTTCGCGAATTCGAAAACAATTAATTTTTCAAATCATCACTTCAACCGATGTCGGTTGTTATCTCATCAAAAGTCGTCAACCATCTGTTGAAGTCTATCGTCAGGACGTTGATTTTATAAATTCAAAACATTGACGAGCATCAAAGAATATTCTTTGACACGCGCGCGCATTTCAAATTCATACTTCAATACTTCGATTGAAAAGAAAACACTTTGTTATCGTCTATCAGAATTTTCAGGTCCTTCGCATCCGTGTTCAACTTCATTACACGAACATGAACGAATTTCTACTAAAAATCGTATGGAATATTGAAATTCTCGTTGCTCGCACATCTTCAGCAAATTGTTTACTTCACAGGATAGCACGTGAATCAGCTGTTTTGTGTGGGGAAACTTGAAAGCTTTTCGTTATCACAGAAGCTTTTTTTCGAATGATAACACCGGCCGGTAACAGTGGGACGAGTGATTGAATTTTTTAAATAAATTTTGAATTTTTGGAGGAAAATATATTTGTTCTTCTGGGTGTTTCCAAAAAAAAAAAAATAAATTATATTTGCTGTTTATATTATAAAAACACATTTTTTTATCATATTTAGAAAGATTCTATACATTTATCAGCGACATTTATTCATTGACGGAAAGCGAATGAAATCGCAAAACCACATGAAGGGGTTCTCTCATTTGAAAAAAATTTTTTATATATTTTTACATTTATTTTTTATGGGAGCTTTCTCCATTTCTGGCGGAAATGAAAAACCTTCTAGTGCCACAATTTTTGTTTTGTTTTTTTTTTTTCAGCGAAAAGTTCAGATATGATTTTTTTGGGTAGAAAAACATGAATCTGAAATAATTATTATTAATTTTTTTTGGTAATTTGTTCGAAAAAAGTTTGTGTAGAGACGGAGCCAGAAATTAGAGGGTTTAAAAAGACTTCAGAAAATTTCTGAAGCGTTTTTTATATGAAATTTTTCATTTCTGACAGGGCTGGAGAGAGTCCCATAGATTGGATATTTGAGAATATCGTGCTTAAAGGATTTTCTTGCAATTCGGAATAGTTTAGAAGATAAAGCCTTCTGTGTCGAGCAAGGTCTGCGCTAAAACGAGCGATTTTTGTGTTACTTCAAACTTTATATGCGTTTATCCTGAAACCACTTATTTGGAACTGGCAGCCATGATTTCTCGAGTTCAACTGGACCGATTTCAACCAAACGAAGTGGATTCAAAGCAGAATTGCCACCATTTTCGGGTGACCCTCAATCATAATTTGAAAAAATTTTTTTACTATTTTTTCTTTACATTGAACTACAAAAAAATATCCCAAAATCGATGTGTCATTTTTCAATGGCCGCCATTTTGTCAAAAAAAAAATCGAAAATTTTTTTTCTGACATTTTTAATGATTACAACCCCAGTTTTCTTATTCATTTCATTCAACTTGGAGACGGGAAACCGTGGCCGCCAGCACTACACAAATTTTTTGTTTGGAGTCTCCACTTTGACGGCCGAGAAAATTTGAACCGCCCTCACAAAAAAAATGTTCCTTTACTAAAGGGTCTGGCCGGTTGAGCAAAGGCATGCGGCTCCCTGAAAGGATTTTATAAATTTTGTTGATTTTTCTATAGGTGCCATCTAAAAACACTGTGGAGACCACTTTTTAGATTATTATTTTCAATAGTCCTTGAGATATCCTTGAAAATCCTTTTTTAATAGATAAGCCTTTTTTCAAAATTAAATATCTCAACACCCAATTGAGATAGAACGACGAACTAAAAATATTATGTTAGATAATAAAACGGAGAAACTAAAAAAAATTTTTTTAATTTTTACACTCAAAGAAAATTGTTCACAAAGTTAAAAAGAAAATTTGAACTATTTTTTTCAGTGTACTCCCAGTTTTGCGCCGCTCTATAAATTTTTTTAAAAAATAGCTTTTAGTGTTTACTTTCATTTGAAAGAAAAAAAATATTGAAATCGGATTGCGGAACAGTGTGATATTCAAAAAATTGCAAGTGCACCTATATGCTCCCAGTACTAATGTGTGCAATATCGTACGAAAACACATCACTCATACGCCAAGTCTTAAGTATAAAAATATGCTCTTATGTTTTCTTAAATAACTCTAGAAGCTATTCGTCGATTTAAATGAATCTTCTTTTGAATAAAAGTTTAAGCTGAGAGGTATGTTTTAAAATAGGAAAAAAGTATAACAAAACCCAGAATACACTGAAAAAAATAGCCTAATTTTTCTTTTCTTTTTTGTGCAAAAATTTTTCTCAGTGTAAAATATAAAAAAAAATTTTCTGGGTTCCTTGTTTTGTTAACAATGATTCACCATTTGTTTCATCTTTCTATCTATATTAGTTTTTGAAACAGCCTCACTAAGGAGACAACCCCTTCAATTATTGCTTTCTCTATTTGAAAAGAAAATTTCCGATATTTAATTGCATTTCTGTGAAATATATGAAAAAAAAACTCAAACCTCGTTACTTTTTTAAAAATGTCGCGATTAAAACTTTTCCCAAAAAACCATTGTTTTCGTTTCTTTACATCGTTATGCCACAAAACAAGTATATTCTTGTAAAAAAATCAACAAACAATTTAATGATATTTTTTATTTATTTTTGACTTTGTTTGCTAAATCTTACAGTCTGACGACAGTAACCTTTTCAATGATTTAAATAAGTATTTGAATTCATTTTTTTTTTTTCTGAATGCTTTCACTTGTCCTCAGATCTGTTCGCTTGACATTTCACATTTCTAAAGCCAAACAATCTTTTTGATGTATTCATTCAGATTTGAATTTTATTTGAAGAATGTCGTGCGACTGTAACTTTGGAAATACTCTTCTGATAAAAACTAAAATCCTTCTTTCTTTTTCTATAAAATCATCGAAGAATTTCTGATAAAGATTCATTTCAAATGCCCATTTAAATACGGAGAAAATATCTGATATTTCTTTTTTAAATACTTCTTAGAAAACTGTTGATAAAGAAATGCCAAGCATCCTCTCATGAACTAGTGCACAAAAATTATGATATATTGAATTGATTCTTAAGCTAAGATCAGACTATTTGGTAAAATGCCAAATATTTGGTATTTTTCAATGTCAAACATTTGCAAATAGTGTGATATCCAAATATATTTGGTTTTATTTGGTGTTTGGTCGCGTTTGGTTCATATTTGAGCAAAGAAAAATACACCAAATATTTGGAGTTTTACCAAATAGTGTAATAGCGTACGTTCTGATCGCACTAAATATTTTGAGACTGTTTGATTGTGTTTGGTTATTTGGTCTGTAATTTTTCCTGCATAACAAATACAGTCAAATAATTTTGATAGTTCGCCTGCTATTCATTCAATTTAATTGAGAATTGTTTGTAAAATGGATAATAGCGATTTAAGCGAGGAATTTTGTGATGTTGCTTTACCGAAAAAAAAGGGTAGAGGTGCAAAACCATCGACAAAGAAAGTGTTGGCTGAATGGAGCGACGACGGCATTTTAAAGCTTATATCATGTGTTGAGGTACGTGAATGCTTATGGAATGTTCAATTAAAAGAATATCGCATGAGAAATCAACGAGAAGCTGCATGGAAAGAAATTGAAGATATTTTCGAAGGAAAGTATCGCAACGCCAATGCCAATCTTTCGCGGGCAGAAATATATTTTCTCATTTTGGTGCCCTCTTTTTTTATCAAGGGAGTAACCAAATCCAATAAAAAATCGAAGTCATTCGGACATATTCGAAGGAAATTTAAATACCCCTTCGAATCGGTGCTTCGCAATTCGGGCAGCAATTTTGCAAAGCACCCTTCCGTATTTCTTTTTTCCACCCATTCCTTTACCCAAGTTGTCCTTTTCTTTGTTGGTACTTCATCCTCTTCGTATTCTTCCAACAATAAACAAGAAGCAGCAAAAATACATGCTGCGTATTTGCTTTTTGAAGACATTTTTCTCAACGTACGTGATTTGAACGAATCGTCTTGTTTGTATTTCATATTTTTATACCTTTTCCTCTAACGGTTAAAATTTGATCAAGACCACCATTCGCGAAATTTGCAAAAATTTGATTTTCACTATTTTGAATTGAGTATTTCGCAGCTAAACAAAATGTCCTCTAAGGGTTAAAATTTGACCATGCCCACCATTCGCAAAAAATTTGTACTTAAATATAATTTCGAATTTGTGAAGCTAAATCGAAGCACAGATAATGTTTAGCTAGAACAACGAAAAGGGCAGGAATTTTTGTTAAGGTAATGTTTCAACATATTTAAGGCTGAGGAAAAGGTATGTGTGCAATCGGCTTAGCCGATGTAAACTTCTTTACTTGTTTTAATTTAATATTTAATACCAAAAAATTTTTAAAAAAAAACACCAAATAAAAAATTTTGTACCAATTACTATTGTTCCAAATAGTGTGATATAGGGATAAATATTTCCCAAATGTGTTTGGCATAAATGTATTTGTTCATATTTGACTAAACAGAAAAATGATAAATATTTGTACAAATTTGAAACGTGTGTGATAGGGTTGTTTGTTGTTAATAACAAACACTCGTTTGTTGTCAAATAATAATCAAATAAATTTAACAAAATATTTGGTTTTTTACCAAATAGTCTGATCTTAGCTTTAGTACAGAGAAGAATAGAAATTGATTTTATATAAAAGTAAAATATCGAAACATAAATATAAATAATTCTATTTACTCATATTTATGCATATTTCAACATATGTCCGACAATGAGTGTTAGGGGAAAAAATGTATTCTTAGGAATAAAATTCCTAACGAGGCCATTTGTGACACAGACAAACACACCTTTCCTACAATTCGAAAGCCCCGCTTGGGCACCACCATATAATAATTAAGGCACTTTCACTCTACACACAAAATCGATAAATTACTCCTTTTTGTATTTATTTATTGTTTTAAGCGTGAAAGCATTATGCGCCTGCTTGTACAAAGTATTTGTAAACAATTTCATGCACATACAAACAGATTAATCTTCGGGAAAAAGAAGCACTAAATTTGAACGAAAGAAATTTTTTCCACTGACGGGGGCAACTTTAGGCACAGCGGTAACACCTGCCATGAATTTTTGCACCGTGTAAAGTGAGAGAAATGTGCTGCTCCTTTGGCAGTCCAGTCATGCGATATTTTTTTATATTTTTTTTCCTATTTATTTTTCCATTCCATTTGGATGTTGGATTGAAGAGTTTTGCAAAAGATAGCACGATACGAAGAGCTGCATTATGGAATATGTACATGAATATTAATGGCGGACTGAGAGCAAGTTAAGGCTAACCTAATGACGTATTGATTGACGGAAAATATTGAATTGTCACAATTGATGCATCGAATTCGATTCAATGCATCTCAAAATAATGTTTACTTTAAAAATTCATTAATCACTTCACAATCAGACAATCAATTCAAATAATTCATAAAAATAAATAAATAAATAAAATGCTTCCTTGTCCTCTTCAAAATTCCTCTTCATCGTAATCATCTCCATGCGGCATTGTGGTGGCAAAAATATCTTTGTACAAACGATAGAAGTGCACATAATTCTTGCGTAGCCAATGGTGGACGTGCCGCCAGAGTTCGGCTCTTAGCTATTGTAGGCGTTTGCTTATCGTATCCAAATAGTTGTAGCCGCTATAAGCTTTGCTGTTACCCTCACTGCGTCCCCAGTCTTTCGAATACCCTCCGATATGAACATCATGAGGACCAGAACTGTAGCCATGATAATGGGAGCCAGGGAAACTGCTGCCCACAAACGAGGAGTAGTCTGAACGCGCGTATCGTCAGTATCAGTAAACAAAAGAAAAAATTCACAATTAATTAACAGAAAATTTGTACAAAAAATGAATACATTGGGATATTGTGCCACCACCCACTGTTAATTTTATTGTGGCTAAAAAATGAGAATGAATGGTATTAAAATAAAAAATTATCATTTATTTTTAGGTATTTTTGTGACGCAAACACTTGAGAGAAAGTCTTAAACATTTCACTTGCATTGAAATAAAACAAAAAAATAAAAAAACAAATTGCGAAGAACTCGATTCGCATATATCGTCGGCTTAAAGTGTAAACCTGCTAACTCACATCTGAAAAATCTTAAAGGACAGACAAAAAATTGATTTGGATTTATATTTTTATCTTGGGAAGGAACATTGTTGCCAGATTTTTAGGAGAATATTCCTCTGAGTGTCTCAAAACAAGGCCGAAACTCCCTAAAATTTATTTTTCAAATCTTCGCAAGACAAAAACTTGGTGCCATAAGGTCCCATAAAAATTTCTGTGACTACTTTTCTGCCCTAAAACGCTACTATAGTTCATAAATGTCTTTTAATTTTGGCGAGATTCCCCTAAACTGGCAACAGTGGGAAGAAACCCTAAAATATACAGTGTACTCTCTCCTTGCAGGCACTCCTCTTAAACGGACACATTTCGGGGATGCTCTTGTATTCCTGCTTCTCAAAAAGTTTCCTTAGCGGACACCTCTGTTAAGTGGAGACACTTTTCGGGTCACGCAGGTGTGCGCTTCAGAGAGAGTACGCCGTATTTAAGTATGTAAATATAAATATTAGAGGCCGTTTCCATTATAACCGCATCTTGCATCTTTCAGCATTTTGGCAAGATGCGAAAAGATGCCGTATGAATATACATGCAATTGTTGTTGTATGCTGAAGCTCTTTTAAAGATGCGATTTTTTCCGATTATCTATCGATTTTAACAGCACATATCTATTGAAACATATGTGAATAACCAGCATTTCAGAAATTTTCAGCAAAAATGGCGGTAGAAACCAAGAAGAAATGTAAGAAAACCATTCAAAATTATAATAAAATTTATTAAATTCCTTTGTTTCAATGAAAAAAATGAAGACAAGCGAGTATGCTGGACATACGCATTTCGATTGTAAACAAAAATCAGCTGATTTGAAAGATGCTACAGGCAAAATGCTAATGGAAACACCAATCGCAAAAATTCGCATCTTGAAGATGCGAAAGCAAGATGCGGCTATAGTGGAAACAGCCTCTTAAACAAAGAACAAATCACAAAATGCATGAAAAAATATTTTGTTTTTTTTTTTTTGTTATGTAAAAATGCTCATAACTATGTCTCGGAATTGGAATATGTAAAAAAATTTTAAAAAAAATTCAAAAAAATATTCAAAAAAATTCAAAAAAAAAAAATGCAAAAATATCAAAATATTCAAAAAATATTTTTTAAAAATTCAAAATATTCAAAAAATACACAGTAAAAAATCCAAATCAGTTCGATTAGTATGCCAATTAAAATTTTGAATTGTCAAATTATCAAAAAAAAAAGCCTACTTCAGTGAAAAAAATATTCAAAAAGCACAGTTAAATGCAAAAAAAATTCAAAATATTCAAAATCCGAGCTCTACTCATAACTTAAAAATAACGTTAATTACTTTAGCCGTGCTCAAATACTCACATATCTATGTTCGTTTTTAAATCAAACTTCTCAAAATTTCTGTATTTATAGGCAAAAATTTTTAAAATAATCGAAAAGAATCAAAAGTAATCTTCTAATGTAGTCGGATTATTTATTTGATTATTTTTGATTATTCTTGGTTATTTTTGTAGTCTCCAGTAGTCATGATTACAATTTGATAACTTGTTATCGTAATCAATTACTAATCAGAATCAAATTTCTCACATAAGGACTATGCAATCATTAGGGGTATTCACAATGGCGTTTTAAAAACGTTGGAAAGTCGTTAAATCGCAAAAATGCGACTTCTAAAAAATTGTTTAAACTTTTTTTCTAGCTGGCACAACTTTTTAAGCAGTTAAAATTTTCCGATTTTCCGACCCCTTTGTGAATACCCCTATTGTAATTCTTTTTAAATTTTTATCTGATTGATTACTAATTGTAATCTCAATTTAACAGCTATGTATGATTTTAAGTTAACTTCCCAAGATTAAAATGTAAATTGAAAGCAAATTTTTGTCTGATATGTAAAATTTAGCATATGTGAGTTAGCAAGCTTACACTCTTAAACGACGATATTCATGGTACTCATGCAGCTTCGCAAATGCCTTCGCAACTTTTCTCATCGTAAATTTTCATATAAATTTTGAAAGTTGCGTGACAAATTTCTCATTTCCCACAATTTGCGAAGCTGCATGAGTCCCACTATTGTATCTCTTGATTCCCATTAAGAATTGTTTCTATAATTCTCAGATGGTTTTTGGCAGAGTTGAGTTTATCAAAGAAACTACTTGATTACAAAAGTTCATTTCAATAAAACTCTTCAAAACTGTATGCAAATTTAGTCTGGTAGTAATTTAAGTCAAAGGACTAATTTTCGTCCGATTTTGGGGGTACTTCTCTTCTCTTTTAAGATAGTACCCGTCTTATTATGAGGGGATTTACTGCATATTAAATGTTAGATTTTATTGATAATATAATCGTCTAACCAAAATCTTTTCAATAAATTTTGAAAATATTGGAAGGAATAATACTTAAAATGAAAATAAAAAACTAAAACAAAATTAATAAATAACCAAAATAAAAAAAATTATATAAAATAGCTCACCTGCTGGATCCGAATCGTAGACATGCGAATGCGATTGAACCAAATGGGGATGAATTTTACATAGAGTCTTAAACTTTAGATAGTGAATGAGCCAAGCAGTTCCGCCAATTAGCAATACATTAAGACCCATTACACCGAATAGAAGCGTCACGACAGTCATTTTCAAATGTGCGATTTTCCACAGTATTATTATGGGTAAAATAATCAGCCATTTTTTAAGTTTCTTCTTTCCCCTGCCCTCTTCTTCCCCTTATATATAGTAGAGAGAGAGAAAACAAAAACCCCAGGAGAAAAATTGAAAATTGCTAATTAATTGAAGTTTTTCAACTTGAATCCGTATGTTTACCAAGTTCTCCATTACTAATGCGTGCTCCTCCGTCGCCGCCATTCAACGAGATCTGTAGTGCGTGGCTCCTGCCGAAAGTTTCCACAGCACGTTTCAGAAATTTTACAAATCCTTGCCATGCACCATCGTCTGGGGGATAGATTAAATGGGGAAATTTCGAATTAACTATTTAAATAATCCTTTTAAGGATTTGCTTAATTTTTTATTAATATTTTTTGGCTTCTCTTTTAATCCTTTTAAGTGGAATGGTATTTTTAGTTATGACATTTTCGCATATGAAAATAGAATTCGCGGAAGAAGAGTCGCCTTGATTGGTTAGGTGTAGAAAACTATTTTGTTTTGGGATTTGGAAAGAGCTTGAAAGGCGATATCCTGTGCAAAACAAAAAACCGCTGAGTCTCCATCATCCATCAGGAAAATATGGTAGGAGAAGCCAATCAGACATTTTTTTTTTTACACATTGTACCCACTCATTCAGGTCTCCCGTTTTGCGCTGCCTTTAGGCTTCTTTTTTATTTCTCCTCATTTTGGATTGCAGCGTCAAATTTCCACCGAAAGTATGGATATCAGAAAAAAGGATGCGATGAATTTTTGCTTCATTTTCATCGTGTTTCGAAAGGAAATGAAAAGGATAAAGTTCAAAAAGAGGTACTCCATCTAATTGGACTGTGTTGACTTTGGGGTATACTCGTCTCAAACTGTCATCACTCGAAAATAATTAGCTGATTCCTTCACCATTTTTTTGAACCACCGGTCGATTTTTCAACCATGTCATTCAAGAAAAAAAAAATTCCATCTCTATTTCCGTGAAAGATGTCACGGTGCACGAGACGTCAAAATTAAGCTTGATTTATTGAATTAAAAAAAATAAATTATCATAAAATGGTCTTATATGGACATTTATTTTGAACCACTTGAATTTTTGCTATTAAATAATTAATAAGATTAAACTTTTAAAACAATTGAGAATAATTTTTGATAAAATTTTTAAAAAAATTTTCCACACAGCCACAAAAGTTGTTGGTCCAAAATTCCCTCAAAAATAGGGAAATTTTTTTGAACGCACAAAATCAATTTATAGTAGGTATCTATCCTCATAACATGTTCCTAGAAGAATTTCAGATTTATACAATGAAAGCAAATACGCTTAGTGCCTGTTCATTCGACATCTTTAGACCAAATCAAAGAAGAGAAACTTAATTTATCCCAGGAGTGTCAATTATATACATGTGTATATATCAACTTCCCCGAAAAATCTTATTTGATTGGTCCTCTTTTAACCAGAAAAATTTAATGTTTTCATTTAGAATTTTCCGCTTTTCAATTTCTTGGTCCAAGAGATGAGATTTTTATATCAATCGAGTGACCCTCTCAACCATCCATCTTCATTACTTCATGGGAGCACGCACTCTATGAACATTCATTCGTTTTATTCATTCCCTTGAAAATCGCATGCGAGATTTTTTACCATTTTGTATGTACCTATATTATTTTGAATTTCATATGAGAGAAAAATAATGTTCACCTTTTTGACTTCGGCTCTCGAAATCATTGAATATCACAATATCACTGGGCTCAGCCATTTGTATGAGACGTAAATGGCGTGAATCGTTGCGCAAATCACGTCCGTATTCATTTGGAAAGAAGCCGAAACTGTTGGTCGCCAGCTTCCAAAGAATTTTCGATGCTTTATACTTAATGCACGACACGAGGCTGCGTGACTCCAGGCATTTCTTCTGGTTCTCATTCACGTATGCATCACTTTTGGATACCAACGCACGTGGCACGGCTTGCTGCGTCGCATTCCAATTTATTTGGTACACATCGGCGGTGATTTGATTGGAGCAGAGGAAGACCGCCAAGAGCACGGCGGGCCAAAATAACTCGTTTGCATTACACATATCTCTTTTGTATATTTTATTATATATTTTATTATATATTTTATTATATATTTTATTATATATTTTATTATATATTTTATTATATATTTTTATTTTTTTTTTTTTTTATATTTTATTATTTATTTATGATTTTTCCTTGTTCCGATTCCGTTTTCCACGAACTGAAATGTGGAATTTTCGAGATTCTATCCACTGTACAGTTTGAAGTGCGAATGCCAAATGCCGACCCATGACTTTGAAAATTTCCTTTTATGCGTTGCGAATATTGTTGCTTGACCAGCACATGGAGTCGCGTTGAAGACACGATCTCGAGCGTATGAAATTCAACTTTTCCACACATCTCTCCTCGCGATCGGCAGAGCTTTTCCTTTCATCGTTAAAAATTTTCTAGGCCAATGAATAAAATAAGCCAGTTTGGAGTGCGGCTGAACACGCAGGCTCTCTCAGTGGATGGTGGTTAAAATAGTCAAAAGATCACAGTTAATGACAACAACAATGGCAACAACATCATTGTCTTTGATTGCATTGTTAGCGATGATTTCTTCGTGTGTGTTTTTTTTTTTTTTTTGCACTTCCCGCAGCTCCTTGGACCGGTGCTAATGAAACATATTGGCCACGTAGAAAGGACACGTCCAAATGCAATGCAAATGAAGCGCGTCTAGAAAGCGATCAAATGAACATTGAATTTAATAACATTAGGTGAAGGCGGCATCAAGATCATCAAGATTAAATTACAAATTCTTTGGAGCAGTAGAGTGAATAATCGGATTTTTTTTTGAATTTATTTATAGAAAGTTCGCACCGATTCCGATGATTGGGAATTAATTCGATCGAGCTCTAAGCTGAAATAATTTGCTTGCAATTTGCGTAGCAATCTCATCGGAATTGAGAAATTTTTTCTTTGTTTCCATGTAGGAATGATTTCGGATGGTCATCATTGGTTTGAACGCTGAAACTCATCGTTGGCGCTATTGAGCGCCTTAATGTTGTCAAAGGACACTGAGAAGTGGTGGCATTTTTGTTTTTACTTTATGTGAAGCTTATCTTCTTCTTGGTCGCTGTTCTTTCTTTGTTTTTTCTGAATAGAGATAATTTCCTCCATCTAGACCTATTGTCCATGCATTTGGCTTAGATGTGTGATGGGCCCATACGGCTCTAAAATTACTCATTTTAGCTGAGGATAAATTTAAGACCCTGTGAATTGCCTAATTAAATGAATTCAGGAAGCACTTATTCGAATGCGAAATTATCCCATGGTAGTGGATAATACGCTCACTCTGACCTTAGAGAAGACAAACTCAAAAGAAGGTCTCCAAATTTTTCTGGTTTTATTTTGCCTTTTTTTTTCTTAATATATGGGCATTTCCACAGAAAGGTCGACCGGAAATGAAAATGCCCCAGTTCCTTAAAACAATTTTTGGGTATGTACTATCATAGTAACACGTCTGAATTCCACTATTTAAGAAGATTGGTGGTTATAGTCAGCCCTCATTTCTGTAAAACATAGGTAAAGGCTTATTTTGTTGTATTTGTATTTCTTAAAAAGAATCAACCAAAACAACAACAACAAAAATTCTTTAACGAATAAGTTGATAATTATCTTCTAATTACGCAAGCTCAATTAAATATTGTTTTTGATAAAATTTATTATTGGCCCTTCTATTTATAATACCAGAATTTATGAATTAAAAGGAAAAAAGGTTAAAATAAAAGACTATTTTCATGACTAAAACCCTTTTGAAATTTTAGTAACGTAACGCCAGGTAACGTAACGCCAGGTAATTAAGGCCAATAAAAAACGAACGACAAACGATTTTACAATTTTAAAACTTGGAAAATTAACTCTTATATTTTCCAATCTTATTGCTATAAGTTTAATACGAAAAGTTTTGCGAAATTAGCAGAGTTTTGCAATCTTGTAATCTAAGTCAAAAACCCACTTCTGTTTTTCGTAACGAAACGCTAGGACACTTTTTTGCTTCAATACTCAAATCCTTATGGTCTATTGGTCTAATTTTTTTTACTGAACATAGTGCTACTTTATTAGTATGCAAATATTAAAAAACTTTTTTTAAATTTGCAATTCTTCATTTAAAAAAAATTTTGTTTTTCGTTCGAATGTCACGTCACGTCAAAATGGAAATGCCCATATACAGTTTATTCTGGATAGTGTTAACACTGGAAAAAGTGAACACCTCAGTGGTATGAACAGATGGACTGCGACCTACGGCGCTGGTGTTACTTATAATTTTTCGCAAGAAGGCCAATCAAAAGTCTTTAGGACAACGTGAGAAAAAGGCGCCCCTATTGAATTTTTTTTTTATTAATTTTTTTTTACAAAAAAAAATATTTTTTTAGGCACTATGCCGGGATCCCACTATCTGCGCAAATCGCCCATTTTTCCCGCAATGAATGCGCCGATAGTGTGAACGGAATTTTAGGACTCTTAAGCTGACGAGTGTGATTGTCTTGAACGATTTTTATTAAGGGGGTCTTCTCATTGAAAACCCGTTTTTTGGACCCTTTTTAAAAAAATTCTTATTTGAAAACGCAAAGAATAATTGAAAATTTTTTTTATTTTTTGTATTACAAAAGGTTCAAAGTAAATAAAAAAAAATTTTTTGCCTCGATACGTGGGCTGTTCAAAAAGTAATGAGACTTCAAAGTTGGTGGTGAAAAAAAAGGTGCCGTCACGGCGGCCACGATTCCGGGTCTCCGGAGCGTCCGAAATGGAAAAAAAAAACGGGATTATAATCAGTATAGATGTAATTCTCGGGTGAACCTCAAGCTTAATTTTGTGATTTTTTTTGACAAAATGGCGGCCATTCAAAAAAAAAATTCAATTTCGGGCTTTTTTTTTGTAGTTTAGTGTAAAAAAAAAAAAGTAAAAAAATTTTTTAAATTATGGTCGAGGTTCACCCGAGAATGGTGACAATTCTGCGTCGATTCCACTTTTTTTCATGAAAATCGGTTCTGTTGAACTGGAGATATAATGGCCGCCAGTTCGAAAAACGTGGTTTCGAGATAAACGCGTTTAAAGTTTGAAGCAACGCAAAAATTACTCGTTTTAGCGCAAATCTTGCTCGACAAAGAAGGCTATATCCTCTAAACTATTTCGAATTTCAAAAAATCCTTTTAGGGGCATAATCACAACTACCCAAGCTATAAATAAATGCAAAAAAAAAAATTCGAAAAAAAAAGTTGCTCAATGAGAAGACCCCCTTAAACAAAATGCGACGATAATGAGCGCCCTCAACAGTGATGGTGGAAATTGTGGAAATCTGTGGCGAGCTGGCCCCGAAAAAAAAATCGTGCACTGATTGGACTATTTGCGCAGATAGTGGGATCCCAGCTTTACATGTAAATTTTTGTAAACAATCCAGCACATTTAACACACAAAAATTTTGCCTCGATAGTGCGAACAAACTCGGTAACATAAACAGGCTATGCAAAAAATAATTCAATCTATACAGACTCTTTTTATTGCCTTGACTAATTAATTCAAAATATTTTTTTTTTTTTTTTTTGTGGATATTTTAACTTTTTTCCAGTGGCAGCAGCATTGAAAGGGATGGATTTTCTCTTAAATAGGTCCCTAAATGATGGTATTAATTTTCGAAAGGCTTCTAAGAAATTTATTGACGTAGGCAGTTGACGTAGTTCCAATTAGAACGCACTAGTGCGCCTGTGAAAATTCCAGAAAGGATAAAAATAATTTTTTTTAAATGTAAATGTTATTTATAGCCCGATAAATATATCAACTTGTGAAATTGTCAGGTTATTCGCCCATACTTGCAAATACTGATACTGATTGAATCGACTTTAGAAGAAGCTAGTCCAATAACTCTTTCAACTCATTCCACTTTTTTTTCTTTCTTTATTTTTTTGCACCTGAACATTTCGATTTGTTTTCTACTTTACTTTAATTTTTTTATTTTTGGTTTCTGCAATTTCTTTATTGCAACAATCTTTTTCTTCTTCATCTTCTTCAACTTTGTTACAACAAAAAATAATATGCTTCAGAAACGATTTTGCTTTTATTTTCGCATTGATTTGATGTCTTGAATATAGAGATAAACACTGCCATTATTTGGGGGAAAATAATATAACGTAATATAAACTCATGTTTGACTGATAGTTTACCGATGGGGAAAAATCTCCTTTAAAGCCGTTCATATATGCAATTAATAAAACGAGCTAATCACCAGTCCGAGGAAAGCTGTACAAAGCAAGCAATTAAGCAAAGAAACCTCAAAATGGAACGACGTTTGGGACAACACGAGCGCCGAGCGATTACTCCATTTCCTTTCCCATCAAAAAAAAAAATAACTTCGCTTTCCTTTGAGGCCAACTAGCCCACTTCTTCATATTTATCGGAAAACTTACATATCACAAAAAAAAAAATGAAAAAGGAAAACTTATTTTAAGCTCAATGACTACGTCAGTCAAGAGATGTGATAGAAGCGAAGCATCGTCCACATATGGACTTGTTCTACGGGTTTAAATGGCGCTTTAAAAATGAGTAACTGCTCTGGGAGTTATCCAGCAAGCGATTCAATTGGAGACAGGAAAAATTATCTAAACGGATGTGCCTTTTGACGTGAGAAAAATATTTTAATTTTTGTTTTTTCATATAACAGAATTGTTATGGGAGTTTTTAAGAGAAAATTCTTTCGCTTTCTATAAACACTTCAAAAAAGAATGAAGGATTTCCTCTTCGTGTTTGGCTTTTTAAAATGAATTATCTTTCAGTACTTTTCCAGTTCATTACTTTTAGGTTTTTTTAAATGAAATGGATAAAAATGTGTGGCTTAAAACATTAGACGAATTTCAAACTTTATATAAACCCTGTCACACCTTTGAAATCGGAAGACCAGCTTTTTATGATAGGGGAAAGTGGTCGAATTCTGACCCCTTAAGAAATTTCGCTATAAATTCAAAACGCTGATACTCAAGATAAAAACTTAGAATGCCATTAGCGAGAGAAGATCATTACCTTTGTTCTCGCAATATAAAATTTTTATCAAGATCCTACTACATATCGATTATTTTAGAAACATTCAGTATGCTAAATTTTAAAGGTTTGAAAATTGGTGTTCTAAATATGACCCCCATCTCTTGAGCAATGATGTACCCAAATCATTCACAATTGTATTCAGTAATATCCGAAGTTTATTCTTGTGAAGAAAATAGATTAATAACGCTTAAGAATTAGATTTTTGGAAATTAGCGTTTTTTTGAATTAGTATGAAAATCGGGAGGGTCATCAATCGGACGGTTGAATTTCTATAAAAATCGAACTTCTAAGAAACCTTAAATTTTTTTCTCAAGTTTTTATTTTTCCTTTAAAACCCCTTTACACTACTATCATACACCATTTAATATTATGGGAAAAATCTTAATCAGGATTTTTTCTAAAACATAAAAGTTATTATTTTTATATAGAAATTTTAAATTTCTAAATTTTTATTTTTACCTTTTCCGAAGGAAAGGGTATATTAAGTTTGGCACGGAGTATGTAACATACCAAAGGAGTCGTGATAGATATAGACATATATATATATATATTCTTGATCAGGGTGACAAGAGGAATCGATCTAGCCATGTCTGTCTGTCTGTCTGTCGGTCACACTTTAGTTTTTCGTAATTTACTCCTAAGCCATGAAAGATATCATATTGAAATTTGGCATGGACTTTAACCAGGTAAATGCCCGAAAAACTGCATACAAATTTTTTTCGTAGTCCCTTCTTGGGTCGTGGGAAGTGGTTCAGAAGTTTCAAAAATCACGATTATTAACGTTTTTCGTGGATAACTTTTTTACTTTACATCTCAGCTTATTGAAATTTGGTGTGTGTATAGCTACCATTTAGACTTAAGCTTTCGCTGAAAAAAAAAATGCGACATCGCTATAACTATGGTCATCATCCTACACATTAGAAAAAAACACTCTTTCTCTTATTCTCATATCTGTATACAAAAATGATTTTTTTTTTGCTTCTTCTGATTGTGTATTTTGCCGCCAAATAAAGTCGTCACTTAAGGTTAAAATTTGGCCATGACCGCCATTCGCGAAATTCGCGAAAAAATGATTTTCACGCAGCATAATATGTGTTGTTGGGATACAGAAAACAAGCGCTCAGACAATGTCGAGCGTATAAATGTTCCTATAAACCTCTTTAAATAAACGAGTAAAGTTTATGTTTTATCTTTTCTTTTATTTAATGATCCTTATGTCTCAGACAGGATTTATATTCACTGTAAAAATGCTAACACTACTTTACTATTTCCCTATGTCCTTAATTATACTTTTAACGCCGTGGCTCGTATGTACGCACGTCAAATGCAGAGACCATGTAGGACTGTAGGTCTAACTCTTCTTCTTCCAAATCCCTGCAATGTGTTAGAGCTACGCTGCTTCAACATAGGCATATAGCATGAGGAAAAGAGAAGCATGCTATGGCAGCGAAATCTTTAGCTCTGCTCTGGTGAAATCCATTGGCATCATAGTGCCACTTTGTGTCTACCCGTATTGTTGTTAGTAGCTTCCTGGTGAATTTCTCGAAAGAGTTGAATTTCCTATACCTGCCTAATGGGGAATTTCTTATTAGCGGCAGAGGCTTTTCGACGTCGACAGTTAGACCTACAGTCCTACATGGCAGAGACTTCCGAAAACCAGTCTGCGCTTCCCATGTTCGAAGCTCCCTTTTTATAGGTCAATATTGCTGATGGGGCTATATTGGCTATCGTTGTCGATTCTTCCCAAAAACCACTTGCATAAGATTCACCTGCAAATCTATCTTCGTTGCTGCCATATAGTAATATAGGGGACACTTACAACAACAACCGAATTCCGTGGTGAACTAGTGATGCTATAATTTTTTGAGTATTTACATTAAGGGTCCCCATGCAACGCATTTACACCGTGTAAGCTGAGTGAAGTTCGTAAAACTGTCAAATTTTGTATGCAATTTTGACAGTTTTACTTAGTTCACTCAGTATACACGGTGTAAATGTGTTGCATGAGCACCCATATTATTTTGTAACTAAATATACTTGCGATGAAATTTTTCAATGTTTTCTTCCTAATGTTAAACTTTTTTAGTTTTTTATGACAGTTTATTGCAATTCTGTACCCTTTTCATACAGAAGAGATCCAAAAATATTTAGTTTATGCATTCTGTTTATCATGATATGTAATAAGTACTTGAGCCACTGGTTATGTATCGAGCAATTTTAGTTATGATATCACTGAATATATCATATCAGCTGTTCTGTGGTGGAATTCAAACATTTTGAGCTTTAGCGTTCCTCAATAATATGAGCAAAATTTTAACTAATTTTTTTTAATTGTATAAAAATAACATAATTTGCTTTAAAATATAATGAGTTCTTATGAAAAACCTTTGATTAAAACTTATATATATCTGATTTTTAACAAAAATATTAGTTCATGTTACAAGATTATAAAATATTTGTTAGACCGGCACCGGAATTTTCAGGGGGCGTGCTACGTTTTTGATTTTTCCATAAGAATGCATGCACAAGGGGCCTACTTCAATTCAACACACGTTTTTTGCCAAGTGCCATCTATAGTACTATATGGTTGCTGCTATGTTCATCTTGTTGTTGTTGTTGTTGATGTTGTTGCCAGCGATCGAGCTCTTTAGCATAGCTAAGACTATTGCAATCTTGACTTGCCGGCTCGTGTCCCTCATACTTATCACTTGGCTGCCCGTGTCTATCATTGCTGTCGCTCCGTTTATTCTTTCCCGCCGTTCTAATTCTCGGCTTTTATCCATTGGCATTTAGCATTGCGATCGTCGGCTTGGAGTGATTTCACAACCGTTGCCGTCTGCCGAAACTTCTGGATCACATATTTCATTCATTTCATTTGGGCGATTGTTGCTAAGGCTAATTTCACAATCGCACCGGTTGAGTCTTCGCGCTGGTTCTTGTTGTTGCACATTTGTGGCGAAGATTGAGAGGTATCGCATGGTTGTGCGTCTGTGACTCGCAACAGTTTTTTACTAGTTGGAAAAAATTGTCAGAAGCCTTTGCATTCTTACGTTATAGCTGGGGTCATCTTAAGACACGAGTCATAATTACCCCACTTTCCCCCAAACTTAAATCTTTAGAATGAAAGTCAAAAACGGTTGATGGGAAGACCTTTTCAGCTCACGCATAAAGTAGAGTATTCAATTAATACTTAAAAAATAATTTTATCACGGCACCCTTCCACTTTTGTTTTATAATTATATTATTTTTGATTCCGTATTACTTGCCTTGAACCATGTTCATATATCAAATTTCATCAAAATATGTTGAAACACTTCGAGTAAAGTTCATATTTTTAGAAAAGCTTTTATAGAAAATCCAGAAAAATATGAACAGAATTATAAATTAAAAGATCAGGAGATAGCGATATGGAATACAAATCCATCATTAGAATAACTCCATTCCATTCGTCGACTCCATTTTTAAAAATATTGAAAGTTTCTTCCCTAACTTGATCGTTTTCAGCAAAAAAAATAAATCGTAAATAATTAATTTGGATCAAATTTTTTCCTCAAAATGCCCAAGGTTTTTTCCACCTTTTGATCATTGAGCCAAGATGAACCAAGAACCTTTTCGACATTCCATCGGCAGTCGGGATCGGATTTTAACATGCAATCTATCAAATCTTTTAAGTCGCCAGAAACTCCATTCCAATTGAATTCGTCTTTAAAGTCCTCCGCTTTTTGATTTTTTGGGTATTTCCCGGATAAGCTGCAAGAATATATTCATTTTAGGAAAATTTTCTGTGATCGAGCATAACACACGTTATTTACCAGCATATCAGGGTGATACCCAGACTAAATATATCGCATTTTAATCCATATTTTTGGCCTGATAATACTTCCGGTGCCATGAAGCCCTCGGTACCGGCACGTGTTGCCATCCAATTAAAACAACAATCACTTAAGCCGAAATCGGATATCTTTAGAAGAGTTTCGTCGTTTTGGCATGCCAATAACATGTTCTCCGGCTTTAGATCCCGGTGTGTCAGGCCTAAAATAGAGATACATATGTTCGATGTTAAAAGCCCCAATTTAATTTTATATTGAGCCATCAATATTCCCTTGTTTTTTTTTTTCCTCTTACCGTTCTCGTGCAAGCAATTGATTGCTTGACACATTTGCAAAAAATAAAGCTTCGTTAGACTTTCTGTAAACGGCCCCTTTTCTTTGAGGCGACTTTCCAAGGTACCGCCCGACATGTACTCCATAATTATGAATGTATAAAATTCATTATGGACCTCGCGAAAAATCTTCACAATATTCGGCTATAAAGAGAATTTTTTTTTATGAGGATTCGATAAGGAAGAAAACGATATGCTTGTTTAGACATACATGCGGGAATCGCCGCATTAATTCGCCTTCTCTATTCCAAGGATCCCGTTCCACTTTTTTAATGGCAACAATTTGGCCAGAAGATCTTCAATGTGATAGAGTATTGAGATTCCATTATTCGATACATATTTCGGTTATTATAATTTTCAATTTACCTGTGTCTGGCACGATATGCAACGCCAAAGCCACCACGACCAAGAACGTCCAGAAATTCATATTCTTTTAATTTTGGAAATCCTAAAAGACAAGGATTAAAATGCAATTTCTAAAAATCTTTGAGGAAAGAGATGCGCGAAATTTAAAAATAAAAAATGTATATTAATTGCTCCTGCTGTAATTGTTACAAGTTCTCTGAGCGAGTGACGTCATTTGAGATCCAATATGGCTGACTCCCGGAAATTGTGCCGCCCAATTCCTCCTACAGTTGCGGCTATACTTCTATATGTGAATATTTTAGCAACCGTTTTTTTTTTTTTTCGGTCCCGTATAAAAGTTATTCAATTTAGATCGCAGTTATTTTATATTCCAATTTAATAATCATAAGGTCTGCGAAAATTCCTTTAATTTGATTCCGATAAAACTATAACATATAAGCGTCTGGGAGTCAGCCATATTGGATCTTCAATGGCGCCACACTCATAAATTATTCTTATCAAAGTATTTAGATTGAAATTCTGTTCTCATAATTAATTTAAATATTTTATTTTAAGAAAAGTATAAAAAAAAAACGTTAAATGATATTTATTCGTTCTTTACGACTAAAATATTCAACAAAAAATGGGGAAAGATATATAAAATATATAAAGATCTAAATATTTAAAATGAAAACTAAGTCTCCATTATGAAAATTGCATTCTATCGAGAGACTTCAGATCAGTCATGCAGCATGACTCATGCATCAATGCACTTATCGAATTTTTTGTTCTTTGCCGGTAATGAAATTAATATTTTCTCAATTTTCTGTACGACTTTACGACAGAAATAAGAATATTTTTAATTTAAAATATCTTTTTTAGGTACATTATTTATGTAAAACGAATTATTTTCATTAGTCTTACCTTTTTTTTTGAATAGAAAATACACAATTGAAATCACCAAAATTATTAAAATTATGACAAATAAAATTGCCAAAAATATATTTGCAGACCCCATTTCTTTCAGTTTACTTAGGGTTTTTTATTTAGTTTTTTATTTATATATTTTTATATATATTATATATATATGAGCGCCTTTTTTGAAAGCGCGGGATTGGTTTTTTTTTTTTTTTTTTTTTTTTTTCGAAGGTTTAGGGTTCTTTCTCTATCTCACACTAAAACACAACTGGTATGAAAACTATTGCTCCGCTTGCATACATAGAACGGTAGAACAAAAGGCAATGCCAGGCGGCTCCCTTACTTGAACACTAGAAACAATCATTACAGCTGTGACGTCAATTAAGTCAGTTGGAGAGAATTAAGAGAGAGGAAATGTATGCAATTTGGTTTGACCATTGAAAAATCGTGATTACCTCCTGTGCTCCTTAATTATAATATTTAAAATTTGAATGAATTCCGAAACCAAAGATACAGATGCAAAAATTTTTAATAATTTTTTTTTTTAACATCTTTTATCGAAAGTACGCAAAAGCTGAAATATTCAAAGTACTACTCAACTTTTTTATGTGTAACAGATTTTTTAATGTTATCCAAACAGATTTCTTAAACATGGTCTTAAAATTGCATACATTTCGGCTTTCTCTGACATGAGTGACGTCATGACCTGAAACATTCTCTTTTTATATGGATTGGCATAATCGTGCTATCGCTTTTAAATGGTTTGAGTGTGGAAATTTCTAGAATCGTCAGAGTAGCCATACTGTGGTAATTCGATAAGGGATTCACTAATGTGGCAGCACTAATTGTGACGAAATATTTATTTTCGAAATTAAAATTGCTTTTTTCGAACATCTCCTTTTGATATATTAGTTGTGTTTATTTTGGTTATTGTTGATTTCTACACACAAATTTTTCTTTAGAACATATTCTTTTTAATTTAATAATTATTTTTTAATTTCATTGATTAAATAGTAGAACTAAAAACTAAAGAAAATTGTGTTGAAATTACGATCATATTCGGATTAAGGAGGAGTATTTTAACCCTTTTCCGCATAAAAACCTATATATGGTTTTTGGCAAAAAAAAAAAAAAAACACAATAATATATGTTTATGGAAAACGATATATAATTACATTTGAAGCCTTATTAACATCAATAAATACGAGAAAAACTTTTCTTCCAATTATTTTAATGTATCATGCAGAAAAAAGTTAATAAGAGCATTTACTATGAAAAATTTACTTTTTCCGCCTATTTAATATATCATACAGTTAATATATAATGTTCATGAATTTTTTTCATCAATTTGAAATTTATTAACCAAAAATCTATGTTAAATTTTGACTTGACTGAATAATAGGAAACCGATACCGAACTTCAGTTTGAGTGATTTTAAACGCCAATCTACTCTATATGGGCGATTTTAATATTCAAAGTGTGGCAGCCCTGAAATCATTGGTCAATTCAAGTGCTACCAGAGCTCCAATTATTTTCCTACCAAAATATTTTTCAAATTAAATCTACCAACACATAACTAACGGGGAAAGTCGGTTTTGTTTTCGAGCCTACTTCAATCCCTGTTGTGACACGTTCACAACTTCGCTTCAAAACTTGCTGGAAAGCATGAATAACATCATTTAATTAAGAAATAAGTCCGAATCTGCCACACTTCATAATATAATGCTTTCAAAAGAGCTGTGTAAGAATAATAAAGATCCTCATTATGTTTGATCACCTAAGGACGTCGGGCTTAGGGTCCAAGCATTTCTGTTATGAAATGGTTTAATATTTGGCAATCGCAAATATCTTTTATGTTCATAAGTGGAATAGTTCGTGCATCAATCAAACATTCATGTTCCATGTTTTTGACTGAATACTGTCAAGTTTTCGTTACTTTTTCGGACAATATATTTGTGAATTTTTTGGTACATTTTTTCGGTTCTGGTACTTTTTTTTTGATTTTTTTGGCACAAAAATATTTAGGGCGAGTGGCAACCGTGAATCTGAGTTTGCTCGCTGAAATAGGGATGGGAAAATTCATCGATATATATCGTATCGATGTATATAAAAAGATATGTATTAAAGATACTATCGGGTGGCCTATGAGGCCTAATTGAAGCGCCCAGCAATTTAATCAAAGTTAAAAAATAAAATAAAAATACTATCGAGGGAGAGATGTCGAGTTTTCGATGTATCGATATTATAAGTACCATTTAAAAATCAGTATTGTACTAAAATACAGTACAGTGTACCAGTGAAGAATCCTCTTAAGCGGACAATACTCTTAACGGACATATTTCAGGAATTTTCTAGTTCTTTCACTGCTTCTTACATACTTTTCTCTTAAGCGGACATTTATTCCGGTCAAGTAGGTGTCTGCTTAAGAGAGAGTTTACTGTATTTATTTGATATGGATTATACAGAGTGATTCTACGTGTGCACACGTACGCACCAACGCAAGATAACCTCGTGAGTGTGTCGGGTATAAAAATTTTAGACGATAAAGCGAGAATATTAAGACAAAATTCGAGTGCACAAAATGTCGTTTTCGAGTTCTCAGATTGAGTGATAAGATATGATAAGACATGAACGATTAAAATGCGGCTCTATATCCAACGTATAAAAAATATCGGTTTCGATAATATCTGGAATTTTCGATTTCAAAATATCGATGTTTTTTGCTCATTCCTAGCTCGCTGAAATCGTGAAAAAGGAAAACAATGTCACAAAGTGCTGGTAAAATTCAATAACTTTCAATCAGAAAATCACTTTCGACTTAATATTTTGGCAAATTCTTCAACAGCAACAACAACAGCAACGGTGTTACGCGGCGATGTCAATAAAATCTTCATCCAAAGAGACTACAGTGAAGGAACGAGTGTGAAATTCCATACAAGATTGCCAACTGAATTAGAAGGCATTGTAAGTAACATAATACAGTGGACCCCCAGTAATCAGAACCATTATTCAGGGGATGCCTTGTGAGGCTCTGGATTTTGTTCTGCCTTATGAGGTTCTGAACTCTTTTCTGCCTTAAAATCCTTTTTAGAGTTTCGACTGCATCATATATAAAATCTTATCATTGGATCTGTAAATCGCGGATTACAAGGTTCTCTTTTGCAAAAACGTATTCCAGACTATCGAGGGTCTTTGGCAGTGTTTTGTCGAAGTACCGGGGTTCCACTGTAGTTTCCTATTCCAAGAAATCTTCAAATTATGTCTCGTTGCAGGTGGAGCGACATGTCTTTGAGGAAACAATAACGCGACTGAATGAATTCTTTGCTGAAGCCGAAAAGGGATCATGCAGCACGTATTGCGAAGGTTGCATTGGCTGTATAACAGCTTATTTGGTATATATGTGCTCGGAAACCCATTATGAAAAGGTGCGGTGAGCTGTCTATCAAATTTTTATTGGATTTACCTTCTTAAATCATCAGTGATTTCTTTCAGACGCTTCGAAAGATTTCGAAGTTCATTGCGTCGCAAAACGAACGGATTTATTTCCCGAAAGGCTTGCAAATCATTGATCCAACTTATCGTGGACTACGAGTCATAGAAATATCCGTTTTGGATCGTCCTGGGCGAACGTGACTTCCGCTTTCGCATTCAACGGAGGAGTTTTTCATGTGAAACGGATAAGAATCTGGCCGATGTGGAGAAAAGAGAAAACGAATCATTCAATTAGAAAATAACACTATGCTTAGTTCTGAATTGTCTGGGAGAATAGCTGAGAGACAAACATTTCGATTGAATAATGCAGAAATTAACGTTGAGCATTGAGTTGGCTTCTTCTTCAAGGTTCAAGGTTCAATAACAATTAAATTGTATTAAGTACTAGACTAATAGATTCTTATCCAGAAGTATTGTTTTATTTTATTTTTTATAATATTTTTTATTATGTTCTATTCATCCTTTAATATTCCAGTCATGTTGTGTTAAGTGAAGAGGCCAAAAAAATTTTCAAAGCTCTGAAGCAAATAGAAAAAAATAAATGAAATGTTTAGCTTAGCCATTATTAAGCTTAAAGACACACATAACTATTTATGAAAAACCATGTGAATTATCTAATCAGAGTAGTGAAGATTATTCTTAAATGCAATTAGAAATATATTAATATATGTATGTATATGTGCAAGTTCATAACCAAAACTAAGTATTTAATCATGATTATACGGTAATAATATCTGTGTATCTGATCGGTTCTCAATAGCAGTGACCGCCTACGACGTTAATACGTAGACTATATATACTCGGCGGTATAAGAAATCTACTTGTGTTAAAGTCGTTGGCTTAAGTTCTCTTAAGCGGTTATTGCTTTTGGGCGCCGAAATTTAGGGTAAACGTAAAGAAATAAATCAGTTTTCTAATATTATGCAAATTATCAAAATTATTTCCTGCAACGAATCGATATTCCTGAGAATATTTTAAGAATCATCAAAAGCGTCAATTCCGATGCCAGTATTTCATGGAGAATGGTTATTCTTGAGTTCTTTTTTTTTTAATATCCAGTTGATCTCGTACAGCAGAGTTTCAACAGACACGGTAGGACTTGCTTGTTATTTGACTGCATGTTCATAGTTATTGGCAAAAAGAATTGGTTGATTAAGGCTCGCGTTGTAGAAAGCGATAGCTTTGTTGTCGGATTTGTTTTCGTCGATGTGCGGCGCCAGCATTTATGGTATCAATTGAGCAGTCGATGTTGTTGAATCGACCATCGATGGGAGGTTATTATTACATTGTCTGTTAAGCATTGTACTTTGTTCATTCACCTCGAAAGGGCTGCACGAAAAATAATGTGATTGCTGATGAGTTTAGCATATTTGTTGGTGAATTAGGTAGCTTTGAAGGTTGTTGCTGTGAAGCCGGAGAAGAATACGCTGAAGATTCGAGAGACGAACACAGTAGACGATGATTTGACTCTATCAGGGAAACTGAAAATTGAAAAGACGGCCCATTGTTGACGAAAGTACAAAAAAAAAAAAAAAAATTGTATACATATATCCAACTGTGTATATAGACTTACTGAACTCATCATGGTGATTATTTTTATTATGGTCGCCGAAGAGTTGGGTTTCTTTTTTATTGTTGGCTTCTGAACATATTCTTTCTTCTCTTTGCTCTTCCAATCGAACTCTCCATTATCGGTGGAAAGGATCGAATTTTCGACTGTTTTCATAACGCAACGATAGTCTGCTGGGGAAAATGCCTGAAAATTTTTTTGATTGTATTTCAAAAGAATAACCATTTTTTTGGGGTCTTCGCTCTCGACCATAATGACAATGGAAGTGTCCTTAAATAAAAAGGACGAACGCAAATTCCATATAAAATAAGCAAAGCAATACTTGAGGCCAACGGAGCAACCATTGGAAAAAAAGGAGGTTCAAAGTAAGAGGCCTAAACAAAAATCATGATCATAATCAAGATTACCGACTGTCACAGAAACCCTGAAGATGGTCGGGATTATAATAGACCATTTTTATTTGTGAGGCTTCAAGAATAGCACGAGTCTATAGCACATCAGTCTATTCAAATGAGCTGCTTCCCCGAGTCAAATATCTTGCCTATTTATTCAGTTGCTTCAATTAAAATCTCAATTCTCATCGCACTATCCTCTCCCCCGAACTCACCATTATAGATTTCTAAGGTATGTATTTTGCAAAGTTACAAAAAAACAACTAAACTATAAATTGTTCACCATTGCAATGCTGCTTTGTGACCTAATAAGAAGCTGTGTAAATGTTAGTTTTTTCTTTGGATTCTATTAAAAACGAAAACGAAAATATTTTGGCGAATGTGAAGGACGTCAATGCTTGCGATTTGTTTGTTTTGAAAGTTCTCGAAAACATTTCGCGCTTTCCCGTTTTATTTAAAAGCGCTGCATTCGAATATGGAAATCAGAAGTCGCCGTGGCATTTTGAAGCAAAGTCGAAATACCGGAAAACAGGAAAATGAAGTTGATTCTTTTGATTACGCTGATTGCAGTGATTGGGATACAATTCGTCAAGTCTCAAAGTAAAGTGAAATTTTTTAAAAGATTTTTCTTTAAATTGTTGTACTCACGTTCATTTGATTGATTGAACAATTCTCCATAGGCTCGGCAACAGCGGCAACACCGGCAACTGCGGCAACAGCGGCTACCGCGGCAACAGCCGCAACAGCAGCAACAGCAGCAACAGCGGCAACAGCGGCAACGGCGGCAACAGCCGCAACAGCGGCAACACCGGCAACAGCGGCAGCAGCCGCGACAGCGGCAACAGCCGCAACAGCAGCAACAGCAGCAACACCGGCAACAGCCGCAACAGCAGCAACAGCCGCAACACCGGCAACAGCCGCAACAGCAGCAACAGCCGCAACAGCGGCAACACCGGCTACCGCGGCAACAGCGGCAACTGCGGCAACAGCGGCAACGGCGGCAACAGCCGCAACAGCGGCAACAGCGGCAGCAGCCGCGACAGCGGCAATAGCCGCAACAGCGGCAACACCGGCAACAGCCGCAACAGCGGCAACAGCAGCAACAGCAGCAACAGCAGCAACAGCAGCAACAGCGGCAACAGCCGCAACAGCAGCAACAGCCGCAACAGCAGCAACAGCCGCAACAGCGGCAACACCGGCAACTGCGGCAACAGCGGCTACCGCGGCAACAGCCGCAACAGCGGCAACAGCAGCAACAGCAGCAACAGCAGCAACAGCCGCAACAGCCGCAACAGCCGCAACAGCCGCAACAGCAGCAACAGCAGCAACAGCAGCAACAGCAGCAACAGCAGCAACAGCGGCAACAGCGGCAACACCGGCAACAGCCGCAACAGCGGCAACAGCAGCAACAGCAGCAACAGCAGCAACAGCAGCAACAGCCGCAACAGCCGCAACAGCAGCAACAGCAGCAACAGCAGCAACAGCAGCAACAGCAGCAACAGCAGCAACAGCAGCAACAGCACAACACCAGCAACAGCAGCAACAGCAGCAACAGCAGCAACAGCGGCAACAGCAGCAACAGCAGCAACAGCCGCAACAGCAGCAACAGCGGCAACAGCGGCAACAGCAGCAACAGCAGCAACAGCGGCAACACCGGCAACGGCGGCAACAGCCGCAACAGCAGCAACAGCGGCAACAGCAGCAACAGCGGCAACAGCGGCAACACCGGCAACACCGGCAACTGTGCAAACTCGAAGATTTCGGATAAAAAATGTTGTTTTACGATTGAGATTTCCAAATAAGCGTAATAGGCGTCTAAGGCGCAATTGGCTTCTAGGGCCCAATTGGCGTCTAAGGCGCAATAGGCGTCTTTGGCAAAACCGTCTGAATAATTTCAGAGGTTAAATGTAATCGAAGAAAGGCAATGCTATTCCTAAGAGGCGCAGGATTATGCAATAAAATCAATTTACTTACTTGAACTACGCCTAGCCAAGGGGCCCATTTTATAATTGGAAGATATTGGGTTCGGGTGTATGGCAATGGTTTTTTCCAAACATTATTATTTAATTATTAGAAATATAGATTGACCGCTTAAACTGGCTTTTTTTGCATGCTCGAATTTGTGGATAGTTCTACAATGTAAGCGAATAAAGCAAAACAATAAATAATTAAAAAATGTAATTACTTTCTAATTAATTTTAGGACTACATACAAAGTCCTGCCGTTAAAATGATCTCTGATCTCTGGGGAAAAATATTTAAAAATTTGATTACGAAGCGTTTTTTTGTGTTTGCTTGCTATAATGTTCAAGCCCCAATTTTTCCACCAGTTTTTTTCGCCTGCGAGAGGGTTCGAGAACTCGGGCACTTCAGAATGCTTAGCAGACGCGCTTTCAGTTCTTCGGCCCATTTAAAACCAAAAGGTATTAAAATAAAACTTTTTGGTATTGAAATTCAAGTTTAAAGGGCCCTCTCCAGCTCTGTAAGGAATCTCAACAGGAATTTTCTTGATATTCCTTAAAGGAAAAAACGTAGCATAATTTCATTTTTTAATGCAATAGTGACAATCTCTATATATAATATATGGGCATTTCCACAGAAATGTCAACCGCAGTCAAAAAATTCAAAGCCTATAAAAGTATGTTGTTTTAACATATATTTATAAAGAATCGATCAAATTTTATTAATCTGAACATATTCCACATATATTCATAACACATTTATAAATATTCAAATGCAAAGTCGCACAAGTGCAAAAGTTATGTTTTGAATATTTCTCTTCCCGTTTTGTTTTGTAATAATATCGTAATAACATCCACTATGCTTTGATATTTGCACTTTTAAATATCGTTTTATATTTGAGGAATGTAAGAAAAATCCAAAGGAAAGATGCAATCGCCAATTACGGTAAATTTTTTCTTTACTTTATCGTTTATTTCGTTGTAGCGTGCGACATTGAAAATAACATTTGTTATCACTGAGCAAGGTTTGGCAACGCGGCTCAAATCGCGCAAACAGCAATTGATGCAATAAAGGAAAAATTTGTGCAACAGCCGCAACATGGCAACATTAAGCTGCAGCGCGCGACAGCGGCAACGCCATTAAAATCGCACCTTGCCCTAAACCATTTCATTTATTATTCAGCCACATTTCTCGCAACACCGGAACACCAACAGCGAAAGTCCCAACACGGCAACACGGCTACGCGGCAACAGCGGCAAACTGGTAACAGCGGAACGGACTATTCTGCAACTTAACAGCGGAGCATCCGCGCGCGAATATCCGAACAGCGGCAACATTTGGCATGTCCTGACAGCGTGCAAAGGTCAACTAGCGAAAAGGATACCAACGGTACCCAGAACAGATGTAACAAACAGTAGACAGCCGCAATTTTGTCGGCAAGGACAACTGGCAACACGTCACCCGGCAGCCTAAGCGGAAGTAGTAAAGGAGCAGTAAGCTCAAGACAAGCCAAGTAAGCAGCTGCAATGCCGCAAGCATCAGCAGCAACAGCAGTCAACAGCAGTTAACGCGAATCGCGGCAACGCGTAGCAAGGCAACAGGAACAGCGAACACATAAAGAGAACTTGAGTTAACAAGAACAGCAACAGCCGCAACAGCTCTATCTTATTTTTGTAAAGGAAGCAAATCTATCATTTTCATTTCAGTTCAGCAACAGCAGCAAGAGCAAAGCAGCTAAGAGCTCATCGGCAACTTAGCTAACAGCAGCAACAGCCGCAACAGCAGCAACATTGGAAACGAAAGTCATTTCATCATCTTCTCATGTCCAATTAAGTGGAAAGACACGTCAAATGGAAACTTATGCCGCAACAAAAGCGGCATTCGACATGTAGCGTGCGACAGTGATTAAACAAGAAACACCCAAACTGTTAAATATTTTTGAAAAATAAAAACCAGTTGTAGATTCATCAATTTCCAATATTACAAAATTAGGTCGCATTAGATTTGGCCTCAAGTTTCGCTGAAATCAGCGGTGAACTGTTCGCCTCAAAACTGAATTGTTTTTGTAGCGTGCGAATGCCTTAGTTTTTTGTAATTATCTTGAAGAGGGCAGAATTTCCAGAAATCAACCTTAGCACCAATTACAGCCTAGTCAAGAGCTATAACTTCCGATATTTGTCCAAATAAAAAAAATTTGTTATGGAATGTTTTTCCACTGAGAATGCGTGCGAATGCGCGTTCGACATCATTGAAATGCCCATACCCTATATATGGCTTTTTTTATGTCGAATTTAAGTCAAGACGTTTATTAACAATCGAAACACTTTAAATTTCATTTATCCAATTGTGAAATTTACACATTGAACTTTGTTAATCCATAATTTTTTTCCGAAACTTGCCTCTTCTGTCAAAATTCTTTGAGAAAGAACGGAAAATTCAAAATTTTTACAGAAAATTTTGTGTTACCGTGCTTTATTTACACCAAATTTGCAGCGAAAACAGAAACTTTTTTTGACGAGCTGGAGAGGGTTAACAGAAAATTTCTTACAGAAGCGCTTTCAGCATTTCTTAACTTTTTTATACCCGACATACTCTGTGTCGAGGGTATTTTTGGTTTGTGTGTTTAAGGACCACCCAGGACCAGTCGAGAGACCATATACAATATCTATATTCCTTAGAAGTATCGGGTGGTACTACCGAGCGTAGCGTGTTTCTGAGTTGCCTTTCATTGCTGAACCCCATATTCACACTCGAACTTCCTTTAATGATTTCTCGCTCCTACCAATTTATCTTAAAATTTACACATTGAACCTTGTTAAATCCATTTATATGCCTGCCACACGTAGATCGAAATTGAGCAATTTCAAAAAATTTCAGAACAAATTTGGCATTTGAAATTGAGGCAATTTCAATTTTGTTCTGAAATTGTGCAATTTCGATCTACGTGTGGCAGGCATATAAATTTTATTCGAACTTGCCTCTTCTGTCAAAATTCCTTTTAGAAAGAACGGAAAATTCAATATTTCTAACAGAAAAATCTGTGTTACCGTGTTTTATTTACAGCAAAAAAGGGAGCGAAAACAGAAACTACTTTTTGACGAACTGGAGACTGTTAACAGAAAATTTCTGACCCAAAAAATCCTACAGCATTTCTAAAGCTTTTTTATACCCCACATACTCTGTGTCGAGGGTATATTGCGTTTGTGTGGTTGTGTGTAACATCTAAAGCCAGTCGAGATAGACCATATAAAATATATATATGACGTAGAAGGATCGGGTGCTGGTCCTGCTGAAGGATCGGGCGCTAGTCCTGCTGAAGGATCAGTTGTTGGTTCTACCGAGCGAAGCGTGTTTCTGAGTTGCCTTTTCATTGCTGAACCCCAGAGTCACACTCGATAACTTCTTTTTCTGTTGTCTCGCTCGAACCAAGTGATCTCACAACCCGCCTACTAAATTATACTTTATATTAGGCAATTTCAAATGAATATGACTCAGACAAGCAAACTAGATTATTAGGAATTTCTAATGCTATGTGAGTGTATTTCTTTACACGCCGACATATATATATATATATATATATATATATATATATTATATACATAAACATGTCCTAATCTAATCTCCTGGTGCCGTAAAGTCTATAAGAAAAATGTATTGAGACTATTTGAGAAAAAATTTTGTATGTTAGTCTTGAGTTTGAGCTTGAGAGAAGTGTTCGCAAAGATGAACTCTTGGCGTTCACATTCTTCTAAGATTTAAATGAAAGAATAAAAGCATCAAAATAGGTTGAAATATCTTACACATAAGATACACCCCTTAACATCCTTGCTACATCTGCCATCCTTTACAATTATCCCGAAAAGTTCCTCAAGGTTAACTTCCTCTCACTCAAACCTCCCTTCCTGGGCATACCTAATTTAATTAAATAGCTTGTAATCCCTCGATAAGGAAGCACTATAAAGACAAACGGATTAATTTTTATGGTCCATCTCTAGGACATACACATGTGCGCACACAAACTCAACAGACCCAAGACTATTTTGGGCGTTTTGGTTCAACTTTAATAGACCATAGGTATCTACCCAGAGATCAGTCTCATTTGCACGACAGGAATTTGTAGTCCTAAAATTAATTAGAAAGTAATTATATTTTTTAATTATTTATTGTTTTGCTTTATTCGCTTACACTGTAAAACTATCTACAACAGGACGACAATTTCGACCTTGCAAAAAATTTAGGTTTTTCTTAAATTTTAATGCTTTGGCAGCATTCAACGGAGTTAAATATGACGATCGGTCAGCCAGTTTAGGCGGTCCATCTATATTTCCAATAATTAAAAAAATAGAATTTTTTCAGAATTTTTGACTTTGACCGCTTAATTAACCATCATTGCCTTAAATTCTTACCATGAATTTAATTTTGCCTAAAAGCCAATAGAATTGGCTTTCAAACCGCTTAACAGTTTTTTTTCTACGATGAACCGTTATCGTGGGAGAATTTTTTTTCTCGACTTACTGCCTAAAAACTTTAAGGCCCTCTAACTCCTTAGGGGAGCATTCCCCCCCCCCCCCTCCCCAATACGATTTTTGGTCGATATTGAGCACCCCTATCACCTCCATTCGGATATACATCCTTATGCGAAACACCCTGTATAAGAAAAACCCGCCTTTAAGAAACTGTTTTCCAAAATCAAAAACTCTTTTTGTATGGAAAAAATTTTTATATAAGAGACTTGGTTTTTATCAAAAATCTAACAACCCTATTTTCAAATATAGTAGTATAATATAATATAATATATAATATAATATAGTAGTTTATATAAGAAAACATTTTTTTATAAACGGGTTCTTAAAAAAAAAACCGGATATAAGAATGAAATTTCTTGGCAAAATCGACTTCCTTATATAGCGAAACTACTGTACACGCCTCTGTTGCCGAAGTTGCCGCTGTTGCCGGTGTTGCCGCAGTTGGCGGTGTTGCAGCAGTTGCCGGTGTTGCCGAAGTTGCCGGTGTTGCCGAAGTTGCCGGTGTTGCCGAAGTTGCCGGTGTTGCCGAAGTTGCCGGTGTTGCAGCAGTTGCCGGTGTTGCCGAAGTTGCCGCTGTTGCCGGTGTTGCCGAAGTTGCCGCTGTTGCCGGTGTTGCCGCAGTTGCCGGTGTTGCCGAAGTTGCCGCTGTTGCTGGTGTTGCCGGTGTTGCCGCAGTTGCCGGTGTTGCAGCAGTTGCCGGTGTTGCCGAAGTTGCCGGTGTTGCCGAAGTTGCTGGTGTTGCCGGTGTTGCAGCAGTTGCCGCTGTTGCCGGTGTTGCCGCAGTTGCCGGTGTTGCAGCAGTTACCGCTGTTGCCGGTGTTGCCGGTGTTGCTGGTGTTGCCGAAGTTGCCGAAGTTGCCGCTGTTGCCGGTGTTGCAGCAGTTGCCGGTGTTGCAGCAGTTGCCGAAGTTGCCGGTGCTGCCGAAGTTGCTGGTGTTGCCGGTGTTGCAGCAGTTGCCGCTGTTGCCGGTGTTGCCGCAGTTGCCGGTGTTGCAGCAGTTACCGCTGTTGCCGGTGTTGCTGGTGTTGCCGAAGTTGCCGCTGTTGCAGCAGTTGCAGCAGTTGCCGCTGTTGCCGAGTCTATGGAGAATTTTTCAATTAATCAAATGAACGTGAACACAAAACTTGAATGAAAAATCTTTAAAAAAAATTTCACTTTACTTTGAGACTTGACGAATTGTATCCCAATCACTGCAATCAGCGTAATCAAAAGAATCAACTTCATTTTCCTGTTTTCCGGTATTTCGACTTTGCTTCAAAATGCCACGGCGACTTCTGATTTCCATATTCGAATGCAGCGCTTTTAAATAAAACGGGAATGCTCGAAATGTTTTCGAGAACTTTCAAAACAAACAAATCGCAAACATTGACGTCCTTCACATTCGCCAAAATGTTTTCGTTCTCGTTTTTAATAGAATCCAAAGAAAAAAACTAACATTTACACAGCTTCTTATTAGGTCACAAAGCAGCATTGCAATGGTGAACAATTTATAGTTCAGTTGTTTTTTCGTAACTTTGCATAATATTTACCTTTTTACTAAAACGACTAGACGGTTAGGGGTGACGGTGAAATATTGAGCTCGGTAATTGTTCTCGAATTAAATTTTATTTTAGATTAGATTAGGACATGCTTATACCCGACACACTCTGTGTCGAGGGTATATTGCGTTTATGTGGTTGTGTGTAACACCCAGAACCAGTCGAGATAGACCATACATTATATATATATATATATAATATATAACCTATTCTAATCTCCTGGAGCCGCTGATTAATTCCATACCAATTTCTAATGGACTATCTCGACTTTTATTCAAAAAATCCGTAATTTTGGAAATATCGCACACTAATTACTAAACCGGCACAATTCAAAAGTTTGCATTTCTCGGGCAAACAGCCTATAACTCTCGACGTCTGGAAAATCAATTTTTTTTCTAAATTTATTTTATTCTTAATTAACTGCAGAATCAAAAAATATCAATGTTAATTTTCCAAGTGTTATTTTTCCTGCAGTAAAATTTTGGCGAACGTGAAAAAATTGATTGAAAAAATTTTGAATTGTGCCGGTTTAGTGATAAGTGTGGATTTAAAAAAAAAATCAAAATTTTTCTTTTCATAAATATTTTTATATTTTCAATCCGAATTTTTTAAATTTGAATTATCAATTTTTCATTATTCAGAAATTTTATGTTTCCAATTTGTGATTTCTTTTTATTCAACAATCAAGAAAAAAATAATTAAAATTTTTAGCCAATCAGTAATTAGTCCCGATAATATTGCTGAAAATATTATTACTGCCGATCCCTGTATAAAATCAAATGAAAAATATTTTCGTGGTTTTTGACAATAGTTTTTTGAATACGTGCGCAGTGAAATTTGCTCTGAAGGAATAAGCATGGCTGTTAAAGTCAAGTTTAAACACATCCTTACTACAGTTTTGTCGGAAAAGAACTACGGTCGTAGTATACTACGAATCGTTGTTAATTACCCAATTGTAGTTTTCGCTCAGTGTACTTACTGGAAGTTTACAAAATTTTCCATAGAACTACACGAAGATCATTCAAGATTAGCTAAGACCAAATTTGGTAAAATTTATGCTAAGGCCAGAAAACAAAATTTAATTCACCGTCACCCTCTCTCGGCTACTCGTTTTAGTAAAAAGGTAAATATTTTGCAAAGTTACGAAAAAACAACTAAACTATAAATTGTTCACCATTGCAATGCTGCTTTGTGACCTAATAAGAAGCTGTGTAAATGTTTGATTTTTCTTTGGATTCTATTAAAAACTAAAACGAAAATATTTTGGCGAATGTGAAGGACGTCAATGCTTGCGATTTGTTTGTTTTGAAAGTTCTCGAAAATATTTCGCGCTTTCCCGTTTTATTTAAAAGCGCTGCATTCGAACATGGAAATCAGAAGTCGCGGTGGCATTTTGGAGCAAAGTCGAAATACCGGAAAACAGGAAAATGAAGTTGATTCTTTTGATTACGCTGATTGCAGTGATTGGGATACAATTCGTCAAGTCTCAAAGTAAAGTGAAATTTTTTTTAAAAGATTTTTCATTTAAGTTTTGTGTTCACGTTCATTTGATTGATTGAAATATTTTCCATAGGCTCGGCAACAGCGGCAACAGTGGCAACACCGGCAACAGCCGCAACAAAGGCAACAGCGGCTACACCAGCAACACCGGCAACTGCTGCAACTGCTGCAACAGCGGCAACTTCGGCAACTTCGGCAACACCGGCAACACCGGCAAGAGGGGCAAGAGCGGCAACACCGGCTACACCAGCAACACCAGCAACACCGGCAACAGCAGCAACAGCCGCAACAGCGGCAACACCGGCAACACCGGCAAGAGGGGCAAGAGCGGCAACACCGGCTACACCAGCAACACCGGCAACTGCTGCAACAGCGGCAACACCGGCATCCACGGCAAGAGGGGCAAGAGCGGCAACACCGGCAACTGCGGCAACACCGGCTACACCAGCAACACCGGCAACTGCTGCAACAGCGGCAACTTCGGCAACACCGGCAAGAGGGGCAAGAGCGGCAACACCGGCAACTGCGGCAACACCAGCAACACCGGCAACTGCTGCAACAGCGGCAACTTTGGCAACACCGGCAACACCGGCTACACCAGCAACACCGGCAACTGCTGCAACAGCGGCAACTTCGGCAACACCGGCAACACCGGCAAGAGGGGCAAGAGCGGCAACACCGGCAACTGCGGCAACACCGGCTACACCAGCAACACCGGCAACTGCTGCAACAGCGGCAACACCGGCAAGAGGGGCAAGAGCGGCAACACCGGCAACTGCGGCAACACCGGCTACACCAGCAACACCGGCTACACCAGCAACACCGGCTACACCAGCAACACCGGCAACAAAGGCGTGTACTTACTTGAACAACGCCTAGCCAAGGGACCCGTTTTATAATTGGAAGATATTGGGTTCGGGTGAATGGCAATGTTTTTTACCAAACATTATTGTTTAATTATTAGAAATATAGATGGACCGCCTAAACTGGCTGACCGATCGTCATATTTAACTTCGTCGAATGCTGCCAAAGCATTAAAATTTAAGAACACAGTTACAGACACCTGTTTAACAGAAGAAAGAGAACCATAAGTAGTTAGAAAGATGACGTCGATAGGCAATGACCTATCATTGTTTAATTGTTTTTGTTAGTAATTTAAGAAATCAGAATATGTGAGTTTTGTTATTTGTGATATGTCTTTGGTTTTTGTTTATTTATAAACAATACATTTTTTCATTGTTAGCCCTGAGGAAGTCTTCGGTATGAAGACGAAATATCGGAAAAAAAAAAAAATAAAATAAAAATGCTTATGAAAGTTGACCTCAAGCTCGAATAAATTCAAAAAATCATTTAAGATTTAGAGAAAGGTCGAAAAATAAACAAACATAATTTAATTTAAGAAAAACCTAAATTCTTTGGCAAGCTCGAAATTGTCGTCCTGTTGTAGATAGTTTTACAGTGTAAGCGAATAAAGCAAAACAATAAATAATTAAAAAATATAATTACTTTCTAATTAATTTTAGGACTACAAATTCCTGTCGTTAAAATGAGACTGATCTCTGGGTAGTTATTGTCTATTCAGGTTGAATCAAAAAGCCAAAAATGGTCTTGGGTCTATTGACTTTGTATGCGCACATGTGTATGACCTAGAGATTGACCATAAAAATTCATCCGGGTGTCTTTATAGTGCTTCCTTATCGAGGGATTACAAGCTACTTAATTAAATTAGGTATGCCCAGGAAGGGAGGTTTGAGTGAGAGGAAGTTAACCTTGACGAACTTTTAGGGATAATTGTAAAGGATGCCAGATGTAGCAAGGGTGTATCTTATGTGTGAGATATTTCAACCTATTTTAATGCTTTTATTCTATCATTTAAAACTTAGATGAACGTGAACGCCAAGGGTCCATCTTTGCGAACACTTCTCTCAAGCTCAAACTCAACACTAACATACAACATTTTTTTCTCAACAAGTCTCAATACACTTTTCTTATAGACTTTGGTCGTCTGCAAACGAAAAAAAATATTTCAAAATTTTTTTATCGAACCCTTTTTTGATTTTATATATTGATTTTGTTTAAATTGTATCGATATTTATTTTAACAAGTAAAGAAGTTTACATCGGCAAAGCCGATTGCACATATACCTTTTCCTCAGCCTAAAATATGTTAAAACATTACCTTAACGAAAATTCCTGCCGTTTTCGTTGTTCTAGCTTGGATATCTATTTATACCTTATCTGTACTTCGATTTAGGTTCTAAAACTCGAGATTATTATTAAGCAAAAAAATTTCGCGAATGGTGGTCATGGTAAAATTTTAACCGTTAGAGGACAATATGTCTAGCTGCGAAATACTCAATTCAAAATAGTGTAAATCAAATTTTTGCGAATTTCGCGAATGGTGGTCATGATCAAGTTTTAACCCTTAGAGGACATTTTGTTTAGCTGCGAAATACTCAATTCAAAATAGTGAAAATCAATTTATTGCGAATTTCGCGAATGGTAGTCTTGATAAATTTTTAACCCTTAGAGGACATTTTGTTTAGCTGCGAAATACTCAATTCAAAATAGTGAAAATCAAATTTTTGCGAATTTCGCGAATGGTGGTCATGATAAATTTTTAACCCCTAGAGGACATTTTGTTTAGCTGCGAAATGCTAAATTCAAAATGGTGAAAATCAAATTTTTGCGAATTTCGCGAATGGTAGTCTTGATAAATTTTTAACCCTTAGAGGACATTTTGTTTAGCTGCGAAATACTCAATTCAAAATAGTGAAAATCAAATTTTTGCGAATTTCGCGAATGGTGGTCATGATAAATTTTTAACCCTTAGAGGACATTTTGTTTAGCTGCGAAATACTAAATTCAAAATAGTGAAAATCAAATTTTTGCGAATTTCGCGAATGGTGGTCTTGATAAATTTTTAACCCTTAGAGGACATTTTGTTTAGCTGCGAAATACTCAATTCAAAATAGTGAAAATCAATTTTTGCGAATTTCGCGAATGGTAGTCTTGATAAATTTTTAACCCTTAGAGGACATTTTGTTTCGCTGCGAAATACTCAATTCAAAATAGTGAAAATCAATTTTTTGCGAATTTCGCGAATGGTGGTCTTGATAAATTTTTAACCCTTAGAGGACATTTTGTTTAGCTGCGAAATACTCAATTCAAAATAGTGAAAATCAATTTATTGCGAATTTCGCGAATGGTAGTCTTGATAAATTTTTAACCCTTAGAGGACATTTTGTTTCGCTGCGAAATACTCAATTCAAAATAGTGAAAATCAATTTTTTGCGAATTTCGCGAATGGTGGTCTTGATAAATTTTTAACCCTTAGAGGACATTTTGTTTAGCTGCGAAATACTCAATTCAAAATAGTGAAAATCAAATTTTTGCGAATTTCGCGAATGGTGGTCTTGATAAATTTTTAACCCTTAGAGGACATTTTGTTTAGCTGCGAAATACTCAATTCAAAATAGTGAAAATCAATTTATTGCGAATTTCGCGAATGGTAGTCTTGATAAATTTTTAACCCTTAGAGGACATTTTGTTTCGCTGCGAAATACTCAATTCAAAATAGTGAAAATCAATTTTTTTGCGAATTTCGCGAATGGTGGTCTTGATAAATTTTTTAACCCTTAGAGGACATTTTGTTTAGCTGCGAAATACTCAATTCAAAATAGTGAAAATCAATTTATTGCGAATTTCGCGAATGGTAGTCTTGATAAATTTTTAACCCTTAGAGGACATTTTGTTTCGCTGCGAAATACTCAATTCAAAATAGTGAAAATCAATTTTTTGCGAATTTCGCGAATGGTGGTCTTGATAAATTTTTAACCCTTAGAGGACATTTTGTTTCGCTGCGAAATACTCAATTCAAAATAGTGAAAATCAAATTTTTGCGAATTTTGCGAATGGTGGTCATGGTCAAATTTTAACCTTAAGTGACGACTTTATTTGGCGACAAAATACACAATCGGAAGAAGCAAAACAAAATCATTTTTGTATACAGATATGAGAATAAGAGAAAAAGTGTTTTTTTCTTATATGTAGGATGATGACCATAGTTATAGCGATGTCGCAATTTTTTTTCAGCGAAAGCTTAAGTCGACATGGTAGCTATACACACACCAAATTTCAATAAGCTGGGATGTATAGTAAAAAAGTTATCCAGGAAAAACCTTAAAAATCGTGATTTTTGAAACTTCTGAACCACTTCCCACGACCCAAGGAGGGACTACGAAAACAGTTTTTATGCAGTTTTTCGGACATTTACTTGGTTCAAGTCCATGCCAAATTTCAATATGATATCTTTCATGGCTTAGGAGTAAATTACGAAAAACTAAAGTGTGACCGACAGACAGACAGACAGACAGACAGACAGACAGACAGACAGACAGACAGACAGACAGACAGACATGGCTAGATCGATTCCTCTTGTCACCCTGATCAAGAATATATATATATGTCTATATCTACCGCGACTCCTTTGGTATGTTACATACACCGTGCCAAACTTAATATACCCTTTCCTTCGGAAAAGGTATAAAAAGCGCTTCCATTAAGAATTTTTTCAATATTGTTCTCGAGTCAAAAGGGCCAAAGTCCATGAGAAAAATGCCTTGAGATTCTCTGAACATCAAAAAGCAATTTTCTTATTGATTTTGGCTTTATAAACATAAAAAAATTTGTAAAAAGTTGTTTATCGAAGCGTTTTTTCGACTGCGGCTCTGGGATAGCGTAGGGGATGCGTGCTATGCTCTTGATCCCAGGGTCCGAGGTTCGATTCCCGGCACAGGAGAAACAGAGTTTAATGTTCCAACCCTAGCACTGGATTTTCAAAAAATCGCATGTTAGGGGCACACTACATAATAAGACATACACTCACACAAACACAAGAAAACCTCTCGTGGTATTGCAATGGGCCTACGGCCTAAGTGGCAGCCACTTCAACCTACCTACACAGCGGAGCCGGCCGTATGGCCTATAGAAGTCATACCCAAAATAAGGCCAAACACCTTATGAATTAATCCTGCATTAATTTCGGGTGGAATAAAGAAATGATGTAGTATAAATGAGATTAGAACGACAAAAATTGCCCACATTTTTTGTATTCAAAAGCATTGAGCTTAGGCATGACTTTGGGCTATACCGGAGAAGCGAAGTTGTCACGCCTATTGAAGTTTTTGACTGCATTCAGCGATGAAGGATTGAAAACCAAATACATAAAATATTTTCGTTGTTGCGTTCGTTTCACTTCGTGAATCTGATGCGACGCGTGCCAAAATTACAAGAGAGTTGTCTCAGTTCTTCAAGAATCGTCAACGGGGACGGACAAAAAAAAAAAGAATAGACAGTGTAAAGAAAACACGAACGCCGGCTAACCTCAAAGCTTAGAAGATAAAGAACATGTATTTATTTTAATATGTATATTCTCCCTAAACAATTTACCTACCATAACTAAAAGCATTATCTACCAAGGCTTATAAATAAAATTTAATATATAATAATAAGATTTGAGACAGGAATTCTTACCCTAAGGCAGGCCTAAGTACTCACCTATGAAGTATGGTATGAATATCCCGGGATATTCATACCATACTTCATGCGCGAGTTCTCTAGCCTACCTCAGGGCTGATATATAAGGCCTGATTTCCCTATGACATCAGTTAATAAAAGGAAATCAGGGGGTATTACTATCATGCATTAGCATTCCCATTCAGGCCAGAAATATTGTAATACCTCAGGGCTGAACGCACCACTGTAGGTATACCTACATATATTTTTGTATTTTCATATATATAATTTTTACGGATTAATTATAAGCAAAAAAGCACATATTTTGCCTTTTCAGGAGTGAAAGTATCATATATCATCTCTCATGACATTTTTTCTACCGCTCTTAATTCAATGGCTATGTAATCCATACCACGTCGTGGCATGAAAACTTCCAAAAAGACTCTACTTATTGCGTTTTAAGCGAACATTTCTCAATTTCAATAAGAAAACTTTATAATTTCCTGTAAAATGAATGCTGCAGGACATCAGAAAATCATCGAATTTCATGCCTTAATACTCGTGGACGTATAAAAAAGTTCATTCAGTTCAGTTCATTCATTTGAAGGGTACCTGCAAAAAAAAAAAACCAATCTTAATTGATAGTAAATTTTGACAAACGAGCAAAACTGAGTACAAGTGGGTCTTGTAGCATGTTTTCTGTTCTCTCTTTTCCAATACCCTTTAATTCGTTTTCTTTACTTGGATATCTCAATTAACATCGGCGATATAAGGATCTAGATTTCAGTGTAAAGTAATCGGTTACGTTTTGTATTTTGATTTTAGCTCTGTATATTTTATTTTGTGTACTTATGCGGGGTCTTACCTTTATTTGTAACAATGAAATGCCACTCCTTATATTTAATAGAAAATTCCGGTTCATCTTTAGCCTGACTATTTCGCGAGCTCGTTTATCCAGTATGCATTTCAAACACTTTAACGCGCTGCAACTGACGTGGTGTAATTTTGACTGACGTGGAGTCTAGCAGACATCTCACCTCTAAACTAATTTTCTCTTAAAATGCCTGACTGTGGTACTCTTGGCTTTTTTTGAATTCGATTGATTGATATTATTTCGAGATCAAATCGAATTTTACCTGCGAACTCTTCGACTGGCTTATCGATTGTATCGTGATCGATCCAGGTTAGGCCCATTTCAACCTTTTCAGCTAAATCTTGCCAATTTGTTCGATTTTCCAGCGTTCCATCGTACAATGGCATTATCCATGGGAACGTATCGCACAGTACACGATAGAGCGGTAAACAAATAACATCGATAAATCCAACTTGCATTTTTGGCAGCTCATCTTTCCGCTCTCTGGAGGATGTTTTTAAAATAAATTATGAATAATTTTTATTTATAAGAATATTAAGATTCTTTAAATTAAGCACCTGTCCATCATAGCGACCGGTTGTGTATTCAATTGCAATTTCTCCAGATCTCCTTGATCGAAGAATTCGTCTGCAACTAATTTCGCCACACGATGCTGTACCTCCCAGGGTTTTGCGATTGCGCTAACATCACATGCGGTCATCATCATACCACAAAGTACTACATATATAAATAGATCAATAGATCAAAATTTAGCTCTTAGGGATATTTTATTTCTTTTTCCCCGATTTTACTCACATTCTTTCTTCTCTTCGCTCTGCCAGTCGAACTCTCCATTGTCGACGAGTTCCAAGAATGCATTGCGCTTTTTAAAGTACATGGCCAGGTCGGTGGAAAGGATCGCATTTTCGACTGTCTTCATAACGGAACGATAGTCTTTTGGGGATAATGCCTGAAAATTTTTTAGATTGTATTTCAAAAGAATAAACATTTTTTTGGGGTCTTCTCTCTCGACCATAATGACAATTGAAGTGTCCTTAAATAAAAAGGACTAACGCAAATTCCATATAAAATAAGAAAAGCAAGACTTGAGGGCAACGAAGCAACCCTTGAAAAAAAGGAGGTTCAAAATAAGAGGCCTAAACCAAAATCATGATCATGATCAAGATTAAAGACTGTCACAGAAACCCTGAACATGGTCGGGATTATAATAGAATATTTTTATTTGTGAGACTTCAAGAATAGCATGAGATATCACATCAGTCTATTCAAATGAGCTGTTTCCCCGAATCAAGGATCTTTGCTCTATTTATTCAGTTGCATCAATTCAAATAATTGTCATCGCACTACCCTCTCTCCCGAAAAGCCACTATATTATAGATTTCTATAATATAAAAATGGTGCTTTGTGACTGTGGTGCTGTGTAAATGTTAGTTTTTCATTGGATTCTATTAAAAAAGAAAACATTTTGGCGAATGTGAAGGACGTCAATGTTTGTGATTTGATTGTTTTAAAAATTGTCGAAAATATTTCACGCATTCCGGTTTTATTTAAAAGCGCTGCATTCGAACATGGAAATCAGAAGTCGCGGTGGCATTTTGGAGCAAAGTCGAAATACGGGAAAACGGGAAAATGAAGTTGAATCTTTTTATTTCGCTGATTGCAGTGATTGGGATACAATTCGTCAAGTCTCAAAGTAAAGTGAAATTTTGAAAAGATTTTTCTTTAAATTGTTGTGTTCACGTTCATTTGATTGATTGAACAATTCTCCATAGGCACGGACACAACTGTTGCAACAGTGGCAACACCAGCAACAGTGGCAACACCGGCAACAGTGGCTACACCGGCAACAGTGGCAACACAGGCAACAGTGGCAACACCGGCCACTGTGGCTTCACCGGCAACAGTGGCCACACCGGCAACAGTGGCTACACCGGCAACAGTGGCTACACCGGCAACAGCCGCAACAGTGGCTACACCGGCAACAGCCGCAACAGTGGCAACGCCGGCAACAGTGGCAACGCCGGCAACAGTGGCAACGCCGGCAACAGTGGCAACACAGGCAACAGTGGCAACACAGGCAACAGTGGCAACACAGGCAACAGTGGCAACACCGGCAACAGTTGCAACACCGGCAACAGTGGCTACACCGGCAACAATGGGTACACCGATAACATCGGCAACAACATTTACAGCACCGGTAACAACAACAGCAACAACGGTAACAACAGCGACAACTCTGCAAACTCGAAGATTTCGGATGAGGAATGTAGTTTTACGATTGAGATTTCCAAATAGGCGTAATAGGCGTCTAAGGGGCAATAGGCGTCTAGGGCGCAATAGGCGTCCAAGGCGCAATGGGCGTCTCAGGGGTAACCGTATGAATAATTTCAGAGGTTAAAGGTAATCAAAGAAAGGCAATGCTATTCCTAAGAGGCGCAGGATTATGCAATAAAATCAATTTATTTACTTGAACTACGCCTAGCCAAGGGGCCCATTTTATAATTGGAAGATATTGGGTTCGGGTGTATGGCAATGTGTTTTTCCAAACATTATTGTTTAATTATTAGAAATATAGATGGACCGCCTAAGCTGGCTGACCGATCGTCATATTTAACTTCGTCGAATGCTGCCAAAGCATTAAATTTTAAGAAAAACTTAAATTTTTGGCAAGCTCGAAATTGTCGTCCTGTTGTAGATAGTTTTACAGTGTAAGCGAATAAAGCAAAACAATAAATAATTAAAAAATGTAATTACTTTATAATTAATTTTAGGACTACAAATTCCTGTCGTTAAAATGATCTCTGGGGAAAAATATTTAAAAAGTTGTTTACGAAGCGTTTTTTTCTTCTTTTGTGGTTGCCTTGTGGCCCCAAGAAAAGTATTATGCCCCTCGTCCACTACGCTATCAACGCACGTATACGTTCCTCAACTTGTTCAACGCTAGTGTACGAGGCATTCAATTTTAATCAACCAACGAAAAAAGCGCGTTGCGCAACCGTTCCTAAACGCGTGCCCCATCAAGTGTACGAGGCTCAAGTTGCGATGCGAACAACGTTGAAGCACGAGTTGAACAGTAATGTGCTGCACATTATCTCATCAACGCGTTCCTCAATTTCGTTTGGCAAATTTTGCGTGATAGTGAATTGCGTTGAGCGATTTCAAGTGTGTGTGCGGTTAGTTCCGCGAATTTATTCATGCGTTGAGAAATTTATGACAGCATGACCAGCGTTGCCGTGGCCAATTTTTATTTGTAGCCATAATCGAGAAATGTAAAAAAATACCCAAAACCTTTTTTTTATATAAGTAATTAACAAAATATTGGTACCTGAGTTTGTTACACTTTTTGTAGTTTATTCTTTAAGCGACAGGAGACAGGAGTTTCGTCCTTTAGGTGCAATTTTTGTTTATAAAAATTGTTAAAGGTGCATGGGTCTGTATCTAGGGCAAACACGTCGGTGTAATCTGAGCACAATTGATGGAGTTTTTCTCGATGAAGTAACGGGCAATTTTGTGAAAGTTTACTAAGAATATTGTTTTTCCTAGTTTCGTCATGTTGAATTTTGTGAATGTTAACTACATTGTAGTCCTTAAGATGTTCAAACTCAATATTGTAATTTTGAATAAAAAGATTTTTATCGGTTGTATTGAGAATTCTAACGTAAGGATTTTTCGTGTTAATTAAGGTATTAGCTATAATTACTCCTTGTTGAATTTCTTGATTTGGAATTAAAATCTCTTCTTCGGATGCACAAACTTTTATTTTTCTGATGACTTCTGCTCTTGCTGGTAATGAAAGTGTGTGTAGTGATGGTGATTCTGATATTGTTACTTCAAATTGTCCTTTTAATGAATTTGGTCTTATTATAAATAGACTTGGACCATGATAGTTGTAGTCTAAAATGCAGTTATATGTCTTAATGAAATCAAGACCAATTATTCCATCGCATGGTATTGGAAATGAGTCATTAACTATTTGAAAATTGTGGCAGTCTGGGGGGCTTCCGAGTTTTCCGATGCTTCTGTGTACCTGACATTGCTGTTGAAATTGTTATTAAAATTGTTTCTACCTCTGTTGTTAAAGTGGTTAGAATTATTATTATTTCTGTTGCTATAGTTGTTGGAATTGCGATTATTGTTGTTGTTATTATTTTGGTAGTTGTTTTGATTGTTCCGATTAAAATTCCTATTTTGGTTTCCTCTATTATTTCTATAATTATTTCCTCGGTACGAATTATTTGAACGACCTCTATGCCTATTAAAGTTTCCCTTTTGTATGTAATTTATTTGGCAGTTTGCGGTAGAGCTTTCCGAGCATAATTCTAGGAATTTTGTAATTGCGTTATTTACTGTCGAAAACTGACCTGCTCTCATGAGCGTTTTTACCTCGTCCGATTTTGCATTTGTTTTTATTGTTTTTACTGCCTGTTGAGTGGAGTAGTCTCGCGCTAGAACAGTCGTCAAGCCGCCTGCTATGTATGCTTGTTCCAATTGTAATGCTAAACTTTCCACTTCTTTGGCAAAGTCATTGTCGCTTTTGTTTTGTTGTTTGACTGCAGTTAGCTTGGCAGTGAGGCTTTGTGGGGTTTCGTATTTCACATTTGCGAGCAATGTGCTTTTGATTGTTTGAATGGTATTTTCGTTTGTTAGAAATCTACTTGCTGTATGGGTTAACTTAGTTTTTATCAATGAAATTGCGATAGCTTCATGATTTTCTTTTATTGTTTCTAATAAGTCAAGAGCATTTATGAACTTATTTAAGTTTTCGATTTTACCATCGAACTCTGGCAGCAATTTTGTTGCTATACCGATAAACTCGATTGGAGTCATTTTGTTTATTTTATTTTCTTCTTCGACTGATTCTAAATCTATGTCAGACAATTCGGTGTCGCTAATTTGTTGAAGCGGTAGATCTAAAAATTTCGTTAGATCAGTTGGGATGCGCTGTGGGATTTGAAGTTTATTGAAGAGAAAATCTAATCTGGTTTTGATGGATACAAAATATTTTTCAAAATCGAGTCGATGAGCTTGACTGAGAGATGGGTAGATTGTTCTACTAAGTGCTGCTACTGTGTTGTGCTGGTATATGATATTGCTTAAATGTTTTGTTTGTGTGTGTCTAGACGGTAAGGGAACTCTATTTAAACACTTGAATGATTTATCGAAAGATGTTTTGATATCTGAGAGCTTTTGTGATACCGTTTCCCATGTGACTGGTGCTGACATTTAGGGAGATTGCATAATTTTGATAAAATTTTAATCAAGATTTATTTATTTATTATTTTCCAAACTATAAATACTTAATAAAACAAAATAATAGTTTACTTATCTATGAATTCATAATGCGGTAGTAGTTGGTCATCTTCGAGTTGTATTGCTGGTGGTTAAAGCTGACCCTCATTCCCAATCGTTGAGGGGTGTTGGGCCTCAGGATTGGAGGCTCTCTTCTTATTAAATTTGTTGTTCCCGTTTGTTTATTTTTTTATTTAAATAATTTTTAATTATTAATGCGCACAAGAAAATTAGTAGTATTAGCACTATTCCTTCGAGGCTGGCTTCCCAAATGGTAGTTAAGTTTGTATTTAATTGTTCGGTTGTTTTTGTTGGTTCCGCGATCACCACAATTTTTTGTTCTTGTTCAATATTTTTCCCAACTTCATAGCCTGTGATAGCTACCATTATTGTGCTGAGTGCCTTTTTCCACCAGGACATTTTGAATTGTTTTTTTTTTTTTTTTTAATTGCGTCCTTTTTCGCGGTTTCTCTTTCTATTAAATCAGTGTATATATATTTTTTTTTTTTTTTTTTTTCAAAGTCATTTAGATTCTAGGTAAGGACATATCTATGTGCTTCTTCAAATGGTTTTTAAGATACTTTACCACTAGATCTTTTGGCAATTCCCTTATGTCTATAATGCGTCCTTTGAAAAACAATTTATATTTCGTTTCACCATCCATGGTGCATTTTATATTTACAACGTTATTTGTTTATTTTTATATTTTTTTTTTTTTTTATTGTCCTTTTTCACTTGCTTTTTTTTTTTTTCAAACGCGTACTCGCGAACTTAGATTCTAACTGGTCACGATCGCCATGTTATATTATTAAAAACTTGTTATGTTTATTTTGACTTTTTATTAAAACTTGTTCCTTTTATTTAGATTTTCATTTCATAATATTTTAAAGCAACTCGGCGTATACGGCATTAGTTAGTATCGGCCCGAGTGCTTGTGTCTTTTACACTGAACTTCTTTCTTCTTAGAGTTATGACTTATATTTATATGAAAATGAATAGGAATGGATAGCAATGGATAAGGGCGACAACAAGGGCTGCATGACACATGTGATGCACGCGCATAGAGTTGGACTATGATTCCAACGGTCAAATATCTTGCAGTTAAAATTAGAACAGGGACCGTTCTGACCTGACGGTCACATTACATGAAGCGGCAAATGGAACAAAGAACGCTTTGACCGTACCGCTCTGAGTCGCTGAGCGTTCGGTATGCAATTCGAACCCTTTTGAAGTGCATTGGAATTTATGCGTCATGCTCGATGCTAAATGCATTGAGCATGTGCTTTGCACATTTTTGAAGTGGTCTAGATTTGGGTCGAAGGTTTCTTATTTATTGCAACCAAATGTTTGTCAATATTTTGACATCGCTTAATGGTGGAATTTATTGGTTGTCTGCTTGTGTGGCCGTTATCCATGACACAATATTACCAAACATATATAAATAAGTTTCAATTTATAAATAACTTGAATAGTGAAACTACAAGTAGATTTTTATTTAAAAAAATTTTTAAATATGCTTGGTTATTAGGGACATTTTCGCCGATTAGCTGCACAGTATGTTTATTGAGTTCTTAAACGCTTAATGCTTCGTCTTGTGTACGAGGCTATCAACGCGTGCGTCAACACAGTGCTTGAAATGCGTGCAACTCAAGTTTACACACTATTTTTGGCCAAATTTGTTAAACGTGATCAACTAGGTGTACGAGGTCTTTCAACAATTGATGAAGTTCATCAACTAGGTGTACGAGGATCGCAACGCGTTCAACGCATCGCAGTTCAATCTTGTATAAGAACGCGTTGATCAATCTGAAACGCCACCAGATGCGCACATGTGTACGAGGGCATAAATTAAGCGATATAATTTAGGAACTCGTTGAAAAGTTGCGTGCGTGCGTTGATGTTATAGTGTACGAGAGGCATTATCTTGCAAAGTATTCTTGTGCCTACCCATTCAAAATAAAATATCAAAATATTTAAAAAATATTTTATTTTGCTTCATGTTTTCGTGCTCACTTTTAATTTCGGTACTACTTTGAAATGTATTTTGATTCACAAGATTTGATGGGGACTCGATTTGTAGAGCATGCGGCATGCCTGATTATGAAATATTGAAGAATCAAATTATTTTGACTGGCCTAGGATCATGGGATATAAGGATTATTTTAAAAGTTCTAAAACTCATTATAATTCGATAGAAATTACGACAAAATATGATGGAGCATGAAAAATCCCCTCAGTCGGCTCAAGGATCATAGATTATAAGGTAACGACAATCGGAGTTCAAAATTTGATTCTTCTGCGCATGTACACTTGTGACGTAGCGTTAAAAGTATTCTGATTGGTTGAGATTATTGAGAATTTGCACAAAAAATTTTAAATTAAAGAATTAATGTGTTTACAGCGTTGCCACTGACTTTCGAAAAATATACTAACAATTTGAAACTTTCGCAAAATCTGATTTTTACATACTTACATCGTCCTTAAACTAAGAAATTCTTGTAAAAACATTTAATAACTTGAATTAATTGTAAAACTGAGTGGGATGGACACTGGCAACTATGTTTTCTCCACCCCGAGTACTTAGATATATTTTTTCTTTAAACTTCAAAATTTGCTTGCTCCATGTTCAAGCCCGAATTTTTCCACCACTATTTTTCGCCTGCTAGAGGGTTCGAGAACTCGGGCACTTCAGAATATACGCTTCCAGTTCTTCAGACCATTTAAAACCAAAAGGTATTCAAATAAAACTTTTTGGTATTCAAATTCAAATTTAACTCTTAAAAAAAAGATTTAATTTTATACCGATTGGCTTTAAATTTTAAACCCTTACTTTTTACTGTGTTGCTGTTCCGTAACGTAAAGTTAAAGCACACAGTACGTTGCCAATAATGGCACTAAACCTGTCAAGTTCGAAACGTTGTCCAGGAGTTTGATTTTCAACAGAGTCGTCGCATACAGTGGAGCTTTTTAAAAGTTGATTGAATGTAAATTGTATCGTGACTGAGTTAATTATATTTAAATAGTTTGCTTGTTTTCTCGAAGCACTTATAACTATGCCTCGGAATTTGAATATGTAAAAAAATGAAAAAAAATTCAAAGAAAAAATTTAAAAAATATTCAAAAAAATTCAAAAAAAACATGCAAAAAATTCAAAATATTCAAAAAATTCACAGTCAAAAATTGCAAATTCGTTCGATTTAGTATGCCAAAAAAAATTCAAAAAAATTCAAACGAAAATGCAAAAAAATTCAAAATATTTAAAATCCGAGCTCTACTTATAACACTGGCTTACGAAAATCAAACAAATTTGCGACCTTCGGCTTCTTAAGAAAAATATCCCTAATTCTCCAAAAAACATACCGTATTATACGTCTTTCAATTTCTTATATATTATATTATTAGAGCTCGGATTTTTAATATTTTGAATTTTTTTGAATTTATTGAATTTTTTGAAAATTTTGAAGTTTTTTTGAATATTTTTGCATTTAACTGTGCTTTTTGAATATTTCATTCACTGAAGTAGGCTTTTTTGTTAATTTGACAATTCAACATTTTAAAAGGCACACTAAATTGAACTGTTTTAGAATTTTTGACTGTGAATTTTTTGAATATTTTGAATTTTTTGCATGTTTCTTTTTTGAATTTTTTTGAATATTTCTTAAAATATTTTTTTGAATTTTTTTTTCTTCCATTTTTTTACATATTCAAATTCCGAGGCAAATCTATTATAAAAATTTCACCCTTTGCGGGGTGGCTGCTGAGGGGTTTAGAGGGAAAATTTCGGGTCGTGGGTAAATTTTGACTTCTGACTTTGACCCTCGACACAGAGTGTGTCGGGTATAATAACAAGCGTAGTTAAAGAAGAACTTACTTCGCGGAGTAAGTTAAAATACGAAAGTAGTAACAAAATTTTGTATCACCTGTGAAAAAATCCCAAGTGAGCGGGTTCGATCCCCGGTCAGGCGGTGGTAATTATACCCGACACACTCTTTGTCGAGGGTATATTGCGTTTGTGTGGTTGTGTGTAACACCCAGAACCAGTCGAGATAGACTATACCATATATATATATATATATTAGGTGTAGTAAAAAGAAATCCATTATTTTTCCAATAGATGGCGTATTTATCTGCATCTCGCGTTGTATAAGTCCGATCGTGTTCCGCTAGGGGGCATTAGAAAGATGACAGTTCCTACTAAAAAAGCTTTTTTGACACTTTTTTGATTGATTGATTCAGTTTTGTTTGAGAGCTTGTCAAAGATGGACATCAGCAAAGAGAATATTCGCTACATTTTACAGTTTTTCTTCGATAAGGGAGAAAACGCAAGCCAGGCGGCTGAAAATGTGAATAGCGTTTATGGACCTGATACTGTAACAGCCAATAATGCGCAATTTTGGTTTCGTCGATTCCGTTCCGGTAACTTCGATGTCAAGGATGCACCACGCACTGGAAGGCCATTTGTCGAAAATGTCGATAAAATCATGGAAATTATCGAGTCCGACCATCATGTTAGCACTGTTTCGATTGCAAAAGAGCTAAAGATTGCACAAAAAACCGTTTGGAACCATTTGAATAAGGCTGGATACACAAAGAAGCTCGATGTATGGGTGCCACACGAGTTAACGCAAAAAAACCTCATAGACCGAATTTCCATCTGCGAATCGCTGCTGAACCGCAACAAAATCGACCCATTTCTGAAGCGGTTGGTGACTGGTGATGAAAAGTGGGTCACTTACGACAACGTCAAGCGAAAACGGTTGTGGTCGAAACACGGTGAACCGGCGGAAACGGTGGCCAAGCCAGGATTGACGGCCAGGAAGGTTTTAATGTGTGTTTGGTGGGATTGACAGGGAATTATCTACTATGAGCTGCTCCCATACGGCAAAACTCTTAACTCGGAACTCTACTGTCAACAATTGGACCGTCTGAAGGAAGCAATCGCCCATAAGCGGCCAGCTTTGGCCAATAGGAGAGGAATTGTGTTCCATCAGGACAACGCCAGGCCACACACATCGATAGTGACTCGCCAGAAGCTCCGGGAGTTTGGTTGGGAGGTTCTTCTGCATCCACCTTATAGTCCGGACCTGGCACCAAGTGATTACCATCTGTTCCTGTCCATGGCGAACAATTTTGCTGGTGAAACATTCGCTTCAAGAGAGGCTTCTGAAATTCGACTGTCTCAATTTTTTGCTAATTGGAACGAGGGCTTCTATGAGAGAGGCATAATGAAATTACCTTTAAAATGGCAACAAGTTATCGAACAAAACGGCGCATATTTGACCTAAATCGGGTCATTCTAACTATCTTAAATAAAGCCCTCAATTTAATGCAAAAATAATGGATTTCTTTTTACTACACCTAATATATACATGAACATGTCCTAATCTAATCTCCTGGTGCCGCAAAGGCTGTATGAAAACTGTATTGAGACTATTTGAGAAAAAAATGTTGTATGTTAGTGTTGAGTTTGAGCTTGAGAGAAGTGTTCGCAAAGATGCACTCTTGGCGTTCACATTCATCTAAGTTTTAAATGAAAGAATAAAAGCATCAAAATAGGTTGAAATATCTTACACATAAGATACACCCCTTAACATCCTTGCTACATCTGCCATCCTTTACAATTATCCCGAAAAGTTCCTCAAGGTTAACTTCCTCTCACTCAAACCTCCCTTCCTGGGCATACCTAATTTAATTAAATAGCTTGTAATCCCTCGATATGGAAGCACTATGCAGACAAACGGATGAATTTTTATGGTCCATCTCTAGGCCATACACATGTGCGCACACAAACTCAATAGACCCAAGACTATTTTGGGCGTTTTGGTTCAACTTTAATAGACCATAGGTATCTACCCAGAGATCAGAGATCATTTTAACGGCAGGACTTTGTATGTAGTCCTAAAATTAATTAGAAAGTAATTACATTTTTTAATTATTTATTGTTTTGCTTTATTCGCTTACATTGTAGAACTATCCACAAATTCGAGCATGCAAAAAAAGCCAGTTTAAGCGGTCAATCTATATTTCTAATAATTAAATAATAATGTTTGGAAAAAACCATTGCCATACACCCGAACCCAATATCTTCCAATTATAAAATGGGCCCCTTGGCTAGGCGTAGTTCAAGTAACTAAATTGATTTTATTGCATGATCCTGCCTATTGCGCCCAAGACGCCGGTGTTGCCGGTGTTGCCGGTGTAGCCGCTGTTGCCGGTGTTGCCGCTGTTGCTGCAGTTGCCGCAGCTTCCGCTATTGCCACTCTTCCCACTCTTGCCACTCTTGCCGCTCTGGCCACTCTTGCCGGTGTTGCGGCTGTTGCGTCTGTTGCGTCTGTTGCGTCTGTTGCTGCTGTTGCCGCAGTTGCCGGTGTTGCCGCTGTTGCCGGTGTTGCCGGTGTTGCCGGTGTTGCCGGTGTTGCCGGTGTAGCCGCTGTTGCCGGTGTTGCTGCAGTTGCTGCAGTTGCCGCAGCTTCCGCTATTGCCACTCTTCCCACTCTTGCCACTCTTGCCGCTCTGGCCACTCTTGCCGGTGTTGCGGCTGTTGCGTCTGTTGCGTCTGTTGCGTCTGTTGCTGCTGTTGCCGCTGTTGCCGCAGTTGCCGGTGTTGCCGCTGTTGCCGCTGTTGCCGAGCCTATGGAGAATTTTTCAATCAATCAAATGAACGTGAACACAAAACTTAAATGAAATATCTTTTAAAAAATTTCACTTTACTTTGAGACTTGACGAATTGTATCCCAATCACTGCAATCAGCGTAATCAAAAAAATCAACTTCATTTTCCTGTTTTCCGGTATTTCGACTTTGCTCCAAAATGTCACGGCGACTTCTGATTTCCATGTTCGAATGCAGCCCTTTTAAATAAAACGGGAAAGCGCGAAATATTTTCGAGAACTTTCAAAACAAACAAATCGCAAGCATTGACGTCCTTCACATTCGCCAAAATATTTTCGTTTTAGTTTTTAATAGAATCCAAAGAAAAATCAAACATTTACACAGCTTCTTATTAGGTCACAAAGCAGCATTGCAATGGTGAACAAATTATAGTTCAGTTGTTTTTTCGTAACTTTGCAAAATATTTACCTTATTACTAAAACGACTAGACGGTTAGGGGTGACGGTGAAATATTGAGCTCGGTAATTGTTCTCGAATTAAATTTTGTTTTAGATTAGATTAGGACATGCTTATACCCGACACACTCTGTGTCAAGGGTACATTGCGTTTGTGTGGTAGTGTGTAACACCCAGAACCAGTCGAGAGAGATTATACAATATATATATGTAAGGCCGGGTCGATTTGTATGGGTAAAAAAAAACTAAGAAATCGTACCCTCGGAAATGAAACTTCAGACAATTCTAAGCATTTTTGCCCAAGAATCAATGGGTATAAAATGAAACTTATATGGTTTCCAGACTATTGCGTTAAACTGAATTAAGTACCTTAAGTAGACTTTAGTAGTGAGTTTAAACTGAGTTTAGGGTATTTAAATTCAGAAATAAACGCATGAGTTTAGGCATTCGTTGCTGCAACCCTTACGCTTCACTACCTTTTTTGACAACGATTAAATTACCTGTTTGCTTCTTTTTTGAAATCTTTAGAGGTGAAATGAATTTTCGTTTGTTTTAATAATAAAAATAAATAAAATATCTTTCCTATCCACTATACCACGATATCTTTTCGATCAATCAAAGCAAACATCTAATTTAAGTTCGAACAGGCGTGTGAGCTCGTAAACTCAGAATTTACAGTCTGAAAGGATATTTTCTAAATTCAACTTAAGGAGCTAAATTCAGATTTTAAGTTGACAGTCTGGATCATACTAGATCCGTGCCGAACGATGCGAGCGATGATTTAGCTATACATATGTTATAAACAGGGATCGGATTTAACATATTTGAAAATATTTAAAAATATGTTAAATATATGTAAAAAATAGCCGCTGATTAAATCCATACCAATTTCTAATGGGATATATCAACTTTCATTCAAAAATTCTGTAATTTTGGAAATATCGCACACTAATTACTAAATCGGCGCAACTCTAAATTTTGCATTTCTCGGGCAAACAGCCTATAACTCTCGACGTCTGTAAAATCAATTTTTCTTCTAAATTTATTTTATTCTTAATTAACTGTAGAATCAATAAATATCAATGTTAATTTTCAAAGTGTTATTTTCCTGCAGTAAAAATTTTGGCGAACGTCAAAAAATTGATTGAAAAAATTTTGAATTGTGCCGGTTTAGTGATAAGTGTGGATTTAAAAAAAAAATCAAAATTTTTCTTTTCATAAATATTTTTATATTTTCAATCCGAATTTTTTAAATTTGAATTATCAATTTTTCATTATTCAGAAATTTTATGTTTCCAATTTGTGATTTCTTTTTATTCAACAATCAAGAAAAAAATAATTAAAATTTTTAGCCAATCAGGAATTAGTCCCGATAATATTGCTGAAAATATTATTACTGCCGATCCCTGTATAAAATCAAATGAAAAATATTTTCGTAGTTTTCGCTCAGTGTACAAGTTTACTGGAAATTTACAAAATTTTCCATAGAACCACACGAAGATCATTCAAGATTAGCTAAGGCCAAATTTGGTAAAATTTATGCTAGGCCAGATATCAAAAGTTAATTCACCGTCACCCTCACTCGGCTAGTCGTTTTAGTAATAAGGTAAATATTATGCAAAGTTACGAAAAAACAACTGAACTATAAATTGTTCACCATTGCAATGCTGCTTTGTGACCTAATAAGAAGCTGTGTAAATGTTTGATTTTTCTTTGGATTCTATTAAAAACTAAAACGAAAACATTTTGGCGAATGTGAAGGACGTCAATGTTTGCGATTTGTTTGTTTTGAAAGTTCTCGAAAATATTTCGCGCTTTCCCGTTTTATTTAAAAGGGCTGCATTCGAACATGGAAATCAGAAGTCGCCGTGACATTTTGGAGCAAAGTCGAAATACCGGAAAACAGGAAAATGAAGTTGATTCTTTTGATTACGCTGATTGCAGTGATTGGGATACAATTCGTCAAGTCTCAAAGTAAAGTGAAATTTTTTTTTAAAGATTTTTCATTTAAGTTTTGTGTTCACGTTCATTTGATTGATTGAAATATTTTCCATAGGCTCGGCAACAGCGGCAACAGTGGCAACACCGGCAACAGCCGCAACAAAGGCAACAGCGGCTACACCAGCAACACCGGCAACTGCTGCAACTGCTGCAACAGCGGCAACTTCGGCAACACCGGCAACACCGGCAAGAGGGGCAAGAGCGGCAACACCGGCTACACCAGCAACACCAGCAACACCGGCAACAGCAGCAACAGCCGCAACAGCGGCAACACCGGCAACACCAGCAAGAGGGGCAAGAGCGGCAACACCGGCAACTGCGGCAACACCGGCTACACCAGCAACACCGGCAACTTCTGCAACAGCGGCAACTTCGGCAACACCGGCAAGCACGGCAAGAGGGGCAAGAGCGGCAACACCGGCAACTGCGGCAACACCGGCTACACCAGCAACACCGGCAACTGCTGCAACAGCGGCAACTTCGGCAACACCGGCAAGAGGGGCAAGAGCGGCAACACCGGCAACTGCGGCAACACCAGCAACACCGGCAACTGCTGCAACAGCGGCAACTTCGGCAACACCGGCAACACCGGCTACACCAGCAACACCGGCAACTGCTGCAACAGCGGCAACTTCGGCAACACCGGCAACACCGGCAAGAGGGGCAAGAGCGGCAACACCGGCAACTGCGGCAACACCGGCTACACCAGCAACACCGGCAACTGCTGCAACAGCGGCAACACCGGCAAGAGGGGCAAGAGCGGCAACACCGGCAACTGCGGCAACACCGGCTACACCAGCAACACCGGCAACAAAGGCGTGTACTTACTTGGACAACGCCTAGCCAAGGGACCCGTTTTATAATTGGAAGATATTGGGTTCGGGTGAATGGCAATGTTTTTTACCAAACATTATTGTTTAATTATTAGAAATATAGATGGACCGCCTAAACTGGCTGACCGATCGTCATATTTAACTTCGTCAAATGCTGCCAAAGCATTAAATTTTAAGAAAAACCTAAATTCTTTGGCAAGCTCGAAATTGTCGTCCTGTTGTAGATAGTTTTACAGTGTAAGCGAATAAAGCAAAACAATAAATAATTAAAAATTATAATTACTTTCTAATTAATTTTAGGACTACAAATTCCTGTCGTTAAAATAAGACTGATCTCTGGGTAGATATTGTCTATTCAGGTTGAATCAAAAAGCCAAAAATGGTCTTGGGTCTATTGACTTTGTATGCGCACATGTGTGTGACCTAGAGATTGACCATAAAAATTCATCCGGGTGTCTTTATAGTGCTTCCTTATCGAGGGATTACAAGCTACTTAATTAAATTAGGTATGCCCAGGAAGGGAGGTTTGAGTGAGAGGAAGTTAACCTTGACGAACTTTTAGGGATAATTGTAAAGGATGCCAGATGTAGCAAGGGTGTATCTTATGTGTGAGATATTTCAACCTATTTTAATGCTTTTATTCTATCATTTAAAACTTAGATGAACGTGAACGCCAAGGGTCCATCTTTGCGAACACTTCTCTCAAGCTCATACTCAACACTAACATACAACATTTTTTTCTCAACAAGTCTCAATACACTTTTCTTATAGACTTTGGTCGTCTGCAAACGAAAAAAAATATTTCAAAATTTTTTTATCGAACCCTTTTTTGATTTTATATATTCACCCCTATTATGATTGTCGACTACTGATAGAGAATCGAAAAAGATCTATCGTCGACTAAAATTTTTCATTTTCTAGTATGTGGAAATTTAAAAATTTTTGTCGAAGATAGAACTTTTTCGATTCTCTATCAGTAGTCGACAATCATAATAGGGCTGATTTGATTTTGTTTAAATTGTATCGATATTTATTTTAAAAAGCGCTTCCATTAAGAATTTTTTCAATATTGTTCTCGAGTCAAAAGGGCCAAAGTCCATGAGAAAAATGCCTTGAGATTCTCTGAACATCAAAAAGCAATTTTCTTATTGATTTTGGCTTTATAAACATAAAAAAATGTGTAAAAAGTTGTTTATCGAAGCGTTTTTCGACTGCGGCTCTGGGATAGCGTAGGGGATGTGTGCTATGCTCTTGATCCCAGGGTCCGAGGTTCGATTCCCGGCACAGGAGAAACAGAGTTTAATGTTCCAACCCTAGCACTGGATTTTCAAAAAATCGCATGTTAGGGGCACACTACATAATAAGACATACACTCACACAAACACAAGAAAACCTCTCGTGGTATTGCAATGGGCCTACGGCCTAAGTGGCAGCCACTTCAACCTACCTACACAGCGGAGCCGGCCGTATGGCCTATAGAAGTCATACCCGAAATAAGGCCAAACACCTTATGAATTAATCCTGCATGAATTTCGGGTGGAATAAAGAAATGATGTAGTATAAATGAGATAAGAACGACAAAAATTGCCCACATATTTTGTATTCAAAAGCATTGAGCTTAGGCATGACTTTGGGCTATACCGGAGAAGCGAAGTTGTCATGCCTATTGAAGTTTTTGACTGCTTTCATCGATGAAGGATTGAAAACCGAATACATAAAATATTTTCGTTGTTGCGTTCGTTTCACTTCGTGAATCTGATGCGACGCGTGCCAAAATTACAAGAGAGTTGTCTCAGTTCTTCAAGAATCGTCAACGGGGACGGACAAAAAAAAAAAGAATAGACAGTGTAAAGAAAACACGAACGCCGGCTAACCTCAAAGCTTAGAAGATAAAGAACATGTATTTATTTTAATATGTATATTCTCCCTAAACAATTTACCTACCATAATTAAAAGCATTATCTACCAAGGCTTATAAATAAAATTTAATATATAATAATAAGATTTGAGACAGGAATTCTTACCCTAAGGCAGGCCTAAGTACTCACCTATGAAGTATGGTATGAATATCCCGGGATATTCATACCATACTTCATGCGCGAGTTCTCTAGCCTACCTCAGGGCTGATATATAAGGACTAATTTCCCTATGACATCAGTTAATAAAAGGAAATCAGGGGGTATTACTGGATATCATGCATTAGCATTACCATTCAGGCCAGAAATATTGTAATACCTCAGGGCTGAACGCACCACTGTAGGTATACCTACCTATATTTTTGTATTTTCATATATTTAATTTTTACGGATTAATTATAAGCAAAAAAGCACCTGAAGAGATGGCACCTATTTTGCCTTTTCAGGAGTGAAAGTATCGTATATCATCTCTCATGACATTTTTTCTCCCGCTCTTAATTCAATGGCTATGTAATCCATACCACGTCGTGTCATGAAAACTTCCAAAAAGACTCTACTTGTTGCTTTTTAAGCGAACATTTCTCAATTTCAATAAGAAAACTTTATAATTTCCTGTAAAATGAATGCTGCAGGACATCAGAAAATCATCGAATTTCATGCCTTAATACTCGTGGACGTATAAAAAAGTTCATTCAGTTCAGTTCATTCATTTGAAGGGTACCTGCAAAAAAAAAAACCAATCTTAATTGATAGTAAATTTTGACAAACGAGCAAAACTGAGTACAAGTGGGTCTTGTAGCATGTTTTCTGTTCTCTCTTTTCCAATACCCTTTAATTCGTTTTCTTTACTTGGATATCTCAATTAACATCGGCGATATAAGGATCTAGATTTCAGTGTAAAGTAATCGGTTACGTTTTGTATTTTGATTTTAGCTCTGTATATTTTATTTTGTGTACTTATGCGGGGTCTTACCTTTATTTGTAACAATGAAATGCCACTCCTTATATTTAATAGAAAATTCCGGTTCATCTTTAGCCTGACTATTTCGCGAGCTCGTTTATCCAGTACGCATTTCAAACACTTTAACGCGCTGCAACTGACGTGGTGTAATTTTGACTGACGTGGAGTCTAGCAGACATCTCACCTCTAAACTAATTTCCTCTTAAAATGCCTGACTGTGGTACTCTTGGCTTTTTTTGAATTCGATTGATTGATATTATTTCGAGATCAAATCGAATTTACCTGCGAACTCTTCGACTGGCTTATCGATTGTATCGTGATCGATCCAGGTTAGGCCCATTTCGACCTTTTCGGCTAAATCTTGCCAATTCGTTCGATTTTCCAGCGTTCCATCGTAAAAAGGACTAACAAAAACTCCATATAAAATAAGCAAAGCAGGACTTCAGGCCAACGAAGCAACCCTTAAAAAAAAGGAGGTTCAAAGTTAGAGGCCTAAACCAAAATCATGATCATGATCGTTGATGCCCGCGGAGCAAGCTTCGGAGCATTGAGAGCGAATGCTTGTGTACATACACAAAAGGCAACAAGCATGCTGAGAAATCGAAACCTGTTTAGTCTGACATCAGGCAGCGAACGAGCAAGACCTTTGTCGGATGAAGCAAAATGAGAGAACTGAAAAGGCGAAAAACGTTCTTCAGTGCAATGCGCACACACACTATCGCAAGCTTTCAATGTAGTGGTGGGCATCCCTGATCATGATCAACATTAAAGACTGTCACAGAAACCCTGAACATGGTCGGGATTATAATAGACCATTTTTATTTGTGAGGCTTAAAGAATAGCACGAGTCTATAGCACACCAGTCAATTCAAATGAGCTGCTTCCCCGAGTCAAATATCTTTGCCTATTTATTCAGTTGCTTCAATTAAAATCTCAATTCTCATCGCACTATCCTCTCCCCCGAACTCACCATTATAGATTTCTAAGGTATGTATTTTGCAAAGTTACGAAAAAACAACTGAACTATAAATTGTTCACCATTGCAATGCTGCTTTGTGACCTATTAAGAAGCTGTGTAAATGTTAGTTTTTTTCATTGGATTCTATTAAAAACTAAAACGAAAACATTTTGGCGAATGTGAAGGACGTCAATGCTTGCGATTTGTTTGTTTTGAAAGTTCTCGAAAATATTTCGCGCTTTCCCGTTTTATTTAAAAGGGCTGCATTCGAATATGGAAATCAGAAGTCGCGGTGGCATTTTAAAGCAACGTCGAAATACCGGAAAACAGGAAAATGAAGTTGATTTTTTTGATTACGCTGATTGCAGTGATTGGGATACAATTCGTCAAGTCTCAAAGTAAAGTGAAATTTTTTAAAAGATATTTCATTTAAGTTTTGTGTTCACGTTCATTTGATTGATTGAAAAATTTTCCATAGGCTCGGCAACACCGGCCACAGCGGCCACAGCCGCAACACCGGCAACAGCGGCAACAGCGGCAACAGCGGCAACAGCGGCAACACCGGCAACACCGGCAACACCGGCAACAGCCGCAACACCGGCAACGGCGGCAACAGCAGCAACAGCGGCCACAGCGGCAACACCGGCAACAGCGGCCACAGCGGCAACACCGGCAACACCGGCAACAGCCGCAACAGCGGCAACACCGGCAACAGCGGCCACAGCGGCAACAGCGGCAACACCGGCAACAGCGGCAACACCGGCAACAGCGGCAACACCGGCAACAGCCGCAACAGCGGCCACAGCGGCAACACCGGCAACAGCCGCAACAGCGGCAACGGCGGCAACAGCGGCAACAGCGGCCACAGCCGCAACAGCGGCAACACTGGCAACACCGGCAACACCGGCAACAGCCGCAACAGCGGCAACACCGGCAACAGCCGCAACACCGGCAACGGCGGCAACAGCAGCCACAGCGGCCACAGCGGCAACACCGGCAACAGCGGCCACAGCGGCAACACCGGCAACACCGGCAACAGCCGCAACAGCGGCAACACCGGCAACAGCGGCCACAGCGGCAACAGCGGCAACACCGGCAACAGCGGCAACACCGGCAACAGCGGCAACACCGGCAACAGCCGCAACAGCGGCCACAGCGGCAACACCGGCAACAGCGGCAACACCGGCAACGGCGGCAACAGCGGCCACAGCCGCAACAGCGGCAACACCGGCAACAGCGGCTACCGCGGCATTAGCGGCAACACCAGCAACAGCCGCAACACCGGCAACGGCGGCAACAGCCGCAACAGCGGCTACCGCGGCAACACCGGCCACAGCGGCCACAGCCGCAACACCGGCAACAGCGGCAACACCGGCAATAGCCGCAACAGCGGCAACAGCGGCAACACCGGCAACAGCGGCAATACCGGCAACAGCGGCAACACCGGCAACAGCGGCAACAGCCGCAACAGCGGCAACAGTGGCAACACTAGCAACGGCGGCAACACCGGCAACAGCGGCAACAGCGGCAACAGCGGCAACAGCGGCAACAGCGGCAACAGCGGCAACGGCGGCAACAGCCGCAACAGCGGCAACGGCGGCAACAGCGGCAACAGCGGCAACAGCGGCAACAGCCGCAACACCGGCAACGGCGGCAACAGCCGCAACTGCGGCAACAGTGGCAACACCGGCAACAGCCGCAACAGCGGCCACAGCGGCTACCGCGGCAACAGCGGCAACAGCGGCAACACCGGCAACAGCCGCAACAGCGGCCACAGCGGCAACAGCGGCAGCAGCCGCGACAGCGGCAATAGCCGCAACAGCGGCAACACCGGCAACAGCGGCAACAGCCGCAACAGCGGCTACCGCGGCAACACCGGCAACAGCGGCAACACCGGCAACACCGGCAACAGCGGCAACGGCGGCAACAGCGGCAACGGCGGCAACAGCGGCAACGGCGGCAACAGCGGCAACACCGGCAGCACCGGCAACAGCCGCAACACCGGCAACAGCCGCAACAGCAGCAACAGCAGCAACAGCCGCAACAGCGGCAACAGCCGCAACACCAGCAACAGCGGCAACACCGGCCACAGCGGCAACAGCCGCAACGGCGGCAACACCGGCAACACCAGCAACAGCGGCCACAGCCGCAACACCGGCAACACCCGCAACAGCGGCAACACCGGCAACACCCGCAACAGCGGCAACACCGGCCACACCAGCAACAGCAGCAACACCGGCAACAGCAGCAACAGCGGCAACAGCCGCAACAGCGGCAACAGCCGCAACAGCGGCAACAGCCGCAACACCAGCAACAGCAGCAACACCGGCAACAGCAGCAACAGCGGCAACAGCCGCAACAGCAGCAACACCGGCAACAGCGGCAACAGCCGCAACACCAGCAACAGCAGCAACACCGGCAACAGCAGCAACAGCAGCAACAGCGGCAACAGCCGCAACAGCAGCAACAGCAGCAACAGCCACAACAGCGGCAACAGCCGCAACAGCGGCAACAGCCGCAACACCAGCAACAGCAGCAACACCGGCAACAGCAGCAACACCGGCAACAGCGGCAACAGCAGCAACACCAGCAACAGCAGCAACACCGGCAACAGCAGCAACAGCAGCAACAGCGGCAACAGCCGCAACAGCAGCAACAGCGGCGACAGCCGCAACACCGGCAACAGCGGCAACAGCGGCAACAGCGGCAACAGCGGCAACACCGGCAACACCGGCAACAGCCGCAACTGTGCAAACTCGAAGATTTCGGATAAAAAATGTAGTTTTACGATTGAGATATCCAAATAGGCGTAATAGGCGTCTAAGGCGCAATTGGCGTCTAGGGCCCAATTGGCGTCTAAGACGCAATAGGCGTCTTATGCGGAATAGGCGTCTTTGGCATAACCGTCTTAATAATTTCAGAGGGTAAAGGTAATTAAAGAAAGTCAATGCTGTCCCTAAGAGGCGCAGGATTATGCAATAAAATCAATTTACTTACTTGAACTACGCCTAAGGGGCCCATTTAATAATTGGAAGATATTGGGTTCGGGTGTATGGCAATGGTTTTTTCCAAACATTATTATTTAATTATTAGAAATATAGATTGACCGCCTAAACTGGCTTTTTTGCATGCTCGAAATTGTAGATAGTTTTACAATGTAAGCGAATAAAGCAAAACAATAAATAATTAAAAAATATAATTACTTTCTAATTAATTTTAGGACTATATACAAAGTCCTGTCGTTAAAATGATCTCTGCACGGAGAGAAATAAGTGTCCGAAATATAATTGGAACCAATTACATATGTGATTGGAGCCTTGTCCCGATTGCATTATCAATTGGAGCCAATTACAATATAATTAGAAAATGAAAAATACTAATTGTGCTTAATTACTTATATGTATAATTGAATTTAAATTTATCATATATGTAATTACATCTGATTTCTTTTACAATTTAAAGCATTGATGCAATTATATATATGATTGTATTTATTTTACAGTTTGTTCTTATATTTCTCAAATGGTTTATAATTTCGATCGTATATAACGTGTTTGAATTTTCAAAATCCTTGGGCACTCCAAATGGCAGGTGGACCACGAATATGACGTGGTGAAATATATTCCGCCTAATCGTGGAGAATGCCTCTTTTTATATTGTTATAAAGAATATATTTTAAATTGCAGGGGATCACAAATTTAATTAGACACAATTATGTATATAATTCGATACTATTACATACATCATTGCAGCCGATTATATATTTCATTGGACGGAATTATATATGTAATTGAAATTATTTTTTTATCATTTGATACAATTACATATATAATTGGAGGCAATGAAAACTATAATTGGACGCAATTATGAAAATATAATTACATCATACCCAATTACATATGTAATCCCTGCAAAATATAATTGGGTATGTGATATTTTTCCTCTGCGTGTGATCTCTGGAGAAAAATAAGTATTTTAAAAGTTGATTACGAAGTGTTCTTTTGTTTTTTTTTTTGTGGTTGCCTTGTGGCCCCAAGAAAAGTATTCTTGTACCTATCCATTCAAACTAAAATATCAAAATATTGAAAAAATATTTAATTTTGCTTCATGTTTTCGTGCTCACTTTTAATTTCGACACGACTTTGAAATGTATTTTGATTCACAAGATTTGATGGGGATTCGATTTGTAGAGCATGCGGCATGCCTAATTATGAAATATTGAAGAATCAAATTATTTTGACTGGCCTAGAATCATGGGATATAAGGATTATTTTAAAAGTTTTAAAACTCATTATAATTCGATAGAAATTACGACAAAATAAGATCGAGCATGAAAATTCCCATCTGTCACAAACGATCTTAATGTATGGTTAACATGAGTTGGCCTCCCGCACACTGTTTTCCGTGTTGTAGGGCTCAAGGATCATAGATTATAAGGTAACGACAATCAGAGTTTAAAATTTGATTCTTCTGCGCATGTACACTTGTGATGTAGCGTTAAAAGCATTCGGATTGGTTGAAATTATTCAAAATTTTCACAAAAAATTTTAAATTAAAGAATTAATGTGTTTACAGCGTTGCCGCTGACTTTCGAAAAATATACTAACCATTTGAAACTTTCACAAAATCTTGTTTTTACATACTTACATCGTCCTTAAAATAGGAGATTCTTGTAAAAACATTTAATAACTTGAATTAATTGTAAAACTGAGTGATATGGACACTGGCAACTATGTTTTCTCCACCCCGAGTACTTAGATATATTTTTTCTTTAAACTTCAAAATTTGCTTGCTCCATGTTCAAGCCCGAATTTTTCCACCACTATTTTTCGCCTGCTAGAGGGTTCGAGAACTCGGGCACTTCAGAATATACGCTTCCAGTTCTTCAGACCATTTAAAACCAAAAGGTATTCAAATAAAACTTTTTGGTATTCAAATTCAAATTTAACTCTTAAAAAAAAAGATTTAATTTTATACCGATTGGCTTTAAATTTTAAACCCTTACTTTTTACTGTGTTGCTGTTCCGTAACGTATGTATAGTTAAAGCACACAGTACGTGTCCAATAATAACACTAACGGGCATGTTACTGAAATGAATATTAAAATCGTCAAAAACTTTAAATGCTTCTAAAATCACGCTGAGTAAGTTTTGACCTGGCTTTCAACTTTAAATTCGGAGAGAATAATATATGTATCGCTTTGATCTATTATAATGAAATACAGGATTTGTTGTAACGAATTTTGGGGCACATAAAATATCGTAAATCGTCAGTTTTTGACGATATTGATTTCCGTAACATGCCCGTAAACCTCTCAAGTTCGAAACGTTGTCCAGGAGTTTGATTTTCAACAGAGTCGTCGAGTGCAGTGGAGCTTTTTAAAAGTTGATTGAATGTAAATTGTATCGTGACTGAGTTAATTATATTTAAATAGTTTGCTTGTTTTCTCGAAGCGCTTATAACTATGCCTCGGAATTTGAATATGTAAAAAAATGAAAAAAAATTCAAAAAAAAATTTAAAAAATATTCAAAAAAATTCGAAAAAAAAATGTCAAAAATTCCAAATAGGTTCGATTTAGTATGCCTATTAAAATGTTGAATTGTCAAATTAACAAAAAAAAGCCTACTTCAGTGAATAAAATATTCAAAAAGCACAGTTAATTAAAATAATTTTAAAAAATTCAAAAAATTCAAAATCCGAGCTCTACTTATAACACTGGCTTACGAAAATCAAACAAATTTGCGACCTTCGGCTTCTTTATGCTGCCCATTAACTATACAATCTGTCGTACGATTGCGATTGTGCTGCAGATAGTATGCCTCGCCACTAACTTTCAAACAGCTCTATTGATTTGCGTCAAACATCATTTTTATCTAAGCATTGAAGTGCAGAGACGTTTGTGATGGACACGTTGTTTTGGACCTTTTCGTTATAAACGAGTTAACAGATGAAGAAGAAAACAAAATTAGGAAAAATGAAAACGCACAAGAATGTGGATTCGGGAGAAAGACCAGTATTCGAATGGGAAGCTGTCCATTGATACATCTTCCTCTATAGTTTTATATTCTGCGAGCAATTTTTCGTAGCCATTTATGCGAGCAAATTTATTTTTGTATTTTTCGCACTTGCTATTCCATAATTTTTCAAAGCTTTTATAAGCTTCTATGAAGTTAATTAAATTTTCGTTCGCATTCATTTTTAAAAGAAAATTTCTACCGCAAAATGCTGCGAAAAAGCGACAAAATCTGTTAAATTCTTCCACTAACGTAGCAATCTATCGAACTACAACCCAAAAAAATCAAATCGTTTTAAACTTCGTCAAACAAGCCGTCAAACAGCTAGGCACTTATACTACAAGCCTACTAACGAAACGATTTGTAGTACAATCAGGGCAAATCGTACAATAGATTGTATAGTTAATGGGCAGCATAAGGAAAATATCCTTAATTCTCCAAAAAACATACCGTATGATACGCCTTTCAATTTTTTATATATTATTAGAGCTCGGATTTTTAATATTTTGAATTATTTGAATTTATTGAATATTTTGAATTTTTGTTTGAATTTTTTTGAATATTTTAAATTTTTTGAATAAAAAAAAAATTTTTTTTGAATTTTTTTTATATTTTTTTTTTCATTTTTTTACATCTTCAAATTCCGAGGCATATACATATATAATAAAAATTTCACCCTTTGCGGGGAGGTTTCTGAGGGGTTTAAAGGGAAAATTTCGGTTCGTGGGTAAATTTTGACTTCAGATTCGTGTTCAGTACCCCGAAAAACGTAGGGTGGGGTTCTTCATCTTTCTATATCAGGACCTTTATTTTTTGTTTGCCTGTGGAATCAGTACTTTTGGTATAATAAAGTTTTGAGTATAGTTTCTGTAATGCGAATTTGATCTACATGGACTCATTTCTTTCTAAAAAAAAACCATTTTTTGATGCCAAAAGTAGAAACTGTAAGTACAAAAATGTTTTCATTGTGTATGTAATTTAGACCAAAAGTGATTCTTTTTTATAGAAATTTTGTTAAAAATGAAGCAAATTTCTGAAAAATTTCATTAATAGCTTCTAAGCCAATTGTTGGATCAAAAGGTTTTCTAGCCTCTGTTGATAGGAAATTTAATTACCCTTAGTTTTATAGCTAAGACATTGAAATCGGCTTAGCTTGTCCGGAGATAATTGGAATTTTTCCAACCATACTTTTTTCAAAATTCAAAAAAATGCAAAATAGACTAAAGCTTGAAAACTATTCTACATAAAACATATCTGACAACTATTCGAATTTAACAGAAAATTTTTGTTAAGAAATGACAGTCAGATGGTGAAGGTCAGATTTTTTGTAAACTAGTGCAATTGATACTATGTATATTCAAATCGATTAAGCACAATCTCGGGAAAACTCGCAAAATAATTGTATAAAAGTCGGTTTCACCATTTCTATTTAATTGAAAATGATTTAAATTTTTCCGAATTCCATTTCATTCAAAGTTAATTCGTATTTGAGTCATATTTAATTGGATATAGTTGGCCAATTAAAATGTGACGATATCAGAAACAGCGTTCATGTGAATAAATGTTATAAACAGCTGATAACTACAAAATAATATTGCTTTGAAATTGAATTCGTTTTTCAAATTAAGCAAACATGAATTTGGATGAAAATGACGCAGATTAAGATGTAATCATGAATGTGTTAATTGAAATGAGCCCACGAATATTTAGGGAACGAAAAACTTTTTTATATGATGCGATAATCATTTCCGCAACAGGTCCCGGCTGTCAAAAAAAAGTGCTTCGATGGTTCTGGAGCACATAAGGGATAGAATCAAGCATAGAACTAACTACTTATTGAACTAATTCGCAGGTTTTTTCCATTTCATTTGGCATAAAATTGTCTTTAAAAAAACAAACAAATTACAAAATTTTCTATCGTTTCTTAAATTAAAAAAAAATCCATTTTTGAATTAAACAATTCGCTTTAATATGTGCTAAAAAAAAATGGCATGGGTATGAAAAAATTAATTCTTTGTGGAAAATTTATGAGAAAAATTCATTATGACTTTTTTATTTTCAACAGAATGTGCCTATATAATTTTTATTTTCAATTAAAAATAAAAATAATTCGAAAAACTCGAACAACGATCGTTTTAATTAGTACGATTTATCGCGACTGCACTGCAATTACTCTCTTGGCACGATACTAGTTTATGTAACATAGAGAAATTTTGTACACTGAGCGAAAAATTGTAGTAAAAGTAACAAAAACGAAGTAAATTTAACTACGAACAGGCATGATTTGGGCCTATCAACGGGCGTAGTTAAAAAATCACAAGCGTAGTTAAAGAAGAACTTACTTCGCGGAGTAAGTTAAAATACGAAAGTAGTAGCAAAATTTTGTATCACCTGTGAAAAAATCCCAAGTGAGCGGGTTCGATTTCCGGTCAGGCGGGCGTAAATTGTTTTTGTTTGTAAATTGTATTCTATATATATTTCTATTTTTTTTTTTATAAATAATAACATAATATTTATATAATATTTAAGAACCTTACAGGAATAAAACCGTTTAAAGCCAACTTTTTATGCAAAAAAAAAGACATTTTGGAAAGCCGGGATTGGAACCTCTAATTTATGGCTGGGAAGCTAGTTTTCTACATTCTGACTGCCCTATTTTTCGATTAGGGTCTCGCTCCAGTTCTGCCAAAAATGAAAAAAATTCATATAAAAAACACTTCCGAAAATCTCTGATTCATTTCAAAAACGGTTTTTTATATGAAGTTTTTTCACTTTTGTTTCATTTCTGACAGAACTGGAGCGAGGGTCCCTTAAATATTTTTCCATTTACGTGAAATTCCAACTTTTTAACACATTTCATTCGCCGACAATATCGAGGCGAATTCGATATCGTTAAGGAGTCGTTAGCGAATCGACAATCTCTTCGTTGTTAATTACACAATCTTTTCGCTCAGTGTACAAGTTAACTGGAAATTTACAAAATTTTTCAATAGAACCTCACGAAGATCATTCAAGATTTGCTAAGTCCAAAATTGGTAGCGTGTTTTATTTTAATTGATCAAAAGTTTCATATTAATTTCAATATGCTAAAGCTAGAAAAAAAATTTATTTCGAGAACAATTACGGAGCTCAATATTTCACGGCACACTCACTCGGCTACTCGTTTTAGTAAAAAGGTAAATATTTCGCAAAGTTACAAAAAGAAAATAACTGAACAATGCATTGTCCGCCATTGCAATGCTGCTTTGTGACCTAATGAGAAGCTGTATAAATGTTTGATTTTGCATGGGATTCTATAAAAAAAAAAAAAAAACGATAACATGACCTCACTGATTGTGATACGATTGTTTAAAAATAATCGAAAATATTTATTTAAAAGCGCTGCATTCGAACATGGAAATCAGAAGTCGCGGTGGCATTTTGAAACAAAGTCGAAATACCGGAAAACAGGAAAATGAAGTTGATTCTTTTGATTACGCTGATTGCAGTGATTGGGATACAATTCGTCAAGTCTCAAAGTAAAGTGAAATTTTTTAAAAGATTTTTCATTAAATTTTTGTGTTCACGTTCATTTGATTGATTGAAAAATTCTTCATAGGCACGGACACAACTGTTGCAACAGTGGCTACACCGGCAACAGCGGCAACACCAGCAACACCGGCAACAGCTGCAACAGCGGCAACACCGGCAAGAGTGGCAAGAGCGGCAACTGCGGCAACATCGGCAACACCGGCAACAGCGGCAACTGCGGCAACACCGGCAACTGCGGCAACACCGGCAACAGCGGCAAGAGTGGCAAGAGCGGCAACAGCAGCAACAGCGGCCACACCGGCAACAGCGGCAAGAGCGGCAACAGCAGCAACAGCGGCAACACCGGCAATAGCAGCAACAGCGGCAACACCAGCAACAGCGGCAACAGCAGCCACACCGGCAACAGCGGCATGAGTAGCAAGAGCGGCGTCTAAGGCGCAGGTGCCATCTAAAACACTGTGGAGACTACTTTTAAATTTTTATTTTGAACGGTCCTTAAAATATCCTTGAAAGTCCTTTTTTATTAAGCTTTTTTTTTTCAAAACTTATATCTCAAAAACTAATTAAGATAAAAAGATGAAACAAACGTTGGCCGATTGCTAAACTAACAGGAAATCAAAAAAACATTTTTTTCTATTTTACACGAAGAAAAATTTTCCCACAAAACTAAAAAGACAATTTTAACAATTTTTTTCAGTGTATTCCCAGTTTGACGCCATGCTACAAATTTAAAAAAAAAATACTTCTAAGTATTTGCTTTCATTTAAAAAAAAGTTTCATTCAAATTAAATGGCGCAACAGTGAGATATTCAAAAAATTACAAGTGCACATAGATGCTCTAATACTAATATCCAGTACAAATGTACGAAAATGATACAAAACACATTACTCATATGGCATGTTTTTAAAAATTTAATATCTCCAGAAATAGTTAAGATCAAAATATGAAACAAACGGTGACTTAGTGTTAATAAGACAAGGAATATAGAAAATTTATTTTTAAATTTTACACAGAGAAAAATTTTTGCACGAAAAAGAAAACAAAAATTTAACTATTTTTTTCAGTGTATTTCAGTTTTTGTGAAACCTTTCGAATGTTTGAAAAAAATACATTGTTTTATTAGCCATAAGTCACCGTTTGTTTCATCTTTTTGTCTTAATTAGTTTTTGAGATATACAATTTTGAAAAAAGGCTTACAAAGGATATTCAAGGATATTTCAAGGACCGTTCAAAATAAAAATCTTAAAAGTAGTCTCCACAGTGTTTTTAGATGGCACCTATCAAAAAATCAACAAAATTTAAAAATTCCTTTAATGATGCCGCAACCCGCCAGACCCTTGGGTTTTTCAATTTGACAAACAAGTTTTTTTTTTCACTGTAAGCTTTTAAAAGCTTTCAACACATAGACATTTACGCATATGTTTCGTACCCTGACAACCTCTAGTATAAAAAGATCAATAAAATTTTGTTCTTAGAGAATTATTTCTCAATTTTACTCTTATTCTTTCTTCTCTGGGTCAGGCCACGAGAAACGTGACATAGTGGGTCTGGGATTTTGATTTTTGGACCTTACATCCAAAGATTATAGCCGTTCATAACTCCCCATAATATATAAGAGAGAAATTCCCTCAGTTGTTGTTGTTGTTGCAATTTGAAAATCGAAAATTTGACAATTTTTCAATATTTCTCTTTTATTCATAATTTTATATCTAAAATAAGACTTGAGATAAATGAAAAACTCTTTCTTTACTCGTTTAAGAATAAATGAAGAAAAAAATTAAAATTCGAAAAATAGTATACATATATGAAGGTTGTCTCACAAAAAACGCTCTGTGTCGGAAATTCCTTGGAAATACAAATTTTTTTTTATTGTTTCTGAAACACAGCTCAATGGTCTACATTAGTGATGCCACGAATATTCGGCCACTATTCGGTATTCGGCCTATTCGGCGTCATTTTTCAGTATTCGGTATTCGGCCGAATAGTTAAAATATTCGGCCGAATACCGAATAGTAGAAATAACTTATTAAAAAAATCAGCAGTAACTACAAATTAAGTTTTTCTCACAATAACGTAAAAAAAATTTAATTAACGAGACCTAAAAATTCAGCAGATTTGCTTTTTATTCTTTCGAAATATTAAATGTACGCTAGCTTCTTCTAAATTTTCTTCGAAAACATTATAAACAGTGGGCAAATTTTTCAGCGGCAGCTTTTGCCTTGACTCCAGCTAGTCGCGAGTAGGCTCAAGCTGTCTTTACTACGTGCCGAATATTCGGTTGCCGAATATTCGTTATTCGGCCGAGAGGTTGACCGAATATTCGGTATTCGGTATTCGGCCAAATCCACTATTCGTGGCATCACTAGTCTACATGATAATGTACAATTGGTTATTTTTCTAGCTCCGGCTCTATATACAAATCGCAAATGTTTATTTTAAATTCGAATTTCCGAACAATTTTTTTCAGTGTATACTATTTTTCGAATTTTAATTTTTTTCTTCATTTATTCTTAAACGAGTAAAGAAAGAATTTTTCATTTATCTCAAGTCTTATTTTAGATATAAAATTATGAATAAAAGAGAAATATTGAAAAATTGTCAAATTTTCGATTTTCAAATTGCAACAACAACAACAACTGAGGGAATTTCTCTCTTATATATTATGGGGAGTTATGAACGGCTATAATCTTTGGATGTAAGGTCCAAAAATCAAAATCCCAGACCCACTATGTCACGTTTCTCGTGGCCTGACCCCTCTTTGCTCTGCCAATCGAACTCTCCATTATCAAGGAGTTCCAAGAATGCATTGCGATTTTTAAATTACATGGCCAGGTCGGTGGAAAGGATCGCATTTTCGACTGTCTTCATAACGGAACGATAGTCTTTTGGGGAAAATTCCTGAAAAATTTTTTTGATTGTATTTCAAAAGAATAACCATTTTTTTGGGGTCTTCTCTCTCGACCATAATGACAATTGAAGTGTCCTTAAATAAAAAGGACTAACGCAAATTCCATATAAAATAAGAAAAGCAAGACTTGAGGGCAACGAAGCAACCCTTGAAAAAAAGGAGGTTCAAAATAAGAGGCCTAAACCAAAATCATGATCATGATCAAGATTAAAGACTGTCACAGAAACCCTGAACATAGTCGGGATTATAATAGAATATTTTTATTTGTGAGACTTCAAGAATAGCATGAGATAGCACGTTAGTCTATTCAAATGAGTTGTTTTCCGAAGTCAAGGATCTTTGCTCTATTTATTCAGTTGCTTCAATTAAAATAATTCTCATCGCACTACCCTTTCTCCCGAACTCTCCATTATAGGTTTCTAAGGTATGTATTTTGCAAAATCACGATAACAACAACTCAACAATGGTGCTTTGTGACTGTGGTGCTGTGTAAATGTTAGTTTTTCATTGGATTCTATTAAAAACGAAAACATTTTGGCGAATGTGAAGGACGTCAATGTTTGTGATTTGATTGTTTTAAAAGTTGTCGAAAATATTTCGCACATTCCGGTTTTATTTAAAAGGGCTGCATTCGAACATGGAAATCAGAAGTCGTGGTGGCATTTTAAAGCAAAGTCGAAATACCGGAAAACAGGAAAATGAAGTTGATTCTTTTGATTACGCTGATTGCAGTGATTGGGATACAATTCGTCAAGTCTCAAAGTAAAGTGAAATTTTTTAAAAGATTTTTCTTTCAATTGTTGTGTTCACGTTCATTTGATTGATTGAACAATTCTTCATAGGCACGGACACAACTGTTGCAACAGTGGCTACACCGGCAACAGCGGCAACAGTGGCAACACAGGCAACAGTGGCCCCACCGGCAACAGTGGCCACATCAACTACAGCAGCAACTGCAGCAACAACAACTGTAGCACCGGTAACAACAATAGCAACAACCGCAACAACAGCAACAACAGCAGCAACAGGAACAACAGCAACAACGGGAACAACAGCAACAACGGGAACAACAGCAACAACTCTGCAAACTCGAAGATTTCGGATGAGGAATGTAGTTTTGCGAATGAGATTTCCAAATAGGCGTAATAGACGCAATAGGCGTCAGAGGCGTAACCGTCTGAATAATTTAAGAGGTTAAAGGTAATGAAACAAAGCCAGTGCGCTGTCCCTAAGAGGCACTGGATTATGAAATATAAACGTTTTACTTACCTCAAATACGTTTTACTTACTGGGTTGGGGTGTATGCCAATATATATATATATGGATATATACAGTTAAAATCGGTTATAACGATATTGAAAGGAGCAGCAAAAATCTATCGTTATAACTTACAAGTATAATCCGTATATCCGGGTTTTTCCATTAATACCCTTAAATTAAGAGCATAAAGGAAGTTTTATAAACCAATAAATAATTTCGTTAAAATGAAAAGGTAACAAAAAAAATAAATATGTATGTACTTTGCATGAATTATTAAAATAAATGGTTTAAGAAATTCTTTTTCGTGAAAAATTAATCGACTTTTTATTATTTGTGACGTTTTTATAAAAGAATTCTCGGTTGGGGTTATCATCAAGAGCTGAAAACTCTTTGCTTGTAAACTCATCATTGCCGTCATCATGACAAGAAATCAACTTTTTGATTGTTTTTTTGAAGTCTTTCGGTGGTTGGATGTGTCCGTTTTTCGACATAGCCGTAGCCGCTATGGGGGCGAGCCCTTAATCGAACTGATTTAACGAAACCCTTTGCTCTCTCACGTTCAACAAGTTCGACCTCCAGCGACGACGGCACAGTCTATTATCGCAACCGCTAAGACGCGCCTCGCCGTTACGCATTCAATCGCAAACACCAAAATTATTCAAGTGCAGTGGAAAACAAAAGAAGAAAAATTGATTTTTTGAACTATAAGCGCCAAGAAGGCCGATTATTTTTTGACTTTAAAAGCTATTAAATTTATCATCGCGTCGCGCAAACCGCCGACAAACTTAACACGAGGAAAGGAAACCCAAAGAAGGCTTCTCCACTCCATCTGTAGAAAACCAAGGTACGTTAGCCCTTAATTGTCCCTGACATTAACATTTGGCGATCCTGCCAGGCGTTTTAGCCATCGTTGATAGTGAATTTTCAATTACCCTTATTTTTATAGCTAAGAATTTCAGATCGGCTTAGTATGTCCGGAGATTTTTCGTAAACTCAAGTAATCGTTTTTTCCAAGTGGCCACACGACTATAAACCCTTAATTTTGTGTATTAATAACGGATTTCATGAAGTGCAAAGTTTTGTTTTGAATAATTTTTATTTTAGACAAATATACTTTTTTTTACAATTTTCTTTAGCTACTAGCTTCTTTTCCCACGTTAAGTACGAAAAAAAAATTGACAAGAACAGTTAATATATGTAGACAAATTTCGCAAAGTTTTTTTTTTTTTTTTTGATTTTTCTCTTTAAGTACATATATGGATCTATCAAAGCAGATTTCATAAATCCTTAAGCTACGGTTTTGTACAACATTCATTACTCTAAGATAAGCCTTTGTTGTTTTTGGTTTTTCTTTTTTTTTTCTTCTAACATTTAGATTTGAGTGTAAAGTAATCGGATACGTTTTGTATTTTGATTTTAGTTCTGTATATTTTATATAGTCTACTTATGCGGGATCTTACCTATATTTGTAGCAATGAAATGCCATTTCTTATATTTAATAGAAAATTCCGGAACCTTTCCGAAGTAGTCCGAATTCTTGAGTTTTTCTCATGCTAAAATTTTTTCAATCATTACGATCCGCTACGAAAAATCGGAACCTTATCGATTGTTGCTTTTGATTCGCGTTTTGACATATAAAGCGATTATGGCAAGAGTGGTTGTTTAAACTTTGTAATATCATATTGCTGACCTTCCTTCGTATATTGAGTTAAAATACTTGCTTAACAAATTGTAGGAAAAAATCCACGCTTAATAATTACAAATTGATTTATACATATGTTTAACAAATATATACAAAAAAAAAAAAAGCAATCAACCATCGATGACTAATTCAATATCTTTGCGGATATTTATACAGAAAAGCAAAAATATTTGAATCTCAAGAAAGCACTATTGATATAATGAACTACATTTATTTGAAATTTCCCCAACTAACATCCATTTTGAAGGCATTTTTTGAGAAAACTCAAAACTAATGGGTTCATCACTGTGCTTAATCGGGGATATTTTTGCCGGTAATTATAATTAATAAAAAAAAAAAATATTGCTACTCCATTTTCGAATAAAAATTTTGAAGACCAGTGTAAATTTTTAGCATTGCTTGACATGCTTCGTAGAAAGCCCTTTTCTTAACCCTTTTCTGCATGATATATTAAAAAAGCGGAAAATTAAATTGTTTTATTAACCCTTTACTGCACAAAATATTAAAAAGTTGAAATATTTATTGTAGTAAATTTTTTTGTTAACCCTTTACTGCATAATCTTATTAAATAATTGGAGAAATTTTTTTAAGTAAATGATTCAATTGACCCTTTACTTCCAAATGTATTGAAAAAGTGGGAAAAACATTTTTTTCGCAGTTTCATTAACCCTTTACTGCATGATATACTTATAAAAAAGTGGAAAATTAAATTGTTTTATTAACCCTTTACTGCACAAAATATTAAATAATTTGGGAAATTTTTTTTTGTAATTTTTTTTGTTAACCCTTTACTGCATAATCTTATTAAATAATTGGAGAATTTTTTTAAAGTAAATGATTCAATTGACCCTTTACTTCCAAATGTATTGAAAAAGTGGGAAAAACATATTTTTCGCAGTTTCATTAACCCTTTACTGCATGATAAATTAAATAGTTGAGTTAAATTTTTTATTCGTAGAACCTGGAGATCTAATAAAATATATTTTCTTGCAATTCAAAAGAGAGCCCATCGATTTTTTAACCCATCTAGTGCCAATTATTATTTTGATATTTTTAGTTAATAATACGACTACTCAGCATAAAATGGATTACTAAGAAGATTGAAATTTTGAATACGAAATCGATGGAGCAAATCAGTGTCAAAAGACAATAAATGGTGATGAGCCAAGTCTAGAGCACAAAAATTTTTACCTGATTTTTTCCGCTCATATTCTTGAAATTTGAGTCCATTGATGAAAGATGAAAAGAAGCATAAGAAAAAATAAATAAAATTTATTGACTAGACATCTAGATACTCAAGAACAGGCATGCACACATACACTCACACACACACACGCACACCAACACTCACACACAAACATGTTTAATGACGTAGGAATGCATATAAGAGTTAACACTAATCCTAAGTCTAAAGAAATATCGAACAATAAAGCCTAAAGCCATAACGGGCAAAGTACAAGTAAAAAAAAAGATCAAAAAGGCTTCCACAATAAGGTTTGTAACAAACATTCTTTAGGGGAAGTACCGCTTTAAGATCTCTAAATAGATCACATGTTTTGACATTAACTTACAATTATTGCACAATACAACTATTAATACAGATTCCATTCACTTTTCTAAGCCTATGACATAGTGAATTTATATTTATGTGTAGTACCTACGATTATCTATATAATTATATATATATATCCTCCAAATATCTAGTTGAATAGGCTACGTTGGCCCTATCCCACAAAACTCGAATGACTGTTAGTCCAATTAGACATCGGTCAACCCTCCCTCGCTTGACTTATTGCTGCCAATGCTGGGGGAGGTCGCCATGTTCTAACTGGATGGTTTTCGTCATAAAAGCGAACAGAGTTTCGATCGTTTTTTCGACTTATCGGCGACAACGGCTGGTGAACTAGAAGTCGCTGCTATACCAGCCGATGATGTCGAAGATGAACCGGACATTTGATTGCCAGCATTCGAGTTAGTCGACGTATGAGCGGCGGCCTGAGTCATTGGACTCGTCGGACTCTTATCGTCTAGATCTTCGCTGACATGTGATTCGAGAAGTTTTAACGATGATCTCTGTTTAACCCCATCCATGCTATTGTAAAGGGTCTTACTCAATTTCGATCGTACAGCTTTACCCAATGCGCCTGGTTTCTTAATGCTCAAACGTGAGATGACACCATGATGTTCGGGTGTTGTTGTTGTATCTTCATTATGCTGCGCACAATTCAATGTGGTGACAGTGAATTCGATATCCTTGATTTCCTCATCAGCGCAGGCTGTATTATATTAAATTGTTTAAATTTTAATTTTCATTGATTGATATTATTTCGAGATCAAATCGAAATTTACCTGCGAACTCTTCGACTGGCTTATCGATTGTATCGTGATCGATCCAGGTTAGGCCCATTTCAACCTTTTCGGCTAAATCTTGCCAATTTGTTCGATTTTCCAGCGTTCCATCGTACAATGGCATTATCCATGGGAACGTATCGCACAGTACACGATAGAGTGGTAAGCAAATAACATCGATAAATCCAACTTGCATTTTTGGCAGCTCATCTTTCCGCTCTCTGGAGGATGTTTTTTAAATAAATTATGAATAATTTTTATTTACAAGATTATGAAGAATTATCAAATTAAGCACCTGTCCATCATAGCGACCGGTTGTGTATTCAATTGCAATTTCTCCAGATCTCCTTGATCGAAGAATTCGTCTGCAACTAATTTCGCCACACGATGCTGTACCTCCCAGGGTTTTGCGATTGCGCTAACATCACACGCAGTCATCATCATACCACAAAGTACTACATATATAAATAGATCAATAGATCAAAATTTTGATCTTAGGGATATTTTTTTTCTTTTTCCCCATTTTTACTCACATTCTTTCTTTCTCTTCGCTCTGCCAGTCGAACTCTCCATTGTCGACGAGTTCCAAGAATGCATTGCGCTTTTTAAAGTACATGGCCAGGTCGGTGGAAAGGATCGCATTTTCGACTGTCTTCATAACGGAACGATAGTCTTCTGGGGAAAGAGCCTGAACATTTTTTAAAATTTATTATTAATTTAAAAAGGTAAACATTTTGTTTGGGTCCAAGGGCGTAGCGAGAGAAAGAGTGCTTATATTTGCCACAGTGGTATATTGAGCAATTGTAAGACATTAACCGAAAAAAAATTTGTGGGGGCAAGAAGAAGTTTAGAGAGTTTTGGACCAAAAACCCAAAAAATCCGAAAAATTCATGACGTCCGATTTCGATGAAAATTTATATATAGAATAAGTGAAAAATTCTACGAATTTTGGTATTAGAAATTTTTCAAAAAACTTATTACAATTAGTCCTTTTTGGACCAGTTTGGAACTAGACTCAAACTAGACTAGTTGTAATCAGTACTTTTAAAAAATGTTAGCGTAAAAATTCGTAGAATTTTTTACTTATTCTACATATAAAACTTATTACAACTAGTCCTTTTTGGACCAGTTTGGAACTAGACCCAAACTAGACTAGTTGTAATCAGTACTTTTAAAAAATGTTAGCGTAAAAATTCTTAGAATTTTTCACTAATTCTTTATATAAATCTTATTACAACTAGTCCTTTTTGGACCAGTTTGGAACTAGACCCAAACTAGACTAGTTGTAATCAGTACTTTTAAAAAATGTTAGCGTAAAAATTCTTAGAATTTTTCACTAATTCTTTATATAAATCTTATTACAACTAGTCCTTTTTGGACCAGTTTGGAACTAGACCCAAACTAGACTAGTTGTAATCAGTACTTTTGAAAAAATGTTAGCGTACAAATTCTTAGAATTTTTCACTATTCTATATATAAATTTTCATCAAATCGGACGTCATGATCCATTTTTGGACCAGTTTAGAACTAACCCTAAACTCTATCTTGTCCCCAGTACTTTTAATGTCTAAATTGCGTCAATAACCATGTGGTAGAATTCATAAGTCCTTATCATAACATCTATTCTCTACCTACGCCTTTTGGGTCTTCCTTTTTGACCAAAATGGCAATTGATTCGAAACTTATTCAAAATTAAAAATGATACAAAAATTTCTTAAAATTCACTATTCTAATACGAAATTCAAAGAATGAAATTGCGAAGGCTCAAGGCTCACGGCTCACCTGAAAAATATTATTTCCTTCGGAATTTAATATCATAACACACTGATCGAAATGATGGTGTTCCATTGTGCTGGTTGTGTATAGTATGGCCAATGGTGATTCCGTTTTCGTTTGAAAAGCATTATTTGTTCCCCTATGATCTAGATCGTGGCACAGGCATGCGACCAGGAGCCCGAGAATTTCTAAATCAGTCATAAAGCGTTCCATTTTCCCGGTTTTCAGCATCGCGAACATTGTCTGCGCAACGTTGAGGGCGTGACGCCAATTGTGGTATTTAACTGGGCGATAATTTTTACGTACACTCAAGACCCAACGGCAGAGGACCTAGAGAGTCAACAACAAGGCAAGAAATATTTCATGATTTTATTTTAAGATGAGGTAGCAAGAAAAAGTATCTACAATGAAAGCTCCCTTGTCAAAAAAGCTCCATCTCAATTTGGAAGCTAGGGGCCGTCATTGTTTTAGAAACTTAACTTACGTCATAGGGAATTTGAAATTGCGAGACCAAATTACACTGTAGAAACATTCGCAAAACGGCACGACAAGTATCGTCATCGTTCAGATCAAAGTCTTAAAAAAGAAATTAAATTTCTGTATGACTATATCCATGTGTGTGTATAACCCTTATATCGCCTCTTACCGATGAATTTGAAACTATATAAATTATATTTCTCTGCCGTCTCGATTTTGTCTTGCACCAGCTTGTCGGTCTGGTCCTGGCCTGCGGTCGCATGGTAGGATAAACATTCGAGCGCCACCTTCTGTTTGGCCATCAATTTGCACGCATTCTCATACATTTGGGTATTGTGTATGCCCAAACCGCAAAATATTGCGAATGCCTCGAATATTGACGCATCCGATTCGGTGAATGGCACACCATTGCCCTTTAAGAATATAATTATTCAGGCCATTAATCTCTATTTGACACATTGTTGTCTTCGTGAATTCGACCAATGTCCACCGCATGCCACCCAATGGTATGAAATGTTGCGGCTGCCACATTGGTTAGTTTCCATGAATTCATTTTCGCTCTCTCTTACCTTATTAATCAATTGCGCCACACCGATTACGGTCTTTTGTGCATTCACTATCGGCATGCAGAGTATGGCCTTTGTGCTATCAATCTCATTTTCCGCTCGTATCTCATCATGTTTTCGCACCCATTCTCGAACGTCGGCAATGTTTACCGTTTGTCCGGTTGTCGCGACAAATTGAGCGATTTGCGCTAATGCCGAATTATTCAGATCGTCCACCGATGGCCGGGATATATTCGCCGACTGATTGGAATGGCCTAACTCGAAGAGCACAGTGAAACGAGTTCGGATTTTTTGCTAACAAAAAAAAAAAAAAATTAATTATATTTATTTTCGAGTCTCTTTTGATACCCGACACACCCTGTGTCGAGGGTATATTGTGTTTGTGTGGCTGTGTGTAACACCTAGAACCAGTCGAAATAGATCATACAATATATACATTATATAGAAATAATCAGCGTCACCAGGAGATTCGATTTAGACATGTCCGTTCGTCTGTTTCTGTCTGTCTGTCCGTCTGTCTGTTTGTATACAGTTTATCTTATCGAAGGAGTTGAGCTATCTTGACAAAATTTTGTATGCGTCTCACGGGGACATGAGTAAGAACAAGTTCGAGAATGGACCCGATCGGACCATTTTTGGGGTACCTCCAGTACTAGGGTCTGTTACGAAAATCACAAAAACTGCTCTAAAATCGAAGCTTTTTCAAGATATTTTGATGAAATTTGATATTTAAACATGATTTAAAGCAAGTATACGATTTCAAAAATGAAAAGTGGGCGTGGCAGAAGGGCGTTTTTCGAAAATTGTCTCCCACACCCGAAATTCAAATGGGACTTGAACCAAAGTTGGCATGAATGCTTCCTTTGTAGCTATAAACATCATATTTTTAAAATTTTCTTCATCGGTCCTTTATTAACGGTACCACCAGTACTAGGGTCCGTCACAAAAATCCCAAAACTGCCCCAAAATCGGAGTTTTTCCAAACATTTCAATGAAATTTAGAATTTGAGCGTATATTTAAACCTCGGATTAGAATTCAAAAAAAAAAAAAAATCTGGAAAAGTGGGCGTGGAAAAAGGGGCAGTTTTCATAAAGAAATTAAAAAAAAATCGATTTATAACGCCCTTAATGGCCTCCGAATATTCTTTCTTAATGGTCCTGTTTTTTGGGCGTGCTATAAAAATTATTTAAACATTGTTGTGTGTGTCGGGTATTTTATTGTCTGACTATAACACCCTTAATTTTTATTTTTTTTAAATATTACCTTCTCTTCGTAGCTTTCTGAATTTTTAATCGCCGGCAATTGACGTGCTTGTATTTGATTTGGCTTCTCGATGAATTTCTCAAGGTGGCTCTGTAATGGGAATTTGACGAAAAAAAGAATAGAAGAATAAAAATTTGTAATTACACAAAAATTACACAAAAGCATCGATAACGAATTTTTAACTGTAGTTCTCTTGGTTAATATAGTTAGCAACTCCCTATATTTGGTTTTGTCGGATTGGCAACAGGTCAACTTTAAATCGATCTCGAAAAGTGTGGCCGTAAATTAAGTTGCGCATTTTGGTCGAAAAAGCTGGAATACCCCCTCAAAAAAATGTTCCCCAATAATCAATAAAAAAATTTTTATATTATTTATTTTTATATAATATTGTGTTCGTATTTAGATGGTCAAAGTCTATGGAAAATTGTATTGAGACCTTCTGAGAAAAAAAAAAAACACATTTACATGTAAACTAGCGTTGTGGGTCGTACACGTTCTCATACCCACCTCCCACTGATATCCTTCCAACTGCTAGTGAACTGCTCTAATCCAATAGACTTTTTGATGGTATTCAGAGTATAATCGATTCTATTATACAAAATAGTCGTAAATATTTACTAGTCACCCTGCCAGATGTGTTCTTTTGTCATGTAAAAGACAAGATCTGTTTGTTCAACAAATATTTTTGAATATGAACCTTGAGAATATGTTCCACTTGAAGGTTAACTGACCCCATTTTGTTACTGTTGGTGTTGGTATTTAGATTATTTTGACTACCCTGCAGAAATTTCAACTAGTTCTGTACTAGTACTTTACTAGTGCAAAAGCCCTTTAACAGTACTAGTTCTTTTCTATACCCTTGCCCATATAAAATTCTGTAGAAAATCAGTATAACATCTGTACAGGAAAGCACTAGTACAGTATGCACCAGAATTATTCTAGTGCTTTTATAGGCAATTGGGTAAATTTGCACCAGTTAAATACCAGTACTGTTTACGGGAAAAAGGTACTAGAATCATTGATTTTTTCCTTAAGTCCGATGAGTGTTTCATATTTTAATTTGGTTTTTAGAAAAAATGAGACGACTTTTTCGCCGGAAAATATGCCACACTTTTTTTTATATAAATATCACTTTAATACATAAATAAAAAAAGTGTGGCATATTTTCAGGTGAAAAAAAAATGTCGTCTCTTTTTTCTAAAAACCCAATTAAAATATGAACCACCCATCGGATTTTGTTTTTCTTGGTCTTGAAATGCTCTTAAAAATCCCCTCTTTTACGTAAGATAGCCTGAACTTGAATAACGGATCTTTTTAGGAAATAATATGGGTTTGAAATCAAGTTTTTGTACAAAATTGTTAAAAATTTCATAAAATTTTTGCCTTTATCGACCTATAACGCCTAAACTATTGAGCCGATTTTATCCATATGTTCGATTTTGTTGTGTAGTATTATAAAACACAATTTTTGCCTTCTCTAAAGTAGATCAAGAATTCGAACGATTTTTGTTTGCCTGTTAATTATTGTTCTGTCAATTTTCTGCTGACATAAAAATGGCCTTAGTAAATATATGCGTACGCATGGTAGGTACATCTGCTGTGGCATTTTAAGCAAGTCCCTCTTTTTCCTTTTTTTCTTTTTGTCACACAACTGTCAAATAATGCTTTGGCATTAATGCGAAAGGATGAATCGATTGGATGCCTTATTCGACAGGATAATGATTCGATTTAACGAAAATGTCAATGTAATGTGCAGATTATTATGTTAATTTTCAGGATGTTGTTGTCTTGCTTGTTGTCCTTGTCACTGATTTCCTTAGGGGAAATTTTGTTCAAATTTCTTTTTCTGTTTTTTTTTCTTCCTTTTTTTTCGTTTTCCCCTTTCATTAAAGGGATAAGAAAACTCGACGAAAGAGCCCAAAATAGCGCAAAAAATAGAAAAATAGATTATTTAAAGCCTGGAAATATTGCTCAAATTAGAATTCAATTTAAATTTAGTTATTTCCAAAATATTTACAATTAATTTTAGAATTCAATGCGATGATTTTAGCTTTCGAAGGAAAAAAGGACGGCGACCAGAACGCGAGAAGAAAGGACACAATCAACGTACACGCAAAAGAAGCAATTTGAAAGCTCAAATGATTTGTTAACGACAATGCGTTCAGTCATGTGGAAATGCGGTTTACTCTTCCCAGGAGCTCAAACATGACCGACGCAAAAATAATCGATAAATGGAAACGCTCCGCCATCCCACCGAGTATTTATAAATGACCTTACGAAATGAATAAGTGTCCCTCCTTGATAGGATATTTGTTGTAGCAAAGTATGTGTTTATTTATGTGCTTTGACTACGCATCAATATACATAAACACATACAGAGAAAGATTTGTCTAGGGCTTTTGGTTGGATTTTGATTTTCGAAAATTATTGCCGAGGGCATTCATGGCATTTTCGTTTTCAATGAAAATATTTTTTGTCCCTTATCCCACATGAGTTCCATTAAAATAAGCCTCACCATAATATAAGAGCATCTTAACTTGGGATCGTTGAACACGAATTCGAGGCAATGGCCAAGCCTAGACGCGATGGAGCTCTATGGCTAAATCTGGCACAGATGGATCTCTATACATATATTTTAATACCCGACACAGTCTGTGGTCGAGGTTATATTGCGCTTGGGTGGGTCTGTGTAACACCCAGAGTGGTCTAGAGGAAGTTAAGAGAGTTATGGACCAAAAAAATCCGAAAAATTCATGGCGTCTGATTTGGATGAAAATTTATATACAGAATCAGTGAAACATGCTAAGAATTTTAGCACTAAATTTTTTTTTAAACTAGTCCTTTTTGGACTAGTTTCGAACTAGACCAAAACTAGACTAGTTGTAATCAGTTCTTTTAAAAAATGTGAGCGTAAAAATTCTTAGATTTTTTCACTTGTTCTATATATAGAACTTATTACAACTAGTCCTTTTTGGACCAGTTTGAAACTAGACCCAAACTAGACTAGGTGTAATCAGTTTTTTGAAAAAAATATTTGACGCCAAAATTGTTAGAATTTTTCACTTATTCTATATAAAAAATGTTCATCCAAATCGGACGTCATGAAATTTTCGGATTTTTTTGGTTTTTGGCCCATAACTCTCTAAACTTCCTCTAGCCACTCCCAAATATTTTTGGTTAATGTCTTATAATTGTTCAATATACCACTGTGCAAAATATAAGCACTATCAAAGCACTCTTTCTCTAGACACTGTTAGCAGGGAAATGAGTAAGAACTAGTTCGAGAATTGACCCGATCGGACCTTTTGTAGGGCTACCTCCAGTCGTTCCTCCAGTTTTCGTTTTCGCGCTTTTTTGATGAAATTTTATAATTGGACACACTGTAATTATCAAAAATGGGAAAAGTGGGCGTTGAATCTTCTGCTTCTATGTCAAAAAAAAAAAAAAATGGTTTGATAGTATTTACTGACGTCTTAACTTGACTTAAGAGCATAGAGAGAAAATTCTAAACCTAAGTTATTGTAAGTAATTTAACTTAACTTACACTATTGTAGATAATCTGGGTGTCAAGGATTTCAATGAGAGAAAAATTATAATAAAAAAAATTTTTTAAATCACTGTGAATACCTCCCTTAAGTAATCCACCTAAGAATTTTCTATTGAAATCTCGAATTTTCTATAAAAAAAATTTCCAATTTTTGGTGCACTGGATTTCAATTGAAATTGCTCAATAAATCCAATAAATCCAATTTTATTTTATGAAAGAATTGTCTTTCGGTTTTGTGGGAAGAGTGGCGAAACTATTTTTTTTTTTTTTGTGCCGATATTAAAAGGTCACGTCCTTGTCTCTTTGATGGACGAATGCCTTTGCTTTTCCTCCTAACTACTCACCGCTTCACAGCAATCCAGATCGACCAAAAACACCGAGCACCGTTCGCACTTCAATAGCTCACGTGCCTCGGTCATAATTTTTGTGACCAAACATTCCAAATTATTTTGTTCCTCGAATATACTTCGGGCGAGATTTAATAAAATTTGATTCCGTCTATACTCCTGGACGGACATTTCGAAGAGCTGCGCATTTTGAATGCCAATACCGCAAAATGTTAAATACCGACGAAATACCTCCACATCACGCTCATCGAACTCCATTGTTCCTGTTCGAAGGAAGTTATCGAAATTGAATTTATTAAAATCATAGTGAGTGAGAGAGAGAGAGAGAGATCCTACCATTCGTCTTGTTGATTATTTGCGCAACGCCAATTATATCACCTTCGTAGTTGCAAATCGGCATCGAGAGAATTGCATGCGTTTTATAGCCAGTCTTTATATCAATTTCACAGTGGAATCGCGAATCCTTATAAGCCTCTTTAATATTAATCATCTCTTTCGTCTGTGCGACCATTCCGGCAATGCCAACGCCAAATGGAATTATGATTTCCTCGGAACGTGCCTTCTTCACAGCGTCCTTTAGTGCTGCAATAAAAAAGGATATGGGGGCCATTTTTCATTTATTTTTTTTTTTCATTCATTCATGCAAAACTAAAACGATTCATTTTTCTTTAAAGCACGTGTTGAAACATGAGACTTGGTTAAAATTCGATCGATTTAAATTTATTAAATTTTGTGGTTCTCAAAATATTTTTTTTTTAGTGGAACATAGAAAGTGAGTTCGGTTCTGGATCCAAAGGCAACTAAAGGCTGCCACCGAGGGTGACACACTTAGGCCTCACAGCGGCGAAGGAAGTCCGATAACAAAAACATGCACGCCCGAGGTAGGACTTGAACCCAGAGCCTCCCGCTGAGCCCAGAGATTTTTACCCAATTTTTAAATTTTTTTTTTTCAATTTCAAATGAAAGGCTCTGGTTTAAGGGATATAGATAGTTTTATTTTATTGAAAATAACTGTTTAATTTTGCCGTCGAGAAACTCTAATGTTGTAAGCTGGTATATTAGCGATTTATGGTACCAGTTAAAACTCCCTTTTAATTTTTATCGATATTTTTCGAGTAATTTTTTAGTAATGAAGCTCAATCTTGGGGACAAGCAAATAATAGGAGAGGAGTCATTTTCATTGACTCCACATATGGACGAGAACTGATCCCGTCCGGGATAACAACGAGCCGATATGCAGGCCTGAGTGTGTCACCCTAAAAGGGAACAGCCACCCTAGCCTAACCTAACAATGGACTGGAATTATATTAAGGGCCATATAAGGTCCTTTAATTGGATTGAAATCTATTATGAACTTTTTCATAATCTTTTAAGAGGATTTAAACACAAAGCATTAGATTATCTAATGGATTCTTTGACTTACGTCAAGTGGATTAAAGAATACCTCCGCAAAAACACGATAACTGGAATTTCTCTTTTTAAAGTACCACAATACCATCTTTGAAATAAAACAAACGAACAAACAAAAATGTTAAAAATAATAACAATTTAATGTATGAGGATAAGAATATGTAAATGTATTCAAAGCCTTTTAGAAAATCTTTCTAAAAAAATTTCCATCGCATTTTCTTGGCCTGTATTTTCTTTTTCTTTTGCCTCGGATTGCGTAGTTAAGTACAATATATTCGTAAGTTAAGCTTCCATTAAGGAGCTTTCATGGTTCCCCTTTCCCCAAGTGACTTTGGCTGCTTCCGCTTTAGGATCTGCTTGTCCTTCTGCATACCTATGTATGTATGTATGTATGTATGTAACTTGAACGAAAGTTAATTTCAGTGAAACGTATTCATATTTAATGAGGAAGCAGTCCGTAAATCTCGCTGGGGATTCGAAGTGTATCTTACACATTTATTCGGCTCTTTAAGCCATTTTTGTACGAGTGTTTTGTGTGTATGTGCAAAGGTAGCGGGGAACAACAAGTGCGTTCGTGAGTTTTAACATTTAAATTGCATGAAATCTCATAAATTAGGATTTCCGTTAAGATGCCTTCAAGAAGTAATGTTAGTTAAAAAGTAGACGTGAAAAGTTATTGCAATTGTTATTGTTTGTTGATGATGAGTTGATTTGAAGTGGGGAAAAATATGACGAATGGACAAAAATCGCCCCTCAGGCCTAATTACTTTTATTATTTAAGAAGGCTTTCAAACATTAGAGAAAGAGAGAGAGAGAGAGAGAGAGAGAGAGAGAGAGAGAGAGAGAGAGAAGAGAGAAGAGAAGAGACAAAGAGAAGCAGAGAGAGACAAAAGAGAGGAGAGAGAGAGAGAGAGAGTAATGAGAGAGAGAGAGCAGAGAGAGAGAGAGAAAAAGAGACGAAAAAGAGAGAGAGCGAGAAGAAGAGAGAGAGCGAGAGAGAGAGACAGAGAGAGAGACAAGAGAGAGCGAGAGAGAGACAGAGAGAGCGAGAGAGAGACAGAGAGAGCGAGAGAGAGACAGAGAGAGCGAGAGAGAGAGCGAGAGAGCGAGAGAGAGCTAGAGAGAGAGAGAGCGAGAGAGAGAGCGAGAGAGAGAGAGCGAGAGAGAGAGCGAGAGAGAGAGCGAGAGAGAGAGAGAGAAAATTAAACTTCAAAAAATTAAATTTCAAAAAAACTTAAATTTCAAAAAAATTCAACTTCAAAAAATTAAACTTCAAAAAATTAAATTTCAAAAAAAATTAAATTTCAAAAAATTAAATTTCAAAAAATTAAATTTAAAAAAAAAATTAAATTTCAAAAAAATTTAATTTCAAAAAATTAAATTAAACATTAGAGAGAGAGAGAGAGAGAGAGTCAAAGAGAGCGAGAGAGAGAGAGACAGAGAGAGCGAGAGAGAGAGAGACAGAGGGCGAGAAGAGAGCGAGAGAGCGAGAGAGAGAGAGAGCGAGAGAGAGAGAGCGAGAGAGCGAGAGAGAGAGAGAGAGAGCGAGAGAGAGAGAGAGCGAGAGAGAGAGCGAGAGAGAGAGAGCGAGAGAGAGAGAAAGCGAGAGAGAGAGCGAGCGAGAGAGCGAGAGAGAGAGAGAGAGCGAGAGAGAGAGAGATAGCGAGAGAGAGAGCGAGAGAGAGCTAGAGAGAGAGAGACAGCAAGAGAGAGAGAGAGCGAGAGAGAGAGAGAGCGAGAGAGAGCGAGAGAGAGAGAGCGAAAGAGAGAGCGAGAGAGAGAGCGAGAGAGAGAGCGAGAGAGAGAGATAATGCGGTCATGTTTTCTATAGACTATATATGCATATACATAAGTACATACATATGTATAAAATGCAGGATTGCCTTAGTTCATTATATTACCGAGGTGGCACCATGGTCTATAAGGCAAGGGTTTTTGCTTCATCCCTTAGTGGAGCTCTTAATTAGGCAGCAAACGCTTGAGAGATATTTTGTTTTTATATCGAAGACCGAACGGAGAAGAGAGGCGAAGACTTATCGCCGTGTTGCCAGATGACTTTTAAATTTGTTGTTCAGTTGCGACATTTCTCTTTAAGACAAATAAAAATAGCAACGAAAAAGTGAAAATTCAATTTCTTAATTTTTGTAAACATTAGGATTTTTTTCTAATACAGTGGGCCATTCAAATATGATTCCAAAGAGTGGGACGTACCACCTACATTCAGGACATCTGGCTGCACTATCTATGATAATTGATACCAACGATGGCATTAGTTAATAATTCATTTGCACTTTAATTAGGTCTCTATGGATTAACGTTCATTATCGATTCGACCTTGCCTTCTAATTTATACTCAATCAATATAAATAATAATAGGCTTCGCTTCTAATATAGGTACACACATAACCTGCGTATATATGTATGTTTGCTTATAAGCAATGTCCTTATGAAAAATAAACGAGCAATCAATTATCAAGCTGCCGTGGTCGATGTGAATTCACCTGACATTGAAAGAGAAAAAAAAAATAAATAAAGGACATTTGATTGATTACTTTTTAAACGAATCGTAAATCGAGGCGATAGATAACTTTGCATTTAAACATTTTCTCAATGATTAAAATCTGTAAGGATCATCGAATTTCGTCGTCATTCAATCCTGTTGATGACGAAGTTATTTACGCCAGTCCAAAGTTGTATCGGGACCGTGCGAATAGCTTCACTAGCAACACGAGCCTTTTGTATTGCGACGATCTGATTTTAATTATTTCAGTTGAGATGGCGCGGCTTTATTTCGCTTGTTTGGCATGTAAATGAATTTTAATTCATGGCTCAAAGTTTTCTGCTTCATTTTACTAATGAGAAGACGAGCAGCTGTGAAGAAATTCAAATGAATAAAGGAGTGGGAGGGGGATAAAAGCAGGCAAACAGTGTAAAGATAAGATGAAGTAATTTTGACATCATTGAATCGACATGTTTTAATTTAAGCGAATCTAGAAACGATAATCCTGTTGAGTATTCGCTGTTCTTCTTTTTTTTTTTGCTCTCTTCCTCGAAGGCCTAAACGGACGAGGAGCCTAGAATTGAAACGTACAGTTTAAGGATTGCTTCTTTAGGAGGATATTTCAATTTATTGCTGAATTTTTATGATTTCCTGCTTTTATATAATTTCCTAAACACCCTTCGGTTTCCGGCTATGAAAAGTTTTACTGTCCATCTCTTTACGCCCACAATATAAAAGTCTTGAAGAAGACCTTTTGGTGGTAGTTCTGGACTGAAGCAAAAACTCTCACTACCCGACCTCTTATAAGAGGGAAGGAAAGAATGGCGAATTCCTGTAGAACCCGATCATGCTTTTTTTTGTTAGTATTTTAAATTTTTCGAAGCATACTTCAGGGATTTTTCATATAAAAAATTTTAAAAAAAATTTAAAAAGAGTAGATGATTTTTGAGTTTTAAATGGGTATATCTCCTTAATTCGGCACATTATCATAACAGTGTTTTTGGGAAGAAGTACTTGGCATATCTCAGAGTACATTTTGGTGTTAGCTTAGAAAATGAAACTTCAACTCATACATAGATATGGGCCAAAATGTGGTCAAAAAAACTTTTTAAAAAAATGTCTGCATGCAATGGCGTACCGATAACTCAAAAAACTAATGATGCAGTTTGATTCCTCTTGGTCAAAATAGGGGGAAACCGTTGAATTCGGTATTGTATTTTTTTTCGACTACCACAGTGTAATTATTCTTTAAAATAAAATACCTAAATTCAACGCCTAAAGGTATGCATTTGAATAATTAATATTATTAAAGCTAAAAAACGGGCGCATAAAGGTATTCCTCATAACTTTAAAAACAACCTTGATAAGGATGTTTATTAAATAGGGCTCGGATTTTGTTGACTTTTATAATTTTAAAGCATACTTTATGGAGCACAAATTTTGTTCATCTCACCTTAAATTAGGATTCAAATCGATTTTTGACTTCAATATGAATTTTTTTGAAATTAAAAAAGCGATTTGAAGTTCAACTTCGCTTAACTCTATTCGCAAAATGCTGGTACGAAAATATTTTTGCCCCATAAAGTATGCTTTAAATTTATTAAAGTCATTAAAATCCGAGCCCTGTTTATAAATGTACGTATTTTCAAAAACGAACAGATTGTCAATATCGAAATTTTATGTATTCTTTGAAAATTTTTAAGCGCTGATTTTTTCTATAATTAATTGCATTGTTTTCAAATTTTTGATCGAAAGTGATTCATTTTTGAGTCTCCCTTTTAACTAAAATAATCAAATATACGGTCGCACGGTTTCCTTTGACAATCATAATTGATATCATTTGCGAGTCCTTTTGGAAACATATTTAATAAAATTTTTTCTTTCTATTTTAAGTACAAGTTGATGACATTTTCGAGTTTTTAGTTAATCGTTCACGAAGGCATTTTATTTTAAACCATCAAGGGGACTCGAAGGTCCTTATAAGTACCATTTCTACTAAAAGTGTGTTCCAAACTCTAGCTGGGTATAGTCATTCATAATCGTAATCATTCATAATACTAGTTTACAGTGGTTTTGTTGCCGTGATTTCGTTAAGAATTTTGGATTAGGGTGGATTGGTGACATAAGAAATATTGTTTCAAAATTTTTACTCAGGTATAGCTTTGGAGTTACCATCAATTTTTTGAAAAACCTTCACTTGCTCAACTTTTACGGAAAATATTTACGCTTTAGTAACTTATCTTGGTTGGTAGCGTATCAAATCTGTTACCACTATCTATCAAATGACACATTTTTCAAGAAATTTGAGCTTTAAGATTCGGAGGTATAGGGCTTCGCAATTTTAAAAAATTTAAAATTTTTTTTGTTTTCCTCGTTTGTTGGAGATTATTTGCCCTGTTGTGACATGAAATAATTTTTCGAAAAATATTATTCCTATATGGTTTTGAAGGTGTTTTTTTAATACTTAAAAAAAAAAAAAAATATTATTTATATTATAATTAACTGTCGGAATACCCCTAATGTAATGATTACACTGTGCTTGAAATAGATACTGAAAAATTGTAACAAGCGGGCGACATAGTCCGTTATCCTAATTTGAGTACGCTGAGTCCGATGGTATCATTGGTTTTTTCAAGTCGGCTCTAGTTATCGAGATATCTGCATTTCAAGTTTACCCATTTTTGTCGGGTTCGTCGCTTTAGATTTCAGGTGTTTGCACTGCGTATGAGTAATGTAGATTAAGTATACGGCGCACAGTGGGGTATTTGATGTCGATTTGTGCGATTAATTCAACGGATTGAGCTAGGGACTTGAAATTTGGCACACGTGTTGTCTAAAGTGATTGTATAGTTCAGGGCGAATATTGATTATATCCGCCCACTGCCACGCCCACCCCCCATACAAATGAACAAATTTTTTGCCCATAACTGCAACATTTTTATGCTCAGAGCAACAAAATTTAGCAAATTTATTTCTTACGACTACACAAACCGCCCCTTTGCCACGCCTACTTTTCCAATTTTTTTGTTTTCTAATCGGAGGCCTGAATATACGCTCAAATCCAAAGTTTCAATGGAATATCTCAAAAAAATCCGGTTTTGGGGCAGTTTTGAAATTTTTGTGACAGACCCTAGTACTGGAGGTTCCCCTAAAAATGGTCCGATCAGGTCCATTCTCGAACTTGTTCTTACTCATATGCCTATGAGTACGCAGACCAAATTTCATCAAGATAGCTCAACTCCTTCGATAAGAAAACTGTATACAAACAGACGGACAGACGGAAGACAGACAGACGGACATGGCTTAATTGAAACAAACAACCACACAAACGCAATATACCCTCGACACAGAGTGTGTCGGGTATAACAATAACGTATGTGACAAGTATGAGCTACAAATATCAGAATAGTGATGTTACGAATGTGTATTTTTAAACATTCGCGAATGCGAATGCAAATGCTAATATCTGTCGCCGATATTCGCGAATACGAATGCGAATGTTCAGTTTTAAATTAAGCACCACTTATCTATGCTTTGGTATTGACAGCTGAAGTGCCGTGTAAGCCCCACATATTTTTTGTTAGAGTGCTGCCCAATGATCCAAAAAAAAAGTTATTTAATTAATCTGTTTTCGTAAAGAAAATTAATTTAAATTTGTTCTCCAAGCCTGTTTTGAATAACGTTTAAGTTTTGTTTTGAAATCTACAAATCAATACACATATCAAGTCAATCTACATAAAAGAAAACTATAATATCCATGGGATTTGTATATTTTTCGGATGTTAATATTCGCCAAATATTCGCAATTTTGCGAATGCGAATACGAATGTCCAGAATTATGCGAATATTCGCGAATACGAATGCGAATGCGAATATTCGCAACATCACTATATCAAAACAATATAAAAACAAACTACATATATATATATATATATTTCTATATACACGCATTTCGTTTTACTTTTTGCGTTTGTTGTTCACTGAGTTTATTCAATATGTGCATTTTTGGTGCATGAGTTGATATACAAAAATTTATATAGCAAAAAAGTGCGCGCTATTGCCGCAGACTTTTTTTTTCTAAAAAGTATGTCAAAAGTCCATAGTTTACGAAACAAAAAAATTTTTTACTCAATCGCGCTCAATTCACAACTATTTGTCCACATATAAGCCGAAAAACATGTATTTTAAAGGTTATGAGGAAAATTATTAGTTCAGAAGTCAAAAACACTTATTTTATAAAAAAAAATTTTTTTTTTTTTTTTCAAAACACCTGAAGAAGAGGGCTCCATTTAAATATAGTCCTTTTTCTTAAGCAAAATAAAAAATTTTTGCTCTTAAACGCAAAAAATATTTCTTTATATTTACGCGCCGCGCACAAAACGTAAACAAACGGCTACTTCGACTGTGTCCCGTCAGAAGAGGATAACTTGTTTGGCGCTAATGTTTGCAGTTAGTGATAGAGAATTTTATGCACTTTTTTTCGATACCGCACACTTCACTATAGCTCCAATTTCACTTTTTCAATTAATCGCACTAATCGACATCAAATACCCCATTGTGCGGCGCCGCGTACATATGGCGCGTATGGTTAACCGAACAATTTTACAATTTTGAACTTGCACAATGTTATAAACCCCTTAAACTAGACTGTGACATTAAAACATGATCCAGGGAAATTTAAAACAAATTGGTCATTGCTTATAATTGCAAGGAATGAAACGACTTTTGCACGTGTCCGTTTTATGCGGAGGATTTTTCAAATATTTATTTTATTTTTATATTCGTTTTATTTTATGTAACGATTATTTTCTTAGTTTGCTCATCACGTTGTCTGAAGCAACGTTGAATGGGGTACTTGATATGCAAATTTTGCGTAGGCTTGTGTCAATATGTGGATGTGGATTGTAGAAGGAACGGCGCAGAGCCTTTCGCAGGCACACATCACGTTCGAGGGCAGTAAAGTGTTAAGTGTCATGTGTAATCGACACCTTGTTGAAAATGGTTAGATTTTCGCACATTTTATTCATTACGAAAAATTTTCCCGTGCTCCTTTACAGCTCCTCACGTGTCTGCGTTTTTCGATTTTCGTTTTTCTTCATTTTTATTTTTCATTTGTTTTTTTTTTTCGAACTCACCTGTCTTTTGTGTAACGTCGAATAATTTTGCTACCAAATATCGATTGCCTGGCGGCCCTTTTGCGAGGAACAACGAGCCACGGTCGGCGTGTGTGAGCAAGCCAACATTCACGAGTATTTTGTGACACAATATATCGATATCAAGTTCATTGGCAATGTCACGTATAAGCTCCATAAATAAATCGCCCTCCTCAAGGTTCATTAAATGCTTTCGACTATCCAAAAGCGACGAGCCCGAGGAATTCGAAAGTGAACGGCTTTTCTGTTAAGAAGAAAATACAACAAAAATGAGCATCGGAAAGCGAAATTTTTATTAAAGCTGTACAGCGAATATCATGGATAAGGATCAAAGATATATCCAACAAAAAAAAAAGTTTTACGTTATAAAAGAAATCAGTGTGTCCTTGTTTATACTTAAAACTATGCGAAGACTTTATTTGGGCTAAAAGAATTAACCTTTTTATAACTAATTCGATAATATAACGTTATATAAGTTATAGGCCTGTAGAGAGGGGGTGGAAAAGGGGGATTTTTCCACAATTGGCATGGGGAATTTAATTTTTTTTTTTTTTTTTTGGTCGCACATTTCTGTGAGGACCCCGGAAAAAATCCCCCCGTGTCCCAAATTTCTCTCTACGGGCCTGTATATAACGTATAACAAATAAAGGCTGCAACTCTTTCAGTACCAATGGGAAAAATTCATCTCAAAAAAGAATAGAAATCATTTTTTAATTGATTCTGTTTTCAATTCAAAAAACTTTCATTGTTAATGTTATAATTCTCACATTGTTTATACAGTATGTCCCGAAAACTTTTTAAAAAAAATTAAACCTTCGATACGTCGATTCAAGAGAAGTGTTTTTTACATTTTTTACAAAAGTTTTCGGGACATACCTTATAAACAATGTGAGAATTATAACATTAACATTCTTAATTTATTCTGTTTTCAATTCAAAAAACTTTCATTGTTAATGTTATAATTCTCACATTGTTAATACAGTATGTCCCGAAAACTTTTTTAAAATTTTAAAAATAAAACCTTCGATAGGTCGATTCAAGAGAAGTGTTTTTTACATTTTTTACAAAAGTTTTCGGGACACCCTGTATATAGGTAGGTACAGAGAGATTAAATAAAAATTTTAAAAATTTTTTAACAGAATGACAATTGACACTGAAAGGGTTAAATACGCAACAATAAACTTAATTCTCTAAAAAAACAAAGCAACTTAAAGCTCATCGAATATTGTCGCCTTAAAAAAGTGTCCATTGGTGAGGGATTTCACTGTATTAAAAATTCTACATGACCGAGTACACCACGCCATATATGCATGTATATGAAAATAGCTGTCTGTATACATACATACATATGTATATTAAAAATTTTATCGCCACACATTAATCACATGTGTGCACATAAATAAGCTTCCGACAATAAATGTTCTCCCTCTCTCTCTCTCCATCTTTCTGTCTATCTTATATTTTTCTTATTTAAGCCATTGAAAATTGATCCTTTCGAGTAAAATTTATTAGAAATTCTCCCATTGGCGAACCAATGAATTCAGTTTTGTTTCTCGATAGCTTCGAAAATCAATTTCAATTCAGAGTTTAGAAAAATTCTAAAATTTGAATTCGTAAAATCGAAAGGAGAGAGAAAAAACAAAACTTGTGAACACCTACAATCGTTGCGTTTTTCATAAAACCGCTTAAAGTGTTCAATTGATAGCCCCAATGGTTGACTGGAGCGTGCACGTACTTTAACGAAAAGAATAAAAAAAAAAAATGAATAATAAAAAATAAAAATGAAAATAAGAAAAACGAATTTTCCATAAACCAAAATTCGAAATGTCGTTTTCCCACGCAACGTGAGAATCTTTCCAACGGCTTTTTGTGGCTTTTAACATGAAAGCGAGTGGCCATAAGCTCCTAAGTCTCTGGTCTGGCCTCTTCGCAACACTCGAAACGGTTCTTTTATTTTGTGATTTTTTCTCTTTTTTTTTACCTTTTGACAAACCGAAATGGTTGCCGTATTGGGAAAATAGGGACACGAAAATAAGCACTAGAATCTTATATAAATACTTTTGTATATTCAGAGAGGTACGCAGCAAACGATTGAATTCAATTTTCACTCAGTTATGGAGGAGATATTTGTTCTTTGAACACATTATCAGTAGGGCATATTAGCATGGCGTAACATCCTGTAACAATCGGAATTGAACACTGGTGACATACCTATATATACATATATACATTTATAAAGACAAAGATGCCCTAAGGGCGACAAAAATGATAAAAAAATAGTGAAAAATTTCCGTTGAAGTCCATTTTTTAGCAAAATTGCATTTATAATGCTATTTGAGTAGTCTACTTTCATAAAAAAAAAAAAAACAAGTAATCCAAATCACAATCCTGTTTCCCTGACAGAACGTTGCAAAACGACTTAAATCCACATTTCCCGGAAAAGCGACTTGTGTGACCATTTTCATTGGAAAACGGCAATCGCCGCGTCATTTATGAAAAGTATTTTGATCCATCAAAGGTAGCATTTAAGCGGGTTGTCTCATTCGACAAAATTTTATCCCAATTTTTTTTTTTATTATTTTTTTGTGATGCTTCAAATTTTTAACGAATTTATCTCGAAACCAATTTTTTGAATCGGCGGCCATGATTTCTCCAATTCAACCGAAACGTTTTTAATGAAACAGATGGATTCAAAGCAGAATTGCCACCATTTTCGGATGACTTTCAATCACAATTTTAATGAATTTTTTACTATTTTTTTTTACACTGGACTACAAAAAAATATAGCCAAAATCGATGTGTCATTTTTCAATGGCCGCCATTTTGTAAAAAAAAAAATCTGAAATTCTTTTTGAGCTTCACCCGAAAATGACATTTTTTTATGATTGCAACCCAAGTTTTCTTTTTCATTTCATTCACCTTGGAGACGAGAAATCGTAGCCGCCAGGACTACACCATTTTTTGGAGTTTCCACTTTGACGGCCGAGATATTTTTGAACCGCCCTCTCAAAAAAGTGTTTACTATTTTTAATTAATTCTGAACACACCCAAAAAAAAAAAAATTAAAAACCTCTTCGTTTTCTGTAAGGAATTTTTAAAAAAATGGTCCAAAAACAGGACATAACCCCCTTAAATGTCATACAAGATACCTTAAACTGTCCTGGTTAAATGATACAGATTTCTCTTCTTATTCAATTTTCTTAGCCAAAACATTTGCACATTTAAAATCGATTTTTCTCGCAAAACAGAAAAATGGAATTAAGCTGATTTGCCGGTCAAACACAGATATATTTCCAAAGATTTTTGGACATTAATCAAAGATTTTGAGAAAATTTTTCAGATGCATTGAATTCGATATTTTATGGTATTTTTGTTTTTTTATCATTTTTAAATAAAAATTTTAATTTTTAGGAATTTACGGAGCCTGCTCTTCAGGATCTGCATCTAAGCCAATGTGTTGTCCACTTGTCTTCTTCCGCCAGTTGTCGGATCTCTCATTAAGAAGATCGCCCAATAAGATTGAAATTAGTTGACTTAAAAGGAACCTTAAAGATGCTTTCTAAATGGGTATGATCGCCCCACTGTCATAATCAAAAAGGAAATAAATTCGGTAAGCGAATAATATTAAGCCTATAAAAATTATTCTTTTAATACTATTACTCATAATACTAATAGTAACATAATTTAATAATGCTTAAGGGTCGTCCATACAATACGTCAGCATGTTTTTGACCATTTTAGACTCCTCCATACCTCTTATCATCAATCGTCACTGTTGAGGAAAATTTGGGAGTGGTCCAAAAAGAAAATAGTTCAAAAAAAAAACCAAACTGGAATGTGTTCGAAATGTTGGCAACGATACCAAAGTGTCGCAAGCAGGGTATATCCTAGCCGTCTTTGACCGACTGAATCATTTCTGCTTGTTATGAAATATTTATTCGAATCAATTGGAATATTATTATTTCTAGGGAAACCTTTTGTATTTCCTGGAATTGTTGATTGCTTATGCTATTATATTTCAAATGCTCGAGTGTTATTTTTCTTTTTCTAAAGAACAGGATTTCATGGAATAGATTACTTACGCAAAGACTACTTCAAGGATGTACAGCTTTTGCATTAAATCCTAACAACTTATTCCTGGAATCATTCTATGATCTAAAGCTTTAAGGAGAATACTTTAAGTTACAATATTCCGCAGTAGGTATTATGGCAATTTTTAAAGCCGACGAAAGTCTGAATTTCAAAAAATACTTACGTGCAAATCGCATATAAAATAACAAAGCCTCAATTGAGCAAATGAAAAACAATTTTCCTTTTTTTTTTTTTGTCGTTTATGCCTCGATAAAGTGGAGCATTAAATGCAAATGACAAAATGGCATGCTGTTTTAATGGCTAATATTATTTGAAATGTCAGTTGATTGGACAAAGCAGCCACCGCTGAGCTGATATGCTTACATGCTCATGGAGTCATACATACATACCGTCATATATGCATACAAATATAGTTACATACATATTTAAATACACAAATGTTTGCATGCACCCACACTCGAAGCTTTTTTTTTAATTTTAAATATGTCATTAATATTTCAATTGGGTTTTTATGAACGGTAACAATTAACTTTATTATCATTGCTCTACATCCTCGAAAGGACATTCGTATGAAAGAGAATAAATTTTTATTTATTTCTTTTTTAACCATTTTACATACATACATACAGACCGATTGGTGATAATATCCCTGGTAACCTTTGACAGTTTTAATGAATGGCTCTTAGGTAGCCAATTGTGCCATTGGAAAAGCCGACTAAAAGGTCTCAAGGACATTGTTGCACAGTGAACTGTTCTCATGATTATTTGTATTTGTTTTTGTATCAGAAACGGGTTTGATAAATATACATATATACTCTTTAATAAGTAACTAGACCTTTTATGCCTGGTTTCAAATGATCGATCAATTGACTTATGGGGACTATTTGATTTGATTTGATTCTATTTACCAATCAATAAACCCGTAAACGAACGATGGCTCTATCCATTTAGAAATTAATGAATTAATTCGAATCGCAAGTGTTTGAGTGCTCGCCGTTATGCCTGTATGAACTTGTTTTAATTGCTTGGCTCTAATTTAAGCTCATATTTCTATTTTAATTTCGTCATTGATGTTGTTGGTGGGGCGATTGTGGCCTCTTCTCTTGGCATAAACACATTTTGATTAATTGGAAACGATTAACCCTTTTTGACGTTCGGAGATCAATTTTCGACTTTCCTTTGCCCGATTCGACATTTTTGGGAGGAAATCGAAGAAAAAGAAAACAGTTAATCAAGTCGTAAAAAGGCTTAAGTGAAATTGAGGAAAAAGGAGGAAGGAAAAATTAGCTAGGTAGCTTTATGAAAGGTAAAAAGTCTTTTTTTTTCCCAGGTAACCTTCAAATGAATGAACTGAACTGAATGAACTTTTTATACGTCCAAGAGTATTAAGGCATGAAATTCGATGATTTTCTGATGTCCTGCAGCATTCATTTTACAGGAAATTATAAAGTTTTCTTATTGAATTTGAGTAATGTTCGCTTAAAAGAGCATTAAGTAGAGTTTTTTTGGAAGTTTTCATGCCACGACGTGGTATGGATTACATAGCCATTGAATTAAGAGAGGGAGAAAAAATATCATGAGAGATGAAATACGATACTTTCACTCCTGAAATGGCAAAATAGGTGCCATTGCTTCAGGTGCTTTTTTGCTTATAATTAATCCGTGAAAAATAAATACAGTGAAAGCTCCCATAAGCGGACACCCACCGTTGCGGTCGTTTTGTTCGCTCATGGGAGATGTCCGCTTTTCGGAGAGTACTACAAAAATGCTTTATTTTACATAATAATTAATATAAAATTAAATAACTTTAAAGATTGAAGGATCTAATGCATTGTCATTTTTTCATGAGGCAAAACAAATTTTTTTATTTACTTTGAACCTTTTGTAATACAATAAATAAAAAAAGTTTTCAATTATTCTTTGCGTTTTCAAATAAGAATTTTTTTAAAAAGGGTCCAAAAAACGGGTTTTCAATGAGAAGACCCCCTTAAGCTGAACACAACAATCACTTCGCTAAGCTCTATACAAGAGCCTGAGATTGGTTGTTCACGGCTGCATTGTCTTTTTCTATAAAAACCCAAGCTCGTCTCAAAATTCTCAGTCTTTTTCTGACTGCGCGTGTGATCGGTTGGTTTTCGTGAGTGTCGGGTTCGCGGAGTGCTTAGTGCGATTAGTGCATCGTGTAAGTGTGTGCGTTTGCATGCGCATAAGTGTTTCGCGCAGTCACGCTTCTCTTTAATGAATAAAGTTTAATTCTATCGTGTTGTATGAAGCAGAAGTCGTTCGTTTTTTCAGAGCGCATAACGCATCGTTAGCAACATGTTGATAAGGTGAGTTTTTATACAAGCGTTTCTTTTGTTTCAACTTCGGCAGGTTATATTAGTTTTGTGTCCTTCTGTGTTGGGTTATCCTAAGAATGGAGTATTTGTGAAATATTCAAAAAGAAGACAAAGAAAATAGTTTTCAACTGGTATTCTATAATTTGACATTTAGAGAGAAAAGAGCAATGTGATGCTCTCAAATGCCTTTTTCACCATTGCACCTCCTATCGCATATTATACCCTGCTTGTATGTCCGGTTTGACATGCTTACGTGTTCGTTTTTCTTTGAAGTTTGTTTTGTTTCCGTTTATGGGAGATTTTTTTTTACCAGGAAAAGTATCAAAAATGTATAAAACATGTGTCTGAGTCCGCTTATCAGAACGTCCGCGTATTGGAGCGTGTTTTGTATGAAGACCTTCGAAAAAAACTTGTGTGTTGCAAATTTGTCCGTTTATGGGAGCTGTCCGCAAGGAGAGCTTTTACTGTATATAAAAATACAAAAATATAAAAAGATAAAAATTTTTAAAGCCTTAACTCCCCTTATATATTTTCTATGAATGACTGACTCAAGAGAGTAATAGTCTCTTCTCACGGGCCGAACTCTATCTACCATTTTGAAAGAAAAATAGTGCGTGTGGCAGTCGAAAACGACTGTTTGATTAAAATTGATAGAGGTTTCACAGTAGTCGTAAAACAACAACTAACTCCATCAAAAACTCAACCAATCTGTGATATGAAGAATGATCCTATTTATCTGAGATAACATGAAGAAGAAGACGAAGTAAAACATGACGAAGAAAATGTTGAGAGTAAAGCAATTTCAAATTTGAGTAAAGCTTTCCATAGGCTCCCAAAAACTGGAACTTTCTTGAAAGGAACTCTGCTCTCCCAACTTCCTACTTTAACTGACCATAAATCTTGAAGTAATAACCCAATTTCAGCAGAACTTGGTACTTAAATGTAGTGCTAATAAGTCACATAATTGGCTTTGATAAGAAGATGTGATTTATATGCTTCTAATACTTTTATTTATGACCTTCTTTTAACTTCTTTAACTTTTTTACTCCTCTTGGACAATATATGAAATAATAAAAAAAAAATTATTTTTCTATATTCACAAGAAAGTTGCTCTTGAGTGGACCTTGGGCCCTGTATGTTTATCGTTAGGCAAGAATTTTGACACGACAAGGACTTCCTTCTACACGTTTTATGATTTTGTGTTGGTCATCAACGTACCTCAATTAAACCGGGAATCATAATTCGATGTCATTTTGTATCGCGTGCAAGAAAATCGTTTAATTTCATTTTCGTGGAAAAGCAATAGGGGGGCGGGAGTTTTTCTTTTCGAGTTATGTTGAATTAACTCTTACCGTTATTGTTGCTGTTCGTGACAGGAAACCCTTCGAGAAAAAAACCAAAAAAATTCTCCGATGGAAAATTTCATAAAATGGAAAAGCGAAACAAAAGAAAACCGAAGGAATCACTTAATGGTGGTGGGTAGAGAGAAATTGAAAGAAAAAATACGGAAAATATTTTCCAACTTCTTTTCGAGCCATTAGGCATTTTTTGCGGCTTTTAGGGAATATTAAAAAAATATTTTTTCTTCCTTTAAATGAATTAAAAAAGAAAAAAAAGAAAATTATTCCAGAAGTTTCTTTTTTAATTTTCCTCACAATTGAAAAATTATTTTTGATGAGTTTTTTTTCCTCAAATTTCATGATGCTTAGATACGGAATGCTGGTTTGGTTTTTCTTCTTTTTGTAAACGAAAGTTCAAGAGATAAATTCTTAAGGGAGCCATAATAAAAAGGAACCCATTGAATTGGGTTTTTCTTTTTCAGAGGAAATTTGCATATTTTCACGAGCTGTTAAGTGGTGCGACTGGCCTTTTCAACAGAGCGACTGATAATTTTTTCTCTCGGGGAATATTTAGGAAATATTGTAACATCTCAAAATTAGTTATTTTCCTAACGAAATGTCCTAAAAAGGGGGGAGGGGCATTTGGTTTTTGTCTGTTCATGCCAAGTTCAAGCACAAGCCGGCTTCATCATTAATCTGAAGAATTTCGCTTGAGCACAAGGACCGCGATTCAGACTAAGAACAATTTTTTGTTGGTCCTTTGGCCAACACTTACAGACCACGCATGCATGGTTGGTGGCCTTCTTTTTCTTTTACTTCTCCTTCTGGTTGGCTTCGTTATTCTCATAACATTTGAATAGCTTTCCGAATAGCGATATGACGTCCTTTGTGCTCGATATTCGCCTGAATAAAAGGAGATCGTATCCCATTGTTATTCCTTTCAACTTCCGATTGTGCTCAACCTCATTGTAAGTATGTGCATAATCTGCCACAAAGGTTATGTCCATAGATACTTGTGCACCTGTATTTTTCCTTGGCACCGATACAATGCGATGTTCGTTGTGGTTATAAGCTCGTAAAAAGTTTCTTTTTTCTTCCATTTTTCCCATTGCTATTGTCTCCCAATAAACAATGCCAACACATTGCATTTTCCATTTTCCATTTATCCATATATTTTCTTTATATGTACCTACCGTATTGCTGCATGCAGCTATGGCTCTAGTACTTTTGTTCCCCCATTCATTATTTTTATGTCTTTTTTATTTCGATATATTTTTGCTACTTATTTTTTGGCAATTTTATTATTTCCAGCTTTTCTTGGCTGCTTTTATTTATGTTTTTTTTTTTTTTTGTTTTCTTGCAACCTAAATTTGTTTGTTTGCGTCTGAAAAGTCGATTTCAACGAAAATAAATTTTGATAAAAAAATTGGAAAATATTGACACACCTAAAGGCAGACATGACAAACGAGTGAAGTTTACATCCGTTCGTGCAAATAGATGGTGTGTTTTTTTTTTCAACGGTACTTTCTTGGCTTCTTTTTCTATGGGGTCTTAGTTTATGTTGTAACGGTATTAAAAGTGCCTTTTATGATGATGATAAAATATTGAGTCGAAAGAAGCTCGGGCTTTTGACAGCGTTTTCAATTATTTTATGCAGAAGAAAATAATAAAATAAAATTAAGAAAAATTTTTTTTACAGTATTTTGAACAATTGAATGATGAATAACCCAGCAAACATATTGCAAGTGCTCAGAAATATGACTCCGAAATGAGTGAGTCCTGAAATATGAAGAAAATTAATGGCTCAAAAATATGAGTCCAAAAAGAGTCATGAACAGGGCTCGGATTTTATTGACTTTTATAAATTTAAAGCATACTTTGTGGGGTAAAAATAATTCTCACCAATCTTTTTCCAAAAATTTTCACGAATTTCAACTTCAAACCGCTTTTTTAACTTCGAATAAATTCATATTGAAGTTAAAAGTCGATTTGAATCTTAAATTTGTGCGAGTTGAACATAATTTGTACTCCATAAAGTATGCTTTAAGTTTATAAAAGTCAACAAAATCCGAGCACTGGTCATGAATGTATAAAAAATAAGACAAATAAAAACAATTTGACTTAAAACTTATTCAAGGGTGTCAAAGAACCCCATAGCTGTCGGAATTGGAATTTGAGTCACCTGAATTTTCGTATATATTTCATAGCCAGCCGGATAAAATAGGGTTCTGTCCAATTCAGAACCGCTAATAGGTCCGACTCAAAACCAAAAACAACAAAATTCTTAAATTCTGTATGAAATTTCGATAGGTTTAAATTCCGATTCCGACAGCTATCGGATTCTGTGACATCCCTGAATAACGAGAAAATCCCTCACTTTCGATTTGGCACACACGGTGTCGATGGGTGAGCACATGACTACAAAGCGAGATATCCGAGGTTCGAATTCTCGCTCAAGGGAGAGAGATGAACATTGAAAAAGAAAATATTTGAAATTATAATTGAGATAAAACCTTGAAATGTGTATGCATGTATCCATAAATTTTTTTAAGGTATACGATTTTAAATATCACTCCAAATTTTCGAGTCTTTTGAAACTCATCTGTGTGCGTGCGGAAGGTTCATATATGACTCCAATATAGGCTCTTCGGTAGAAGATTTCGAACTCATATAGGACGACCCTCGCCAGAAGGGAAGCACGTTAATTTTTGACTTCTAAATGAGCTCATTGTGAAAGCTCACACTCCATACAACGATTCATAAATGACTAATTCACGACTCCAAATGTTTGCTGGGAAGTTTTCTCATGTCGGACCCATGATACAAGAAAACAAAATAGCGCCACTTCAGCCCGATGATGTCACAAATACAAAATGAGAGCTTCGTTGTTGTTGTTTTGCATGTTAAGCCCAACGTCACAACTATAATTTAGCATGTGAAACAACAACAATGCGAATGTTACAAAATATCCGTACCCGAAGTGGCACTATCTTGTTCTCTTTGTATCATGGTCGGGCCATTGACTACTCCAGTCTTTTCCCCTGAAACTATACTTCATAATTTTTTTTTTTTTTTTTTAAATGTCCTTCCAGCTTCTTGTCAATTTGTGGATGTGAATAAGTGTTTTAAGGCATTCTACAATACGGCCAAGAAAAAGTTTACCAGCGAATTCACTAAGTTAAGTTTCACTTCAATTTTTTTTATATTTCTTTTATCATCTCGAAAAAGTTTCGCAAAATGTAAATAGTTCGCGATTGTTTTGATGAACGAATGTTCACTCAGCGTAGCTTTCAGCGAATTTTTATTTGCATTTAGATATCAAAGCAAAAAGAATTGAACAACTTATTCAAACAAAAAAAAAAACAAACAAAAAATTTGAAAAAAAAGTTTTCCAAACTATTTTGGCTTCTTAAATGGATAGTATTTTTTTTTATTTTTCCACTCTTTAAAGCCATTTTGGACTAAGCTATGTTTTTTTGTTTATTTCATCGTTTTATATGGTCCACTATGCTATGATTTTGCACTTTCAACTAATTATTCCAATTTTCCCTATACACTTTTGCGACTATATGGCATACAAATATGATTTTTGATACAGTAAATAAGTAATAAAGAAGTGAATATAGATGCTCCTAAGAAGATGCCATTTGAGTGATGTGCAGGGCTCGGATTTGGTTGACTTTTATAAATTTAAAGCATACTTTAAGGAGTAAACATTTTGTTCAACTCACACAAAGGTAATATTCAAGTCGATGTTTAACTTCAATATGAAATTTTTTGAAGTTACAAAAGCGGTTTGAATTTCATCTTCCCTCATCTTCATTCATAAAATGTTAGTTAGAAAAAAATGTTGCCCCTTTAAGTATGCTGTAAATTTAAAAAAGTCAACAAAATCCGAGCCGTGGTGATGTGCTTTCTACCTTATTGCGCACATTTGTACTGGGAACATCTATATGCACTTACGTTTTTCTAATTATCTCAAAAAGTCCTTTTTAGATTTTAAATTTAATTTCTTTATATGGAAGGTAATAATCAGAAGTATTTTTTTTTTAATAACATAGCTTGAAAGTGGCGCAAAAAGGGGAATGCGCATTAAAAAATAATTTAATTTCTATTTTCCTTTTTGTGAAGATGTTTTTCTCAGTGTTAAATTAAACAAACATTTTTTACATTTTCTATTTTATTGGCTATCAGTAGCCATTTGTTTCATCTCTTTTCCTAATTAGTTTTTGAGATATAAATTTTTGAAAATATGCTTTCAAAAAGGGGGTTTCAAGGACACTGGGCAATGGAAATCTAATAGGTCATTTACATATACGTTTTAGCGCTACTCGTTTAAGCTAAAATGACTAAGTCAAAACGCGGTGTTTACATATGCGCATGTCGTTTTGTCATTTTGTGGTTATCTTTTGTTTGCTCAACGCGTGAAATATGAGTGAATATTGTAATTGGGTCAGGCCACGAGAAACGTGACATAGTGGGTCTGGGATTTTCATTTTTGGACCTTACATCCAAAGATTATAGCCGTTCATAACTCCCCACAATATATAAGAGAAAAATTCCGTCAGTTGTTGTTGTTGTTGCAATTTGAAAATCGAAAATTTGACAATTTTTTCAATATTTCTCTTTTATTCATAATTTTATATCTAAAATAAGACTTGAGATAAATGAAAAAGTCTTTCTTTACTCGTTTAAGAATAAATGAAGAAAAAAATTAAAAATTCGAAAAATAGTATACACTGAAAAAAATTGTTCGTAAATTCGAATTTAAAATAAACATTTGCGATTCGTATATAGAGCCGGAGCTAGAAAAATAACCAATTGTACATTATTATGTGGACCATTGAGCTGCGTTTCAGAAACAATAAAAAAAAATTTGTATTTCCAAGGAATTTCCGACACAGAGCGTTTTTTGTGAGACAACCTTCATATAAAAAGGCGCAAAACCATATGAAAAGCTTTTATTTCATGTTTGCAGACAACAAATAATACGAAGGTAGGAATAACAAAAACAATGTGTTCTTAAAACTCATTTAGTGCATAAGCACTTAAATGCTCAGTCAGGGGAGGCAAGTTCCAAAAATATTGGGAGGGAAAAAAAAAATTGTATGCAGGGAACAATACGCAGTGTTTAGTAGATGTCAAATTTTGAAAAAGTGCAGTATATCTACTGCAATTGGAATAAAGTTCTAACCCGTCTCGGAATGGGAAAGATATCGATACTTATAGACAATCTTTGACACATATTTTGGTTGGATTGGGTTGGAACCAATGTTCGGAGAATTCTGCACGAATGTGAAAAGTGGGCACAGGCATGTAAATTCGAATAACCGGAACTTCAAAATTATAGTAAATTAGAAATATGAAAGATGATTAATCTCAGATGAATTATGGGGATTGCAGATAAAAGTGTGATATTCTAGAATATCTTTACAAAATTTTCAAATATTTCTTTCAGTTGCCGAAATATTGGGGGGGCATGGCCCATCCAATAAAATTTTTGGAGGGGAAAAAAGTGCCTTTCCCCCCCATAGTTGCCGCGCCTGTGCTCAGTTCATGAACTTTTCATGCGTAAATAAAAGCTGCAGTGGAGAGAAACCGATTTTCATATGGTTATGCGCCTTCTTATATGAAGGTTGTCTCACAAAAAACGCTCTGTGTCGGAAATTCCTTGGAAATACAAATTTTTTTTTATTGTTTCTGAAACGCAGCTCAATGGTCTACATAATAATGTACAATTGGTTATTTTTCTAGCTCCGGCTCTATATACAAATCGCAAATGTTTATTTTAAATTCGAATTTACGAACAATTTTTTTCAGTGTATACTATTTTTCGAATTTTAATTTTTTTCTTCATTTATTCTTAAACGAGTAAAGAAAGACTTTTTCATTTATCTCAAGTCTTATTTTAGATATAAAATTATGAATAAAAGAGAAATATTGAAAAATTGTCAAATTTTCGATTTTCAAATTGCAACAACAACAACAACTGACGGAATTTTTCTCTTATATATTGTGGGGAGTTATGAACGGCTATAATCTTTGGATGTAAGGTCCAAAAATCAAAATCCCAGACCCACTATGTCACGTTTCTCGTGGCCTGACCCAATTTAGAATAGAAACAATTATTGAAACTGCGTTCGTTTTCTACATTGGTTGGGGAAACAACCTCACAATTTTTAAATTAGAAATTTCAATAACCATATGTTTTGCATTTTTATAGATATTTCGATATTTTTATCAGTTATAAGCAGGATTTATCTTGTTTAGCTACTTGTTTTAAATTAAAACAGGAAAGTTTCGCGTTTTAGTTTTGTACGATAAAACGGGGAAAATCTAAGTTGTTTTAGAGCTAAAACGGGCAAAGTTGCTAAAACGCGAATAAAACGACATATGTAAACGGCCTATAAGTCGGTTTCTACAGGATTTTAAGGTATTAAGTAGGTACCTATCCAAAAATCAACAAAATTACGAAATCTCTTTCAGAGGGCCGATAGCCTTCCTGATTTGGCAAGAGCCTTCTCGTTTGTGGTAGACCAATATATGGGTTCGTATAAGATAAGGACTTAAATAACCGCTGCAAAATTCTGAGTGTAGCAAAATGCAGTCTTTCATGAACAAATTGATTGTGATTCAAGGCTTCTATTGGCGGGCATCCATGCGTCATTTCAAGGAACATTTCCGCTTGGAATATGTGTCACGAGATTATTTGATTTGGAAACAGAATCTGTTTGGATCTTATTTGTTCGCCTTAACCCTTATTCGTCCGTCAAATTTTCGATCGACTTTGAACTGCTGAACTATTGAAGTTCTAGTGAAAAATTCCAAGTGAAACCAAATTCTAGATTTTTAGGAGACATATAAATAAATCGATTTAAAATTTGAAAAGGATTAATTTTGACCCTAAAGGACGAATGAGGGTTAATTGGTTGGGGAAAAAAATGCCGCTTTTCTTCCGTAGACAAAGATATACGCTAAATCTTTGTGACAACTTTTGAACCCCATATATTATGCATATTCGATCATAAATGATTGGCAGTGGGTTTAAAATGGATGCTTTGAATGATCCAATATTCAATATCACAATTCTAAGAACCCACAAAATACGGACTTAATTCGGCAACAATTTTTTATAAAAAAAAAATATGGCCTCCTTCAAAATTCCACATTTCACTTCAATTTCGCATTCAGTTCACCTCAGCGAATTCCAATCAAAATGGACGCTTAAAAGTATACTATAAAAATTGTTTACTTTACACTTCTTCAGTTTCCATATGACATTTCAATCGAAATTCCGTAAATTCATATAAAATACGGTATGAATGGGACCACTTACGGAGGCTTAAAATAACATTTAATGTAACAATGTGAAGCGATAAGAATTTTCAATTCGATTGATATTGCAATTGACATGTGACACAGACTGCCGGCATGGAGAAATCTCGTTAAAAAAAAAAAAGCGAAATTGAAAAAAAAATTCATCTCGAAATAAAAACAGTAATTTCATTCTGTGAAAAATCCCATTGGGATATCCATCAAAACCCACACACACAAACATGTTCGTTCAGATGTCAATAAATAATCATACAAAAGGTATATTCAGGCCATGTTACTACCATTGTTACGGGGCCTGTCTAAATGTCGGAACGCGTTCCATGCGGCAGCGTTAAATAAAGAAGAGACATGAAATTATTTGTGACTCGTACCACTCGTGTACCCATCAGATGCATATCACTGTTATATGTTGTTCCCGAACAAGACACAAGGCAAAACAACAAAAACAAAGCAAACAGCATTGTAGATACTACAATGTAGGTAGTATATGTAAGTAGTGCCGTGTAGTACACTGTGTAGTGGGCTCGAGTGCATGCAACTTATGCCACCCGGTGAATGCAAACATTTACACATTTGGACTCCATTTGGATTTGAATGCATATCAAATGGGTAGCCATATCTGCATAAGCGTAAACTTTATGCATTCATTTCACTTCTCTCCGCTTCTCTGGCCGCCGCCGCCGACCTTTTTCTCCGATTCATATCGCCGAGACAGCTGGAGCGATGTAAGGTGAAGGAATTTATTTCACCTGCTACAATTTGCATGAATAAACGTCATGACGGAAGTGCAACTTGGAGCCGGAAGACACTTTAAGACAGTAAATAAAAAAAAAAAAAAAACATAAAATAGTAAAAGAACATGAAAAGGAAAAGGAAAAGAAGCAATAAAAGAAGACGAGAATTCTTTAGTTGCGCTTTTTTACCACTTTAATTAAGTGGAACGATGATGGCAGGCGTTCAAGGGGAAAATAAAAACAAGCCAAGAAAATACCATCGAACGTGTACGGGGGGATGAGAAGTGAAGAGGAATTAAGGAGAGCACACCTCAATGTATGCCCCACGGAACTCATGCGGTATGCGGTGCATACATCAAATACTGCATACGTGTTTTCTTGTTGTATTTTTTTTATTTTCTTGCATTTTTTCTTAGCACAAGTACGTGAAATCCATAAAATGTCAGCGAATTGCAAGACTGTGCAAGGGAAAACAAATTTGCATAGATTTCTGAGTTTGCACTTCTTTATCCAGACGATTGAGGATGCAATTTGATTACGTGAGCTTAATAAAATTTTTATATTTCAAATGAATAATAAAAAATTGTTATCCCACTAGAGACCCTAATATTTTTTAAGGTTTTATTATTATTTTGCTATTGATTAAAGGTAGAATAATACGCAAAAAGTCGAACCGGAGGAAGTCTGGTGGAAGATTTCCGTTGAACTACTTTTCAAATGAATACAAAAAACACGGGTATTATTCTAGACGATCAATGCCAAAGCTTTCACCTATAATCGAAAAAAAGTTAGCACGCTCTCACTCCCCCAACAACTAGTCCAAGAGTAGATCATTTGTGGGTCTGTTCTTTTCAATGTTGCAACTGCAGCTCTACAAGAGCTCTTCTCTCTCTCTTGAATATGATACCAGATGACACTAGTGACCCTTTGAGTAGCTCAGGTGCGCTCCGATTCAGTAAATAGACTTATTTTTCCCTGCGAGGAAATTAAGTGAACCATCATATCAGTTTAAAATACATATAGCTACATGTATGGTTATATATGTATGGCTCCTTAAATGCCGCATATGAATAAAACCACTCAAGCCTGTTGCGGAAACCGAGACCTCACAAATGATGGCGATTGTCTGTTGCTGACATTTCTGTTTTTTTTTTTTTTTTTGTTCGGTTTCTTGTGTCAAAGTATAGCGGTCCTTGGGACCTTTTACGTCTGTCTTAATCACAATGAAATGGTTTCCATTTCCTATTCTTTTCATTTCACTTTTCAGAAAATGCTCTGAATAGATATTGTATGTAGGATCATAAAAGCTTCACATCTGACCCTAATATACATAACGTTTGAAACTATTTTAAAATACAAAAAGTGGTTGTTGGTCTCCCGATTTATAGCAAAGGACATTCATTTGTGGTATTTTTTGCTTTAATTTTCTCACAAGTGTTCGTAAAGAGTTTAGCGTATTAAAATATAAATATATATATAAAGGACTATTGCATGAATTTTTACAAAAAAAATTAAATTCTCTTTGATATTCACCTGCGTGAGTTCAAATTAAATCAAATTTCTTAATTACTTAACTATTCAAAAAAAGAATTCTTAAGGCCACAAAACCGCATTTGCCCAAGGGACCGAAATTATTCTGAATGGCTATAATTTCTTTAATGGCTTTAATGAACTTAAGCTATTGTAACTTTTCTTTAATTTTCGCTCGCCTCAAATTCATGAAGTGGTTTCTGCCGGTTATGGCTTTTCCTTTTAATTGGTGTGTACATCTCAAAAGCTCGTTCTTTAATTTCTTTTACGGTAAGATTTACCAGTGGCATACTTGGAGGGGTGTTGTCAGAGGTCTTATACACTTAAAAGACCGAGACTCCCTCGCTAAGTTCAATGCGCATCGAAGGTAGAACCTTTCATCGGTAACTTAACTTAACTTGGCTTAACTTATCTTAACTTAACTTAACTTAACTTAACTTAACTTAACTTAACTTAACTTAACTTAACTTAACTTAACTTAACTTAACTTAACTTAACTTAACTTAACTTAACTTAACTTAACTAACTTAACTTAACTTAACTTAACTTACTTAACTTAACTTAACTTAACTTAAACTTAACTTAACTTAACTTAACTTAACTTAACTTAACTTAACTTAACTTAACTTAACTTAACTTAACTTAACTTAACTACTTAACTTAACTTAACTTAACTTAACTTAACTTAACTTAACTTAACTTAACTTAACTTAACTTAACTTAACTTAACTTAACTTAACTTAACTTAACTTAACTTAACTTAACTTAACTTAACTTAACTTAACTTAACTTAACTTAACTTAACTTAACTTAACTTAACTTAACTTAACTTAACTTAACTTAACTTAAACTTAACTTAACTTAACTTAACTTAACTTAACTTAACTTAACTTAACTTAACTTAACTTAACTTAACTTAACTTTAACATAACTTAACATAAATTAATTTAACTTAATAACTAGGAACAACATTAATCATAAAGGCAGCTCTGCTAAAACGTAAAAGTCAAGACATTTCGATGTTGCACTTTCCATTGTTTTGATAACTTAACATAACAAAACTTAACTTAATTTAACTTAACATATTCTCTACTGAGCTGTATGCACAAAACAGTATACGAGCATGATGCATTTCGATTCTATGGCATTTACTTAACCTATGGGTCGTCGTCACAAGAGATTTTCTTTTCCTTTCTTGTTTTTGTTGAGGTTACTTGCAAGTGGCAAATGTCGGATGCAACATTTTCCCAGCCGCGTTCTAAGCAAGCAATTACGAAAAACGATGCAAAATAGCTGCAACATCCACATGGCAGAAAGGCTTTTTAAATCGCACAAAATCCTTTGCCAGAGCACATTTTTGTTTTAAGAAGCAACTCGTTTAAGTGTTAAGAGTAGTCCCAAGAAGCATTTGACCTTGTGGAAATCGCAAGCAAGCATTGAATAATTAAAATAACACAAAAGAGGGTTAACAAGCAGAGTGCAGTTATAAAATAATTATGGGCATCATAAAGAGTCGCAAATTACACAATCCCCCCTTTTTTTTTTTTTTTTGTTCGCAGTATAAACAATAAAAGTTTTCCTTTGCTCCAGAACCTTTGATATTAAAATAAGCTTGTACAGTTTTTTTTTTTTTGTTCAAAAATATTTCGACTTTTAAAACAGGTCCCAAAACAAAAAGCATTAAAAGAAAGCATTCTGTAATCCCAAGTTTCAATAATGTAGCTACCTAAAAAAAATTCAAAGCTTAAAGCAGTTCTTACAATCACAGGATGTGTGAAATAACTTGAAAGGTTTCCTTGTTTGGTTTTTGTGAAATCCAGCAGTACGTACCAATCCAATTAACCACTGTTTAACAATCGATTTAAAAAAAATTTATTATCAAAGCTGTGACGAATTTTTGCCGAAAAGACTTTGAAAAAAATAAAACTGAGGGGATTTACAATTTTTCCCCATGATTGGGACTAGCTGTTACAGGCTTGGTGCGAATTGGAACATTGGGAATTAGAAACCTGTAAAGAATTATTTCTGATATTCAGCATAAGAAACTTTAAAAAGGCTGTTTACTGCTGCTGTGACTGTAACTATGTCGACTTCTTCAGGGAATTGGATTGATAAATTGCTGTTTGAGGTATTTCTGATCTTTAAGTTTATATTCTAAGAAAGAATTTGTTGAAAAATTGTCATAAAGTAGAATAAAAAAACTCTAAGTTATACGCATGGATAGCTGTGCACTTTATCAGCTTAAATCCTCATGAGATGAGGCATCCATTTTGGTACGTGGGCTAGTTCATTTTATGTAGACCACAATTGTATTTAAAACATGAAAAGAAGGATTTTTTAATCGTCCCAAGAAATTTCATGGAACTTCCTTATAAATAAGGGGAATTTTGTAACTTGTTACAACTTCATATCAAACTCAACAAACGCTAAATGCATTTGTATAAATCCACAACCCAGCTAGAATTTTTTTTAAATTTTTGACCAAAAGCGAGTCTTTTTCGAGTCGCTTTTCTGATTAAAAAGATCAAATATGCGCTCGTTTTCGGATCAAAAATGATACTTTTGTCGATAGAAATTGGAACCCTAGCCGCGACTCTTCTTAGCGAGTCATATTTGATACCATTTGCGAGTCGTTTTCGAGTCATATTTGTTACTATTTTGGAGTCTTCTACGACTCATATTTATAATCAGGGCTCGGATTTTGTTGACTTGTTTAAATTTGATGCATACTTTCGGGAGTAAAACTTTTGTTCAACTTACATAAAGCTAAGATTCAAATCGATTTTTAACTTCAATATGCAGTTTTTTGAAGTTAGAAAAGCTCTTTGAAGTTCGATTTTGCCAAACTGATTCGCAAAATGTTATTAAGAAAAATTTTTCCGCCATAAAGTATGCCTTACATTTTTAAAAGTCAACAAAATCCGAGCCCTATTTATAATCGATTACTTTCCAAAATTAAAAAAAAATATTAAAAATTTTTAAATCAATACACATTTTTTGGCTGTTCCGTGTACATGTATATGTTATATGTTATTATCTATTATTATTATAGATTCAACAATTTTTTTTCCCTGCCTTATGTGGGAGATTTGAATCAAGGAACTCTCGTTTTCTAGTCCTGTGCTCACCCGTCGACACCAAGCTTTCCAAATCGAAAGTCATGGAATTTTTTCGTTTAAAACTTTAAAGTCAAATTCCATTCAATTCAATTTTGAGTCAAATATTGAGTGAAGTATAAGATAGCAAAAATTTGAATGATCATATTTCAATCCCCTAGGTGATTAATTGGCGATTGCTTTATATTTTGTTTTTGTAAGTTGAATACGACTCGCTTTTGAAACTTATTGGAGAGTCGTTTTCGAGTCTTCTTTTAATCGTGCATGTGGTAAATCATTTTCTAATAATGAAGGGGGCTCAAAAAAGACTCGTAAATGAATCTTCTCATGAAACAGTCTTTCAAATGTTGGGTGGGATAGAATGGATGTTATCTAACAAGTTTGGTTGAAAATCAAACGAATATTCTTCTATTATGAAGGTAAAAAATTCCTTTTACTGCTTCCCGCTGTTGCATCTAGCCCCCCGTTCCCCTATTACATCTCCTAGGTATTAAAATAACCATCAGCAGCTACTCTTAATAAACAAAAGCTCATTTATTGACTTCTCAAACAAAAAAGGCCAACATGCTTTGAATGCTTTGTTTAAAAATTTAATGCAACCAGCTTAATGAAAACATTCTCAACAAATTACAAAACAAACAACAAACAACAGACAAACTTTTCGCTCTTTCTGTGCTGTAAATTAAAACCCAAAAAAAAAAAAAAAAAAAAATAAGGAAAAGCAAAAAGCTATCAGCACTTTCTACTTTACAAAATGAATAATTTCTTGTCTTAAAAGCACAAGAGAAAGTAATAAAAGTTTTATGCATTGAAACTTGCGCTACGTGAGGCCGCGAAGGCGCCTGCATTCATTAGCAAAGAACGGCATCAATGATGTTGTAGGTATGAAAAGTCAACTCCAAAGACATGAAGACCTACGATGTTACAACAAAAGCGACACTTTGAACAACAACTTAATCAGCTGCCAAGCCAATATCACGAAGAGCTTCGTAAATAACCACAAACTTTTATAAAACTGCAACGGCGTTGATAAAAAGGATTTGCCAGAACAGAAGCAGAAAGAGCAAAAAATGAAAAAAAAAATAAAAGCAAAACCAAAGCGAAAAAAAATATAAATGACAAGAAAAAGTTGATCTACTGTGCGGGAACGTGCACGATTAACGAGTGCACACACACACACACACACAGATACTCATGAAATTCCTTTAAGGCCGATTACAATTGCAGCAGCAAAACTTCTCGGAACTGCATCGCAATGAACAACTTTCAACAAACCGAATCAGTTGTATCCCTTGCCAAATTGGTGGAAATTTTTGCTTTTTTCCCATCCAAAAAAAAAAAAAAAAATTATTTATAAATTACAGTCAAACTTCTATAATCCGAATCATCATCACTAGGGATCGGAATTTGTTGACTTTTATAAATATAAAGCATACTTTATGGGGCAAAAAAATATTTTACCAACATTTTGCGAATAAGTTTAGCCAAGCTGAGTTTCAATCCGATTTTCTTACTTCAAAAAAATTTATATTGAACTTAAAAATCGATTTGAATCTTAATTTAAGGTAAGATGAACAAAATTTTTGCTCCATAAAGTATGCTTTTAATTTATAAAAGTCAACAAAATCCGAGCCCTGATCATCACTATGCAAAGAATTTCACCGCCTTCCCCCAAACATTATTGCCAATGAAATCGACTTATTGACAATTGCAACTATCGATGTTCAATATATGGAGGATAGACTGTATAACGAACGTGTGAAAAGGGGATCCTGTTTACTTTAAGCCGAAATCAAAAAAGAAACATTTTTTGTTGTTGTTTTCTTTTCGAAGAACTCATCTGGAAACGTGAAGCAATTGAGCTGAGCTGCAATGAAAATATCCTTAGGGAATGTGGTTTAACTTTTCGTTGCTTTCTGAACGACCCTCGTATATAGATATGTTTATTCACATATTTTTTGTGGGGTAGTCAAGAAGCCGAAACGATAAGTTCCACGAATGAATTACGCGACTTCAGTGTTGTCATGTTTTTCTTTTCGTAATTTTCATGTTCCTTTTTTTTTTTTTTGAAAGGTAAATTTTACGAACATATTTTCTGGTTGTTCCTTTCTCGATATAAAACGTGCTACCGTCCTGGAGTAAATTAGGTACTTGTACTTTGCCGTTTTGAGACCTCATTTTCGCGGAAGAAAAAATAAATAAATAAATAAAATAAAATGGAAAGGAAAACTTCAGCCTATAAATTTCAGCTTTGCTCTGCCTTGCCGAGGAATTTTAATTTTCTGAACAAGCACGTGTCGAACATGAGAATCTTCCTTTCCTTTGAACAATCCTTGTTACTACCTTATTTTCCCCTTTTCTTTTTTATTTTCTTTTCGAGTAGAGTTATTGGAGTGAAGTTGACATACTAATATTCATTTGCATATTCAATGAAGGTAACCAAATTGACGAAAGATTCAGAATTTAGTGATTTGGAAAAATAAACGTGTAGCTACACGTGTACATATGCATATAAATATGTATGTACCTACATTATAAATGAACGTATCCATTTATATGAAGCGTAAAAAAGCTTTCTCAAAACGAAGAAGGTGACTCCTTTAGCACGTAAAGTTAATTTTTTCCCATTTGTTACAATTCATTACAACCCTTATCAGAGAACCTCCGTAATGCTGCTCGCTTAGAATTTCATTTTAAATTCAGGTTTCAATTGAAATGACGCAGAAGGATCCGCAAAAGCTTCTATTTAATAAATCGTTCTATTAGTAGAAAAAGTCAATTGATTTTTATAGTACCTACAAAAAAAAAACACACAAAAAAAATTGGAGAGCTTGTTAATTCAATCAGTATTCACGATGTTGATAGAAATATATGCACTGTATCTAATGCAGCATCGATAAGTCCTGGTTGACTTCTTAAAGTGTAGCGCAGTAAAAGTTTTAAAGATAATCCTTTTAAATCGAGCGAGAATTATTGAACTGAATTTATTTGTGATAAAAGTCGCTTAGAAAGTCAGAGAAAAATTTCATTTAGTCTTAAGAAGCATTTATTTTGTCCGGCTGGCCAATAAGAAATTAAAGTAGTTTGATACCCAATTTTCTGTCGAATTTTTCTGACTCTCAAACTTACTTCGTTTAAAGTTAGATAAATTAATCAAGTGGAATTTAAAAATGTATATATTTTTAAATTTATCATTTCAATTTTTTTAATTCCTGCTCGATGCTCCTTCAAAAATGTTTCTAAAATTAACCATTTTCATTTGAATTGCTTATTCCTAAATATTTTCAGTGAAATAACGATCCATCACTACACAAGCCTGGACATTTTTAAGCAAATAATGCTGTATATCCCAAGAGTTATGACATCTCAGGGGAAGAGGCGTATTTTACCCATTGCATGAATTCTTAAAAGGGCATAGATTCATAAGCAACTCTGTCCAAAGTAGGTGTGTGTGTGGCCTTTCTACAGGTTCTGAAATACCTTTTTACAAACCTATTTACATTCAGGATATTCTAGGATGGCAAACTTTTTAAATTAAACAGCCGACCCCAAAGGAATATGTTTTCAAATAGAATAAGCAACAGTCGAGGAGTGCCTTTCATGTCTTCTTTTAATTTTGTAATTAATTAAAATTCACATTCTTAAAATTTAAATATTAAAGTTAAATATTTACGAAATTCCATCCGACACAACATATGTATGTTTAACATGTTCTACGGTGCGTATGAGCAACGTATTTCATGTAACGCTTTCAAATCAGCCACATACGACGTGATGAGCTCATGCAGAATCTAAAAATGTTTTTCCTTACGGAATATTCTAAGAAAAGATTATTTATTTCGTCAAAAAACGATACTCATGAATAAATTACGCATTAGATTGGTAAAGGCTTTACGAGAATATATTTTTCATTAACCCATTCGCTGCCAAATGTTTTTGGTCTTTCGAATCGGGAGGTAATTAAAGCTTCCCACATGGGCATTGGTTTTTTTTTTTTTTTTTTAAATAAAAGGATTCCTCCATGCGGAAAAATTAGGCGAATGGGGTTAAAAATATATCAAAAAAATTCTAAGAAATTACAAAATAAAACTCGGTTGATGCTTATTCTCATTGCAAACGATTTTGCTTATGAAATTTCTTAGAATTCTTAATAGAAAAAAATATTGTCATTACATTTTTAAAAAAAGAAAGAAAAGAAAAAACTTTTCCCATCGATTCCGGTTTTGTGGTTTTTCAATAAATTAAGAAGAATAAACAAAAGAAAAGGAAAAATTGAATTTGTTGGATTCAAGGTGTTTTTGAGGGTATTTTCTTATCTTCCGACTTACGTCAATGGGCGATGAAGATATCCATTGCTGGTACAAATCTGAGGTGACGGATGTTTTGCGTGGCTTACGATTTTCGATGAATTCTTGGAGTCGACTTAGAGCTTCCGGCGGTGCACGTTCGGTTAGCCATTTTTCAAACGCTTCCGGCTTTTCTTCGTATAAGCGGGCAACTTCATCAACATCCTGTTGTGATGATGTTGATGCTGTTGTCATTGGATCACGTTCTCGTTGCGTTGTTGTTGCTATTGTTGTTATTGCTGCTGTTGTGGTTGTTGCCAATGGAGATGTATTCGTGGATGTGGCCGTCTTACGAATCGAGCGCGTGCCAGCGGCAATCTGGGATGGACTGAAACAACTGTTCGGTGAACCGATTGCCGTATTAGCAGCACCAGCACTAGCACCAGCACCGTCTTGAACGATATTGTCAACCGATATTGACCCATGCTGTGACATGCTAAGTACTCGTTCCGAATTGATGGAGACCGCCGAGGAAGCCAGTGAACCAGGCGACTGTTCTGCTTTCGGGACAGTTGAGGTGCTGCCAGCCGTTGCCTGATTATTGTTGCTCAAATGTAATTGGCTAACATCTTTGACGATGGCGATAGGGATTTGCGCTATTGTTGTTGTGGTTGTTGTTGTTGTTGTTGTGCACATAGTCGAGTGGTCTTCGCTGCCATTGCTCTTGCCATTAGCGATGGTGAACTTTTCTCGCGCTGTCGTCGATCCTGCTGTTGCAGCTGTTTTCGCTGACACATCTGTCATAACGTTAACGAAATTCTAATTTATGGCTCTTTCGTATGAAAATGACTTTTCAGTTATCATTGGCAACCAGGCCTTCGGGTCGTAGCGTTGTGATTCTTTTTTACTTGCAAAATTGTGGCTTTTATTTTTGGCAAAATTTTAAACAATTTTGGGAACCAGATCAAAGTACGCTGGACACTGTTTAATCGTCATCAATATTTAATGTTGTTTTATTTTTGTTATTTTGTTATTCTTTCTGTTCCTCCTCATAACATAACATAACAAAACATAACATGACCTTCCTCCTGTTACGATGTTTCCAATTTTGCGTCACTTATGTCTGTCAACACATTATTGGTAGACCCATTAGTGTCAACGGCCGAGTGCCATTGTAGGCGTCTCATTTATGTGTATGTCCATCAATTTGTCTATTAAGGAGTTGCATGGGTCATGTGTGTGCGTCATGTAGGTAAACAAGCTGTTTCAATACAGCACGAAAGACCGTAAAATTGCTTAACCACCACTTATTCACTCTCAATTGATTCGAGCGTGTTGAGGTGGGCTTTTGTTCGAAGTGATTTCGGAGAGTTTGAACTGCTCAGTTTGTTGTTTCTTTACGTCTACGTATGTATGTATATGCGTAGGTATATGACCTGTAAATAGAAAATTTATATAATATTTATATGTTTATCAAATGACTTTCAAAGGTCAAAGGAAGGTCTATAAATAATGTATAAATGTTAGACATGTTTACATGAGTAGGTATTCCTCTTTTGGGGTGAAGTCAAAAGTCTGGCTATTTTTAAGATTTTTATACTTTTCAAGAAAGGTATTAATTTGGCGAGTATGTAAATACAAAAGTGCGATAGATATAGACATAATATATATTCTTGATCAGGGTGACAAGAGGAATTGATCTAGCCATGTCTGTCTGTCTGTCTGTCTGTGTTGTCTGTCTGTCGGTCACACTTTAGTTTTTCGTAATTTACTCTAAGCCATGAAAGATATCATATGGAATTTGGCATGGACTTGAACCAGTAAATGTCCGAAAACTGCATACAATTTTTTTCTTAGTTTCTTGTCCTGGGAAGTGTTCAGAAGTTTCAAAAATCACGATTCTTAACGTTTCCGTGAATAACTTTTACTATACATCCCAGCTTATTGAAATTTGTGTGTGTATAGCTAATGTAGACTTAAGCTTCGCTGAAAAAACTGCGAATCGCTATAACTATGTCATCATACACATTAGAAAATCTTCTCTTATTCTCATTACTGTATCAAATGATTTTTGCTTCTTGTGATTGTGTATTTTCGCCAAATAAAGTCGTCACTTAAGGTTAAAATTCGACCACCATTCGCGAAATTCGCAAAAATTTGATTTTCACTATTTTGAATTGAGTATTTCGCTGCTAGACAAATGTCCTCTAACGGTTAAAATTTGACCATGCACCATTCGCAAAAAATTTGTACTTAAATATAATTTCGAGTTTGTGAAGCTAAATCGAAGCACAGATAATGTGTAGCTAGAACAACGAAAACGGCAGGAATTTTTGTTAAGGTAATGTTTAACATATATCAGGCTGAGGAAAAGGTATGTGTGCAATCGGCTTAGCCGATGTAAACTTCTTTACTTGTTTTTTTTTTAAATCGATATTTCTTTTAATCAAAATTGTCTGTAGAGATAAAGCGCCGCCTGCACAAATAGATGAACATCTTAATTGTAATTTGAAGAATCATTCGATAGAAAAGTATGTAATCATTTCTGCAGGTAGAGCCCAAAAAAGAGAGGAAAGGCAAACGGAATTCCCATCAGTTGATATTCTGATGAATATCCGAAACGGACTTGAGGCTATATTCAAACGTGAAGAGCTGCCAGCATTTTTCGATGAAAATCAAATATTTTTGCTGATTCTGAATGGTTCGTTAGGCTTACTGCGCCATGTGAAACGATAGTAAAAATGCCCGAAGCCTAAATTCGTGCCATGCCATAAACAGGTTTTTCTTTTTTCGGTTTTCCGTTCCGTTCCCTAAAAATGTTCGTTGTGCAGGCCACCGCCAGCATCAATCAAAACGATTTGCCTGTGTAAATATTTCGGGTGAAAAAGAAGAGAAAATTGAGCGAATAAAATTTTAGGCGAAGGAAGCTGCGTTCATTTTGGAATAAATTATTTTCTCTTCGCATTGAACTTTTCACAGGGATTTTCTTCTTTATCTTTTTTTTTAGCATTTTATTTGAACTTTCTATTGCAGAGAGACTTCCGAGTGCTGATTTTATCCAGCATTGATTTGTAATTTAAATAAGTCAATTTCAATGGTGAAAACTAACCGAAATGGTTCCCATAATTTCTTGTGATCTTATCGGTGGAAAATTATTGTCACAGGCGGTTGGAAAAAAGCAATTTTGTTTTAGCAAAAAAGGGGGCAAAAAAAAAATTAAAAGTCGGTCTAACTTTGGAAATGCTTTTCAACTCTTCTGCATTGCTTTTTTTTTACTGTGCTTTGCCTTGCGTTAAGAACATAATTTAGCGCTAAATGTGAGCGTCAAGCGCTCTTGTGTATAAAAGGCGAAAATAAAACGAATTCCTTTTCACACCGTACAACCAACAAAAGCGCGAAACGACATCCACAGCGGCAAGGCGACATGCAGTAAAAGATAAAGAAGGAACAAACGCGGAACGAGAACCAAAAAAAAAAAAGAAGTAATTTCACACACTTGCGCATGTCGATGGCGGAAGCAATGACAACACATAGCACTAGATCAAGACCTCCTGATGCTGATTCTGATTCTGATGTTGACGACGATGATGATGATGATGATGATGGGGATGAGGAAGGATATGGTGATGACAAAGGCAAAGGGAATGGCAACGGCAACGGCGATGGTATCTGCTGCATAGATGCACACTAAAGCCATAAGCGCTATAAAAGCGAAGCGAAGATGTTGCGCGTTAGTATGTGCGAATGTGGCTTCAAAGAATTTATTACCCAATTTAAAATTGCAAACAAGCGAATGATAAAACATGCCCTCGAATGCAAGCTGTAAACGAAAAAGTCGGAAAAAAAATGCTCGAAAAGGAAAATCGAACAAAATATACTTGATGGGTTCAACTAAAAATCGTCGAATTGATGGAAAGCGGAGGAAAAACTTAATTTTCCCGATTTTCGCTACACTCATTTGGGGTCTGCTTTTCAGTGTTCTCACATATGGTTTTGGAAGTAATCGAAACGCTTTTCAGGCGCACAGTATGTCGCTGAAATTGCACATTTAAGCGCGAGCGCACAGATTGAGTGTTGTCCTGGCAATGCTGCAGTTCCTAAAAGCGATGATGGAATGACGACGGACGTGTCATCATCAAACGAATTGTAGTTGGTGGCAGTCTGGATTTTCTTTTCATTTTACGATTATCGTCAAGTAAATGAGCCAAATCGAATAAAAATTGAAGTCTTGTCTGTTCTTGATCCCCGATCCCGCCATTCCGCTCCTTCGAAGGAGTGTGTGTGACAAAAATTTACAACTGTTTATGCATGCAAATTTAAAGGCACATAAAAGTATCGCATCAACAGATTTGAATGCAGCCAACAACGTACAAAGCCCCAATCCGCAACGAGTTAATGCCTCTGCATGGTAACCGCATCACAACGCCATTGTGATTGGGGGTTCGGTCCTTAAATGTCATTTTGTGTAGAGCGCGAACGCGAGGCAAGTCTGATGTGCTGTAAGCAATAATGCTGAGTAACTAACGGTGTAACCATGAGCAGTAAAAATAGTTGCCGTTTTTATGAGTAGAGTAAACATTGCAGGGAAACTTTTTTACGCATGTAAGTTTAATTAAAGTTTTTTCGTTATTTTTTTTTTTTTTCTTACTTTTTTGCTAATTGTAATGCGTTTAAGGGTGTTCAAGTGGCGGCGTCATTAATTGGAAGCGTATCTGTACGTGCCTCTGTCAACAAAACCAATTAACTGTTTTTGCACTCGATGGTGATTGGTGATGGTGAGTGGAAACGTGCAGAATGACACATGATGACCAGAATTTTTATGTTCAAAGTGGGCGTCCCGTTGTATGGGAAGAATATTTGTATGGTGATAATTTAATTAAGTTTAATTAGATTTTAATTTCATAGGAAAAAAAAAAACATTTTTAATTAAAATTTTGATGGAAAATGTTATTTCTCCGCTTTAACACGTTAACTGACAGCATACGCCATTCTGATATGTATATTGTACGTCAGGTTTCTGACATATTTGCGTGTTTTTTACATGGACTCGTGTGTGAGAAATTTTTATGAATTTTTCATTTGTTTGTAATAATTTTTCGCAATTAAATAATAGCAGTGGTAAGCTATGGATTTCGCTACCGTTCAATTACATATTCGAACAAATGCTGGTGAATTTCGAATGTGGTATGCCATTTGTGGCTGTGGTTTGTTGTCACATTAGAAAGTTTGAAGGAAAAATCGAATTATTTATGTATGTTTTTTCTGTTATGTTATGTTATGTTATGTTATGTTATGATATGTTATGTTATGTTATGTTATGTTATGTTATGTTATGTTATGTTATGTTATGTTATGTTATGTTATGTTATGTTATGTTATGTTATGTTTATGTTATGTTATGTTATGTTATGTTATGTTATGTTATGTTATGTTATGTTATGTTATGTTATGTTATGTTATGTTATGTTATGTTATGTTATGTTATGTTATGTTATGTTATGTTATGTTATGTTATGTTATGTTATGTTATGTTATGTTATGTTATGTTATGTTATGTTATGTTATGTTATGTTATGTTATGTTATGTTATGTTATGTTATGTTATGTTATGTTATGTTATGTTATGTTATGTTATGTTATGTTATGTTATGTTATGTTATGTTATGTTATGTTATGTTATGTTATGTTATGTTATGTTATGTTATGTGTTATGTTATGTTATGTTATGTTATGTTATGTTATGTTATGTTATGTTATGTTATGTTATGTTATGTTATGTTATGTTATGTTATGTTATGTTATGTTATGATTATGTATGTTATGTTATGTTATGTTATGTTATGTTATGTTATGTTATGTTATGTTATGTTATGTTATGTTATGTTATGTTATGTATGTTATGTTATGTTATGTTATGTTATGTTATGTATGTTATTAGTTATGTTATGTTATGTTATGTTATGTTATGTTATGTTATGTTATGTTATGTTATGATATGTTATGTTATGTTATGTTATGTTATGTTATGTTTTATTAATTCTTCTTCAAATGGATACACACGCATCTAAAAAGCAACCAATTCCATGAATTTGTCAATCAGAATCACAAAAATTCATCTAAACCTCAGATACCCTTTTTCAATTTCACATCCTTAACGAAAACAAGTCTAATTAGGAAACCGTTGCTCCTTCTCAAGAAAGCACTGAATAATATAATGAAAATTACAAAATCTAAAGCTTTGGCAGCAAAGAAAAAGCCTTAATTAGTTTTCCCGGAAATTTTTCATTTTCCGCATTAAATATTTGTTTACCAAATTGAACACGAACCCAAAAGTGAATCAATTGAAAAGGGTTTCACTCCTTTGATGAAGGATACTTTATTTTAATTTTCAAAACGAATTATTTCCTCCCCATTTTCTAGTGGCCATTTATGTGTCACTTGACTTAATGGAAAACAAAACGATAACTTGGGGTTCATTTTTTCACAATTATGTATGGATGTATGTATGTATGTATTTTTATATTTTTCCAGGTTTATTTTTCTCCCAATATTACAATTTTGAATTTCTTTTCAAGAAGCTTTATTTTGAAAAATTATTATGCTTGAAGGTGTATTAAAAGAGTAGAGAATATAAAGGAAGGAAGCTTTATTTGAATATTTCTTTAATATGAAGTGTCCGAAAAAGAGAAATCTTAGTGTCTATTCCTATTACTTTTAATGATAACATCAAAGTAATGATGAACTCTTTTGTATTGAAATTAATGAACCTGCGTTCATTTGAATTAGTTTCATTGATGGCCATGAGAAGGATTGAGACATCAGCTCACGCTCTTGTCATACGTACACGTTTAAAAATAATGACTATTCAAATTCTTAATGCTTGTTATGCGACCAATTAACAAAATCCTGCAGAAACATGATAGATTTCCTTGTTTTTTGCTTGTTTGCGGTTCACCAAATTTTTTCAGCGCATATGACTCACTCAAGCACATACAGGTACATGTGAAAAAGGAGGAAAATTGTCCAAGTGAGTGCTTTGAGATGCACTGGAAAAGGCCAAAGTTTGATTTGGAGCAAAGAACAAAAAGGATAACAAGTGTGATCGGAAGTAGGTATTTCATGGAAGGGTATAAATGTGATACAATACTGTTCTACTTATGGTCAGTAAAGGAGTAGCTGGAGAAAAGGCAGATATCTATTGCTATCAGAACTCCTCTTCTATGGCTCATGTGGAACAACTAGTCAAAAGGATCATTGAAACTATTCCTCAGCACTTCTTATCGTCATTCTTGCCTCAAACCATTCCTCAGTTTATCTCGAGTAAAATGTCCGAGAAACCTCTCACTAGGGAAATTATGCTCACAGAATGATAATAAGAAATTTCCACTTTAAATGAAAATATTTTAAAAATTGCTTCTCTCGAATTGAAAATGTGTTAACATCTAAAAAAAAAAAATCCCCGGGGAAATGATCGATAGCGTAAAAAGCCAATGATAGAAAAGAAAAACACAAATATAAAGAAAATTCCTAATGCAACTATGCAACTGCCATTGCGAGAACTACCGCATTTTTTAAAGGAAAACTGCAAAATTCCAACAATAGCCAAGGACCATAAAGCTGACAAACAATCCTCGTGACTTCATTTTGAATGAAAGACAAGCTTGCTGCGCTTTTACTTGAGGCCAATTTGAGCTGATTTCCCAGCATCCCGTTTTACGAGGATGCCAATCAATGCATTTGAGACTTTCAGTGCTGAATTTCAAAATCATTTTACGAATGCTAAGGCTTTGTCAAATTAAATGGATGTCAGGGAAACTTATCGCTGACTCGTTTTTAACATCATCCAGCTTGTTGTTGTTGTTGTAGTTGGTTTTTGGCTCAAGTCAACGGCTAATTAAATTCAACCGACCCAACGTGACTGCAAATTCGTACGATTTTCATCGCGTAACCATGTTTGGAGTACATGCGGCTAGCTAATTGCACACTATTTGTGCAGTCTTCACACACACACAGACACACACGCACGAAAAGTGATCTCTCCCAGCGGGAAATTATCTCCTGCATGACAAATGTCACCAGTGATATCATCGATGACATATAGGTGACAGTATCATGCATGACACCTTGGGCGACATGTCATCGTGGAGGGATGCTGTTGGCGTAGAGGATGAGTGCTGGACTCAGAATCGATCCCTGGCTGAGGCGAAAAAAAAATTGTTTAAAAAAATAGATTTTTAAGAAGAGAATTTTTTCAACTGGTTTTCTATAAATCGACATTTAGTGAGAAAAGGGCAATCTCAAATGCTTTTTTCGCCATCGCACGCTCTCGCATGACATGTCATGGCTACCAGTGACATTTTCTAATCCCACGATGACATGTCACCGGGTGAAATCACTTTCCAACTCCTGTTCAAATGTCATAGAAAATGTCCTATGAAATTGCATGCATTCCGGCTCCAAAGTCACCCTGACTTCATCAATGATGTCAGGGGGACATTTCCCGCTGGGCTTTCTCTAACTCGAGTTAAGAAGAGCACACTGGTGTGTGTGTGTGTGTGTGTGTGTGTGTGGTGAGTGCGTGCGCGTTGGAGAGTGCAAGTAAAATGAAAATGGGCGGAAGGAAATGGCTTTGTGTCGTGCAGAGCCGAGCCGCATCGTCAACACATTATCGGCACTGCTAATTTTATAATTTCGATCGGAAGTCCTGTGCGCCATATCACCGAGGCACTCCATGGTGCTGCCGCAATGAGAAACATTAACAAACACGTTGCCCTAGCAATTAGTTCGCGTGCTCTCAAGTAATCAGAATTGCTGCTCTCAAGCAACAATATTATTTTGCTCAACTCGGAATAAAACAAAAAACTACAACTGAGCAAATTTTTTTATAATTTACTGACATTAGTTTTGCACCAATTACGCCGAAGGACATCATTATCCTTTAGCAACTAATTCCTTTCCCTTTAAGTCACAAAAATTATTCTCATGCTCTGCTTCTATCACAATCGCAGACAAAGAGCCTTGCCAATTTTAAAGCATTCATACAATTTGTCGCTCCACTCGAGCTTGATATCCTCAAAACTTTTGCGGCCAGCTGCAGCAGGTTGTAGCATTTGTGGCTTTAGTCCTGTTTTCTGTCAAACTTTAAGCGTCGAGCTTGACGCTTGTCAAAATAAGGCAAATTACATTATACTTTGTCCGGTCAACATGACATTTTCTTTCGCCATTTATACGTGTCCGAAATGCACTCATGCAATTTTCGACAGACAATTCATGCGGTTTTGTCCTTAGAATGGAAAGAAATAAAATTGGAACCGAAAAAAAAAAAAACAAAATATTGAAACGTAATCTGAAAATGTCCGCAAAAGTATATGAACTGAGGAGAAACGTGTGACATATTTTCTCATTGAAAAAAAAAATAAATAAATTTTTCAAAATTGTTTTTCGCCATGGCAATACATGGATACATTCTTTTGTCGGGTAAAGGATATTAAAAGCAATAATTTAATTTTTTTTTATTTTCTGATACAGAAAAACACATTCTTCTGCAAACCGCAATGATGTCATTTGGTTATGCACCGTTTCTCGTTCGCTATGTATATCCTTCGAATGGAAGCGGTTTCAAGGAATTGAATTTTCTTTTTTCCTTTTTTTTTTTGTAAATCAATTCATTCATGTTTAATGGAAATTCCAACGCCTCGCATAAGAGTCGCAAGACTCAAATGAATTTAATTAAACGAGACAAAAAGGATTTTGAAGTCGGTGTGGAAAGCCAATAAAACAACGAGAAAAGAGAAAAGCACTCACATGAATTGGAAACGAAACATTCACATGCATCCGAAACGGCCTTAATTAAATGGGGACCTCTTAAAGGATTTGACACTGGCTTTTGCGGTTTGGGAAAATAACCGTTTCGAGTCTCGGTTTTAATGGGTATAGAGAATGCGACATATATTTTGCCACTTAAAAGCACTTAGAGCAGAAAAGTTTGTCTTGTTGGAATGACGCTTTTATACGATGGCACGGGGAAAAAGGCATCCAAATATTTACTTCAATCAATCAATCAATTTTCATCAAATATTGGGCTTTTAAATGATTGACTAACCAATTTGGAGGGGCATTTTTTTTTTTTTGAATTTTCAGAGATATTATCCAGACTCGGATTTCTGTACAAAAAGTGATCCGATTTGGCAGGACTTTCGATTTACTGGCTGTTTGCCAGTCTGGCCATCTGCCTGGAAAAAGATTTCTTATCGAAGGTAGAGGTAGGCATGAGTGCAAACTGGTGGGGATATTGATTGGATTGAGCCATTTTAAGAGTGATATCCAGTGCTAAGATATATTTGGGCAAATTATACGGTCTTATAAAATCCGTTTTAAATTTATCATTGAGTATTTTTTAGAGATATTTCGACGAAATTTCTTACTTTAGTATTCTTTGTGCTATGGGCACGTCTAAAGAAAAAAATCCTTTCAACCAAAAATTCGGTAGGGAATTGAATGGAAATATGGCATAAAATGCCATGAAGTATCCTTTGCAAAATAGGTTTCCATTCATATAAGTCATGTGTAGGGTATTGAATATTTTTCTTTCTCTTTCTGTCTACTAAAATTTGGTATAACAATCATATTTCCTCCCTGCGCCGTCTTCTTGGTGCAGTCATGTTCGATTGAACGGCTTTGCAAAAAATGAAAAGTAAACTCCGAGCGCTGATATTTAGACCAAATAAATCAAGCAACACCACTGGGCACGTGTGACATTTTTATTTCTCGGAAAAAATATTTCTTAAAAAATGAAAAAAAAAACCAATAAATTTTTCTTTCGAAAAGAGAAAATGAAGAACAATTTTCACAATATGTCAGCGAGAAATTTTATTTAAAAAAAAGCAATCGAATACTTTTCATTCTTTGTTTTAAAAAACAAATGCCAAGCCTCTGAGGACTCTTCAAATAAATTGAAAATTGCTCATTTTAAAATCGCATAAAATTTCTCTATGCTAGAAAAAATTGTCTCTCCATCTCCATCCTTTGTATCTGCATCCTGACTAGAACTGCGAATCTTAAAATATGCAAAAAGCTTATATTTTCTCTTTTCTTTTGACTTTTTTCTAGAGAAAAAGCAAATCTACAATTTGAATTCAGCTCATGTTGAAGACATATTTGTATCCTGAAACTAACACAAATATTGCTCAATCTCGAGACCATTCAGTTTATTGCTTTCTTGGAACAAATTATTACCCAAAATGATATCGTAGAGGCAAAAGTCAAGAAAATTGACTTAAATCGTTGGCATGAGTCATGACATTTTTGGTTTTTTTTCTTTTATTCTTTTGTAAAAATGTCAGAAATCACAGCAGGAATCAAGAAAAATAATACGAAGACAATTAGAGCGAATAGAAATTTCCTTTGTTCCTTTTAATTTGGCTATATTTTGATCTTTTGGGAGTCGTTAGAATGCTGGGCAATGTCAGGCTTAAAGCATGCTATAGAAAATGTTGAAATTTGTAGCATGCTAGATAATTTCAGATAAGAATCAAAGAGTGAGTTTTCTAAATTCCATCACGTGGGAGGAATCCTATTAAAATTGTGGTTTCCATCGGAAATTGAGATGACTTCTGGATAAATACATTCGAGCTGCGTAAGCACGAAAAATAAACAAAAAAAAAAAAAAAAACAAAATCAAATAAGTAAAGGTAAAAGCAAAAAGAAAAAAATTCTTTGACAAAAAAGTAAAAATTTAATAAATGCGTGTAAAGCACATTTTTGAAAGCATTCTATGAGTTCGCCTTTATGCAAATATATTTGAGATTTATGAATAAAAATCTTCATGCGGTTTTCTCTTTCTTTTGTTTCTTTCTCATAGGTTTTTTTTGTGCAGGCCATGACATATTCTTCATGCGAATATGAAATCCTTAAAATGTGCCTATGGTTTTTTTTTTGCTCGTTCGTTCGTTTTATTTCCTTGTAAGTCCTTTAAGCGACTTCAACACGTCAAGGGTTTTTTTTGGGGCTGCCCATGTTCACGTCATGCTGAGGGAATACATAAATGTGCGAACATTTCGGGAGGGATTCGAAGTGATGTCCCAATAGAGTATTAAAGTCATTTGGATGATAAATAATCACGCATGCCATTCGCGTCTGCCCATGCGACATAAGATGGCATCAAAAATTGTGGAAAAAGTTTATTTTTTTTAAAGCTCCTTCTTTAAAAGCTTGGCAGTACAAAGGTTTAAATTCGAATAGGATATTCTCAGTGTCGTATTAGCTCTTGGTTGATACGTGTTCGTAATTTTAAGAAAAAGTTTTCATGCCAAGGAATAAAATCTTCCCTAATGGTGGAGCTTCTAAATGGATTTGAAATGTCATTCTCTTTGAAGTCGTTTTCTTCATTTTCTCTTTTGTTTTTTATGAAGCGTCAACTGTGCCCTTAATTAAATAAAAGGAAGAGGATGTGAGAAATCTCCTCTGAGGCTAATGACAAATTGTGTTATGAGGATTTCGCCTTGTGATGACGTTTTGCGATCATCTGATTCTCTTCATTGGTCTTCAATGAGCTACATTGAGTTCGTGCCCAAAGGTTTAAGGTCAAGAGCAATTTGAGTGAGATGTTCGCCTTTGTCCCGGTGCGTCTGCCCATCTTTTTGGTCGTGATCTCATCCAAAGGTTTGATCTTTGCTTTACGAATTGGGTATGAAGATTTGAAGAGACATCACATTGAATAATTTCGGGAATAGATTTTTTTAGATCGTTTAAGGGTGCTATGGTTTTTTTTTGGACATCGTAGTGTGTAGTCGTCTCGGTAAAGAAGGAACTTCGTTGTTAATGACGATTGAAGATTCGTCCGAGTACCTAAATCAAACTAAATGGAAACTCTCGGTTAATGTGAAAATATACCTCAATCTATTCTCCCAGACATTCAGTTTTGACTCCTTACTACTTAATACAAAAAAAAAAAATTTCATAACGGAAAAGGTACCCGGGTACCTTGTCAATCGCTCCAAAAATTGCTTTCAAAATAAATGTCTCCAAAACTCAGCTTCAAAGAGCAGGGAGAGAGAGAGAGAGAGAGAGAGAGAGAGAGAGAAAATAAGAAAATGAGAGGATGAGAGGATGAGAGAATGAGAGATGAGAGAATGAGAGAATGAGAGAATGAGAGAATGAGAGAATGAGAGAATGAGAGAATGAGAGAATGAGAGAATGAGAGAAGAGATAAGAGAGAATGAGGAAGAGAATAAGAGAAAAAGAAGAGAAAGAGAGAAGAGAAAGAAAAAGATGAAAAAGAGAGAAAGAGAGAGGAAAGAGAGAAAGAGAGAAAGAAGAAGAGAGAAAGAGGAAAGAGAGAGAAGAGAAAGAGAGAAAGAGAAGAGAGAAAGAGAGAGAGGAGAAAGAAAGATAAAAAGAGAGAAAGAGAGGGAGAGAAAGAGAGAATGAGGGAGACAGAGAATGAGATAATGAGAGAGAGAGAAAAAGAGAGAAAGAGAGAGAAAGAGAGAGAAAGAGAGAGAGAGAAAGAGAGATAGAGAAAGAGAGGGAGAGAGAAAGAGAGGGAGAGAAAGAGAGGGAGAGAAAGAGAGAGAGAGAGAAAGAGAAAAGAGAAGAGAAGAGAAGAGAGAGAGAAAGGAGAGAAAGAGAGGGAGAGAAAGAGAAAGAGAGAGAGAGGGTAGAAAAAGAAAAAAGAAAAAAGCTCTCAATTGATGATGATAATCGCATAACTCACATTCAAGCACCGATCCTCATGTCCACTGTAAGAACAAACATCGAGGAATCAACGAAATCCCCTAAATTGACCGCGCTATGTATAAGCTTAAAAAAAAAAGATCCTACAGAGTAGAGAAAAAGAATGAAACGGATATAATATTGAAAATATAACTTTTATGATAAATTTCAATGGCAAAGGATCCCAGCTACTTTTATAAATTATAAAAGAAAAGACCATCAATTCCATTTCAGTTGAAAGAAAAATTATGAACCCAAGGAAGCTTAATGAGTTTATTCCCCGCTGTTTGGTTATATCTTACAAAACGATGCTATGTCAATCGACATATATTGCGAAAAAATATCATCAAGCAAAATGGCACAAAGAAGCTTTAAAAAAAAGATTTAAAAAATAATGCCAGAAGCCTTAAGCGTGGAATGAAATTAATTTTTTTTGTTTTTATTTGTGAAAAATTTGTGTCGAATCAAAGAAGAAAATTTTGATGGAAAATGAAAACAAATTAAAGTAAACATGAGAGCAGAAACTTTTAAGTGAAATGATGTTGTGTTGTATGGAGGAAAACAAATTTTATTGAATATTTTTAATTTGGTTTTTTGGCTTTGAGAGCAGCGGCGCCGCGGCGTACCCAAGAATAAAATGCCCTCAGCGATGTGGAACCGAATTTGTTTTGAATTTCCATTTCAGTAAGTGGATAAATTTTATGCTCTGTACACATGAAACAATATATTAATATTAAGAGGGGAGTCATTTTTAAAGAAAAAAAAAAAAAAAATTTAATTACCAACTGACAAGAGTGGGGGCTCTTGGTTGAACATCCAACAAACAATCGAGCAAAACGGACGACCCCAAAAATTCAAGCGAAAAAGCTTTTAAATGGGATAGTCCTTTTAGTCCTTTTATTTTTTTTTTTTTTTCTGTTTGTTCCTCTCAACTCATTTTTTCTCGAACGAATTCGAAACGAAAACATGGAAAAAGTTTGCGCCAACGGTTATTGTTAATTAAACATGTATTTTTTATTTTAATTTTTTTAGCTGTTGGTACTTTTAATTTCATTCAATCATCGAGCATGCAAAAATTTAATGCAATTAGTGCCAAGAGCTTTTCCGAGAAGAGTTGTTAAGAGGAAGTGGAAATGGAATTTATATAATAATTAAAACCAACAATCAAAATTTATATGTTTTTTCTGATGAATCTCTTTAGGTTTTGAGTGGCAAGGATATCCCAGTAAACAATATAAGGCTCCAATGTTACTGCGCTTATTAAAACCTCGGCAATTCACAAAGTCTTCTAAATGACAAATTCTTAGAACTAAGGGCTATAGTCTCCAATCTACTTGAAACTTTTTGAAGGGTTTAACTTTCAAATGATAGTCTTCAGGAGAGTTTAAAACATTGTTTAATTATTTTATTTGAAAATTTTTCAAAATTGAAATAGAGCAAAGGGTTGTGATTAAGTTAAACTGGCATGAAGACTAAAAGAATATATTCGAAAATTTAAACTTTCGAAGTTCATAAGCCAGTTGAAGACTACGACCCTAAAACTGAGTATTTTCGCTGGTTATAAATTTATAAGGAATCTTAGAAGACTTTGTGAATTGCCTAATTGTGTTTAAGACTTGAATCTATCTGATGTAATTGACTTTTCCAATTTTAATGATTCGCCATAACTATGCCTCGGAATTTGAATATGTAAAAAAATGAAAAAAAAAAAAATAAAAAAAAAAATTCAAAAAAATATTCAAACAAATTCAAACAAGTAAAGAAGTTTACATCGGCAAAGCCGATTGCACACATACCTTTTCCTCAGCCTAAAATATGTTAAAACATTACCTTAACGAAAATGCCTGCCGTTTTCGTTGTTCTAGCTTGGATATCTATTTATACCTTATCTGTACTTCGATTTAGGTTCTAAAACTCGAGATTATTATTAAGCAAAAAAATTTCGCGAATGGTGGTCATGGTCAAATTTTAACCGTTAGAGGACATTTTGTCTAGCTGCGAAATACTCAATTCAAAATAGTGAAAATCAAATTTTCGCGAATTTCGCGGATGGTGGTCTTGATCACATTTTAACCCTTAGAGGAAATTTAGTTTAGCTGCGAAATACTCACTTCAAAATAGTGCAAATCAAATTTTCGCGAATTTCGCGGATGGTGGTCTTGATCAAATTTTAACCCTTAGAGGACATTTTGTTTAGCTGTGAAATACTCAATTCAAAATAGTGAAAATCAGGTTTTCGCGAATTTCGCGGATGGTGGTCTTGATCAAATTTTAACCCTTAGAGGAAATTTAGTTTAGCTGCGAAATACTCACTTCAAAATAGTGAAAATCAATTTTTGCGAATTTCGCGAAATGTGGTCATGGTCAAAATTTATCCATAATGGACGACTTTATTTGGCGGCAAAATACACAATCAGAAGAAGCAAAAAAATAATTTTTGTATTCAGATATGAGAATAAGAGAAAGAGTGTTTTTTTCTATTGTGTAGGATGATGACCATAGTTATAGCGATGTCGCAATTTTTTTTCAGCGAAAGCTTAAGTCTACATAGTAGCTATACACACACCAAATTTCAATAAGCTGGGATGTATAGTAAAAAAGTTATCCAGGAAAAACGTTAAAAATCGTGATTTTTGAAACTTCTGAACCACTTCCCACGACCCAAGAAGGGACTACGAAAAAAATTTGTATGCAGTTTTTCGGACATTTACCTGGTTGAAGTCCATGCCAAATTTCAATATGATATCTTTCATGGCTTAGGAGTAAATTACGAAAAACTAAAGTGTGACCGACAGACAGACAGACAGACAGACAGACAGACAGACAGACAGACAGACAGACAGACAGACAGACAGACAGACATGGCTAGATCGATTCCTCTTGTCACCCTGATCAAGAATATATATATATGTCTATATCTACCGCGACTCCTTTGGTATGTTACATACACCGTGCCAAACTTAATATACCCTTTCCTTCGGAAAAGGTATAAAAAAAAATTCAAAAAATTCAAAATGTTCAAAAAATTCACTCAAAAATTCCAAATTTCTTCGATTTAGTATGCCTATTCAAATGTTGAATTCTCAAATTAACAAAGAAAGCCTACTTCAGTGAATAAAATATTCAAAGAGCACAGTTAAATGCAAAAAAATTCAAAAAAAATTCAAAAAATTCAATATTTGAACCAAGTACCAATCTAACGAGTACCGAGTACTCATAAATATTAAACGCTTTCACTTGAGTTTAATTTTTAATTCAAAATTTTCAAAAATTTTCAAAAACTTTTTAAAAATGAACCAAAGCTTGCGAAATACTTTAAAAGCTCTTTTTCACGGAACAGTGAACAGTTTTTTGTTTTATTAGTTTAAACGAGTACCCAATGGCGAGTACTCAAAAAATAGCTACATCATTATCTCGTGCTCTCGCATCGGTCTCTCGCAATGTTGGAATTTGGGCTTAAATTCAAATAATTCAAAAAATTCAAAATATTCAAAATCCGAGCTCTAGCCATAACAACGTCTAAGAAACTTGGAGAAAAATCGTTCTCCAAAAAAGCTTTCGACTCTAAAATTCTGATTATTTTGGAAATTTTTTAAGCTTAAGAAGACTTCTATTTGCTCTTATAAGACTCATTTACCAATTTTAATTTGAAGCACACTTAAAAAGCCCTCAAATTAGGATCTCGTATAAGGTATTTTTCTGAGAAATCAAACAATTTTGCGTTAGGATCTAATCGGGTATGTTTAAGATTCCGATCCGAATACAATTTGATTGGAATTGGAGAAAGAATTTTGGGCAAAATTTAATTCTTTTCTGCTGCCCTATTAATTAGTAAGGCAATAGAAAATATTTAAAATCGACACCTAAAGATATGCATTTGAATATTTAAAAACCAATTAATACCATTTTAAGATTTTTAAAACTGAAGCTTAATTAAGATCACAAAGGCATCCGAAAATCTTTCAAAACCCTTCCTCAAGACGTGATTAAATGGGTTAACCTTCAAAATCCTTTCACTACCGAAAATATTCGGTATATCTAAATGCATACTTTTGGGTGCTAAATTTATATGTTTTCTCTTGCCATATTAATTAGTCAGATATCTATCTATTTGCTCGTCATTGTGGCTTTGTCCATTTAAGAACGTCATGAGCAAGGATTTGAGGAGTTGCATAATCTTAATGAAGTCTTAATTAAGCTCCACTGGTAGATAATTGCATAAAGTGGATATATAATATTCAGAAGCAAACAGCTAAGTTGTGGACTTAATTATTTTCTGTTGTTCTAAAATTTTCAACGCACACGAAAAATGCTTTTACTTCCGACTCTAATAAAAAGATTTTTTTTGTTATTTCAGAAAGCCAAAAGGATCAAACGGAATCAAACGGAGGAAAAATGTGTCAGAAACACCAGAACAGAAAGGTAAGTAATCAAGAAAATTGTTAAAAGAATAATCAGACTTTCGTATATATGTCCAAACAATCTTATAAACTTCATCCACACTGAACTTATCTCTCGCCGCACAGATTTCTCATTGAATTTTTCAGCTCATTAATCAGTGTTCATTTGCAAGAGCGCAGCTATTTTCATTAGGCACTTAAAGAATTATGACATAACCTAATTAAATCGTTCATAAGAAGGTAGGAACGGACTACGAACTGAACAGGGGCGACAAAATTTTTTTTGCTAAACGCAACGGCGATATTAATTGGCATTTATGTGACGACTTCAGTGACTTGCTGTCACAAATTGTGCGAATTAATAGCACACACATACCATGGACCCAGACATAATTATCTCTATTAGATGCAGAGCATCTTTATATTTTCTTGTACTATTTTATGTATAGATTCCTAATTGAATACGAGAACACGGCAATCGACGCGTCGCCTTATCTCACTCAAACACAGATATTTTCATGAATGCCTTTGATTTTGTTAAGCTCAGCAAATGCTTTTGTCTTTGGAGCGTTCTTTCAAAATAATTAAGCTGCAGATAAAAACGAATCTCGACGATAAAGCATGTTCGCATGGTTCAATGATATAGTAAAGTTCAGCATTTTTATTTTTATATTTTTATAGAGAAATAGACAAAAAAAAATTAAGAGAAATAATCCTATTTAAAGTTTAAATTCCTCCAAAGTTATCTGGTTTTTTTTTTACTACGAATATTTTTGAAGAGCACAGGGAAAAGCACGAAAGCGCCTTCTTAATTTGTCAGTATTTTATATACCATTAAATTTAATTGAAATAAATCGTAAATTGAGCCGAGGAAAAATATCTAATTTCAAATGATTAACATACCAAACAAGCATCGACATGGCATCATCATTATATTTATTTTCACGCAATTTACTCTACGCAATCTCTCTGTAAGAACTGTACCGTTTCAAATAAATAATCCTATTACATCGTGTCCTGTCGCGTTTAGTTTGAACCTAATTGTAGTTCCACTAACGATCGCCGCAGGAAAGCTTTTGCGTGCTTCCAACGCATTTGACCGCCATTACGAATTTTCCATGCGGGGGCGAATATACCTTCATATTTTGCTGAAATTACACACAGTCGAACTAATCCAATTAAAATCATTTAAGTGTGAGGCTAGCAAATTTCCTTTCATCCTTGAACTTTTTAGCACGCATGAAAGAGATTTGATACTGGCGTTTTGTCTCTCTTTCTTGTTTTTGTTTTTCAACAATGAATAAGCAAAAATAAAAGGAAATGCTCGTTTATCAAAACTTTTATTTCAAAACAAGTAAACAAGAGCGAAAAGCATACATAAAACTAAGTAGCCGCCATGAGTGTCATCCATCAATATCGTGTGCTGCGTTCTTCCTGACACTCGACCTATTGAAAGAGTCTCTAACATACAAGAACGTTCGTCGTTTTTTCTATCGAACATTCTGTAGCCAAGTTGGAAATGTATCCTGCATGACAATGTCATCAGTTCTTTCATCGATGACACATAGGTGACAGTGTCATGCATGACAATGTTTGTCATTTTTTCTTTCGAACATTCTAAAACCAAGTTGGAAATATATCCTGCATAACAATGTCATCAGTTCTTTCATCGATGACACATAGGTGACAGTGTCACGCATGACAATATTCGTTGCTGTTTCTTTCGAACGTTCTAAAACCAAGTTTTTAATATATCCTGCATGACAATGTCATCAGTTCTTTCATCGATGACACATAGGTGACAGTGTCACGCATGACAATGTTTGTCATTTTTTCTTTAGAACATTCTAAAACCAAGTTAGAAATATATCCTGCATGACAATGTCATCAGTTCTTTCATCGATGACACATAGGTGACAGTGTCATGCATGACAATGTTTGTCATTTTTTCTTTCTAACATTCTAAAACCAAGTTGGAAATATATCCTGCATGACAATGTCATCAGTTCTGTCATCGATGACACATAGGTGACAGTGTCACGCATGATTGTTTTTATGACATGTCAATGGTGAAATGAGTTTTTTTTTTATAATTTTTATTCGCAATTTTATATTTGAACTTCGATTTCATTGAAGGACGTGAGGTTGATTTTTCCTGCTTGGGATGAATACAGTTAAGAATGCAAAGCGTTGTATGTATGTTTATTTATGCATAAATATAATACGCAATCATTAAAATTTCATGCAAGTTCGCATAACCACTTCCATTAAGTATGACAGCCACTTTTGACGCGTTGGCTTTTCTTGACTTCACTGGGAAAAGGTAATTCGAATTTAAATCTCAGAATATTAAATCGATATTATCCTGCGCCATGATTTTTTTAAATAATTTTTATGTAAACATGGACGGCAGTTAATTCGAAATAAACATTAAAGTATGTAAATACCTTTGTATAAATAAAAATGGTTGTGACCGAGGCAACGAGAATTACGAGTGGTAAAATTAATTAGAGGCAATTTATTTCCTTATCTTCTTGCAGTTCATTTTTATATTTTTTTTTTCTTAATTTTTTTTCGTTTTTATTTTTTATATTTATTTTATTTTCAAGTCAATCGTTTAATATTTGTTATGCACATATGAATTTATATGAAGAGAACTTCGAAAGAAGAAAAGGAAACACAATGGATTGAAGTCTTGTGCTTTAACCATCAAACTTTCGCACTACTCTATACATATATACATATGTTCTTTAGGAGAATTGTTTGAATTTTTCATTCGGAGTTCCATGAATTTTATAGTCTTAGATGACGGGCGTCTTGTTGAATCTTGTCAAAAAATGTCTGTTCGATTTGGTGTTTCAATTTCGATGAGTGAGACAAGGAAATATTTCAGCGCGTGTTCTTCATTATTGAATCTATCGATTAATCATAGGAGGAGAGGGACAATTGTGCACTGCGACCAAAGGTGATTTATTGTGCTATCCCGTGTCTTGTTAACACCAGCTCAATCTAAGGCTTTTGATAAGCGCTACGATTGATCTGGGATTAAATGTTTTTATCTCATCAGGCTGTGGAAATGCCTTGTTGAGGTATTTCAATCGCTTGGTGCGAGTGCCGGGCAAGAACAGAGCAGGTGAGTGGTGGTCTCGCACTGCTCTATGCAGTATCGGCATATGTCCGTGTCTGAGAGCTTTATTCTCTTCAGATGGTACCCAACTGGTCCATGACCAGTCATGAATCCGGTTAGTAGGCTGATTTCAAGCCTACTGAGGCTTAGAATTTCTTTGGCTTTAAAACAGCCTGGTCTCAGGAGATTTTTTGCCTGCCGTAGGCCGTCGAGCATGGCCCAGTGCCTGCTAATCTTCCTGTGTTTCCATGCCTCCAGGATTTTGTAAAGATAGCTCGCCTGTACAGTACAGAAGGGTTCTGGACCTATGAAGTCTGTATCAGCTCCCTTCTTTGCTAGCTGGTCTGCTATTTCGTTGCCTTCAAATCCTTCGTGTCCAGGAATCCATATAAGCGTTACATGATTGCACTTAGATAGTTCCTGAAGAAGTTTTAGGCAGAGCAACACAAGTTTTGAGCTCACAACGTTGGATTGCAAGGCTTTGAGCGCTGCTTGGCTGTCCGAGTGAATGGCTATGAGCGCTCCAGAAAGGCGTCTTCTTAGACATTCTCTGGCGCATAGCTCAATGGCATAAATTTCTGCCTGAAAGACTGATGGAAATTTCCCCATCGGGACGGATAGTTTGAGATTGGGGCCATAGACTCCGGCCCCACTGTTCTCATTATCGATTAATCATAGTCGATAGCTTAGACATATTACAAATTACAGAATCACTCCTTTTTCGATATAAACCCAGTAAGTTATTGCATGAGAATACAGTTTGTTACACTATAAGTATATTTTCTAGTGACTCTAAGATAGCGTGCTATGCTCTTGATCCCAATGTCTGAGGTTCTAGTTCCCGCCAAAGGCGAAACGGAGTGTAATGTTCCAAGCCTAGCACTGGTTTTTCAAAAATTCGCATTTAAGGGGCACACGACGTAAAAAGACATACACTCACCCTGACACAAGTAAAATCCTTCGTGGTATCACAACGGGCCGGTATACGGCCACTCTAACATACAATACTTCATTTTCTCTCATAAATTTCAAATCATAAATATTAAGGTGTAGCGATTTTGTAACCTCCAATTTCCCTAGCAGAATATTATTCTGTTGCCCATACTTAATAATTATGCGGAAGAAACTATAGGTCAAATGTGATTTTAATCCTTCCGGTTTTGCAAACAACGGTTTTTCATGCTATATTCGACTAATTTTGGTCATCATTGTTAGTGAAAACATCTCAAAAAGCAGAGAAACAAGCATTCCAACGTCCCTCAAAACTCGAGCCATTGAAAAAAATTTTTAATTTCTTTAATAACTATCCTAAAATGGCCAATTTATGATGATTTTTCAAGCAAAAATTTATTATTTCTCATGCCTAAAATTATGCTAAGAATCAAAACAAGAAAAGTCAATTTAAAAATATTTTTCCTTAGGTAGAAATTGGACTGCCCAGGTCTGGGTAGAAATTTCATTTTTTTTCTGTAATAATTTGTAGCATGCTTTTCAGGCATATTTAAGATTGACCTTATTTTTCAAAATAAGAAAAATTTCATTTAAAAATATTTTTGATTAGGCAGAAATTTCAATAATTTCTAGCATGTTTTTAGGCATATTTTTTTTAAAAAGCGTAAGAAAAAAATTCAAGTTTGACCAATGGTTTCCTGGGCATTCTTTCTCCAAAAAAAAATTGTAGAATCTTATTTGACTAGGGAAATTTTCATTTTTTTTTTTTGTTGTCGAACAAAACGATCCACCTTAATAAACATATATGAGCTCTCCGAAAAAACACTAAGAAGGCATCCCAATGAGGGAGGTTTATCAATAAACTTCCATTTGTGATAAGGCAATTCCATTGTGGCACATCCGCATCAGTCACTTTTTTATGTGGTGTAGCTCATAATAGTTTAAAAAAAAGGATGTGATTCTGAAGGATGTAAAGTTTTGAAAACTTTCAACTTTAAGTAAGCAATGAAATTACTAAAATTTTGCTCAGAATTTCTGTGATGAGGGTTACCTGTAGAACCGTAGGACTAACAAGAATTCTCCTGTGTCAAAACAATTTTTTTTTTTTCTGGGAGATAGTAGAGATAGCGGTCCTTTACAGTAAGAAAAAATAAGATGATTTTATTTAAAAAAACCAATTGCACCTTAAGATTTTTAGATTTAGGAGTACGTCGTCCCCTTATAAGCGTTCAATACCGTTTCCTTTCTGAAAAATACATATGCTTTGCTGGCATAATATTTGTGAAAAAATAAAAATAATTCTTCTTTTGAAGATGAAACAAAATCCTCGAACCAAGAATTTCGTAAAATAAAATTTCACTTTAATATTGCAGAATAAATATTAAGTTTCCAGAATTCCTCTCAATAACAAAATTTGATTTTTCCGCACAACCCAACGTATGTACATATCCGCAAAGGTTTTTCGCTTCATTTCCCTTCATTTTTCTTTTTGCTTGTTTTGTTCCTTTGTGTTAGTAAATTCGTGTAACCTTTTACGTGTTTTCGAATTCAATATTTTTTGCGCATAAATTTGTGCGTGATTGACATGACTTTTACATTTGCGCGTATTCTTTGTTATGTCGCCGCAAAGCGTTCACATTTCGTGCAACTGCAGGTCGTATACGCAACGTTACAATGTTCTATGCAGTAAGTTCCACATACGTCGTGTACGTACTCTCTGAACGTTGAATCGTATGCGAGTGATGTGTACTTGAAAGATTTAGCGCACAAACGACGTTACTTTCATATGAGAATTCCATGGATTTGCTTTTCGTGCCAAATAAGACGAGGGAAAGCCACTTGAAGCTGGATGTATTTTCGCTTCCTTTTTTCTTTTTCATTGTATTTGCACCTGTTACGAAAGTACATATTGTGGGTTTCCTGTCTGTTTTCCTATTTTTTTTTTTTATTTTCATTTTCTTGTTTCTCTTTTGCTTTCCCTTGCGCTACCTACTCTGTTGAGAAGTTTTGAGTAGGGAAAATGTAGCATAGCTTCTATTTAGTTGTGGTTTGGGTTGTTATCGTTTTGAAGTTTTAGTGCTGCAGCAAATGCTTTCGAAGATAGATGTCGTGCTCTTCAGAAAGACAAGCACACGCACACGCACACAGTTTATTATCTTTCGAGTGGAAAAGCATTTTTCTTAATTTCGGAATTTCTAAACACCCCCTATTTTGAAAGATATCTTTGTTAATAACGCAAGGCATTCCGTCCCTGTCTCTCTCTCTTTCTCTTTCTCTTTCTCTCTGATCCCTCTGACTGTTACTTTGCTATTTACTGCTGTGTCAGTTGCCACTTGTAATGGGAGAAGTTTAACATTTCAATCACAAATGTAACAAGAAAAGATTCCAAGAATTCATTTCCCTTGCACTCTGAGTGTTGCCCGCGGGGAATGCTGCTCTTTTTTTTTAAGGTATTTATATTTTCCTGAGCTATTGTTAATTTTAATTCTCTAGCTGAGACGACGGCTCCGTCAAAAGGAACTAAAACCAAAACATAACGCTTTAGGTGTGGAACTTATTAAAATTCCAAAAGTTTAATTAAAAATCAACTTTAAGTGCTTAAATAATATTTGTACTTCGCACAATGGACGTGCTGACTCAAAGCTCCATGCCCTTCGATGGAAAACACTGAAGTTGGAAATTTACTTTTGGGATTTTTAAATTGATTAAAATTATTTCATTTGATTTATGAACAAACGAAGATTTGTGAAACTTTCATCGTTTTTGCCTTATGGCAATCACTGGAGGCGGTAAACTTCTTGAGTCTTTTAAAGCGTAAAATCGGGTTGAAAGTTTCTAAATTTTGCTTTTGATTAAAAGTATAACTGACCAATTTTAAAGTAAAACTTGGAATTACTTCTTCGAGGAAAAATTTCATTACGAAAAGCCTGGGAAAATATGAATCTCCTGATTGAACACAACTTTATTTGGCTTAATAGTTCAGATGGTGCGATCGTAAAGACTAACTTTGTATTGGAAGAAAGGTCCCTAGAATTTATTTTTTTAATTTAAAATATATATTTTCTTAAGACTAAAGATTGAAGTAATCTAATGTAGATTAGTCTCCTTTCTCTCAGGGGACTGCCGCCTTAAATAGCATCTCTACAAGATACAACGTGTAGGTTACTCTGAATACAAACTTTGTCTTGAAGGCCAAGAGACCGCATTCCACATAACTAAGAGCTCTTTTATAAGACCTTAAGCAGAGTTCTTAATCTGGTCTCGCTCAACTGGTCAAACATGTGCCAAAGTAATCTTTCCAAGAAAAGTTGAAAATAACTCCGAATATCTACTTCGATTAAGCAGATAGTTATAAACTGTGAATAATGGTAGCGATCATAAGTGGGCACGGCCTTCTCAAAAAACAAACAAAAGCGACTAGAACTAGCCAACAGTGAAGTGTTTAGATTCTGCCTGGTAGAGGAAGAAACCTCATTACATATATTGGCAGAATGTCCTGCATAGACAAAGGAGATTTTTAATGGGCAAAGAATATCATAGGACAGACAGAACTGATGGAAATTGAACTAGAAAGGGTGAAAATCTTCTGGGATATCTAAAATACTGTAGAAGAAAAACCCGTTTTGGCACAATACTAAGTCCACACTAAGACACAGTGCCACGGATGGATAATGGTCGTAGTCTTCTACCAATAATAATAAATAACCCTTAAGCCCTTAAACCACGACGAATTGAGGTTCGATAACTATCTAAATGTTCAATCTAAATGTTCTCAATAATAAAGGTCTTGGCTATGCCAACTTAATGGGGAAAAAATGGCATATAAGATTGACTATGCTCACAGTGACTCTATTTCGCCAGGGGGCAAAATTTATAAATTTAAAAAAATATCGAATGTCATTAAAGAAAATTCTAAATTTCTTTCGAAGACAAAAAATTTTATTATTATTTCGAGGTACTTTTTTGATAGTAAATGATAAAGGATTTGGATCCTTCGCTCGATATGAGAACTAAAAACATACAGTGGCAAACTTAACGACTAACGTCTGTGTTTTATATCAATGGCCTTTGAGAAGACTTAAGAGTAGAGAGAGATAGGAAGCTTCAATGGTCGGTAACAGATCAAATTGACAGCAGCTGGATGAACTTATTCTTTCAATCCAAGTAAATATCCTTTTAAAAAATATAACAAAGGAAAAATTTCTTTATTTGTGCAAAACAGTCTTTCATCCTCAAAAGTAACATAATCAGGGCCTTTTTTTTGTTTCCTTTTTTTGGGAGTAAATAGTACGTAGTCCTTTCAATATTTTATCTCCTACCTTTGTAAGGTAAAAGTCCTTCTCTGAAAGTAATTGCATCCAGCGACGCACTTCAGTCAATAAAATCCCGAAAAGGTTTTTTTTTTTTTATATCTAAGGCTTAAAGCAAATAACTTCTGAAGCAAACATTCTACGTACAATGTCCTCAATTCACGATGACAAAGTCATGAAAATACGATTTGTGCGTACGGTACAGGGAAGAAATTGCTTATGTGTGTGTATCTTTTTTGTTTGCTTTGAAATATCGCAACTTCGAAGGTTAACACAAAAATAGTAAGCAATGTAAGAATTCTAAAAATAGAACTTGGCACAAAAGAGACGACGACGACGACGACGGAGCAAAGTGGCACAGTGCCACATATGTGCGCGATTAAGCGGAAAAATGTTTGATTTTTACAAGTTCAATTAATGAAGTTACAAAAAATAAAAAACCATGACAGCAATGTGGAATAAAAGGAGGAGTTTTAAAAAATTTGAATGAAATCATTTCGATATAAGCCCAGCCAACCAAAAGAGTCCGCACGGAGCTCCCAAAGACTTCTTTTCCGGAGCGCAAATGCTCCCAAAATGCTTCAAAAGGATCTCTAAATGAGCGATTTTTTCGGGAGAAAAGAACACGGAGCCTTGGAGTCTCTTTCAGATAACATTTTTTTTAAATAACTCCTTTGGTCTACCCAAATGCTTCTAGGCGTTGTTTTTTTTTTTTTTTTTGAGACCTTGGCAAAAGCACTACTCCGATAAGCTCCGTTAGGAGCAAGTGCGTACCGAGACAAAGAGTGCTTTGGCAGCGCTTATATTTGCCACAGTGGTATATTGAGCAATTATAGATATTAACCGAAAAAAAATGTGTGGGGGGCAAGAAGAAGTTTAGAGAGTTTTGGACCAAAAACCCAAAAAACCCGAAAAATTCATGACGTCCGATTTCGATGAAAATTTATATATAGAATAAGTGAAAAATTCTAAGAATTTCGATACTAAAACTTTTTCAAAAATCTTATTACAACTAGTCCTTTTTGGACCAGTTTGGAACTAGACCCAAACTAGACTAGTTGTAATCAGTATTTCTTTTTAAATTTTAGCGCCAAAATTCTTAGGATTTTTCACTTATTCTATATAAAAAACTTATTACAACTAGTCCCTTTTAGACCAGTTTGGAACTAGACTCAAACTTGACTAGTTGTAATCAGTACTTTTAAAAAATGTTAGCGTAAAAATTCTTAGAATTTTTCACTTATTCTAGATATAAAACTTATTACAACTAGTCCTTTTCGGACCAGTTTGGAACTAGACCCAAACTAGACTAGTTGTAATCAGTATTTCTTTTTAAATTTTAGCGCCAAAATTCTTAGAATTTTTCACTTATTCTATATAAAAAACTTATTACAACTAGTCCCTTTTAGACCAGTTTGGAACTAGACCCAAACTAGACTAGTTGTAATCAGTACTTTTAAAAAATGTTAGCGTAAAAATTCTTAGAATTTTTCACTTATTCTAGATATAAAACTTATTACAACTAGTCCTTTTTGGACCAGTTTGGAACTAGACCCAAACTAAGACATTCTTAAAAATTCTTAGAATTTTTCACTTATTCTATATATGTATAAATTTTCATCGAAATCGGACGTCATGAATTTTGCGGATTTTTGGGTTTTTGGTCCAAAACTCTCTAAACTTCTTCTTGCCCCCCCCAAATTTTTTTCGGTTAATGTCTTACAATTGCTCAATATACCACTGTGGCAAATATAAGCGCTACCAAAGCACTCTTTCTCTCGCTACGCCCTTGGTTAGGGGTCCACTCCTATTCGAAAACACTTCGTCAGGGTGCTTTAAAAGGAGTCCTTTTACACTATTTTTGCAGCACTCCGTATATTGTTGGCCGGGAAAGAACTGAAAAATTTCAACAAAAATTGCAATTTATAAATAAGTAAAATTTTTTTAAATGTTCTCACTTCGCTTCACTGTGCCACAAAATCGCGCGAACAGCTTGCAAAAGGCGATCTAGTTGGGGGGAAATTATGGACGGAAGCCACCCTCGAAGTTCGATTAAAATCTTCTCAAGCCGACGATAAACGAAAGTTTTCTATTCTGTCAGCGAAACACAACAATTGTTGTAACGAAGGTGGCACTATGAATTGAGGTCGAAAAGGGAAGAAACTTTTAGAAAAACATGCCAAAAAAGCAAGAAAAAACAAAACAAAATGAGAAACAAAAAAATTGAAAAACAAAGAAAAGTTTTGCAAACAAATGACATAAGCGAAGAAAATGAAATCGAGCAAGAACAACAACAGCAACAGCAACAAGAAAGAACAATGTTCTCGTAAGCTAAGTGGGTTATTGGCTTAAATTCAGTTAAGCAATTATTACCGAAAAATAAAAAGTCCTTGGTACTACTTAACTACTTAAGCAAATCGGGAGGGTGTGGAAATTCTTTGAATTCGAGCAAAAGTTCAATTTTCCATTCTCGTGAATTTAATTATTTTCAGACGACCGTCTTAAATGTTTTCAGCAGTCATTTATTTATTTATTTATTTCCCACCCCCCCCTCATGAAGGTTAATAAACTTTTATTTGAAAAGAAATATGCTCACAAAGCAAAAGGGTGTTAAGAATTTATATTTGATATCTGGATTCGTGGCACAAAAAAAAAGGCACGTGCCTTTTAAATTCATAATAAAACGGGAACGATTGCAGCGATAAAGCTGAAAGATTGCTTCTTGTCTTCCCCTTTCAGTTAACGCCAAGAAATCCTTCATCGAAATGAGAGAAACAGAATCAAGTGGCAGCACTGAATGAGCAGACAACATCATCATCTGCTGTTGGCCATAATAAAATGATGAGGCTCGAAAGGAAAATTTAAAGATGATTACCTTGGAAATATCTCTTGACGTACATATTTAACATTTAATCAGAAAAGGCTTAGCTCCAAGGGAGTTAATAATATTCCAACCGATTTAATCTGGCATCAGCTGTGCTCTTTGAGTCCTCGGATTCTGTTGAACAGAAGAACCGATATTAACACATGTTCTCATATGGAAGCGTAACCACCTACGGCTACTTTTATGTAAAGGTCTCACTTCAGCTGAAGAGTTTTTCATAAAAAAAAAAGGGATCAAAAAAGCATTCGAAATTTTTCTTTTGACAGTCTCCAGACCATTAAAAATGAGGTTTTTGCATATTTGTTGGTATAACTCTGAACAAGACAGTCCATGCTGTAAGCTGGCACATTAACTCCCTTATTCGGGCATCGTCTCTAGGTCTCTAGACGGAAGTTAGTTGAAGAAATTGTGATAATTTTAAAAAGTAATTCCTCCGGATTGGAGGCACTGCGACCCTTATTCAGATCTATTGTGCCAATCGGTCCCATTTAGTTTATCTGATCTATTATGTCCTCTATCTTCCTTATGAAAGAGAGGAATTCAAATTCTCTTACATGATTCGTTATAAATATGATTTTTTAATTGAAAGAAAAAACAAAAATGTTTCATAAGAGGATTGAAATTTTCATAATTTCTGGAAAGAAGTTTGACAGATAAGGTTGGTAATTCAAACTTACACTACTCTTTACCTTAACCCTTTTCTGCGTGAAATGCAGTCAAAACTCTTTATAACGAACTCCTCTATAGCGAATTTCTCTCATGGCTTTTCGGCTACATTTTGATTGTCTTTCCCAGATAAAAATTGTATGCTCTCAGGATTGATCATTTGAACATTCCTAAGCGAGGGGATATCATAGACTTTTCCAATCCCTTTTACACATCTACTCTTTTCGGGCATGGCCGCTTTGGGTAGGCCTTCCCTATGTCTCTCATGAGCAGGCAGAACGTGAGATGTTCCAAAAAAGTCTTGGTTTTGCTTTTGCTTTTAAATTTTAGTTTAATCCTGAAAATATGCTACTTTTTGATAAAAAAAAAAAACAAACGCTTTTCATTGAACCCATCACCTTTTCCCTGCTGAATGACTGCCAAGGGAAGTAATGCCTATTGACAGTGCTTGGGATACTTCAAGTGATGCATCGTTTAGCAAAGGACTTCTCCCTATTTGCAACTGGATTTTTCTCCTTATAATTAATTCTCTCTTTAACGAATATTTTTCCCGGAAATTCGTTATAGAGATTCTTGACTCTATTAAATAATTGGCCAATAAAAGGCTTATATTAAGGCTCCAAAAATAACGAAATATCTTTTTCAATGAAAAATTACCTATGAATTTTTTTAAATAATTTTTTTTTTTTTTTTGTCAAAATTCATACATAAGTATATGGGTTCGTTTGCGGTAAAGGATTAAGAAAATATGAAAAAGTTCAATTGACATTTCTTACGATGCCGAAATCAGTCCTTCACACAATCAAAAGGAAAAGAAAGAAACAAATTTTTCACCCCTTAACGCCTAAGGGTCAAATTTGCTCCAAATTAGTGTAACAATTTATAGGATGAAAATTTTACATTGCAAAAACAAAGGTTATAATATTCTCTTCCTAATGGCATGTTAAGTTCTAATCTTTAGTATCAGCGTTTTGAATTTATAGCAAAATTACTTAAGGGGTCAAAATTCGACCACTTTCCCCTACATACTAATGTTGTAAACAGCAAATGCTTAAAATAATTGAAATTATGTGGGGAAAAATTTGTAACTTGGAGTTTTTTAGGGTTAACCCAGCCTTTCTGTTGCGGTTTCAGCTCATATGAGACCTTCACAAAAGTCCTCATCTTCATTAAGTCATTTGCGCCCGAGCAAAAACGATAGACAAATTCTTTCGACCATTTCTGGTGATAATACCAAGTCCAATTGCTCTAGCTAATGATCAAACAATACGAATTTTCGACCAAAAACGCTTCAACAAATCCATCAATCTATTGAAACAACAACAAATACAATATATTCCCAGCGGAAATTTATCTCCTGCATGACAAAGTCACCAATGATGTCATCGATGACATATAGGTGACATTGTCATGCATGACATCTTCGAGGACATGTCATCGTGGAGGGATGCTGTTCATGTGCTTGACTCTCATTGGCTACTGAAATTTAAATAAGGTTTTAGCGTCAGTTGAACGTTAGCATGAAGTGGCGTAGATGATGAGTGCTCGACTCAGAATCCGAAGATCGCGGGTTCGATCCCTGGCAGAGGCGAACAAAAATTGTTAAAAATAGATTTTTAAAAATTTTCCAAACATTCAAAGAGAGGGCAAAGAAGAGTGTGGTATCAAACTGGTTTCTATAAATTGACATTTAGAGAGAAAATAGCATAATGTGCTGCTCTCAAATGCTTTTTTCGCCATCGCATCCCCTAGCATGACCAGTGACATTTTCTAATCTTCCGGTGATAATGTCACCGCTGAAGTCCCTGTCAGCTCCTGTGTAAATGTCATACAAAGTGTCACCGGAAATAGCATGAATTTCGGCTCCGAAGTCACTAGGACATCATCGGGGATGTCGGGAAATTTTTAAAACTTCAATCCGCTTGCCAATCAAGCCACAGACACGAAATTTTACGTCGACTTCGACCGGTTGATGGATTTTCGAAGCGTTTGTGGAGCCTTACATATAGTACATAGGACGAAAACGGTATAACTCGTAGTCGTCTATTCTAGAAATCAATTAATTTTTTTAAGATTATCCTTTAAGGATTACAATTGCATTACGATTGTTTCATCCTCTTCCACAGAAAAGAAAACTTGAAACGCTATCAAGTGAAAACAAAAATAAAAACAAAACAAAAATATTTGGAGCAAAAAGCGAGGCGAATAAAAAAACAAAAAACAAAACAAATGAAAAAGGACGATAGAAAAAAATTAGAGCAGCACTAAGGCAGCGCAAACAGAAAAACAAATAAATAATGCAAAAATGACAGTTAATAAGATAATGAAAGAAAATCCGCGTTTAAATGTAAGTAGTATAAGAAACACCGGCAGAAGTTGAAGCGAAGTGAAATTAAATGAAGGAAGAATATAAGGCAACATAGTGGAGCCCACTGAGTGGAAAAAAAAAAAAAAGAACACAATGAGATGAACATATAACGAGGGCGAATTCTATACAATAGTAGCATAAAGTAAAGAGGCACTCCTGCCTCAATTGTTTCGTCCTATTATTGTTCTCGTATAGCTTATATAAGGATATCGGAACTCAGACTCACACACAAACACACAAACACATGCCCATGTGTTCGAATTGGGATCCATTGAAATGAATACAGCAGTCGAATGCAAATGAAAGAAAATATAAAATTCTTAGCAAATAAACTTACGTGAAATAAAGTTGCTCAAGTGGTTTAAATATAGCTGCAGGATATGAGAATATGAAACCAATACAACAATGTCACTTTGCGAACACACACACACACACACACACTCGCACGCAAGTAAATTCTCGCACACATATGGGAATAGGACTATTTGTCTTCGTGCGTAACAGAACATTTGATACAATGCCAGAAATAATATATTTTCCGGAGAAAAAAAAGAGATTCTGAAATCTGTTGCCATAAGTGAAGCAGGCTTTACGGGAGGATACGGTCGTACAATGAGAGAACGAACGTAAATACCACAAAAGGAGAACGTTATCTGTAGTAAGTAGACTTGTTTTTGTTCGAAATGGCATTACGGTTTGGCGAATTGTAAGTTCAATAGAACGAAAACAATCGAAACTGTCTGGCATTGACCAAAGCCACGTTTATGCGTTCGACTTTGTCATGGATATTGACTTCGATGAAGACCGCATTCGGCCGTCGGTGGGTCGGTCAGTGGATCCTGAATGGTGATATTATGCAGATGCTGAAAAGTGATGTGATGTGATGTGATGTGCTAGTGGTATTCCTTATCTTTGTAGCTAATGGTACATTAGCATTCTGCACAAAATGATCCTTTAAGGTTTATAAAGAAATCAATTTGAATAAAGGAATCATCGTTCGAAAAGTTTTTTCTCTATGGTAGCAAAAGATGTGAGTTAGTTGCCATAGAAGAGTGGGTTGGAAAGTTGAAAAAATGTAAATTGAAACTTTTGGCATTTGAATGCGTTGAAGACTTTTTAATGTCATATCAATATCTTGAAAATAATTTTGATTCCCAAAATGATTCAATTTAGAGTTCCAATAAAACTTCATTAGTGAGAATTTTTCATCGAAACGATGAGGATGAAAGGTCAATTTTAAGTGAAGAGTTTCGTTTTCTTTTCATTAGACACAAAATTCATGTAAAATTGGAGACAAACCAAAAATGGAGTTCCTTATTATTACACTGAGAAACTGTTTTGATGGGAAATTGAACTTGTAAACGAACAGCGAGGAGTTTGTTTTTGCTCAAAAAAGGGAAATACGTACATCGACTAGATGTGTGACACATATCACAAAAAGGAGGAGCGTACAAATATGTTTTTGTTCCAAGGAGACACTAATGAGATGGATGCTCAATTCGAAATGTGAAAGGAACTCAATGTTAGAAATCGTAATACGTTTTAAAATTAGAGAAGAAATTGTTTAAGGTTATTTTTAGAATGTGAAGTCCCAATGAGAGTTTCCGGCCCTTCAAGACGTTAGGAAAGAGAAATTCAATTTCTATATCAATTAAATTAAATTTTTTTATTATTATATTATTTAATTAAATTTCAATTTCAATTTTTTTTTTTTGGATTTGTTTTGCTTGGGCTGTAAGCTTTCGTAGTTATGGAAGCGTTGAAACGACTACACTGAGCGAACTTAACCATGATTTTTTTTTTAAAAGGGCGCATTGTTATTCACAGTCCTTTTGATTTTCGAGCAGAACAAAAATTTCAAAAGAAAAATGGTTGAGTCAACAACATTTTTGGTTGATTTAAAGGAAATATGTTTAATTAACATTTCTTTTCGTTCGGTATAATTCTCATTTGGTTTATAAAATAGGACATATAAGATATGTATTCATCTTAGAACTTTTTAAGCATTGCGAAAGCAGTCCCACGACAACGGAGTGACAAAATGGATGAAGTCCATCCGATGGCTATTTTTGGGGTTATGTTAGGCAGAGGGCTCTGTGGCCATTTGCTTTGAACGTTAAATAAATTTGTTTTGACATTTCTTCTTTTATGGGTATTTTAGAAAATTTTTTTTATTTTAAAAATTATCTTGTCATTTCAATTATGTCCGTGGTTAGTTCAACAATTTAAATTTAAATCCATTTTTGAAAATTATCATTTCAATTCAACCTGAAATATGGTTGATTCAAAAGGAAAATCTTTATTTTTTCCAACAAGAAAAATTGTTAAATTAAAAATATTCCTTGTTGAAGCCGTTTTGTATGTTTTTACTTTTGATTGAACCAGTTTTCTGATTGATTTTTTTCTCTGTGATACCTTTGCTTATAACTTCTTTCTGTATTATAAAAGTATATAAAAATGCCTCGAAAAAGCTTTCCAGGATATGCTATGCAGTCCTGACTAAATAGACTTTTCTTTGGCTTAGAGTTTTTCTACCATTTTAAGGTTTTTTCATCTTATCTGTGTCAGATGACACATTCCATGTTTGTAGGTGGGACTCAAAAAATATTTCTCACAATTCACTGACGCAGATAAGCTTTTAAAGTGTAAACAAAGCTAATCTAATTATCACTAGAATAGAATTGTATATATTATTTAGCTGTAAGATTTACGTCCATGTACGAGTTTTGTTTTCACCTTCAGTTTTAAATGAAATGCTTACCGAATTCTGAGTAATTAAGTAATGAAGGCGATATTAATGAACAAAAAATTTTTTCACAAAAAGAAAATTTGTTCTTACAAGCTATCTTAGAATTAAAGGAATTAAATGTAAAAAAAATTAGAAAACTTACTTGACACTTTCGGGTGCAGATTTTTCGATTTGTTTATTTTGGTTTTATTTTTAATTTTTTTAAATTTTTTGTTTTGTTTTTAAACGCAAAACGGTAAACACTCGAAAACGTTCGAATGCGTTATTTGAAAAGTATCAACATTACGTATACGCACTGATGGCCGCAAAAAAAAAGGTTGTGCAAACCGTTTATTGGGTATGTGAATGCGAATGTCTGTATGTACCAACAAAGAACATTTCGAGTTGGAAATTTAAATCTCGACTTTTTGCTCAAAATATTTTTTTAAATTTTTTTTATTTTATTTTCTTTTATTATTTTTTAACAAAAAAAAAATTGTTTATTTTTTCCACACACTCTGCGATGTGAGATAATTCGGTTTAAATCGTCATAATTTTAATTGCGACAAAAATAAATTTTTATATTTATGCGGAGATTTTTAGTATTAAAAATTTTTAGGAAATAAATCCTTTTATTTTTTCCTTATGAAAAAGAATTATGCAAAAAATTGTAAGCAATCACCGGCGGCGGTAATGCACCTGCGTCCCAAATTTCCGGCACAACATGCAAAGTCAACAGCAGCTTTTGCACTGAACTCACTCACGATTGGGAATTTAGTCTCTAAACTGCCTGTTGGTTGGCTCTGTGTGACTGATGGCTGCTCGATTTACTCAAAATCCATTCGACTAAGAATTCGGCGAGCAACAACAACATTTTTGCTCTACATTTTCGAGCTACTCTACTCTAGATTTTACACATTGCGTTCAATGCGTTTAGCTTGCTCGCTTCTAACTTCTTTGGTTTTTTTTTTTTTCTCTTTTGGCTTTGTTCGTGTGGCACGTGTAGGAGCTCATGTCTTTTGATTTGAGTGATTCCATCTCTTACTGTGAAATCGGTTTGAAATTAGAGAGAGCGGATTTTTTTGTGTTCTGCGCAGGCCCACGGTAAATACTCAACTGTTTGGAGTCAAACAAAATATTGTGTTTATTTTTTTTCCCTTTTTTTTGTGGAAATTTGGTAGCGCTGTAGGGTCCTTATGGGTTTCGGAGAATTTTTTTTTGAAAGAATGATTATTTTCGTTGAAATTTTCAAGTGAAAAAATATGTCTTCTCGGAAGAGAAAACTGAATTTCAAAAGCATTTCAATTGCTTGTAAATTTGTTGATATTTTTTTCGGTTTTTTTTTTATTTTTTTAAATATAAACAATTGATCCTTTTTGTTTATATACCCACATGAATACCTTTTTCACTAGAATATTCGTGCATTGTTTATTGTTGATTTGTTTACAGTGTGCTACAGTGGGCTCTCAAACAATACAAACCCTCTTCAACAAACGTATACCTATCTAATATATAAAATTCTCGTGCCACTGTGTTTGATACTAAATTCCTCCGAAATGGCTGGACCGATTTTTATGCAAATTTTGTGCCCATAGAGGATAGATAAGAGAATTGTGGGACATCTATTTTTCACACCCCTTTGGTTTCATCAAGAAATTTTTGATTTTAATACCCGTCGTATGCGTAATGTTATTTCAAAAAATTGCACTAGGAAACATTACGTATACGTCCTAACTTTAAAATTAATAAACTGCATTAATTCAACTTATGGAAGAGAAATTTTTTATTTTTAAAAAGAAAATCACGTCTTTTTCAACCTCAATGAAGGGGAAGCATGGCGGATAGAAAGAGATCTTCCGAGGCGGAACGAAGTTCACCGGATCAGCTAGTATACATAGGTACAGCAAATACTTATTTTGTTGTTCGAATCACCCCGACTTTAAGCTGAAAAATTATGCTTTAAGAATCTCTCTAAACTCATTATGGAAAATCGAGTTATAGAAGTTTGACTTTGTTTATTGAAAAAATTTCTTAACCCTCTAATTCCTGGCTCTATCCCTAGACGGCGCTTATTCGAATAATTAAAAAAAAGAGAAAAAAAATAATAATTTCAGATTTGTTTTGCTCTGATTTTTAAATTAAAAAAAAATATGTTGGCATTAGAGGGTTAAAAAGTTTTGTTGAGACACCAAAAATTATTCAATTTTTTAGCGGAAAGTTGCACTAATGAGCAAAAATATAAAGACACTCTGTAGTCTCAATTACCACCTACAAGAAAACTCTCTTTAAATGACTCAGAAGCTACTATCAAAGACTTCCTCAATATGTTCACCAGTACCTTACAGAACTTTCTGCGTGGAAGATGGATGAGTTTCCTGTTTTAAATTCAAATCATTTTTTTAAATACAAAATTTCTCATGAGAGGAAGCTTATGCTTCTGCCTTCCCGTCAATTTACCCATTTCCTTATATCTTCTAATTCAAAAGTTTCTTTTCTTAATATAAAAAAAAAAAAATCATAATATTTTTTAATTGAAAAAGAAAATCAAACTTTATTTTCCTCATTTGTTCATCACAAGCTTTCTTTGACAACCTCTTTTGAGCAACTTTTTCTCTCATCGAAGCAAAAAAAAAACAAAAATTATTTTGTTATTAAAAGAGAGCAACATTTACTCTCGCGCTCTTTAATTGTTATCAAGCGTTCGGCGTGTGTTTACGTTTTTCATTATCGTAATGGGTGGGAAGGTCAACAGAAAATGCGGCGTGTTTGTGAGACTGAGAGTAGAATGAATGAATGTAGGCCTACAAGCCAAAAAAAACAACATAATTACATACCTACATACACTTTATATGATAAGAGAACTATGCTTTATCGAAACGGGGGACGAAATGAAATCGAAAATGAGAAAAGAAACAGAGTGACACAAATATTTGAAAAAAAAAATTATTTTTTTTTTTGTTTCTCTTTGGCCAAATTGTATACAAAAATATTTTTTTTTTTTAATATTTCAAATTTTTACTGCTTCTTGTTCGGGTTCGGGCTCCTCAATTTGTTTCCCCTCAACGACCTGTGTGTCGTCTTGCTTGTCCAAACGTGCGACGCCATCCCCACAGACAGTGATTGGGTCTCGTTGCAATAACGGACGCGGAGTTCTTGGAAGGAAGGTATTACAGACGGTGCTAATGGCCTCACACTCGTCCGGAGCGTAGAGCAATATGAATACACAATATTGGATTATATCGTTTTCCGTATTATCGATATAACGGAATCCAATGTTATACTCAGACATACTGCCATATGAGATCCGTTTTCCATGAATGCTGAAAGGGAATTTTTTTTATATAAACCCATTTTTTTTTTTACCATAATTTGCAAAAGAACAACTATCACTCACCCAATCGGCTGGCCGACAATTTTCATTTCGATTTCTTCATATTTACTCAAAATGTAGTTCAGTTTCTCCTCGGCGTCTTCATAGGTTAGCTTGAAAAGAAATTGTAGACCGTCAAAATTTGTATAGCTTCCAATTTCCATAAATCGAATTTTAAGCCACTGGACGCAATTTTTCTGGTTAAGTTAATTCCGCATCTTTTATTTAATATTCAATACGAAAAACTTTTCGAAAACCACTAAAAGAATATTCCTTACGGTTAGAAAGACACAGCTATGTCGAAAGTGGTAAAAATCGAATTTGAGTAAAAACAAGTAAGGGTGTTATAGTCAGGCGAGCCTGACAATAAAATACCCGACACAGACACACATTTTCAAATAATTTTTAATATCAAGAGGTGTTTAAGGCCATAAGGAGCCCCATATAGGCCAACTTTTTTTAAATTTCTTTATGAGAACCGCCCTTTTGCCACGCCCACTTTTCCAATTTTTTTTAATTACAATCGGCGGCTTAAATATACGCTCAAATGATAAGTTTCATTGAAATATTTCGAAAAGTTCAGATTTTGAGGCAGTTTTGGGATTTTTGTGACGGACCCTAGTACTGGAGGTACCCTTCAAAATGGACCGATCAAGAAAGTTTTTTGGAAAGATGTTTATGGCTACAAAGGAAGCATAACTGCCAAATTTCGTTCAAGTCCCATTTGAATTTCGGATGTAGGGAGGCAATTTTCGAAAAACGCCCTTCTGCCACGCCCACTTTTCCAATTTTTCGAAATTGAAAAACTTGACTTCAAATATTTTCAACTATCAAATTTCATAAAAAAATATCTTGAAAAAATTTTAGACCAGTTTTTGTAATTTTCATAACAGACCCTAGTACTAGAGGTACCCCTAAGGGGTCCGATCGGGTCCATTCAACTTGTTCTTTCTCATGTCCCTGTGAGCACGCATACCAAATATCGTCGAGATAGCTCAACTCCTTCGATAAGAAAACTGTATACAAACAGACAGACGGACAGACGGACATGTCTAAATCGAATCTCCTGGTGACGCTGATCATTTCTATATATCGCACCCTTGCTAATAAATCGGCACAATTCAAAATTTTTTTAATAAATTTTTATATGTTCGATTGAATTTTTCTGTATGAAACCCAAGACCTTGAGAATCGAGGCTTATATTGACTGATGCAGCAGTCGATTGAGAGTAATATAAGTTTAGAAAAAACTTTATTTCTCCTTAGTTTCAAGAGAGATTGCATGATTTTCGAGAAATGCGAAATTTTGAATTGTGCCGATTTATTAGCAAGGGTGCGATATATTTTGTATGGTCTATCTCGACTGGTTCTAGTTGTTGTACACAATATATCCTCGACACAGAGTGTGTCGGGTATAAAAATGTGGCTGCCGTTTTCTTAATAGCAGCCAATTTGAAAAAAGTAATGATGCAGAATGTTATGTTTTTCCAAGAACTTTCAACGAGAAAGTATAAAATCCCACGCCTCGCACGATCGCCAAAAAAATGTCGCACAGTGTTATAGATCAGCACTATTCGTAAGCAATTTTTTTTCTATTGGATTGATCCTCCCAAAATTTTATTGCACCCAACCATTGTACTTACATCAGTGAGACAGATCAAAGGTGAAATGCACAAACTCGTCTGTGGAAAAAATATTTCATCGTTTATAAAAATTTGATTTAAAAAAATAAAAAAATAAAAAATTATATTAAAACGTAACACAGGTGTACAGATTTACCGAGTTTTTGACCGAAATCAAAATAATAAACAGAATAAAATTTTTAAAATCCATTTTGTTCTGAGCTTCTTGCTGCTTTTGATAAATTTTCACAACTAAAATGGAAAAATAAATTTGAAAACACAAATCCCCCACAATGTATGAAAATATTTCATTTTTCGCAGACGAGTCTGAAAGGTTCCATTGTATTTGGTCATCGTTTTTCACACGATATCGTAATTAAATATTCATTTATTTATATCTGAAACTAAAATCGTAGCGAAAATTTGATTCATACCGATTTTTTTTCTTCTGTGCTTTCGGATGTGAGTATGTACGAGTGGTCAAAGTTGTAGAGTCACAGTCGAAATGTTGAGAGAGTTTCGATTCGCTATAGAAAAAATTGAAATGATTTTTTTTAGAGTATTACTTTAGAAGCATTTTTTTCAAATTCTACCATGCTTTGAAATATAACTATTCATTCAAAAATCATTCAATTTTTGTGTGCTTCTAACTTTGATCGCACGCAAATGAAACCACGCGCGGCCACAAAATTCACCCCTCCACACTTCCAAACCAAAATAGCCAAGAAAGATATGAAACGAGATTCTATTGTTGATCTGAACTGAAGCAGAAAGAGATTTTTTTTTTAAATTTTTAATTAGAAAAAATGGAATAAATAAAAACTTTATTTCATTCATTAAAGTTGACGAAGGTCAATCAGCTTATAGGCCCGTGTATGTGCAGCTATCGACCTTTGTAGACATATATAAAACTTATATATAAGACTCTGGAGCCCTTCTTATTCACTAGCATTGCCTGATCATTTTCTACTTTCCTCCTCTCAGTATTTCCTCCAATCTCTTTACTCATTTTCCGTCGCTTTTCTTCCCATCCTCACCGATCTCTCGTTCCCATAAATTCTTTTCGAGTATATATTTCATATGTATGTATGTATGTATGTCCGCATGAAGTGCAAGTCTGGATTTAAATTGAAAAATATTTTAATAATTTTTTTTTCACCTGTAAGTTTACTCACCCAACTCTAAATGTAATTGCTTCTAATGAACATATTTCAAATGAGATTTATTACGCTTTACACACTCGATGTTGAGGCTATATTGCAGTTGTGCGCACGTGTGTAACATCCAGAATCGATCGAGACGTCCGTATATAGTCTTTTAATCGAAGGACTGGAGCTATCTTGACGAAACAGAAGTTATAAGCAAAGGAATGTTGTACCCAACAGTTCTATAACTACAAAACGAAAACAAAATAATTATTCGTATGGGCGGAGAAATGAGTTAGAAAAAGTGCGATCGGTTTTTAGGGGTACCTCCAGCACTAGGGTCTGTTATGAAAATCACAAAAGTTGCGCTGAATTCTGATTTTTTTTTTAGATATTTTGATACAATCAAATTTTTAGACCAAGATATATTATACTTACATTTAATGTAATTTCCATTAATTAGATAAGTGGGCGTGGCAAAAGGGCGTTTTCAAAAAATGATCTTTTTCACCTCAAATTTAAATGGAACTTGAATTTTTTTGGACTTCTCTTCAATCTTGCACAAAAATTTAATTGATCGGACCACCAGGGCTACCTTCAGTACTGAGATCTAATGCAAAAAACGCAAAAACCGATCCGAAATCCGAATTTTCCGAAAAATTTTAACCCTTTATCGGATGCATCGGCCACATTCTTAATATATTATGCAGTAAGGGGTTAATAAAACCATTTACAGCGAATAAATTTTTATTATTTTATGCATTAATGGGTTAATAAAACTAAATATTTACAGCGAACAATTTTTTCTAATTTTTTAATATTTCATACAGTAAAGGATTAATAAAACTATATGCTAACAGCGATCAATTTTTTTCTAATTTTTAATATTTTATGCAAGAAAGGGTTAATAAAATCAAGAACAAAAAAAAACAAAATTTTTCCGCTTGTTTAATATATCATGCAGGAAAGGGTTAATAAAACTATATATGAACAGTGAAAAATTTTTTTTCTAATTTTTTAATATTTCATGCAAGAAAGGGTTAATAAAACCAAAAACAAAAGAACACATATTTTCCGCTTGTTTCATATATCATGCAGTAAAGGGTTAATGATATTTGAAATTCGAGATTGCAAAAATACCTTTTCTTAATGGTCACTCGTGGTCTGACGACCCCTTATCTGTGTCGAGTATTCTATTGTGAGGATCGTTTGGCTATAACACCCTTACTTACTTTTAATTGGCATATTAAGAAAAACAGTTTTCAGCTGTGTGTGTTTGACAATGTCTTCTCAAGTTTCCTATTGCCAAGTTTTGCTATATAGTCCAATAGAGTTAACCAAAGTCAAGGCAGTCGTAGAACAAAACAAAAATGACGGAACTTCTCAACAAACCTCTAAACATTCAGATTGCTCTGTTTATTTTGATGTTGTGTGCTGTGGACGCCATTGCATGTGATCATCCTGGAATTCCAACAGGTCCTACCGATTGCACAAATGTTGGCGATCCGGAATACTTGTCTGACACAATTCCAACTATATATTCTTCTGAGTCGTCAGAAGTAATCGCCGCAACAACTGCAGCAACATCCAGGAGGATTTCTTCAGTCACCAAATCGATTTCAAAATTAATTCAAGTAATAATCGATAATAAAGGAGTCAATGGCAAACTAGATTTAAGAAATATCCTTCAATTGAAGTTGTGAGCTAATTTCTATAAAATAATCCCTGAAATATCAAAAATGGAGATTAAAATGTGAAAGACATATTTTTGAAACACCTAAAAGTGTGCAATGGATTATTTTAAAATATGTATAAATTTATACAGGTATGTGAATGTTTTACAAGCGAAATTAATTCGCTGTGGTAAATTAAATCGATCGCTTTCATGACGAACTCTGATCATCTGTTGCCTCCAGAATCGACGTGAATGGCTTATAGTATGGCAGGACCTGTTCCTCAAAAGTACGAAATGACAGCAATACGGGTTCTTATTTCCCCCGGGTAAATAGTTTTCGATTTTTGAAAATCAATTAGGCAGTTCACAAAGGCTGCTAAAACCCCTTTTAAAAATAGCACCAGCTAAAATTAGTACTTTTAGCTCTATACTAAATTTTGTTGTTATTGTTTTCTATGCAAACGCGAATTAGTACATTGCCCATCGAAAGAGCATGTTTGTTTAGAGTGGCAAATATTGCTCCAACAGCTGTGTTAAACAGCTGTTCAGGAAATGAAAACATGGAGATGTATACATAATCCCATAAAAAGATTTGATTTTCCGCTAGCTAACGACATTTCAACAGCTGTTTCAACAGATTTTAGATTTTAGTACATGTTTAAGTGCTCACAATAATGATTTTGGCTTGTAGCAATGTTGCCACATTGCCATATTAGCATACCTTTGTGAATAGCCTAAATATTTGAGAAAATAATTAACCAAAACTAAAACATTTATTCTTAATGATGATAGACTTAATCTTGAATATTGTTAAAAAATTCATTTCCCAAGTCGAGGTAGTTCGAATTCCCTCTCATTCTTGGTAAATGGAAATTAAGCACATCGATTTGAGAGTTTACTTACCTTTCTCTCGGGAAATGGACCAGAATCACATAGCTGGTCATCCCTTATCTACTTATCTTACTGACGTTTTTAAAAACTCTTGCCAAAATTGTGTAAAAATTTTTAAAAAATTTTAAGAATGAGCGGACTCTGAAAACTACAACCTCTTTTTTTTAAGTGTAACATTTCATAGATAGTGACATTGACTCTCATACGATATCAACCATAATAAGTGACTAAAGCAGTAATATAAAGGCAAAATATTTGAAAATTTTTCAGAATATAGATGTCAGCTTCTAAACTAAGCCTCGGAAAAATTGAAAAACTAGAGTTACCTGTGCTATCTACACTCAAAAAAATGCCAACAATTTCGTTGGTTAAATTGTTCCCCACAATTTAAATTGTTTGGAAAAAAAATGGAAGTTCTTAAAGCAAACAAACAAAATTCTTCGCATGACCACAGAAATTGTTGGTCTGAAAATTAATTCTTGATGGAATAATATTTTCAAAAACATTGTCTTAACAATGCAAAACCCTTGAGAAACTTTTTTGAGTGCAGCAATGTTGACAATATATTGTGTTTCAAAAACTTATTATAAACAATTGCAAATAAGTTATGTATTTAGTGTTAATTTCGATTCCATTTTTATTTTCTCCTCTGGGAAGTTAGATGTGTGGCCCACACACAGCAAAAAATGCCATATCTACATATTCCATAATAAAAATTTGAGTCTGCAAAGTCAGTTAACGGAAGATAATTATACATTTTAACATCATAAACATATGTGAGCTAATTTTTGATTATTTTGTCTCTTCTTGTATGTAAGTCCGCATAAAGCTAATGAGAATTTTAGAAAAATTTTTATATGCACTTTCAAAAATTTCAAACAAATGTTTTGTTAAGTGTTAATAATTTTGGTATCTATTTAATACAACAAAATAATCAACCAAATTTTTGTTCAAAATTTAATATTTCGAACTTTTCCCGAAATTCGTGATTTGTTTGAAATTTTTAATTGGGACAATTAAAAAACCGATGAATCGAGTTTAACAAACGCCATTAATTGGGATTTTTCGTAGCCAGTTTTTCTGTGTTATCTTCCCCAACAGTTTTAATACCGATCTTTTATTTTCTAAAGATTTTTTTAAAAAAAGAGTGAGTTCAGAAATATGTAGGTATGCAAGTTTATTTTCACTCATAACAATAAATATAAATTCAGGTTTACCCAAGAATAATTTAGCAAAACCATTAACAGAGTCTCATTATCGAGTTCAACGAATGAATTTCAATCTATCAGGTACTATCAAAACTACACCGAGAGAAATAACAACAGTTGAATCAACTACTTAGAACAGTTAAAGTAAGAGTGGTCAAATAAACTGTATTCCGCGTTAAATGCACTGAAAAAGGCAGTCAAATGAACAGTTGAAAAACAGTTACTTTTTATGTTCAAATTCGCTTTCGTTCACTTAGACGTATAAGTTCGCATTCTGATCAACCGTCTCCGGAGGTTTCGATAGCTCAGCTGTTTAAGCTGTGACTCGACAGTCGTGAGCTTCGGGGTTCTATCCCTGCTGGCGGCGGGAATTTTTCTGAATTTTTATTTTAATTACATTTTTTTTTTGTTCAGAGTGTAGTTGTTTTGGAAGACAAAAATTTTCTCCTAAATTTTTAAGGTTTTAAATTATTTAATTTTTTTTTTTAATGGTTCATTTTCAAGCAAAAATATTTGGGAGTGAAACAATTCCTTAAGCACGTTCCCCAAAACTTGAGCAACCATAAACTCAAGTGAGTATTTTGACCAAAAAATTAAATTCGTTCGTTTAGCGTAATGGTTAAGACGTTCGCCCAGCGAAGTGGAGGTCAGCGGTTCAAGGCTCGGCCGAGGCGAGAAAATTTAAAGAGATGAAAGAGAAAAAGATTTAAATAGAAGCAAAAAAATAAAGAAAAAATATAATAATTTAATAAAAAAAAAAAATATTAATAAAAGAAGATAAAAAAAAAAAGTCAAAGCAAAAAATTAATTATTTTTTCCCAGTCGCTGGTGACAGTTGATTTAACCGCGAGACAGTTATTATCAACCATCAGGTAGTTATATCCTTATTGACTGTGTTTGTACTGTTGAATTGACCGCTACTACACATAAGCTAACAATTAACGGTGAACTCGGTTATTTTAACCTGCTTTTTCAGTTAATATAACTACCTTTTTCTCTCGGTGTACTTGTCACAGAATATAAATATTCAACATAAATATTCGGATGACTTTCTTCTGTATTTCTCTAATAATAATATTTATGTATATAATATAATTTCCAAAGATGATCGCTGACTTTACTTGCTTGACTGTTTACAGCCCAATTTAAGGCCGTTCTTGGCCATGATGTGGCCCTTGGGCGCTTATTGATTTAAGAACCCTGTGCAAATTTTCACAAAGTTCAAGGAACAAGATGATTTGGTTTGCGAAAGCCATATCAACTTTTGAATTTTCCGTACATTTTTGAAAATCTATCGGATTAATTTTGCATTCCCCTTTCATTTGAGCCCTCATTCAGGCGCCTTGTGGGGTTGAGACGGTACCGTAAAAAACATATTCCCTCAAATGATTAGTATATTCCCACGAAATAAAATTTTTCAATCAACTTATTTACAGTCACAGCAGGTCATTGGTCCCATACGTTACATTAGGTGGCTGAAAATTAACCCATAGATGGCTATTGCAACTCACTATTCGGAGGAATAAAAAAATTTTGTTTTCTTTTTTTGTTTTTGGAATTTTTATTTCCATTTAGGCACTATGGTTTTTAGTGACTTTCGGCTCGCCTTCACAGTCAAAAGTAACTTGAATGCCATTGTCCAACCATGGCTGAGACCAGATCGAAACGACACAATCCTTTTTGACTTTCTTATCGTCCAAGAGTTCAACGTTCAGTTTATGAAGCGATCCAGAGACGACTTGCACTGTACCCGATTTAATTTTTGATAGTCTGAAAATTTTCAATTTCACGGATTAATGGAACCGATCGGCTGTCATGTTTGTTCATTTTTCCCCCCCAAACTTACGTATAATGGGGGCCATCGCCTGCGGCCAATTTGGTCAGCGAATTTTTCAATGTGTTTTCAGCTTCTTTAAGGTCATCGCCCGAAAGAGGTCTTGCACCGCCAACAGGAATCTAAAGGATGATGATTTCAATTCATATGTTTATCAATATAGAAATTGTAAATTAATGGAGATTATAGTTTGTATGTCCTTACATCGTTCGGTGTGGCAGCTACGAAAGCAACAAGGAGGCATCCCAAAATGAACAAATACTTTAGTCCAGACATTTTTTTTTTTTTGTTTAAATGGATACTTTTTCCGAATGTTCAAATATATCGACTGAAAGCAGCTGAAAGTTGCACTGACTTGACTTGATTCTTTGCCGCGCTCTTTTATAGAAACGGCTCTCATTCTTTATTTGTTTTTCTACGATCGGTTTCTCCGATAACAACAACAACAACAACAACACAAAAGCAGAAAACAGAAAACAATTAAGAAACACCTAAGGCCGGTCAAGTGCAACTTTGATGTACCTAAGGGTGTTATATTCACGCGTGCCTTTAGTATCGCCATCCACAATTAACGTGGAAATTATTTATTGTGAAAAATGGTTAATACACATTTCTGAATAACCCAAACCTTGCCACTCCCACTAAGTTTAAGGGCCTTACACAGAAAAACTGGCTACGAAAAATTCCAATTAATGGCGTTTGTTAAACTTGATTCATCGGTTTTTTAATTGTCCCAATTAAAAATTTCAAACAAATTACGAAATTCGGGAAAAGTTCGTAAAATTAAATTTTGAACAAAAATTTGGTTGATTATTTTGTTGTATTAAATACCAAAAGTATTAACACTTGACAAAACATTTGCTTGAAATTTTTGAAAGTGCATATAAAATTTTTTCTAAAATTCTCATTAGCTTTATGCGGACTTACATACAAGAAGAGACAAATTTATCAAAAAATAGCTCAAATATGTTAATGATGTTATAATTAGGGCTCCGATTTTGTTGACTTTTATAATTTTATAGCATACTTTATGGAGCACAAATTTTGTTCAACTCACCTAAAATTAGGATTCAAATCGATTTTTGACATCAATATGAATTTTTTTGAAATTAAAAAAGCGATTTGAAGTTCAACTTCGCTTAACTTATTCGCAAAATGCTGGTACGAAAATATTTTTGCCCCATAAAGTATGCTTTAAATTTATAAAAGTCAACAAAATCCGAGCCTTAGTTATAATGTATAATTATCTTCCGTAAACTGACTTTGCAGAATCAAATTTTTATTATGGAATATGTAGATATGGCATTGTTTCCTTTTTTATTTATTTAAAATAATTGGTTGATTTTTATTAATACCTTTGGTTGTTGATATTATAAATCTTTGTTTGAAAATCTTTATTGAGTGTAGGTACCCTTTAAAAAGGCCCGCTGAAATCGGTTCGGAAAACTTTTCTTCCTTATGAATCGTTGGCTCTTTAGATCGAATTTCTTTAAGGCAGGTCAGCTTCTTGCGTTCGGATATATTTCAGTCTAACTCAAGTGGTTCTAAAGAGAACACACGTACAAACAAACATAATATATCCTCGACACAGCATTCTCTCGGGCATAGAAACAAAGGAAAAAACAATTCAAAAAACTTAAGTCAGTCCCGTTCGACTACAATCTTCCGTATATTTTATTCCACAGAAATGTTTTCACTCTTATTTGAATCTCTGTTGCTTTTCTTTTCTTTAGTAGATCTTTATTTGTAAGTATGAGTGGGATGGGATCACGCCCACATTCTTGGTTATAATGTCTCTGGTAGTATATCTTTTCGCACCATTTATCAATCTAGAATGTTGAATAGCTTCTTGGATTTTATGGATTTCTCTTTCGCTATAGAATAAATTAACGAATAGATTCTTTCAGTCTTCATGCCAGTTTTACTGAATCAAATACCTTTGCTTTATCAAAAATTTTCAAAGATTTTCACATAAAAAACTCTCCGGAAGACTATCATTTGAAAGTTTATACCTTCAAATGGTTTCAACCAGGTTGAAGACGATGACCCTTAGAGTCATTATGATTACAATGCAGCGTTAAATTTCGAATTAATTAAACGAACGACCATACCTACACTGAGCGAAATTAACCATGATTTTCTTAAAAGGGCGCATTGTTATTCACAGTCCTTTTGATTTTCGAGCAGAACGAAAAAATTCAAAAGAAAAATGGTTGAGTCAACAACATTTTTGGTTGATTTAAAGGAAATAATTTTAATTACATTTCTTTTCGTTCGGTATAATTCTCATTTGGTTTATAAAATAGGATATATAAGATATTTATACATCTTAGAACTTTTAAAGCATTGCGAAAGCAGTCACGTAAACGGAGTGACCAAATCGGATGAAGTCCATCCGATGGCTATTTTTTGGGGTTATGTTCAGTAGAAGGCTCCGTGGCCATTTGCTTTGAACGTTAAATAAATTTGTTTTTACAGTTCTTCTTTTTTGGGTTTATTTAAGAAAGTTTTTTTTTATTTTAAAAAATATCTGTCATTTCAATTATGTCCGTGGTTAGTTCAAAAATTTAAATTTTAAATCTATTTTTGAAAATTTCATGTCAATTCGACCTGAAATATGGTTGATTCAAGAGGAAAATCTTTATTTTTTCCAACAAGAAAAATTTTTTAAATTAAAAATATTCCTTGTTGAAGCGGTTTTGTATGTTTTTCTTTTTGATTTAACCAATTTTGTTGTTGTTTTTTTTTTCTCTGTGTACAAAAATCGACTTCGTATTCGATCTTCATTAAGAATGTAAATGAATATATTTATTTTACTATTCAGGTTTATCACTTCTACCTGTTACAAGATAGACGTAAAACTTATATACATACCCTAAAATGAAATTCGAAACTTCTTTTCACATTCTGTTTTGAACAGAGAAGATGCTATCAAAACGTTCACTTTAATTATCGCTAATAGATTTGATCGCCCATAACGCCTCAATGAAAACAACCGATCACGACAAATATTCCATCATCGTTAAAAACCGGTGCGCCGCACAGTGGTCCCGCCTCATGCATTTTTTGGAAAAAAATATCAGGAGTGCTTGTAGAACATTGAAATTTGGCACACGCCTTAGTTTTGACAAAATTAAGAAAAATTCAAAATTTCGTGGAAATCAGACCATTGCCACGCCTACCGCCCATACACCTGAAATTTTCAAAATTTGCAATTTTGGTCCGATCTTAATGAAATTTGGTAGGGTAGTAGGATTCGAGACTCTTAACCAAAAAAATTTTATTTCAAGAAAATCGGACTTATGCCACGCCCACTTTACATAAAACAAAAATTTCAAAATTCAGTATTTTCAACTAAATTGTGATTTAGGCTCGAAAAGAAACAGGAAATATTGTTTAAACAAAGAATAATAAATTTTTTGAGCTGCCACGCCCACTTTCTATGAGTTTTTTAATACTTAATCATATATCGTTTGCTTCTATAATGCCTGCAAAAAGGACAAATTTCGGGTGGATGGAAAGTATAACAGAAGGCATTTTTTAACTTGCTGAAATTTCATGCAAAACGTGTAAAGTTTTTAGAATAACGTTAAAAAATTTAAGATAATAAAATATAAATTTTATTTCATATTATTTAAAATATATTTTGCTGTTTATTTTATTTTATTTTATTTTATTTTATTGCCAATAACTTCAAAATTGATGCAAATGTCATCAAACACTCACTTTGTTTATATATACGTAAACAATAATTTGTTGTGTTTGTTTTTTCATTTAGGTTTCAATTTCTTACATCTTATTTTTGTTTACATTCAGAGTTGTAATTTTTTACGCTAATTAATTTAGATACTCCTAAAGGTATGCCGCACTTTTTTTATAGCTTTTTTGTACAAGTTTCATAACAAGTTTACGACATTCAAAGCAAAACGGCAAATTTCGGCTAAATTTTTTCGCATTAATCAACAGAACAGATTCCATTCTTTAATTTGTATACAGTTTGAAGAGGGCTCAAGCCGGAGGAACCATTTTTTTCCCCATCAAAACTATAAAAAAAAGTCAACTTTAAAGCACAATTTTCTTTTGCTTATATTTATGAAAATTCTGCATCAATTTCATTAATTGTTTCTTTAATTTGTCAAAAAAAGTACTATATTTTGATAATAAGCCCCCAAAATAGTAATTCGAATATAGTTTAATAACGGATAAAAATCGCAAAGTTGACTAATTTTTTTTCCAATTGTAACTAAAAAAAAAAACATGCTCTGACTTCCGCTTCCGCTATTCTGTATAGAAACAGCCATTTTGAAAAACATTTTGATGAATTTCTCTTAATGAAATATTTTTTAATCGAGCTAAGTTATGTATATTTAAAAATTAAATGTTCGAAAAAATCCGGTCAGAAACCACTGTGCGCCGCGCCGAACGAATTCGTTTATTTAAATTCGTAAGTACTCTTTGCAACAACAACAGAAAATAATACAAAATCATAAAAATTGTAATTAACAAATATTTGTTTTAAAAAGAGAGGCGAGAATTTTGTTTGTTATTTTTAGAGATCAAGATTGAATGACATATGAAAAGAAGTTCGTCAGAACAAACAAAAAAACACTCAAATTAATAGAGTCTCGATATGATGACAAATCATTTGCACAGATAACTTTCGATTGTAGGTGTGGGGATGTGTAAGGGCAGTGGGTTCACCATGATGACTTATTAATCAATTTTTGCAATGATATAAAAACAAGCTTTGAAGACGTTCTACTTTGGTCCAATTACCTCTGTTACTCTTTAGATTAGTTCTCATAATGAGATTGTGAGGAAAATAAAAACCGAGCTTTGAGAAAACCCCAATTGATCAAAATTTTCGAGGTATTTGTCGAACCGTTTTAGCCGTACAATTGGACTGGGGTAGGCTGATTACCAGGGCTTGGATTTTGTTGACTTTTATAAATTTAAAGTATACTTTATGGAGTACAAATTTTGTTCAACTTACGTAAAGTTAAGACTCAAATCGATTTTTAACTTCAATATGAAATTTTTTGAAGTTAAAAAAGCGGTTTGAATTTAAACTTCGATGGACTGGCTCGCAAAATGTTGGTAAGAAAAATTTTTGCCCCATAAAGTATGCTTTAAATTTATAAAAGTCAACAAAATGCAGGCCCTGCTGATTACAATTGAATCATAAGAGATTTCAGCCACCTCTGAGGCATTTCTCAACACAACGGAATAAACAATGAATAGCAAAACATTGACCACTGACTGGCATGACGAATTTCGAAATAATTTAAATAAAGAAATTGTAAAATTTTAATCACTTTCTGTGCAATGCATATGGTGTAAAGCTTGATTTATTATCTTTTAAAGTATATTATAATTTTTCTCGTTGGATCGTTCACACCAAGTGTTCACTGGCCTTTATATGGACACTTATTTTGAATCATAATAAATTAATATAGATATTTAAAATAAAAAAATAATTTATGAACGAATGAAGAATAATATATCACAAATTCTCAAAGTGAAAAGCGAAATTTATCACCTGGCCATTGACTTTATAAAATACTTATGCCACATTGGCGCAAAAATGGGCCGCCTCTCAATGACCCCAAAAATCAGAATGTTTGCTCGAAAGCGATTTTTCGGTTTTTTATCTCGTTAAAACATTTCCTTTGAAGGGATTTGATTTTAATTTATTTCTGCGGTTGAAAGAACAAACAACATTTTAACCCTCTAATTCCTGGCTCCGTGGACATTTTTCGAACAAATTACCAAAAAAAAAACTAATATTAATTATTTCAGATTCATGTTTCTCTACCCAAAAATAGTCATATCTGAACTTTTCATTGAAAAAAAAAAAATTGTGGCATTAGAGGGTTAATTTTCTAAGAAAAAAAAAAGTTGCTTGATTCAAAATGGGTTAAAGTTTTTCATAATATTGTTAGAGACTCCGCTCGAATATTTGAATAAGTAGTTTAACTTCTTATTCTTGTTCTTCTTCCATTTTAAAAGTCCCGGCCTATCTCGAGGTCCACAAAATCCTCCATTTTGTCCTATCGGTTGCATCCTCCGCGGTAAGTCCTACAGCCTCGAGGTCCCATTTTATTGTGTCCATTCAACGCTGTTTCGGACGCCTTCTTTTTTTGCAACCTTGTACTTGTAGTATGCAGCCCTTTTTTCGCCAAACTGTCCTCATCTGCTCTCAGGACGTAGCCTTGTTTCCCGCATTTTCCCAATGTCCACGTTCGGAACATGGTCAAGACGAGTCAGTCCGGATAGTTAAAAATGTTTTTTTGATCAAAATTATTTTTTTGATTTGTTCGACCTTCAGAATTATATTTCCCCTCTATTTTATTTTTCGAAGGAAAGGTCAAAAAATTTTCGGAAAAAGAATTAGACACCAAAAATGGATTTTTCAAAATCCTATGTCATAGGAGATATTTTGACTCAACACTATCAAGTCGCATCAAAAGCTTTGAATAGAAATTCCTCATGGGTCTCTCAACGATCTCAGCTAGTGAGAGCATTCACTGTGACTCCTCAAGTCTAGGCGACAATAAAATAGACCTAAAAAAAAGTCAAAAGTAGTGCAAACTATCAACAATTGACGGAATACGACTGTAGATCGGCGCTTATCCGTTCAAGATCTTCTTCGTGCGGCTGTTGAACTCCTACTGAAACTGAGAGAGAGAGAGAGAGAGAGAGAGAGAGAGAGAGAGAGAGAGAGAAAGGGAGAGAGAGGTAGAGAGAGAGGTAGAGAGAGAGGTAGAGAGAGAGGTAGAGAGAGAGGTAGAGAGAGAGGTAGAGAGAGAGGTAGAGAGAGAGAGAGAAAGAGAGAGAAAGAGAGAGAGAGAGGTAGAGAGAGAGAGAGAGAGAAAGAGAGAGAGAGAGAGAGAGAGATTGAGATCTCAAGCCAATTATAAATGAAACCAACAAAATTTAATGTTCTGAAAAATGTGCAACTTTTTGTGTAGATACTTTGTTCTTTCTTAATTCTAGAAACATGAGCAATATTAAATCTATACCATCCAAATAATAACTAATTTAATGATTAAAATATTATACGATAAAAAGAGAAGAGAGCATATCAATTTTCTTAGGCGCTGTGTTTCTTCACAATCTTTTTCTCGCCTTCGAATTCAAATGTGACTTCAATGCCATTCTCCAACCACGGCTGTGACCAGATAGTAACCTTGCATTTCTTCGTATTTCCCTTTTCATCGATCAGATCCGCTAAGATTTTAAACAAAGATCCAGAGACAATCTGATGAGTTGCCGAGTATATCTTTCCCAGTCTAAATTAATTTTTTTTGTAAATTTTCATATATAATATAAATTAATGAATTCTCAAATTCCTTCTTACTTATAGTGAGGACCATCTCCAGCATCCAATTTGGTCAGAGACGCATTCAATTCTTTTTCGACGTTTTTGAGTCCTTCACTATCCACTTCTTTGACGCCACCAAGAATTGGTCCTTGCTGAAAAAGAGAAGAACTATTAAAATGCCTAAAAAGAAAATCTAGAAGCTTGAGATATTCCACTTTACTCGTTTTTCTTTTATCTATTCATTTTCATTTATGTCGATCATTTCTTACCTCTTCACAGTTCGCCATGATCATAAAACAGCTAAAGACAAACAGAATTTTGAAGCTCCACATTGTTTGTTTCAAAGCCTCTCTTTTTACATACCTATTTGGCCGGACGAACGAACGAACGAACCAGTATCGAATACGAACTGAAAGCCACTGACGAACCGAACGAAATGTTCTCTTGTTTTTACACAAAAAATAATGAGTAATATTCTTCAATCAATTCACGATCAACAATAACAAAAGCAACAATTCACAAGTATTTCAGTTACTCTCCAAATGCATTGTTTTCTTTTATCGAATTCAAACAAAGAATTCGATTTTTTTTTTCTCTCTTATCACTTTACATTTCGTTTTTGAGTGGACAAAAAAATTACTCAAAAAAAAAAACTTGTTTTTCTTTTCAGTTTATTTTTAGCAGGGCACGATTATAGTCTGCATGTGTGACATCTTCTATGGAGCAGGTACTTTCCCCCGAAATATTACTCATAAATGTAATTTTTCTCTTTTTTTTATAACATTTTCCGTATCAATGGCTTTAAAACTGTTTCCATGCGCCGATCAATGACTCCACAATGATGAAATTGAAACAAGTTAGGGTCTTATAGACTGACAATGAGGCCTTCTACACTAGGCAATTTTAGTTGCGCAGCTCGCGAGTTTTTAGGAGAGATGAGGTACGGGGAAGGTAAGGGGAAAATTGCTGTCACGAGTTGCTCGTACAGGCAATTATGTGCGATACGCTTTGTGCATCTCTTTCTTAATTTTAAACGTAAAAATGTCATCTCTTTCTTACTTTCAAACGTGAAAGTGGCGTCGAGGTTGTTTTTCACGATCGTGCAACTCGAGCGGCTGGCCCAATGTAGACACGAAAGCAACTCCAAAAGAGAATTCGATATGAGTTGCGCAACTAAAATTGCCTAGTGTAGAAGGCCTCAATATAATACCCGATATAGATAAGAGAATAACGGATGGTGCCTTCTGTTCAAAATCCGTTATGAATTTTTTTTTTTTGGAGAAGACATGTGTAAAAAAAAAACGCGATCCTATCATTTTTAGGGGTGCCTCCAGTACTAGGGTCTGTTATAAAAATCATTAAAACTGGTCTAAAATCGGAGTTTTTCAAGATATTTTGATGAAATTTTCCATTTTAAAATTTTTTGATTTTCAAAAATTCTAAAAGTGGGCGTGGCAGAAGGGCGTTTTCCGAAATTTCTCTCCCACACCCGAAATGGGACGTGAACGAAAGTTGGCATGTGTGCATCCCATAAACATCCTCTCGAAAATTTTTCTTGATCGGTCCATTAATATGGGTACCCCGAGTACTAGGGTCTGTAACAAAAATCCCAAAACTGCCCAAAAATCAGACTCGTCTCCCGCCACAAAAAAAAAAAAAAAAAAACTGTAAATGGACAGACAGAAATACAGATTGACATGGTTAAACCGATTATCTTAATGACGCTGAATAGTTCCGGGTCCTACACACATACGCACAGACGTAATATATCCTCGACACACTGTGTATTGGGTATAAAAATGATTCGAAGGAATTTTACTTAAAAAATTGAGTGAAACTCTTTTCGGTGATTTGAAAGTTTTTACTGAATAAATTCGAAACCTTATCGGCCACAAAGTACATAAGGTCAACATTTTTAAATTAAAAAGTTTTGAAATGATCAATTTCACAAAATAAAATGTGCAAAAGTTCAAGAAGATAAGATTTGTATGAAGAAATCTGCTAGAATAAATGCGAATGAAAGATTTCGAAGCAAATAAAAAACATTTCAAATATTTTCATAATCCCCCCATTTGACCTGAAGACCAATGATCCGCATTGATAATATTAACAAGTAACATTAATTTCTATAAATGAAAATTCTTCTTTTATTCTTTCGGTTATCTTTTTGCTGATGAAAAGAAACACAGACTTAAGAATTTGGTCGAATTTTTCTACTTATTTTATTTTTATATACATATTTTCTATGCACCATGTTTTCTTACAATTTTCTTTTCATTTTCACATTCAAAAGTGACTTCAATGCCATTTTCCAGCCATGGCTGCGACAAAATCGAAATGCGGCACCGCTTTTTGATTTTATTTTGATCCGAAAGATCCGCGTTATATTTATAAAGCGAGCCGGACACAGTTTGAAGGGTCGCCGAATGCACTTTGGAGATTCTGGAATATTTTTTATATAACGATATATTTATTTTTCTCTATTAAGTCTATTCACTTGAAAGACTTACGTGTAATGGGGCCCTTCACCCGCAGCCAGCTTTATGAGTGACTCTTCCAATGTTCTTTCAGCTTCCTCCAATGCATTCCCCCGAAGGTTCTTCACTCCGCCTTTAAGCTTCAATAAAACAATATTGAAAAAATAAATTATTTTAATTTTATCAGCCTAGATTTTTAACCTAAATTAAACGGAAGTTTTGCTTTCATTGCACTTTTCTCTCTGCCTCTCTATATCTCTCTCTCTCCCACTCCCACTATGCATGTAAATGAAATTCAAGCCCATTCGCACACTAACCGGTGCAGCCGAAGCAAAAACCAAAATGCAGCTCACGACGAATGAAATCCGAAGTGTAGACATTTTCAAAATTATTTGGTCCCAACTATCGCTCGAAAATGAAAACTGAAATCGGTTTTAGTTCGACTGAGACCGCTGCGTGGCTTTCTGCCACTTTTATACATAAAAATATCAGACTTTATAAATTTTTTTTTTCTCTCTCTATTTTAAGATGAAAGTCAAGAACATGAGTTCGAATTAATAAGGTTGCACCTAATCGTTTTGCTATATAAAAACCAAATAATTAAGGGTGTTATAGTCAGGCGAGCCGGACAATACAATACCCGACAGAAAAACCATTAAGAAAGAATATTATAGAGCTTTTTAAGGCCATAAGGGGCCCCATATACCGACTTTTGTTAAATTTCCGCCCCTTTTCCACGCCCACTTTTCCAAGTTTTTAAATTCGGAGGCTTACATATACGCTCAAATTCTAAGTTTCATTCATATTTTTCGAAAAATACGTTTGGGTAATTTATGACAGACCCTAGTACTGGAGGTACCCTTAAAAATGGTCCATTCTCGACACAGAGTGTGTCGGGTATAAAAACTTCAACAAAAGAGACGAACCTGCTTGAACGAGATAAAGCACTTGCATGGATGAAAACTATCAATTGGCTGGAAACATCTTATCTCATCGACAACCGAAAATCTAGACGAAATATGCCCTTTCAAAGGGCACAAATCTGAAGCCATAAGCAAATGTCATGCATGGTTTTTGATAATTTCCTGGTTTTGCTATAAACTTTTTAAATTCTAAAAGTTTTTTTTTTTCAATTAAACGAATTTTGTGCTTTCTTTGAGTTGAAAATTAATTTTTTTACGCTTTAATTTACCGATGGCTTTTCGAAATGAAGTGATATATTTTTATTTAATAAAGAACACTGTTATCCACTTTTGGACTTCAAAATTCGTTTAATTGAAGAAAAAAAAACTTTTAGAGTTTTCTTGTTAGTTTTGTGAAAAAATTTTTCTCAGTGTAAAAATTTAAAAAAATATTTTTGAATTTCCTATTGTATTAGACATCAGCCAACGTTTGTTTCATCTTCTTATCTGAACTAGTTTTGGAGATATTTAGGAAAATGTAAGTGCATAATTTTGTTAATTGTTCTGGCGGCATGAGTTTAAAAAATCATATTTCTTAACTCTGACTAGTGTTCGCTTACTTTTTTGTAAATATCTCAAAAAGTATACTTCCGAATTTGATGATTTTCCTTTTGGTAAAAGATAATTCCTTGAGGATTTTTCTAAACATATCTAAGAAGTAGTGTAACGATAAAAATACACTGAAAAAATCTTTTAAAATTTACTTTTTATTTTTGTGAACATTTTTTTCTCAGTGTAAAAATTTAAAAAAATATTTTCGAATTTCCTGATATTTTAGGAATCAGCCAACATTTGTTTCGTCTTTCTATCTTAATTAGTTTTTGAGATATTTAGAAAAATGTAAGTGCATATTTTTGTTATTTGTACTAGCGGCATGAGTTTAAAAAATCATGTTTCTGAACTTTGACCTCGTTGAGCACCCCCTAAATGATGTCCGATCGATCTAAATCTTTTCATTTCCCTTTTCTGTTGCCCTCTACTACAGTTTGAGAGGGTGACTCGCAAAATTAAACGAACTTAGCAAATTTGGACCACCCTAATGTGCACCTTTTAAGGCCCATGTTTTCACATGATTGAAATAGAGAACCAAACCTGCAGTAAGGGTTTTCGTATAGTTTTATTTAAATTTAAAAAGGGTTTTTGAACAACTTGGCCCATATAATTAACGGCTTTCTTTCGTATTAATTTTAATTTTTTTTGGGTTTGTTTTTAGTGTTGCTAACATTGCAGTGAAAAATGTTTCCTTGCATCTCAGCGAGGCCAAGCGAATGCATATTTTTCAGACCCGTCCGACAAGTCTGAGTCCAATTCTAGTTCCTCAGCACCAATGAGATATCTCCAAATATAGGCACGTTTAATAGAAAACCCCCTATTTTTCTTTCTTACTTACTTTCTGTGCTAAAAACTTTTATAAGATACAAATAATAGTGGGACTCATGCAGCTTCGCAAGTTGTGGGAAATGAAAAATTTGTCACACAACTGTCAAAATTCATATAAAAACTTACGATGGGAAAAGTTGCGAAGGCATTTGCGAAGCTGCATGAGTACCGCTAATATCTATTATTTTGCGATATTAAATCAGTTTAAAAACCACTTTTTTTTAATTTTAAAAAATTCATAGTTTTTTTTTTTTTAATTTATAATCCTTCATCCTTGCTCCTCGGCAATTTCCAACGATAGAAGCGAAAAGGAATTTACTGCTTGGAGCATTTCACAGATAATTCATTGCCATTTTTCAACCATGCACGCTCCCAAAGAGAAATTACGCACTGCTGTTTAGCGCCTTCATTGTCCCTGAGAAGCGCATAGTATTTGTACAACAAACCAGCAACAACTTGTCTAGTAACTGTGTGAATTGTTACGATACTAGATAATGAAAGAATAATATTAATAAACATTTCGTTGGGTATGTGTAGGAAAAGCAATTTTTTTTCTCTCTCACGTATAGTTTTTAATATCCCCAGAAACCGCTTTGCTCATTTCCTCATTTAATTGGTTTATGGCATCTTGCCTTTCGGGGTCCTTAAGTGTTTCTACACCACCTGATCTCTGCGAAGCTGCCAAAACGATCAAACAGCTAAGGACAAAGATCACCTTCAAGTTGAACATTTTCGCTTTAAGAACTCTTGGTCGACGATTGGGGACACGTTAAAAGTTTAACTGACTTCTTTGCCAAGATTTCGGGCCTTTTTATAATCGTTTTCTGTCAGGAAAAACACATGATGAATGTTCAAAAACACCTTCAAATGAATTAGTTAAAATGAACAATTGTTCAAATAAAACTTTGTTTTTCTTGAATAAAAACAAGTCTTATTTATTTGTTTCTCTCGCAGCTTAAATTGAAGACAGTTTTTTCAGGCGCCCGAAAGACTTCTCTGACTCCACGTGATCCGCCATAGACAATCAATGTCATTTTCTTTTTTTTTTTTCTTTATTCCTAAGAAAATAAAAGTAAATAAATAAAAACAAATTTACTTTCTTCCCCATTGTTGACAGTTAACGATGATTTTTAGAAGACTTCAAAATCAAATCTAATCTTATCAAATCAAATATAAGAATTATTTTGAGACGCTCAGGGGATATATCCATTCTTTCCCAGATGAAGAGCGTGGATTTCCAAAAATTATTTCGCGAGATTCTATATTTTCATATATAAGTACATAAATTAATTAAACAAATGCTGAGAGCAATATCGTAGCAAAAATAACAAAAACTAAGTTAATATAACAACATACAGCCATTGTTTGGCTCTATTATGGTGGTTAAAACAGTCACAAGGTCCTTTTTGGACCAGTTTGGAACTAGACCCAAACTACACTAGATGTAATCAGTTTTTTTAAAAGACTTTGACGCCAAAATTCTTAGAATTTTTCACTTATTCCATACATAAATTTTCATCCAAATCGGACGCCATGAATTTTTCGGATTTTTTTGGTTTTTGGTCCATAACTCTCTGAACTTCCTCTAGCCAGCCCCCGCCCGCCCAGTTTTTTTGGGGTAATGTCTTATAATTGTTCAATATACCACTGAGGAGAATATAAGCACTATCAAAGCACTCTTTCTCTGGACACGCCACTGCTAGTTCTTCTATACCCCTGTCCCAATATAAAATTCTGTGCAAAATCAGCATAATATTTATAGGTATAGAAAAGCACTAATGGAGTTTTCACCAGTATGGTGAGTGGCGGCCTTACCTTATAGGTAACATAGGCAGCATAGGCCTAGGGCGGCAAATTCTCACCGTCAATGCCTGAGTAACAGAAAATCCGAAAATTAGGCTGCTCTCTGAGGCGCCTAAATTGCTGTCTGAGGCGGAAAATTATCTTAATCCTCCGCTAAGTATGGTACTAGTCCATATACTAGGTCAGACTTGCAAAAAGATCAGTAATTGGCGTAATGTCAATCGATTTGTTCGGCCTGTAAACACAACCAATCAAAATAAATATTATTAAATATTCGACTTCAGTTTTACCTTCACTTTTACATTCACTCACTTTATGAAGATCATTATGATACTGATCCTTCAGCCAAATCTCAGAGACACACAACAGCAGTTGAACCTTCAAATCTTTCTTCTTCTTCTTCTAGCGTGTTCTTTCCCGGCTTATACCGGGGTCCGCATGTTTTGAATTTTTTTCTACATTTCCTTCTATCCACCTTCAAATATAATATATACCAAAATTCGTTAATATTATTCTGCAAACTTTTGTGAGTTAAGAGGACAAATTTTTAAACCATTTTCTTGCTTACTCAGAATCCCAATGAGGCTTTTTGTAGACTGTCCAATGTTGAGTTAATGGAACCATTATTTGCACCTAAAGCCGGAGCAAAATCTCAAAATACTTGCGAGCGAAAGAAGAGTAACAAAAGGCAAAATATGTAGAGATAAGTACCACGGAGATTTGTGAACGATAAGCTAGCGAAATGTTGATTAACTTAGAAAACAAATATCTAACGAAGAAAAGAAAATGAAGAATAAAAATGTAAACACATCGAAATTGTTAACCCTCTAGTGCTGGTTTTTAAAGTAAGGCAAAAATATTATCGGTATAATTTTTTTTTTTCAACCTACCTAACTACGGAAGTCTGAATCAAAAAAAAATCATTCATAACATAACATAAAAAATCAATCATAAATAACACAATGCTACAGCGTTTCGACACTTTTTTTCTAATGGTTATTTTATGTTAGTTTAGGGCTCCCTCATTCCAAAAAGGTCATTGGTTTGATGGATTTAAGTAGCGTTTCCGAGATATGGCCCAAAATGTGAAAAAAGTCCATTTTCTCTGTATGAAAAACAAATTTTTTTGTAGCATTGTGTAATTCAGTTCAATGAGTGTTTTCATTGTCAGGGGAGCGCTATGGCACTCTTGGGGCTTTCTGGATAAAAACACGTTGATTTTTTAGTGAGAACATATGTTTTATTTTATTGGTATGACATATGTACTAGGGTTTTAAAGTAAATTCACGGTAAATTTGAAAAAACTTAGAAAAGTATGTGTTAGTAAGACCTTTCTCATACTAAAATAGCTCCCAAACTCAAAAAATTTAAAGAAATTTTTAGCATTTTCACTTTGATGGCAAAAAATTCTGGGAACTCCAAATAAGTATAAAAAAAATTTTATACGCCTAATAAGGTCCTACAATTGACTGTTGGTTGGTTTTTTAATTGGTTGATTAGTGTAGCTGTCACCCATGATACAAGAAAACAAGATAGCGCCACTTGAGATAGGAAACGTCACAAACTCAAAATCGCGATTCGTTGTTGTTGTTTCCCATGTTAAACCTGCTTTTTACTTTTTTGAATAGAATGGGAAACAACAACAATTTCTCGCTCAGTGACGTCACAAACTCAATTTTCGGCTCTCAGAGAGAGCCTCAAAATAGCGGTACTGAAGTGGCGCTATCTTGTTTTCTTGTATCATGGCTGTCACCATGAATGATGACACTTTTAGGCTCCACATGGGCCCGTTGTGATACACCAAAAAAAAATGGGAAAACAAAGGAGAACAGAAACAGCAGAAACGACAACACTAACATCCACGACCGAGCTGTGAGTTAAACCCAGAGCCCCGCCCCTCGCATCGAAAGTTGGCATCTCGACGCATTTAGCTGTTCAACTTCTTTAAAAAAATTTTTTTTCTAAAAATACTGCAAATTTCTTTCTCTCCCTTGTACCTCCTCAGCAGGGCTACATTTAAGACCCCCTATCTCTCTCTCTCTCTCTCTCTCTCTCTCTATCTCTCATACGATTTTTTGTTCACAATAACCGCCTCTACCAAACCTATAAATAAAATGCCTACCAAAACCAAAAAATTAAGCTTCTTTGCAAGAATTCCAGAAAAAAAAGCTGTAAAATATTTACTCTGGAATGTCGAATGCCTCAAGGCACTTTTTTAATAAATAACTAGACTAGAACTTAGCTTTATTAATGTTATCCAAATTTCCAAACAATAAAAGATAACTCCACCCCTCCCCGTCGTGCCTACGGGCCTGCATAAATATGACCACTTCCAATATGCATGGGCGGAGGCAGGGGGGGTGGGGGGCCGCTTCCCCCCCTAGACTTAAACGAGCACGCCTAGAAAAAAATTTTAACAATAATTTGGAAAAATAATTTTTGCCGACATAAAAATTAGTATTTTGATAAAACTCTGCGCATACTTTGTTTTAAATAATTGTTAAATGAGTTATAACAGACCACATACAAATTTATAGAGCTACTCAAATTTTCTACACTCTCAGTCGCAATTGTTGAACACCAAGGCTGCCAGCAGACGAGCGGTTGTCTGCAGGCAGCCTAATTGTGTTTTGGCCTTTGAAATTGCTAAGTCGGCCTTTACATTGATCGATTGTCGATGCGATTTTAACGATTTTTTCGAATTCCTTTTTAAAATCGTCTTCCGTCGGCGTTTTCTTACACACTGCACAGTTTTTAAGCAACCGAAATCGGCATAAAAATCGGTGGCACGGCTAGTACAAACGGTTTTGACCGCTTCACTTTCGTCCCTTGCTAACACACGCAAAAATCGATGAGAGCTGCTGGCCGACAATCGATCAATGTAAAAGCCGTCTAACCCTTTTTAATAGCACAAATTTTTCGATATTTCTGGCAACTCTCAACGTTGCGCGATGAATGTAGTAACCAGTGTTGGAATTGGGAAATTTCTATTTTGTACTTTTTGGAGTCAAACAATGGCTTATGCATGTTGAGTGTACACAGGACCTACGTTAAGAAACATTCAAAAGAGCTGGAAGAAGCCGTTATCAACATTTTTGCGGAAAACCTCGCCGGCTAGCATTTGCCTGATGGCATTCCCCCCCGAATAAAATCCTGGCTAGTCTCTTGGTAGTATATGTACATACATAAATAAAACAAAATTTTCTTAAAGTACTATTTAAAACAACAAGTGTTGATTTTTCATTTAATAAATTTTTTTGGCCCCGCCCCCCCCTAATTCAGATCCTGGCTACGCCCTTGCCAATATGTTTTCTGGGTGGTTTCATATGCGTTTACCTTTATAATGGCAAACCCCCTACACCGAGAGAAATAACAACAGTTAAATCAACTACTTAGAACAGTTAAAGTAAGAGTGGTCAAATAAACTGTATTCCGCGTTAAATGCACTGAAAAAGGCAGTCAAATGAACAGTTGAAAAACAGTTACTTTCACAGCTACTTTTTATGTTCAAATTCGCTTTCGTTCACTTAGACGTATAAATTCGCATTCTGATCAACCGTCTCCGGAGGTTTCGATAGCTCAGTGGTTTAAACTGTGACTCGACAGTCGTGAGCTTCGGAATTCTATCCCTGCTGGCGGCGGGAATTTTTCTGAATTTTTTTTTTAATTACTGTTTTTTTTTTATTCAGAGTGTAGTTGTTTTGGAAGACAAAAATGTTGTCCTAAATTTTTAAGATTTTAATTTATTTAATTTTTTTTTAATGGTTCATTTTCAAGCAAAAAATTTTGGGAGTGAAACAATTCCTTAAGCACTTTCCCCACAACTTGAGCAACCATAAACTCAAGTGAGCGTTTTGACCAACAAATTAAATTCGTTCGTTTAGCGTAATGGTTAAGACGTTCGCCCAGCGAAGTGGAGGTCAGCGGTTCAAGGCTCGGCCGAGGCGAGAAATTTTAAAGGGATGAAAGAGAAAAAGATTTAAATAGAAACAAATAAATAAAGAAAAAATATAATAATTTAATTTTAAAAAAATATTAATAAAAGAAGATTAAAAAAAAAAGTCAAAGCAAAAAATAAAATTTTTTTTCCCAGTCGCTGGTGACAGTTGATTGAACCGTGAGACAGTTATATCAACCATCAGGTAGTTATATCCTTATTGACTGTATTTGTACTGTTGGGTTGACCGCTACTACACATAAGCTAACAATTAACGGTGAACTCGGTTATTTTAACCTGCTTTTTCAGTTAATATAACTACCTTTTTCTCTCGGTGTAGTTTTTTTTCTCTTACTTTCTGCGTTAAGAGCTTTTAAAAGATACAAATCATATAAATTTGCAATATTTATTCAGTTCAAAAAACACTTTTTTAATTTTCGAAAATTCGTGTTTTTTATATTTATTTTATTTATTTTTTTTTTTAATTTCCCAATCCTTCATCCCTGATCCTTTACTGATTGGGGCATTTCACAGATAATTCATTGCCATTTTCCAACCATGCGCGCGTCCATAGAGAAATTACGCACCTCTGGGTAACGCCTTCACCGTCCGTAAGAAGCGCATAGTATTTGTACAAGTACCCAGCAACAACCTGTCCAGTTACTCTGAAGATTTGTACGATACTAGATAATGATAGAATAATATTAATAAACATTTCTTTGGGTATGTGTATGATAATCATTTTTTTTTTTTTCTCACGTATAGTCTTTAATGTCCCCAGAAACCGCTTTGTTGACTTCCTCCTTTAATTGTTTTATGGCATCTTGCCTTTCGCGACCTTTAAGTGTTTCTACACCTCCCGATCTCTGCGAAGCTGCCAAAACGATCAAACAGCTAAGGACAAAGATCACCTTCAAGTTGAACATTTTCGCGTTAAGAACTCTTGGACACACGTTAAACTGATTTCTTTGCCAAGACTTCAGGCCTTTATAAACGCTTTCTGTGAGGAAAATTATGATATTTCGAAAACACCCTCAATTGAATAAATTGAAAAGAACAATTGTTCAAATAAAACTTTGTTTTTAGTGCAGAGACAAAACTAATTTTCTTATTTTGACTTTTTCACTGTTGGAATTCCCCTTTTTTAAACATTATTGTTATTTCAATTTGTTTGATCAAGCACATGCGTGCAAAATTCGAACTGGAATGAGCAGAAATCGACTAAAGCAAAGATTGTCTTTGAGTAATTCAATTCTTTTCCTATTCATATTTGCCTTCCATTTCAGACTGATAGGACAAATAAGAGAGCATAATGTCGGTTGTACAATCAATACGAGTAGGTGGACGAGGCTTATCCAACCGGTTCAGGTTGCTAATGAATGGAAGAATTGGCCACACTTCTAGAAATATATATGGCAATGTTGAGCCTGAATCAAATTGTATGTCCCTAATATAGAGACTTATATTTAGAGGTGCAAAAGGCCAGTAAAATTGAGCAGAACATCTCGGGCATGATTTTTTCATGTAAAGACTGTCCCAGAAATAACTGTCCTTTTGTTTTTTTTTTTTGATTGCAAAAAAACCAATTATGTTTTTTTAAAAATTCTTTCAGTTTATTATTAAGTGAACATTACAAAATAAATAAAAATTTTAATTACACTGAAAAAAAATACACTTAAAAAAAATTATACACTTTTTGATTAAGGTCCTCCATTAGGTTTTTTTACCGACCTTTCGTTCACCTTAGTGTATGCCCGACGCCATTTATGTCGAAATATTTCGATGTTATTCGCAGTTTGTTAGGTCTTCTTAAGGTTCCTTTTCATTAAAGCCCAATATTTTTCGATTGAACGAAGTTCGGGGCAATTCGGAGGATTTGCTTCTCTTGGTACCACAGTGACATTATTGGCTTGGTACCAATCCATCGTTCTCTGGGCGTAGTGAGATTTTGCTAGGTCAGGCCAAAATAGTACTGAACCTTGGTGTTGACGTATAAAAGGCAGCAAACGCCGGTCCAGACACTCTCTGATGTAAATTTCGGTGTTGATTGTGCGATCCGTCACAAATTCCTTACTTCGACGGCCACATTTGCAAATGGCCTGCCACACCAGGTTTTTCTTTGGAAATTTGGTATATTTTCCGGTGGTAAATTTAGAGGATTCTCCACCCCTTCTAACCGCAGTATAATATCCGTGTCCAGGTAACTGCTTGAAATCCGCTTTGCAATACGTTTCATCGTCCATGATCACGCAATCAAATTTGGGCAGGTAATCGCGATACAGTTTTCGAGCCCTCCTCTTGGCTTCGGCGTCCTTTTCTTCTGACCTATCAGGTACTTTTTGTACTTTATAACTCCTTAGGTTGTAAAATTTTTTAATCCGTTGAACACTTGACTTCGATGTTCCCGCTTTTGCTGCCATATCACGAACCGAAGTGCCTGGATTCTGAGTAAACAGCCGCTTAACGTTCTGGGCCACCGCTTGGTTCGCTAGACCACTTTTTCTCCCTGATCCTGGTGTTTTTGATAAAGGGGTAAGCTGTCTGTATCGTTTTATGGTCCTACCGACAGTTTTTTCGCACACGCCAACTGCCTTAGCGATCTTTTTCTACGTGGTGTTTGGATTTTCCAGGTGTTTGTAAATAATTGCTTTCCGCTTTTCTTCTTGTTGAGACGACATCTTTTCAGTAGCTCTTTTATTTTACGCATGAGCATTTTTTTTTAAATCTGCAATATTTATACTTTATTTAGGTACCAAATATGTTGCTATAGAGTTAACACTTTTTTATAAATAGCCTAAAAACAAAAGGACAGTTATTTCTGGGACAGTCCTTATATGACTTTTGTTTTTTGTTAACTAACATGTTAATATGTCCGAAGCCGAAGTCCGTTTGAAGCTTCACTCAAAATCGTTTCTCTTTCAAAAATTTTATTTATTTAATTCCGCTATTTCCTTCAAATTCTACAATGCGAAAACTATTATTAAACATACCCGTTATTTAAGTATACATATATATATAAATATATATACATTTGCACTTAGATATTAAGATTTGTGCTCACTAAAGCACACTATGTTGAGACGTACAACTTATGGTTCAGAATGAGTAGGAGTAAGTAGTAGAGCAGTATGGTTGATGATCGTGCATGACAAGTTTGTTCTACAAAATAAGCATTAAAGTCATGATATTTATGTATATATATAGATATATGTTTATATATAAAAATTTACAACAATTAAAAGATTAAAACTTAAGAGTTTAATACTTATTAATAATGAAAGTCAAAACCTAAAATAATTTGCTCGAAGCTGAAACGACTAACCAATTTGAACACAGATTTGAAAGACGATGACGCTGACGTTGTTGTTGCTGCCTAAATGTGAATTGGCACATGGTCTAATAGCTGTGCACGATCGGTGAACACCATGGAGCACATTTCGCATTCGAAGTAGTATTTATTTCGCTTTTCGGTCGCTTGGAGTTGTTTGCCGCTTCGGCGGCGTGTACAGCAGCAGCCGCAGCGTCAATCGCAGACATTGAATCGTAGGCATTGACTAATTCCGCGGTGCTCGGAACGCCGTTGTTGACGCTACTGTTGCTGGCATTACGGAAGGCATTGTTGGAATAATTGTTGTTCTTCAACGGAATTGTAGAACTGTTGGATTTGGTTTTTCTTAGGGTGCGTCGTGTAGGATTTTTTCTAGATTCCTCCTCGGGAATGAGCTTTGTTTGTTTCGTTGCTGCTGCTGCTGCCGCTTGACGGGTCATCGATGCAGTTTCCGTTGGCGATGAAACATTCGGCGTTGCATTCGCTTCGAACTCAAGATAACGACGAGTTGGTGTTAATTGGTGATTCCTAGATGAACGTGTGCTACTTCGTTCGGGTGTTTTATTATCATGGATATTATTGTTGGAATTTCCATTGTTGGTGCAATTGAATAACGCTTGAAAATCTGGTGAACTAGGTTCGATTTTAATGAGGCCAGCCTCTTCTTCCGATTGTTCGCCAAGATATTGTGTTGTTGAACATTCACTGGTATTGCGTATGCGTCCGTCCAATTTGTCTGTCTTTAGCGGCGAGCGTAACATTTCTTCCAATTCGTTAACAATATTTGGATTGAATTTCTCATAGTAATCCTTGCGTAATGTTGCTGCATCGAGCAACAATTGAGCGTCGTATAAATCACTGCTGCGTGAGGTCTGTGAGCTTTGCGATGTCAAGTAACGACGGCGACGTCTTTGCTCGAAATTATTTTCCTGCAGTGCTTGTTGATGTTGCTGCTGTTGCTGTTGCTGCTGCTGCTGCTGATGATGTTCCAGTTGGTGTTGGTGTTCTTGGAAGTGCTGCAGTTGTTGTTGATGATGATGGGTTTCTTGACGGTAATTTTGTTCGTTATCTTCATGCTTAATATGAACAGGACTAGAGCTAATCTGATGTGGCGGTTGTGTTGCCGGCGATATAATCTCATAATCATCTACGATCGTCAGTGTTTTCGATGGGAGTAATTCAAATGAACTGGAAAGCGACGTTGTTGGAGCATCATTGCGAGCTATTAACATGCGGGTGGTGGTTGTTGTTGTTGTTGCTTGCTGCTGCTGCTGAGCGTCGATGTCTTGTGTCGGTATTATTAATATTGGCAGTAGTATTAGGAATATTTTGATAACGTTGCTTTTCCGTATGTATCATATGTGGTCGTTTGATTTCTCTTGGTGTTGTACTCTGTCGTGCTCGACGTGATCGCCCAGTTTCAACAGCACAAGCTGTCGGTGAGTTTGTGCTCTTCAGTGCACTTCTCTTCGGTTGAAAATGTTGCGTCCGCTGTGAATTATTCTCTTGCATCGCTGAATAATCGACGATTTCTCTGCTTTCATTGTCGACAACAAGCGTATCGATGCTTTGTAACGTATTCTCGACATTCAACAAAATAGATTCATCGTGTCCGGCAGTATGATGTATCGTATGACTTAAACGTGAAGTCCAGAGTTTTTCCGAATTGCTATTCGCTGAAGAGTAACGCGTGCGTGAACTATCAGAGCCGTCATCAATAACGTTCGGTTCGATGATTGTGGCGTTTCGTTTGGATTTCGAGCGACTGTTTTTTGCGAGTTCATTTCTTTGGGTTCGATTACTTTTCCTCCGGCTTCGTTTGTTCGATGTGGACGATTCATCTTGTATGTCGAGCAAATCTTCCATATCGGTTATATCCACATCGCTATCGTTGGCATCGTTGATGTGATTCTCTTGATGCGAACTATGAAGACGTTCGATCTCATGTGGCTTCAATTTTCGTCGACGTTTGTATTTGCGTGGTCCGGTCTGAAAACAATCATCAATTATATACATATGTATTAGGCTGGGTCGTTTTTACGAAAGTTCTATGATCGCGTTGGAATAGTAAAATTATGTTTCCTTATGTATAAAAATTAATTTTGTGTAAAAATAAAATTCAAAATAAGCTGCATCTTCATACCGCGCAAGCGGATTGAAAGTTGGAAAAAAAAGTTTATATGAGATTTTTCCGACTTCAATGATTAAAATTTAAATTTCTCAGCTTTAAATCTCATTTTTTAAATACATTATGTTCCCAGATATTTTTGGTCATAAAACTATCTTTCAAAGGAAAGCAACGAAACTACGATCGACCAAAATTTTACGGAGATATGGTCGAAGAAACTCAGACCTGAGGAAATTGCTCCAAGACATGCCAAAAATGGTTTCGAACCTATCAATTTTGTAACCATTTGGAAGAAGGCATATTGCCATTTCAAAAAAATCTTCCTTGAAGAAAATCGGTTATTTCATAAGGTTGTTATAACAATTATAAATTTATCTATTTATCGGTTTATTTCAGAACGTGCCCTGAAAAAAAAGTCCATGAAAGTTTAAAATCCTTCTACTTGAGCTCGAACAGGAAAAAACAACGCTCAAATTACGATTATAGATTTTTTAAATCGGTTCACAGAAACCAAAGTTACACGGCTTTGAAATTGGACAATTTATTATTTTTAAATCCTGTGTTAGTTAAAAAAAAATGCCGAAAAGTATACTACAATTTTTTTTTGATTCGATAATGAGCTCATGTTTGGGAAAAATATATAGCAAAGTCATATCCGAACAAACTCTGTGTCGAGGGTATATGGCATTTTTTCGTCCGTACTCGAGATAAGACTTAAAAAAAAATTAATAGAAATGGTTAGTATCACCAGAAAATTCCATAAATTCAATTTGCGGTTTTTTATTACACTCTGTGTCGAGGGTATATTGCATTTGTGTGGTTGTTTGTAACACCCAGAACCAGTTGAGATAGACCATACAAAATATATATAGAAATGATAAGCGTCACCAGGAGATTCCGTGTAGCCATGTCTGCCTGTCTGTCTGTACGTCTGTCTGTCCGTCTGTTTGTATACAGTTTTTTTTTATCGAAGGAGTTGAGCTATCTTGATGAAATTTGATATGCGTACTCACAAGCACATGAGTAAGAACAAGTTCGAGTATGGACCCGATCGGAAACATTTTTAGGGGTACCTCCAGTACTAGGGTCTGTTGCGAAAAATCCCAACCATTTCTATATAAATTTTTTTTAAGTCTATCTCGAGTACGGACGAAAAAATGCCATATACCCTCGACACAGAGTTTGTCGGGTATGACTTTGATATATATTTTTCCCAAACATGAGCTCATTATTGAATCAAAAAAAAATGTAGTATACTTTTCGGCATTTCTTTTTAACTAACACAGGATTTAAAAAATAATAAATTGTCCAATTTCAAAGCCGTGTAACTTTGGTTTCTGTGAACCGATTTAAAAAATCTATAATCGTAATTGAGCGTTGTTTTTTCCTGTTCGAGCTCAAGTAGAAGGATTTTAAACTTTCATGGACTTTTTTTTCAGGGCACGTTCTGAAATGAAACCGATAAATAGATAAATATATAAATTGTTATAACAACCTTATGAAATAACCGATTTTCTTCAAGGAAGATTTTTTTGAAATGGCAATATGCCTTCTTCCAAATGGTTACAAAATTGATAGGTTCGAACACATTTTTGGCATGTCTTGGAGCAATTTCCTCAGGTCTGAGTTTCTTCGACCATATCTCCGTAAAATTTGGTCGATCGTAGTTTCGTTGCTTTCCTTTGAAAGATAGTTTTATGACCAAAAATATCTGGGAACATAATGTATTTAAAAAATGAGATTAAAGCTGAGAATTTCTAAATTTTATCATTGAAGTCGGAAAAATCTCATATAAATTTTTTTTTCCAACTTTCAATCCGCTTGCGCGGTATGAAGATGCAGCTTATTTTGAATTTTTTTTTTACACAAAATTATTTTTTATACATAAGGAAACATAATTTTACTATTCCAACGCGATCATACAACTTTTTTTTTTTTTTCATATAAGAACGACCCACCCTAATATGTATATATTTTTTTTATATATAAATTATTGCCCTGATTATGTATGACAACTATACTCAAAATTGTTGTCTTAACAACCAGATAGTTTTCAGTTGTGTTATAAGTTTTTGACTATTATAAAAGACGAGGAATATAATTACTAGTAGTGAGAGCTGTTAAGGGGGTCTTCTCATTGAAAACCCGTTTTTTGGACCCTTTTTAAAAAAATTCTTATTTGAAAACGCAAAGAATAATTGAAAACTTTTTTTATTTATTGTATTACAAAAGGTTCAAAGTAAATAAAAAAATTTTTTTTGCCTCGATACGTGGGCTGTTCAAAAAGTAATGAGACTTCAAAGTTGGTGGTGAAAAAAAAGGTGTCGTCACGGCGGCCACGATTCCGGGTCTCCGGAGCGTCCGAAATGGAAAAAAAAAAACGGGGTTTATTTTCAATTCGGTTATTGTTTTGTATTCTAGGTGAACTAACTTAAAATATTGTGAAAAATTTTTTTAAAATTAGTGGTCCGAGGTTCACAAAAAAATGTTCAATTTCGGGATTCTTTTTTTGTAATGGTTAGTTGATGAATATCAGCCATAAAAATGGTTAAAAATTTTAAAGTTTGAAGTACGAGAAATTACTCCGTTAGCAGATTGTGACAATGGTCATTCCCTAAACTTTTCGATTTCATAAAAATCGGTTCGTTGAATGGGATATTCATGGCCGCCAGTTGAAAAAACGTGAAAAAAAAAAAAGTTTCGAAGAAAAAGCTTCTAAATTTGAAGCACGCTAAATTACTACTTTAGCGCAGTTTGCTCGACAAAGAAGGCTATCCTGTAAATAGTTTCGAATTTCAAAAAATCCTTAGGGAAAATTTCAAATACCAGCTTAAAAATTGTGCAAAAACAAAAAAAGTCTAAAAAAAAGTTTTCAATGAGCAATTCGATTCCCTTCCACTTTTAAACTGGACATACCAATATGTACTAATTTTGGTTAAAAAACATATTCAGATAATGAAGTTTAATTGTGTTGCCTTCAAGTAGACTAGACTAAACATGTTGTGAATACATAATAAGGGCATATAATTATTATAAATTTAAAATTAATAAATTTAATATGAATAATTAATCCACTTACGATTGGTTTGCGCTGCTTGGCCGTATTGACATCACTATGCTGTATCAAATGCTGTACCAAATCCGACGATGAACCCAAACTCTCCTGACATAGCGAACAGAAGTATGTACCCCGTTTAATATCCAGACCAGAATGATGCGATCGTATGTGCTCCCTGAGGACAACACGCTGATTGAAAGCACGCGAGCATACGGAACAAACGTACGGTTTTTCTCCAGTGTGTATGCGTTCATGTTTTCGTAATGTACCGCCATCGGCGAATGCTTTCCAGCAGTAACGACACCCGTATGGCTTTTCACCCGTATGAATGCGAACGTGAATTTGTTGCGAACTACGCGAACCAAAAGTTTTCCCACACTCATTGCATGGAAACATTTTACCCGTCGATGTTGTACTATGCGAATGACGATGATTCGAAAGCGAACGGCCGTCTGGAAATTCCTCAAAGCAGATATTACAAATCACCGACTTATCGCGATGCGATGTCATATGTCGTTTCAGGCGCGCTTTATTATGAAAGCTTTTGCCACATTTCGAACATGAATGACACTTTTCACGTGAATGGTCCCAGGAGTGTTTGATTAAGGCTTTACGATCGCGACACTCCTTGCCGCATAAAATACACGAGTTTATTGTCATTGAGTTTTCGTGCTGGTTTAACAAATGACGCTTAATGGTTGCCTCCTCGAAGAATGACTCGCCGCAGAGAACGCATCTGAAAGTTGAATTGAAGATAATTGGAAATCTATTTTTGCGAACATATATAGTTGTTTAATTTTGATCTCACTTGAAGGGCGGATAACGTGCATGTATTTCCGCATGTGCTAACAAATCTAAGGCCTCTTCAAACGTTTCTCCGCATGTATTACAGCAATGCTGAGCACTGTTATCCATCGAATCGACGGTGTTGTTATCGTTAACAGATTGCGTGTGGGCTTTCGCGTGCCGTTTTAAAAGATCTTGCCGATGAAATGATAGTCCACACTGATTGCAATAGAATTCACCATAGAGAGGATCAGCTTCGGATTCACTTTGTGTTTCTTCATCCACCTCCTCAGGATCATATTCGGAATTGCTGGCCTCAAACTGATGTGTCTTCTGATGCTCTTGTAGGCCTTCCTTATCCCAAAACATTTCATTGCACTGATCACATTCATATGGAGCTTCGTTGCGATGGTTCTATTGGAATAATTTTCAACATTTAAAAGGGATTTCAAAGAATATATATATATATTATTTTTGTTAGCCAACTCACTTTGATATGAGCACTTAGAGCCTTCTCCCTAGCAAATGCTAGACCACATTGTTGACAAACGAACGGTTTGCTCTCATCTAAGACAGGGTAGAAATGATTTTTAATCTGATTTTCAGGTACATATTCAACACTCTCCATTGAAGACTTAAAATCAGCTTGACAGTTTGTTGTTCCACTAATCCGACGTGTTGTTGTTGTTGTTGCCATCACATCAGTCTCTTCTAAGCTAAATGCATGCTTCTTGGGCTTGAGCCGACTAATACGACCAGTGCGTACCGATATTGATGTTGAGGAACTATTACCATTATTATTATTTCCATTTGTCATTCTGCCAACGAAATCTTTTGCGCTCCGATCAATCGCAGAGGTGCTGTAGTCATCATTGTAATCATAATATCCATTATCCGAAGACTGATCCATTTGCTTTTGATGCGCCTGTTCAACAAAGCCGCTCACTTCGCGAAATATATACAAAAATATAAATCTTTCACAAATCAATTGATGAGAATTTTTACACTTACGATCAACATCCGGAGTATCGGCGTGCGCTTTCAAATGACTGATCAAATCCGAGCGTCGAAAGAAACGCGAGCCACAAAGCTTACACAAATTGGGACGATCGTTCTGATGCGCAACCATATGGCTCATCAGGCTGACTTTCTTTCGAAATCGACGACTGCAAAAGTCGCAGGGATACGGTCTTAATGCCGTATATTCATCTTGTACAGTGGGCAACGGAACTTCCATGTCAAAGACAACTTGTGATCTCGAACCAATAATTTGCTCGGCAGGTATCTCAACACTAAACACACAATGAAAAACAAAAAAAATATTAATATCGCTTCAGATTAATTGGAAAATCCGTAATTAGAGTTACCGTTCGGCGCCCTGTCTTTGCACCCAGTCGTCCGTAATGACCTCCTCCGTGACCATTTGCGGCGCATCATCGTATTCCATGGAGTTTCCATTCGCTTCCGCTGCAAGTATTTCCGTTACTACTTGGCCGTCGCGTGCCATGAAAATCAAATTCTCCGCCGCTATTTGGTCTATATTGGTTGCATCCACGTCTGCAGCCATTCCGTCGTCATCGACATCGACATCGTCGTCGTCGTCATCGACATCGTCGTCGTCGTCTTCGTCGTTGTTGTTGTTGCTGCTAAATTGTTGTTGTAAAAACTCACTGTCGCTCTCTTCTTGTTCGTTTTCTTCAATGATTAGATCATTGACATTTTTCATATCGACGGCACTGTGATGCTGTATCCACTGTATATCGTATTGAGCATCCATGCTTGTTTTTCTCACTCAACGATTTCGCTTTCCACGCACAAAAAATATGAATTCTAAAGTGAAATCGAATTTCTATTTTCAGAGACCTATATGCAACAATTTGTTGGGAATTCGCATTTCTAGTATGAAAGTCGTTGCATGTGATTGTCAAATTTGATGGATGGCAGTGCTGCCAGAATTATTTTGCGTGAAATGATCTTGGCACAATATTTAAATCATGTTTTTTTTTTCATCCTAAAACTGGTTTCATTTTTTATATATTTTTAAAATTAATTTGAAATTCATTTTAACTTATAAAAACGTTCTCTCGCGAGGTCACTGTATTATGCGAGTCACTGTCGTGTCGACGAACTGAACTTTAAACTACCAAAGGTAAAAGTTTTCAGTGGCAGCATTATATTTAGTGAGTAATTTGCACACACTTGTCTTCTCCCTCTCATCCGAATCGCATTCCACAGAACGATATGTCAAATGTAAATAAGTCAATATTTTTTGAAAACTACCCATGCTTATGAGGGCTTGATTATTGGTATTTTTTCGGTAGCAAGCCATTCACAGAAAATCACTTCCATTTTCGGCTAAAGAATAACACTTATCTAAAACCCGCACTTGACTTGCTTGGACTTACTCCAGCATTATGCAATGTAGGGTTGTCAACGTTTGGCGGTGCCTCAAAAAGTTCGGTGCTTCGTCGATGTATCGAGAATTGAATCAAAGTCTGGACGTATAACGTGCGTGTGGTTTGAATATATATTTTTTAAATTAATATTGAAATGTTCCCCAAACAGCGGACGAGTTGTTTGCATTAAGATCGAACCTCTTTCTCGAGTTCTTTTTTTCTGCTCAAAAATACTAAAAAACGTTATTAAAAAACTTTTCTATATTCATTCGGCAAAGACGACTTCAAAGAACGAAATTGAAAATGACCAAAAATTGTTAAAATTTATTCCTTTACCGTATACGAACTCATATTTGATTTCGAAAAAAAAAAAAAAAAAAATAGATCATGCGGTAAAGGGTTAAAATTATTTTAAAATGTTTCTTAACCCATTTAAAGCCAAGGCATAGGCCAAAAACCTGTCAAAATCGTATAAAAATGCAGGAAAATTGTAGTCCGCCATTAACCTTTCCATCTATTTCAAGATGAAACTGTTTAGGAAAGTGACAATTGAATATAAAAAAATTTAAGACATATATATATATTTTTTGTAATACGAAAGGCTATATTATGACGACCATTCGTTTGCACCTATGAAGCTACAGTGGATATAAATGGGTTAACGTCTTAAAAGGACGTTCAATTCAGTTCAATTTTAAGGTGAAAACACGAACGCACTGCCAATTCAAGTTCATTTCACTTCTTATTTGTTTCTCATAAGGCAACTATCAGTTTTGTAAAATAACCAGGGACCATAACTGTTATAAATTATATTTTAAAAATTACAATTTAAGTATTATTTTAAGAGTTTTATTATTTTAATCAGAAAATAACAATTATTTTTCGAGTTATATTTTTTACTCAGAAGAAAAAACTTATTTTTAGATTTGTAATTTTTACTCAGTAAATAAAAATTATTTTTCGAATTTTATTTTTTGCTCTGAAGATAAAAATGTATCTTAGATTTTTATTTATTACTCAAAAAATAAAAATTGGTTTTTGAGTTTTTTTTTTTACTCAGAAAAATAAAACTGTTGCATAAGTATATTACCACTTTCTTCAAGATAACGCCTGAAATAGGATAAAGTGCTGAAGAGTCGGATGATGATGAATACGAGGAAATGAAAAAGGCCAGATGCGAAATCGGCAACCACAATTCAAATCCAAAAAATATTTGCATAATACTTGTGTTTGCATAATGTTGTGAGTAAAACAAAAAACTTGAAAAATAATTTTTATTTTCTGAGTAAAAAATAAAACTCCAAAAATAATTTTTATCATCCGAGCAAAAAATAAAACTCTAAAAGCAATTTTTATTTACTGAGTTAAAACTAAAACTTTAGAATAAGTTTTATCTTCTGAGTAAAAAATAAAACTCGAAAAATAATTGTTATTTCCTGATCAAAAAATAAAACTTGAGAACTAATTTTTGTTTTTTGATCAAAAAATAAAACTCTAAGAATAACACTTAAATACTAATTTTTAAAATATAAATTATTTTATATCGATTTTTCAAATTCAAAATTCAAAAATAATTATTATTTTGGGTCCCTGAAAATAACTGTTTATCTCAAATTTTTCCTATGCTATGTCATGCCACGCAGTGCGCCGTAGTGCAGGAGTGTTTTTACCTGTAGGAGCTACTTGGTAGATTTTAGTAATTTCTCTATTTTGCAGTGTGGTAGCGCTGTAACCAAGTATCGAGTATACTTTGACGTTTCTCTTGTTGATAGTGCTGCCAGTAGTTTCGCTCAGATTTTCCTACCGAGACACTAAAAAAATAATCCCTTTTTATTCTCTCTGATTTAACCGTGCTATGACCTTTGCCCCATATAGGTAACATTTTTTTTTTTCATTATTATATTTTTTTAAATTTCCATTCCATACTTTCTGACTTTTAATATTAACCTATTTTCTTTTAATTGTGCAAAATTTTGATCCATTCACTTTAGGGACCTCTGAAAAAGTTAGAGAATTCATAATCCGACCTTTCTGCCCCAATTAGGGCACGGTTGCATATATGATAGAATTCGAAACTGTTAGATTTATTTTAAAACTCTCTTAAGTTTCTTACAACATGCTACACGAACTTGACTTTTCATCTTCTCGTTCCAAAAAAGAGTGCAACAAAGAAACAAGCATCTTTTGCATATGATTATATTAGTGGGACTCATGCAGCTTCGCAAATTGTGGCAAGTGAAAAATTTGTCACACAACTGTCAAAATTTATAAAATTATTTATGATGGGAAAAGTTGCGAAGGCATTTGCGAAGCTGCATGAGTACCACTATTATATGTTAACATATTTTTGATAAGCTATTATTAAAACTAAACAAATTATTAAAGCTAAACAAAATGAAAACAAGTTTTTTTTTTAGTTTTCCTACAAAATAAGAAGGTCATAGCACGGTTAAATAAAATCCCGCAACACATCTTAAGAGTCCTGAATATATTAGATCGGTGACGGTTCTTTGTTAGAAATCTATGATTGTCTTAAGAAATCTACAGCAATAAGACATAACTGCTTCTATCGAAATTTAGTGTTTTGAAAAAAGGATCTATTGTCTTCTTCAAGAGCTCGAAGCCAAAATGATGCTACTGAATTTTTTGTCCGACGTCAAAAATGGAATGTTGTCGGTCAAAAATGGGTTAACAGTAAGTCAAGATTGCGGCTGTAACACAAAGTGGTTCTTTATAATGCAACAATAAAGCCTATATGGAATTATGGCTCCCAGCTCTGGGGAAAAGCGAGAAGCTCTTTAATGGACATTATACAATGCTCGCAGTGCAAAATTCTTTGGACTGTAACCAGTGATCCATGGTTTATAAAAAACGAAAACATACACAAAGACCTTTGTATCCCGGTGGTCAAGAACGTGCTCAGTTCATTAAGCCGCAAATATTGCACTCGTTTGTCTCAACATCCGAACTCATTAGCTAGAAATTTATTAACAAACCGCTTCTCGCGGCTTAAAAGGCGTGACCTGCCATCAATCTCTTAGAGCTAATCGGCAGAATCGATGGACTCATCATCTCTTACGGCAGAGAAGTTTATGCAATGTCTTGCACTGAAATTCAAATAATAGGGTACTCATGCAGCTTCGCAAATGCCTTCGCAATTTTTCCCATCGTAAATTTTCATATAAATTTGGACAGTTGTGTGACAAATTTTTCATTTCCCACAATTTGCGAAACTGCATGAGTCCCACTAATCATTACTAAAAAGCAGGGACCGTAACTGTTATAACTTTTATAATAAAAGTTTAACAAAGACAGACAATTGTTGACTTTTATTTCATTTGAAAAAATTTTATTGTTAAATAATAACTTTTATGTTTCTAGTCAAACGATAACTTTTAAACTGAGACAAATATTTTTTTTTTAATTTTTTTTTGTCAAAAATTAAAGTCTTTGCGAGATAAAAATTCAACCATTTATCCATTTTAACATTAACAGACCGGCATTTTTTCTTTTTTTTCGAGTTTCGTGTTTATGATGCTTTCCTGACGAAAGTTCAAAAGCAAATGTTAAATAAAGTCAAGTTAGACGCGCCAAACATTTCTCTAGAAAATAAAACTGTAAATGTGTGTCAATGTGAATTTGTTCATGTATGAGTGAGTATTGCGAAAAACTGCAACGTGACAAAGTGATGCATATGGCTCAATGTACTATAATGGGTTAAAGCAATTTGGTACCAATCGATAGGCTGTTAATTCTTGGATACTACGATTGGTAGGTACGAATTTTAATAAAATTAGATAAATGGTTGAATTTTAATCTCGCAAAGATTTTTATTTTTGACAAAAAAAAAAAAAATATTTGTCTCAGTTTAACAGTTATCGCTTGACTGAAAAACTATAAGTCTTTACTTATTAGTTAATATTAGACTTTTTTGAAAAAAGTTAAAAAATAAAAGGCATCGAAGAATCTCATAGAGAATGGCCAGAGGATTACAATGGTATCAAAAATTTTTCTGTGTGTAAATTTTTTGGTGTTTCTTTTTAAAATTTTGAAAAACATCGAAACTGTTAATTCAGTCCCTGCTAAAAATTGTGATGTGCCAAAAAATAACGTTCGAAATTTTTGCTACCAAACGGCAACGCTCAGGATCATTGCTGCGCCGTCCATACACTATCGTGCAATTGTTTCAAACCATCGTTTCATCTCGCCGGTCACACTTATGAAACATGTTTCGAAAACATCCCATTTGAATGCCTGAGAAAGAAAGAGAAACAAAGATTGTTTCGGAACATTCAACAAACAACCATCTCTTTTCCTCCCACTACTTTCTCTACTTACAAATTGTTGCCATGTCTGAACCAGCACTTGCGATTATCTTCGAATTCAGGGGAAAAATTCGAATCGAAGGGAATTTCAGTGTAGCTTAGAGGGAATCTCCTTCCGTCATCTGACAGCACTTCACTCGTTGACGCTATCAATTTTGTTATTTTTTTTTTTGGTTTTGATTTTGGGAGCACCTTGAACGTTTGACATTGAATAACAAATCAATTTTAGAATGGCGGCGGAAAAGAAGAAGGTGATGCCAAAGTATGCAAACTTCACGACTGGTGGTCTAGCAGGAATGGGAGCTACGTGTATAGTTCAGCCGTTGGATTTGGTAAAAACTCGTATGCAAATAAGTATAGGAAGCAAAGGACAAGCGAGAGAGTACAAAAATTCACTCCATTGCCTTCAAACGGTAATTTCGAAAGAAGGTCCCCTGGCTGTCTACAGAGGACTGGGAGCGGCTTTAATGCGTCAAGCAACGTATACAACAACACGATTGGGTGTCTACTCATTTCTGAACGATGTTTACAAAGGAAAGGCCACAGGCGAGCCTTCGTTTCTTACGAGGATGGGAATGGGTGTTATAGCTGGAGCTTGTGGCGGAATGGTCGGAACACCTGCGGAAGTGGCATTGATTCGAATGACTGCGGATGGGCGCTTGCCAGTGCAGGAGCGAAGAAACTATAAAGGAGTGGGCAATGCTCTTGTTCGAATCGTTCGAGAGGAAGGCCTATTTGCCCTATGGCGTGGCTGCGTTCCCACTATGGGCCGTGCGATGGTTGTGAACATGGTGCAATTGGCGTCTTATTCACAGGCGAAGAGCCATTTAATTTCGGACTTCGGAATGCAGGATGGTATTAAGCTGCATTTTGTTGCCAGCATGTTCTCGGGATTCCTAACAACGACAGCATCGATGCCTGTGGATATGGCCAAGACGAGAATTCAAAATATGAAAACCATTGATGGCAAGCCGGAATACTCGGGAACTGTCGATGTTTTGATTAAGGTTGCCAAGGGCGAGGGTTTCTTCTCTTTGTGGAAAGGCTTCACGCCGTACTTCTGTCGACTTGGGCCACATACGGTCTTGACCTTTATGTTCTTGGAGCAATTGAATGCACTTTATTACAAATACATTCTGGGCGTCACCAATGGGGGCTCACATATTTAATGTGTGTGATTGCTATATAGGAAAAGAGGAAAAAAAATACCAGTAGAAAAAACAATTTGTGAATATAGAGATGCATTTCGATTTTGTGTTCCATGTCTATATGTAAAAATATGTAAAAAAAAAAAAAAATGGAGCCACATGTGACACGTTAGTCGATTTTCGCTGAAGCCGGAATGAACAATTATAGAGTATATATACATGTTAATTATTTATAAGTAAACGTATTGAATTGCTAACAAAAAAAATCCGCTATATTTGTGTGAACTTGTGCTTTGTTGTATGAGCTATATACATTTATATATATATATATCTAACATATATTTATTATCTCCGACATATTTAAAGCATACAGAATGTATCCAAAATTGATGTTCTATATCCTACTTTCCAAATTATAAATGATTAATTTTGTTAAATCTATTTCTGAATGTACTAAATCTTCTAGTCCAGCGAATTAACATTTTTCTTGTCCTTATACAAGGGAAACTAGAATTTGGGAGCTATTTATTTTTGTATCCTCCTCGAACCTTCAGTGTCCTTCATGAATGTTGCACTGGAAGCTCTATTGATTAACTGTGAATGCTTGCTATATTAAAAGTATAGAAAACTAGCATGTCCTACATCTGTAAAATGACCAAAAATTTACCCTTTAACCAGTTGCAGAGAATTGACATTTGTAAAATGCCTTGAAAGTTGGGAAAGCTCAGATTTTGTTTCAAATGCACTAAGAACTATTTTGAAGTATTTCATGAGAATAGATTTATGGCTGTGTTCCCAAGAGGATATCAAATTTGAAGCCCATTGGAATTTGCTTTTGGAATGAGGCCTCCTAACTATATTACTAACCAATATTAATTTAAATTTTTTTAATTTTTTTTTCCCACGTCTATACAGGGTGTTCTCTACTCAATAGATAAAAAAAAGGAGATGATAGGGTGGTCCAGGCGAACCAAAAATCGTATGGCAGGGGGGGTCGCAAATGCACCCCTGAAGAGTTAAATGCAAAAAACAATATTTTGCTTTTTCACTGGTCCTCCTCACTTACAGGCCGTAAATTCAAAATCACATATGATATGAAAAGCTTGGCGGTTTTCCGTTAACACTGCATACTACGATTTTAAATAATTCAACTCCGTTTTCTCTGGTACTACCATCTAAGCCTAAAATAGTGTAATTTTGGCTTTTAAAGTGATTTAATTCAAAAGAAATACGATCGAGCCTCTTTTTTTTTACTCTTTTCGAAAACTTTGAGTTTTTCTCTTCAATTTGATACCATGGTTGCTAAAAAAAAAGTTTCACAATCAATGCAAAACTAAGGTTTGAAAATAATTATTTTGTATTTTTGACTCCCAGAAAAGTTATTTTAATCAAATTTATTGAGCACACTTTTAGGCAGCATGAGAAAAAGAAAAATCTAAGAAATTTAAAATTTCTGAATAGTGTTTTAGTTTTACATATCCGCCTAAAAGTATGCTCACCAATTTAGTCGAATTCTTTCGGCGCCTCTAGCTCCTTACGAGTGCAAGATGAAACCCCCTTTCCATACAATTTTTTGCTTGTATGGGTTCCCCCTATCACCTCCTGTTTTTTGATCCATTGAGTATGGAACACCCTGTATATCTGTGGTCATATAGAGACACGCTTAAGACGACACAAGCCATGATCGAGTTAATGGCTAAGGAGCCTTGTGGATTCTCCCTTTCTAAGCTCACTGGTTAAGGGAATATAAAGGGAGCAAGAATTTCGAACATTTATAAGCAGGGCTCGGATTTTGTTGACTTTTATAAATATGAAGCATACTTTATGGAGTAAAATTTTTGTTCAACTCACATAAAGTTAGGATTCAAATCGATTTTTAAACTTCAATATTAATTTTTTTGAAGTTAAAAAACCGGTTTGAAGTTCAACTTCGCTTAATTTGTTCACAAAATGTTTGAAAGAAAAATTTTTGCTCCATAAAGTATGCTTTAAATTTATAAATTCAACAAAATCCGAGCCCTGTTTATAAGTAAAAGTCGTCACTTTCTTCCTCTTAATGACGCGTAGAGCACTTCCTTTTACCGCGGAGAAAAATTTCTGGGGAAGAATTCCCGGGGAATATTCATTTTGAATAGGGCGAGAAGTATTTTATTATCATTGATTTAAGTTCTCAAAGCTAATAGTTTGACTTTCATTTATAGAAAAATAACTTATTTAAGCATTTAGATTTTGAAAAACATCTTCAGCCGGATTCTAAATGGGAGTTTTTCACCTAAAAATTCTTTCAACAGTCGGTAAAATGAAGTGCTCTATGCATTAATAAAAAGCGGAATGTGATGATCAGGGCTCGGATTTTGTTGACTTTTACAAATTTCAAAGCATACTTTAGGTGCAAAAATAATTCTTACGCAACATTTTGGAATAAGTTTAACGAATGTAATGAACTTCAAACCGATTTTCATAACTTTAAAAAAATTCATATTGAAGTTAAAAATCTATTTGAATCTTAGATTTATGTGAGTGGGACAAAATTTTTACTCCATAAAGTATGCTTTAAATTTATAAAAGTCAACAAAATCCGAGCCCTGGTGATGATATTTTCGTAATTTTTCGAGATATGACATTCTCGAAGTAAATGAGCGATATGTAAAAAAAAATAGAATGCATGTCACAACGCTTAATCAAGCAAAACCTTGTAGGAGGAGGGCCCAAAAAAAAAAAAAAATATTTAAAAGAAAAAAAAAGAATTTCGAAATCAATTTTGGTTTAAAAAAATCTTAAAATTCTTTAGTGCCATCTTTTTCGAATATTTTATTTGAAATATTTTCCTTAAAAAAATTATGCAACTGCCGCGGTTCTTATTGTTATCGATTCTCATTTTCATTTTCAATCATATTCTGTTGTGGGCGTGTGCTTTTTATTTGACCTTGACTTGATTTCCGAATGAGTTTTCTTTGTTTTCTTCTCGAATGACGAACATAGAACGCATTAGTCTACGTAATCGGGAAGAATTGAATCGTATAAGTAAAAAAGGTGAAAGGAATTTTAGCGGCCCTTACTCAGCGTTCAGTGAATACAATATCAATTTAAAGAGATTTCTGAAAACAAAGTAAAAAAAATATATCGCCAAAAATTGCACTCTCCTTAAGAAGAAACAACAGCTGTTTCTTTCAATTAGCACGGACAACCGAGCGCATTTTCCGTAAATTATTTTCACTTTCAATAGGAAAACTTATTGCAAGCATATTGAGCTCTCCCATTCGAAGCTTTCATAGAAAATTACCGTCTCAGTCTTTCGTCCAAGTGTATCTCCGGGAGTACATTTAGAGAAATGGGAGACCGTATAGTGAAAATCCAAAAAAAAAAAATAAAAGAAACTGAAATGAAATTGCTGCACACAGTAATGAAAAGTACGATCGCCAAGAGAGTGCTTGCTCATTGCTCGCAGCACATCGTATCGAACGGCCAGTGAAAAAGCACAAGACTACATAGTAAAAAAAAAAAATAAAAAAAAATAAAAAAGCGAGCATATAAGGTGTGGGGTGTAGCGCTGTCGTCGGTGGCTCATTCTGGCACTGAATTTTTTATTTGCTCAAAAAAATAAAAAAAATAAAAACATACTTTTTTACAACGTCAGAGCTGCTCGTTTGTTCGAAATTTTTACGTTTTGGAGTCCGTGCATGAACAGTTGGACGTGCGGAACGGTTGTTCTGATCGACCGACGAAACGGAATTTCGGTCGTGCATAGAAAAGATGCAGTAAACATTTCATACTCTTCGATTAAAAAAAAAAAAAAAAGAAGAAGAATACAGGATTCCAGAGCAGTGTTGGAAAACGTTTTGTTTTATTCTCTTCATTTTGAATGCTCGGAATTCCATTTTCATGGACGAGAAAGATGGAGTAGTGTTGGGATTTATTTAAATTTAAATTAAAAAAAAAAAAAAATAAAAAAATAAAAAAATATAAAGAAAAAAATAAATAATTTTTTAAATTATTAAAATAATTTTTATGACATTCAATGTCAACTGTCGATCAAATTCAAATGATGCGTGTCTCCGTCTCCTGTTTTTAACTCGATGTAGCACGGAAAACAAGAGGAATTAATTTATGTGAGTTTCTTTTTCTTTATTTATTTTTTTTTTATATATTTTTTTATTTATTTTTTTTATTTTTTTTTATATTTTTTTAATCTTTTTCTAACCCATCAAATTCCATTTTTATGCTGGAATGCGTTTACAGGCATTCCCAGGCATTTACTTCAAATTTATTCTTCATTTTATTTGAATAAGTATTTTTATTGCTCTTATAGTTTTTTAAATTTTTTTTTATTTTTTTATAAAATTGTTTTTTGCAAGCCATTTTTATTGGCTGAATTGTTGATGTTGCACATGTTCTCATCGGTACTGTAGACAAGTTGAGCGGCATGTACGACAACAACGTCATGCGCAGATCTTATCCACAGCGATACCATATCTGATCGCTACCATATTGAATTAACTACGAGTGTATATATTCGATATATTCTTCACTCTAGCTTCGTTAATGATTAATATTCTGAGCAGTATCCCTCTCGGCATACGATAGTTGAGCTGTGATTTCTCTGTTCCATTTCATTTATTTGTGTTCATTTTTTTTTTTTTGTCTTTTTCTTCTCGTTCGAGCTTCAATGCGCATGCGCGCGCGCGCGTCAGTTTGTCTTTGAAGAAATTAAAGATGTACGAGCATCCGAGGAATGTGCTAATGTCCATACGAAATGTGGTTTATTAATTGCGCTCGAATAAAAGTTATGGTATGGAAAAAATATTTAAAAAAAATATTTTTTATATTTGTTCAATAGGAAAATGGGATTCACGTTTTATTTATTGGTCGAATTGACAAAGGTGCAAAAGACAAGATAATTGTATACGGAAAAAATGATGTTCCACTACAAATTAGTGCGACTAATTGATCCTCAGTCTGATTTAAAGATTAAATACTTAATTAATAGTGTAGTTAGATGGCACAATATGGAATTAAAATTTCGATAACATCCTTGAAAAAGTCGCCAATCAATTCAAGCCAACGATCTTTGGAAAATCTCTACTCCTCATATCATTTTAAAAAGTTCAATTTTCTTCTGCGAGGTAAGCTTAATCCTGTAGTAATTCCGAGTATTCTCCAAATACTTACCGACTAGTTGACGGCCTCTGTGCCGTAGTTAGTTGAGATGTCAATTTACGAAGTGAGAGGCCCTCAATCCTAAGGTCCTTGACGTTTTTTCGTTTTTCTGTTTTTCTCTTTGGTTTACCACTTTTCGTGGCACCACAAAGGGCTCATATGAGGCCTAAGTGTGTCAACCTTCATGGCCACATTGACCTAACCTAACCCTCCCACTAGTTGTTACATACCTGTCAGAATCTCTTTTAATATACCAACAAATATATTCAGATATCTCTTTTGATATTGATACCAAAACCAAACATTAACTGGATCAAGATTGGTCTTCTCGGAGTCAATTGCGAGTCCATATCCCATATAGGCTCAAAATTAGGGAATGCTCCGAGTTAAAGGCAATCTCACTAATGAATAATGCCTGCTTCCCAATTTTATTTATTATCATTTAAACCTTTTTAGTCTTCTTTTTCTAGCGTGTTCTTCCCGGCTTATACCGGGGTCCGCATATTATTTAAACCTTTTTAGTGCCTAGAAGGAACATAATTAACTCTATCTGACTCCAAGTGCTTCACTTAATTCCAATTTTTTTCGGCGTTTCTGATTTCCGCTTGAGCTTGTCTCTTCCAGATATTGCGTGGGCGTCCCGGGCTTCTACTTCCTTGGGGGTGGAAGCCCTAAACTTATCTTGCGACATAATTTTCAGGCTTTCCTAGGATTTTTCCAAGCCATTAGTATTTTATTTATTTATTTATTTAGATCTACAGATTTTGTTTTGCGCATCATAATATCCTCTGTTAAAGGTGGTTGGTTGCCTTGTTTCAAACCAGAGCTGGCTGTTATTCTTGACTTCGGGCCAAAAAATACGTAGAATACGACGTAAACAGCGATTCAGGAATGCTTGAAGGCGTTGTGAATCGTTAGTCAATATTTTGCCACTTTCGTACCCGGATAGCAGTGCGGATTTTACGTTGGAGTTAAATAGACATATTTTCGTCCTTAGTGAGGTGTTGGATGATCTCCAAATTTTATTCAAGGTGCCGAATATTTGTCTAGCCTTTGATAGCCTCTGTTGGATATCTGCTAGTTGCCATCGCTGGTCGAAATATAGCTTCCGAGATAGCAAAAGATTTGTACATCTTCCATACACCGAGAGAAATAACAATAGTTAAATCAACTACTTAGAACAGTTAAAGTAAGAGTGGTCAAATAAACTGTATTCCGCGTTAAATGCACTGAAAAATGCAGTCAAATGAACAGTTGAAAAACAGTTACTTTTTATGTTCAAATTCGCTTTCGTTCACTTAGACGTATAAGTTCACATTCTGATCAACCGTCTCCGGAGGTTTCGATAGCTCAGTAATTTAAACTGTGACTCGACAGTCGTGAGCTTCGGGGTTCTATTCCTGCTGGCGGTGGGAATTTTTCTGAATTTTTTTTTTTAATTACTGTTTTTTTTTTATTCAGAGTGTAGTTGTTTTGGAAGACAAAAATGTTGTCCTAAATTTTTAAGATTTTAATTTATTTAATTTTTTTTTTAATGGTTCATTTTCAACCAAAAAATTTTGGGAGTGAAACAATTCTTTAAGCACGTTCCCCAAAACTTGAGCAACCATAAGCTCAAGTGAGCATTTTGACCAACAAATTAAATTCGTTCGTTTAGCGTAATGGTTAAGACGTTCGCCCAGCGAAGTGGAGGTCAGCGGTTCAAAGCTCGGCCGAGGCGAGAAAATTTAAAGAGATGAATATTAATAAAAGAAGATAAAAAAAAGTCAAAGCAAAAAATAAATTTTTTTTCCCAGTCGCTGGTGACAGTTGATTTAACCGCGAGACAGTTATATCAACCATCAGGTAGTTATATCCTTATTGACTGTGTTTGTACTGTTGAATTGACCGCTACTACACATAAGCTAACAATTAACGGTGAAATCGGTTATTTTAACCTGCTTTTTCTCTCGGTGTAGGTATACCTTCTAGGTAAAAGTTCGTTGTGTGCTTGGTGCTTAGGCGTATAGGTCTATGGACAGACCAGCTGCCTGTGATTGTCTTGCTAATTTATTTTCTATTGAGAGTTTTCATAAGTCTTCCAAATATTCTTGGCATATAAACAAACAATTTTTGACCAACGAATAATGGAAGAATTTTGCAAAATACTCAGTATCGATTGGGGGATTTTTTACGGCAGAAATATTTAAAGGACTGAGAGAAAGCTTCCTCGCTCGTCGGAAAATAAAAGGGACTAACCGCAAAGAAGAAATATTTTCCCACACGAAGGTTAATACAAAATGCCAGACTTCGAAAAAAAAATTTAAAAACAAATAAATAAATATTTCAGCACAAATAGCTGAACGTAGTTACAAAAAAAAATAAAGAAAAAAGAAAATTACGTGCCACTGTCAATATCGTCTCGCCAAAAATTACCGTCAATGCTGGATAATTAAATATGCAATCGAACATTTCCATCAAAACTGCAAATGGATCAAGCAATGAGACACAAAATATAAAAAATTAAAAATAAAAAAATTAAAAATTAAAAAAAATAAAAAGCATTCCGAATTTCAAAACATTTGCCGATAAACGTCGAACTCGTGTCATCGCTTGTCGTTGGATATCCAACGCGTGGAATTGCAACAAAATTCTGCTTAACGAGACATGTCAACGTCCAATGCACTCAGTTTCTTCGGTTTCTTGCAATGCGTTTTTGCTTTTAATTTTTTAATTTTTTTTTTTTTTTAAATATGTTTTGCCGCTTTGGCTTTGAAGTCTAAACGTTCGATTAATTAGAGATGCAAGCAAATGCACGCGAAGGCGAAAGAAGTTTACACACAGAGAAATTAAAGAAGCCCGCTTCAAAGGGAAATTCGAATGAAAAGAAAATATTTTCGCGTAGTCGATGTATTGAAAAAAAAAAATTTCACTAACGAAATTAAAAATTCTCCTCAAATTTGGTAGCCGCCGAGTCATATTGTGAACATACCTAAAGCTGGCAAAGTTGTCATGGCTGCCAATCTGGCCAAAATTCGATCAAATATTCTCTTTTTTTTTAGTCATGGATTGATTTACTTTTGATGTGGTTTTTTTTTCGAAATTTTTTGGTTGTTCAGCGACGTGGGTAGTGGGGGTTAAAGGGGATGCAATCCCTGCCGAGAAACAACTTTGGATTTTCCTTTATTTTGAGGGGATGCCGCTCGTCCTCCTTCATGACAAATTGCGGTGTATGTTGTTATTAAATGATACCTCATATATGTACCATAAAGATCAATTTTACTCTCATTGAAGCAAAGTTAAATGTGATAATTTTTGATCACGAAATAATATATAAGACGTCCAGCCAATGATGCCAGATGAATGGTCTTTCTCATTTAAAGGGGCACTTTGGATTTTCCTCAAAAGGGCTATCTCTTTTAGAAATGAAAAGCTTCATATTAAAAAATGCTTCAGATAGAATTGGAGATAGCCCCTAAAAGAAAAATGACTTCAAAATGTTGGATTGGCCTAAGTAAATATATTTTCAATGTTTACAGTGAAAAAAAAAATTATTAATTCATAACTTTTTTCCTTTCTTTTATTTTCAAGCTTAAGGTCATATATATTTTCCTTAAAAAATTGTTTTGAAATGGGCCTTTTTTTTAAGTCTCCACGAGAAACTATCCTCTAAAATACAGTCTGCACAGATGAATGTCATGGGTAAGGAAACGCTCTGAACGTTCCATCTTGTCCCATATTTGACGTCAGATACAATTCTTAGAGAACATTTTTCATCAAGGATCATTTCTTAATAAGGGAAAGAAAGAGAAGGTTTTGTCTTCTCTATTGCTCCTGTGTCTTTGTCAAAATACATCGCTTGCGCCTCTTTATTATTTCTAGGATTTACTCCTGGACTTATCCAAGAAAGAGTTGGAGCTGCCAAGGTATAGCATGATTATTCGTTTTTTATGAAATTGGAGATTCTTTGGAGGATGAAAAGTGTCTCTATTCAGTTAGCCTTTTATTAAGAATTGCCATTCATCAGTTAGACCACTGTTTTTAGAATTAACCAAGTCGTTACAATTGGGAAAAATTTTTTTCGAAAATTGCATTGCAGCTTTTACAATTCTCAGATGGTTTTTGATATATAAAAAAATAAAGAGAAAGTTCGGAGGACGAAAAGGGCATCTTGTAATCCTTGTGATATCGTCAACAAAAATTCTGGATGCTTTGAAAGAAAAAATATAACTCGAATTTTCCTTTTTTTTTGGTAAAAAATACCGGAAAAATTGGAATTTTTTGGCGTATCTTGCTTCGGGATTTTTTGTTACCACCAGTATCCTTTTTTTCCTGTTTCGGCTTGGCTTTTTAGCTTAAAACAAATGGAATGGTCTCAGAAGCTCCTATTAATAACACCCAAAAGGACTCATTTTGTACGAGCATAATCAGCTGTGAAAGGGTTAAAGATTCCTTGTATTTTTCTTAGTTTTTGCTTGAAAGAAATGATTTTAAAATTCGAATAATAAATTAATGATTTTTATTCATTTTCTTAATACAATTTGACATTGTTGTCTGTTTGTATTAGAATTTAAAATCGCTTTTATAACGTATCGACGCTGTATTCCTTTAAATCTAAAACTGTCACGATGGCAAGGCAACACAAGAAAACAATAATTTTCCGATTTTTCAAGTAAATTTATTTTTAAAATTTTCTATTTTTTATTTATTTACATATTACAAATTTCGAAATTCTTCGCCGTGAGCAGTGAGCAGTCGATCAAGAGCTTTCGACTGTTCATTTTCTCCCGTTGATTTTCCTCTCGTTTTCACACAGTCCTCCCGATCGGTCGCCCGATCGGTCGGTCTTTGCTACATCGAAATCGATTTGTTCTAATTTTTTTGAAAAATTCTTTTCGTGCTTTTGAGCTTTGCTGCAAGGAAAATTTTGTTTGCTTTTGATTTAAAAATAAATTCATAAAAAAGATAGATTCCGAAAAGAGCTCTCTTATTTCTCTTCATTTTTTACTTTATTATTTATTTTTCTTTGGTTAAAAAATCTCTTCGAAATGCGAATTTAAATAATTTGTTTTTCAATTGCTCGTTGCCTGAAGTGGTCATTTTTATTTTTTTTATATTTTTTTATTATTAATTTTATTGTCCCATTTTTATTGCTTTTGTCATCTTTTTGTTGTGTTGTGTTTTTGTTGCGTTTTGATTGTGATTTTGTTGTCGGTGCGATTTTATCGTTGCACGACAAATTCGTAGGAAATACGCGCTTCAATTGATTTATGTTTTCATTAAAAAAAATATAAAATAAAATAAAAAAAATTCTTCAACTTTTCGTTTCACGTGCTCCCGATTTTGTTTTATTTTTTACTTTCCCGCTTTCATTTATCCATTTTATTAGTTATTATTTATTATTTTTCAATGCCAATTGGCTCGATGTTTGATGTTTTAATTGGATTCTTACTCAGCATTGATTGAGACGTGTTCTATCGCGACCAATTGAAGGAAATAATCGAATTTTATTGAATTACAAATTTCCTCAGTTAAATTACAAAATAATTGAAAAAAAAAAACCCCCAGCTTATTGCCGGTAAATGGGATTTAAAAGCGTAACGAACTCATTAGTTCAATTCCAGAAGTTCGAATCGAAAACTGAATGAGCAATTCGCTTACTTAAACGGCTTTCAAGCGAAAAGTAATTTGCATGCGAATAAGTCATAAAATCAGTCATTTTTCTCAATGTAAATGTAATGTGGGTGCACTTCAGAAGTGTCACAACTCAAAATTGTATATTTCATAATCATTGGCGTAGCGAAAAATTTCAGCGCCCGGGGAACAATGGGGGAATATGCAGGAAATGCCGCCCCCTCCAACCGGCCTCATTAAAAATACAATCATAAAAATTCAAATACGATTTGGCGCCCGGGGAGGCTGCCCCCTTCGTACCCCCCTCAATACGCTACTGCCCATCATATGAATTTTTGAGTTTCAACCTTTGTGGGGAAATAGAAAAGGATGGGAGTTTTTTTTTTGGATTAAAGTTTTTGTGGCCTATGAAGAAATGAATTCGTTATAAGGAGAAAAAAACGGTACTAAAATGTAGCGAAAAAGCCTTCAGAAGATTCACTATCGATAGAAATCCGTTATAGAGGAGTTCTTTATAGAGAGTATATCCAAGAATGATGGAATATAAGATTACGACATGCGCAGATTTTTCTTTCATCCGAGCACTTGTGACGTTTTTGTTAGGGATGCCACAAAGTTGCATACAATTTTTAAAAATTTTTCTGTAAACATTTTCCAGTTTTACTTTTGATTCAAGTTATTAAACGTTTTTTTTCTTTTTTTAATTGGTCACTTTACAAGAATCTTATATCTTAAAGACGATACAAGTATGTAAAAGCCAATTTTTGTGAAAGTTTCAAATTGGTAGCATGTTCTTCGAACGTCAGTGGCAACGCTGTAAACAGATAAATTCTTTAATTTAAAATTTTTGTGTTGAAAATTTTTATTTGTCAAAAATTTTCAATAATTTCAACCAATCGGAATGCTTTTAACGCTACGTCACAAGTGCACATGCGCAGAAGAATCAAATTTTGAAATCTGATTGTCGTAAGTTTAGAATCTATTATCCTTGAGTATATCGACTGTATATCGATACATTGTTGCCACGTGACACGGAACATACCCAGTAGTCAGTAGGTCGCTCGGTGGAGACGAGAACATTTTAAGAGAAGTAAGATAAAAAAGATTTAAAATAAAAAATAGATAAACAAAAAAAAAAAAAAATTATAATTAATAAAATAAAACTAAAAAAATTGAAAAATAAAATAAAATTTTTCTTTTTTCTCAGTCGCTGCTTCTAGGCCATTTTCCTGCCCACTTTTCGCTAGCGAAATGACTGGCTAAAGGTGGCGCATAAAAGGACGGACCCGTCCCCGTCAATGACACAAACATAGTAAAGTCGACAGCGTTTTGGATAGCAGAGGGACCGATCCCCGCCACCAGGGACGGGCGAAATCGCTAGTGTTGTGGTGGATCAATCGTTGTTGTTGTTCGGCCTTTTTCTCTAGGACTTTTTTTTTTTTTTTTTTTTTTGCTTTGGGCAATCTCAAAGTAACGTGAAAAGAAATTGATATGAGGGTCATTATCGGACATCATTGTATGGCATATTAGGTATGGTAGGTGTGGTGTATTAGGTATTAAGGCATCTGTGTTATTCCTTGTGCCTTTTAGCATTGGCTAAACATATTTGAAATCTCGACCTTATTCATCATCATTAAACGATATTTGGTAGCAAAAGGGGGAGTTGAGTTCGAGTTCACTTACAATTTATCGTATCGATCGATGATGAGTAATTTTCAATTTGTAAATATATTTTTCTTCGTATGTTTCTTTGTTGACTCATAACGATTTGAAAAGTGCGATCAATATTTTCACGATACACGTCGTTAGCCATTTCATTACGGCGAAATGTATTCCAAAAAATTTCCGTGACTCTATTTAGTACCTATTTATAATTCTCAGATGGTTTATTGATGGATTTAGGTAAGTGTAAAAATTACACATATCTATTCAATTGAACATACAGCCTCAAGTCATCCAATAGAGCATGCCATCGAATCCCAAATTTTTACACGCAAATTTTTCTTTCCGAATAATCGGCTAAGTGGGCGAGAAGGGCAAAGGGAAGAGAATAAATTTTCATTCGTCTCACCTGTCTTATCTATGGTAGTAACTAAAGAGTTTCGGAAGAAAAATTTGTGTGTGGAAACCGGGAATAAGAGAATTTTGGTACCGTAAATTAAAAAAAAAATCGAAGAAAAATTTCAAATTATCTTTAGAACCTTCTCAGTCGTTCTCCTATCATTCAGTACCTGGTAAAAAATACATGACCCACCCCCATCTTCTCAATAGTTCGATGCTTGTCTCATGGACTCTTTTTGGCTTCCAAATTCGCCGAGATCATCTAATCAAGACACCAGACATCTCTTTAATTGTTTATTCGAAAAAAATAAAAATGGAAGAAAAAAAAAAAAAAAAAATTCGTCCATCTCGCATAAAACAAAGTTTGAACTCTGAGCACGGGAGCCCCCTTAATTTGGAATTGTCTCCGGCCGCAATTATACTTGATCTTGTCATTTTTCTGTGTGTGCCTCTTTATCTGTAACAGAACGAACGATATGCCCCCTCGCTTGCCACTCTGCGAGATCGGACATTAATCCCAGTACGCTAGCATTTACTTATGTTGTAGCATTCAACGAGGTTGGCATTTACCTAAATTGGAATTTCCGGTAAAAGTGTATTTATGTACCTACATACTCGTATGTATGTACCTATGAACGCAAGCGTACATGCGCTGAAGATGGAAATTTTTTTGCTTTCTTCGTTTCTTTATCCAATGGAGCAAATCAAAACAAAATAAAATAAACAATAATAAAAAAAATTTGCACGTGAAATATAGAAAATGTCTGGATTTGCGTATTTTTATAAAGATGGACTTTTTAAATCGAAAATAGCACTGGGGAAAACCCCCAAAAGTTGAAAAGTCCAGCCACGCAGCGGTTTCTCTAAACGCATATCGAACATCCGCACACGATTCTAATGCCTGCCTTACACGTCATGCCTAAAACGGTACAAGGAATGAAGAGGTCCTCTTATGGACTGCATTTTCTTAGTGAAGAAGGTCTACCAATGTCTTAAGGGAGCTACTAAGTCTTGTATATAACTTTTTGTCACCATTGCTTTACGTTTGACAATGCGTGTAAGGCTGGCATAAGTAAATTTTCTGCACGGCTTAGACGAACCTTCCTTTTTCCAATCGATTATTTTTTTTTTTAATATTTTTTGGTTCCTATTATTTAATTGCTTCAACTATTTACAAATCACTTGTCCAAAAACGCGTGTTTTTTTTCTCATTTTTTCTTTCTATTTCCGTTGTCTATGGAAAAGGAAAATTCCAATTAATATGCCATGTTTGTAAGCATTATGACCTGATGACAATTGTACGCGAGTTACCTGGCCGGGTGACAGGTGCGCCTTTCCCAATTCGATATGGAAAATTTTCCCACTGCCTTTTCTCTCTCTCTCTCTCTCTCTCTCCTCTCTCTCTCTCTCCTAAGCCATCCACATTGAAAACATTGCAAGTTACTAAGTTAATGATCTGCATGCTTAATTTTTTCCTTATTTTCTTTTTTTTTTAATAAACATTGACGAAAAATTTTGAATTAATTTTTTTTATTGTTTTCTTGCCTTTCTTTCAGCCATTTGTTATGTGTGTGTAGTACAGTTAATGCCGATGAACGAGAGTAACGAGCAGCGTGGAAACTCACAAGACGAATGCAAAGCTTCAATGAACTTCCGGCGGAAGCACGATTCGGCTTGAGCGTCTTTAGAAATAATTCTTATTAAAAGAGAAACAGAGAATTCTCGGAGACCGAAAAAGTTTTATGACAAAATATTTTAAGACTGAAATTCATGCATTGAAATCGACAAAAATGTCCGTAGGTAAGTGGAAAAAATATAACTTTTTAATTGGAAACGAATTTTCTTGCAATCAAAAAATATAATAAAAAAAAGTTATAAAAAAATAATTATCAAATACCCTTAAACATCATATTTAATTGATCACGTATTCAATGGTTGGGACAGCCTTTTAAAATTTGACACCAAAACAAAAAAAAAAAATCACAGTCCTCCTCGACACACTCTCATTAGAAATAATGAATTGTTAAACAGTAGTGCGACATGAACTCTTTGCTACTCCTTCGAATGAAAATGCTTGCAATTTCCCAGAACGAAATGCCATTTATCTCTTCCAATTTTGAACTGAAATCGTCTCGTTAGCTATCTGTCTCTCGCTCTCTCTTTCTCTCTGGCATTCGGTCGTCTCTTGTAAATAAATCACACTCCGTATGTTAACCGATTAGTAGAGAATTCGCTCTGGCGCAACCCATTCTTGAACTTGTAAATGATACTTTGGCCGCAGCAAGTGCAGCACTTGAATTTGTGGGGCGTAACAGAAAAGACACTACGAGGAGTTAAAATAAGTCAAAAGAGTAGAGAGAGGGGGAGTTTTAAAAACAATGTTCAGTTTTAAACACATTGAGAACTCTAAAGATGCAAAGTAAGATTCGTAAGATGGAATAACGTTGGTTGGAAAATCACCTCAAAGGAGCCAAATATTTACCTGCATATATCACACTTTCATAGAGATATTAACACACGAATTTCCCTAAACGTTAAAGGTCTCTTTGATTCCTCCAAAATGAGTTCTAACCGGTGACGTATAAGAAATACGAAGAAGAAAGCAAGTCAGCCTTTTATCTCTTTCTAACCGCATAGCATTGGTACCGAAAAAAGGTATTAGGAATGGGTAGATGAATTTCCACATTCGAAGACCCCCTGGTTTTAGAGATGAAATTATAAAAAAGCAATCTATTTAGGGCTCTGTGATAACACAGGTCTGCAAAACAATTTTTTTTCTCAGTTTCTTGAGCTATTTTGGGTGGTTTGTATGGAACATGGTCTTCTTAAAAATTGAAAAATTATAAAAAAAATCCCACTACGTTAGAATTTCAAAAAATTCGCGGATTTCGTTTTTTAAACCAAAGCATTTTTGAAAAAAAAAAAAAAATTATAATTCTTGCCTCGTTTTTAGCAGCTTTGCTTTGACCCTGGCAGCATTTGTAAGATCGGCAAAAGGATTTTTAAAAGTATTTTAATAAAGGGAAATTTTGATTATCACAGCGTTCCATTTTATTTGTATTTATCCTGAGAGTTTCTTTTTCTTTCTTTTGCTGAGAACGTAGCTAAAACGGCATCCTTGAAGAGAAAAGACTTATCGGAATAATTCGACTTAAAACTTCCCTTCAGCTCACACCAGAATCAAATTCTTTCATTGCCCAACCGTTATTGAAGGCTATCAAAATTTTAGATCCTTGATATTCATATATTTTTAACTTAAAATTTTATATTTCTGAAATAAAATCAAAAATGTGATGGTGAAAACTGCGAAGGTCCATGATTTGATAAAATATTGAAGTATCAAGTAGAGGGCCAATTTAGTTAATATTTCTACCAATTTCCTTTAGAATAATTCGTTTTTATTATCTCTTAAAGATATGTGAATAAATAAAAAAAACAAATAAATAAGGATGGAAATAAAAATAAATAAATAAAAATAAAAAAAAAATAAATAAATAAATAAATAAAAAATAAATAAATAAATAAATAAATAAATAAATAAATAAATAAATAAATAAATAAATAATAAATAAATAAATAAATAAATAAATAAATAAATAATATAAATAAATAAATAAATAAATAAAATAAATAAATAAATAATAATAAATATAATAAATAAATAATAATAAATAAATTAAATAATAATAAATAATAATAAATAAATAAATAAATATAAATAAATAAATAATAATAAATTAAAATAAATAAAATAAATAAATAATAATAAATAAATAAATAAATAATAAATAATAATAAATAAATAAATAAATAAATAAATAAAAAATAATATAAATAAATAAATAAATAAATAAATAAATAAATAAATAAATAAATAAATAAAAATAAATAAATAAAATAATATAAATAAATAAATATAAATAAATAAATAAATAAATAAATAAATAAATAAATAAAATAAATAAATAAAATAAATAAATAAATAATTATTAAATTAAGATCAATCAATACAATCAGTGAATAAATCTAATCAATAATTATCAATATAATCAATCAATCAATGAATGATTGATTCATTCAATCAATCAACGAATCATTTAATCAATAAATTAATCAATCAATTAATCAATCAATTAATTAATCAATTTATCAATCAATTAATCAATCAATTATTCAATAAATTAATCAATCAATAAATCAATCAATTAATCAATTAATTAATAAATAAATAATCAATCAATTAATTAATCAAATTAATCAAATCAATTAAATAAAAAAATAATCAATCAATTAAAACAATAAAATTATAATAAATAAATTAATCAATCAATAATACAAACAATAAATTAATCAATAAATAATTAAATCGTAATTAAATCAATAATCAATCAATATAAATAAATTAACTATAAATACATACATTAAATATAAATTTAAAAAAATATAAATACAAATTTAAAATCAAATAAATATGCAAAAAATAAAAAATAAATAAACAATTAAATAAATAAGTGAATTATTTAATTAATTAATATTTAAATAAAAATTAAATGAACCTGAAAAAAACAACAACAAATTTAACCCATTTGTTACCAGCAATCTTTTTTCCGCTTCCAAATTGAATTTTCCCCCATTGGGTGTGAGCTTTTTCTGTCAAAGGCAGCAATAATCCCTAAAGATCTCTCCATCGAAGAGAATGTGCTAAGCAATAAGATCTATGATCATTGATTCTCCCATTAAAGCTAAGACTTCTTATTAAAATCGACCGGCTTTCTTTTCACTCCAGCAAATCGTTCTCGCGAAATTCCATTGAAATGAAAAACACAAGAGTGGCAATCAAGGGGCATTACTTAATATGACAATAAAATCTATTTTAATTGCGATATTTCCCATAAATTACATCGATTCAATGATGATTTACAAACGATTATGTTAAAATGAACGCAATAAATTGTGGCGCGCAGAATTCCCGTCTAGCTTCAAAGATAATGATCACTGCGAGATGATATGGATGATACACGCGTTTGAATCTCATCATTTCGCCTAGTGATGTTCTCTGATTTAAGAGGGTGCCACTGCGACGTATGAACATAGTTCGAGTTTTTGTATGAACATGCATGCGGGCCCAGTGCCCCTTAATACATATAATGCATCCATAATAATGTGCGGTTATGCTGCAATGTAAATAAATACAAGACAAATTGATGAATGACCTCGGGGTGACAGTACCGCATTAAGATGTGAAAGAAAGCGGAAAATCTTAAGACTCACTGAGAACTCTTGACAGAGATTTGGAATTTTGAGATTGAGAAAAACAAAAAATGAATAAAAAAAATACATAGAATAAAGCCACTTAAGTTCAAGTATGAGACGCGACTAAGTACGCTTAGAGCATATTTCTACTTTCTAGTAATTCATGGGTCTCAATTTGAAATGAGCTATGTCAGAAAATGATAATACCGAGATCTGATAGCATGGATTCGGATTCCCAAACAACGAAATGAGTTGATTAGATAAACGCATCGTTATAAGTGAAATTCCCACAGTTTATTAAGACACTTAAGCTATGTTTTAACGTTGTGTACGGAATGAAATTGTGCTATAAATAAATTGAATTTTTCGCGTTGAACTAAAATGAAATGGAGGAGACTCAAGAGAAACTAAATTCGAAATGCATTCATATGAAAAGAGCGTAGAAATCTTAATTACACACCTCATATTCATTTGCTCATTTGTTACGCCGTCTTCAGATTTCAAACTCCACTAAACATTGGACTCGGGAAAATGAATATTCCTTCGCATTTTGAAGAATTTCCAGCGATGTTTTCCTTTTTATTTATTTTTTTTTTATACTTAAAAAAATTTTTTTTTAATTTTTTAGTAAAATCCGAAGACGCGTGCTGCTGCGTTGGCGGTTTTAGAGAAACCTCGACGAGAAATTCAACTCCCAAATGCATTCGTTTTTATACGTAGAACGGAGGCATTGTACTCCATTGGGGATTTCGAGTTCAATTCCGTATGCACTGCTCGGGTATAGCTAAATGTTTTTCCACTAATTTGTTTACCTTACCATGGGGAAACTTGTGTACAGCATTCCATCGAAGCAAAACGGCAATCCAAATAAATAATATTTTTGTGTGTGAAGGAAGGAGTAAGGCTGAAACGAAGGGCCTTTATGGAATTTCTTAAATATGAATATGATTTATATATACCTACGTATATAACCCGATACAAAATGGATGGGGCATAGTTTTTCTTAGGAGAAACTTAGATGATTGATATTTTGATTGTTTCTAAGAACCATACTTCATTTAAGTTCGAAATGGAAAATCTCGTTCGTTTAACGATGATTTTTGTTGAATTTTTGGCATAATTTTAGTTGCTGGCCCTTTCGGGGATTTTTTTTTTTTGGTCCCTAGTTATGGAAAATTACTTCCTGATTCCAAATCTGCAATTTGTTTAGGAGATAGTGTCCAGAAACGGGCAGCAAGTAGAATTGTTCCGAATTTTTCGATGAAGGATTACCATATGAATTGAAATTGTTTTCTAGGAGTGCTCTAGTGTGCACATTAAGCTATTTGAACGAGAATTCGTACACCTGAGAAAGCAATTTTTGACTGAATGAGTTTTCGGAATTAAATTTTTAAAGAAAATTCTAGAAAAATAGTCTGAAACACACCAAAAAAAGGGGGTTCAACAGAAGAACCACCAACCCTTACAAATCGCCACGAAATTGCTGAGTCTCATGGATTGTTATGTGAAAAATTTTAATGGATCTTATATAATATTAAAAATGCCGTCTCCCACTACAGCAGAGGTTGAGATTCCTAACTAAATTATATTGGCGAAAGACACGGCACTTTCGTAATATTAAGAGGCTATTAGAAAGAGTCCTTTTTAACTACCTTAATCGTCTAAGTTCCTAACCCAGCAGGCAAAATGAGCTCACAAAATTAAAAATTTCTATTGTAGCTCAAAATGAGCTTAAGAAGAGCTAAATATGAGATTGAAATTGAAAACCGAAAATCAAACTCGTTGTGATCTAATAATGAGCTCAAAATGACATCAATCCTTATGTTTTTTTTTTTTGGTTTTTTTTGAGCAAAAAATTACGTATTTGTGAGCTAATGCTGACTGAAATGAAATTTTCTAATTTATGAACTGATAAAAGGTCCAAAGCCTTCTAGTAGAGCATATTAAAAAATTTGACACAGTGCGCTTACATATTAACATCACGTTTTAAATATATATACACTTTTTAACAAAACATACAAAGCAGTATCATTGGCTGAGGAGGTAGAGGGTAGAGTGTTGGCTCCATGTTTCAGAGGTAAGAGGTTCAAATCTCGGAAAAGCCATTTGATAAATATAAGAAGCACTAAATAATTCGTAAGACTTACTGCTCTCTGCTTCTTCCCTGTAGTTAAGCTTAAGTGGCGAATGTCTTCCCCCCAGACACCATCGTTATAGGGTCTCAAAATTTATCTAACATAGCGCTATTTTGGACTTAAAACAAAAAATTTTTAAATCATAAATAGCTCATATTGAGCTTTTTTGCAGCTTAAATGCCTGCTGGGAAAGCCTAATATATCTGTACCCTTGAAATTATTCGAGTTCGGTTTTTAAAAACTCAACCAGATATTTTAAATACCTTAATAAATATTAAGACCATGAAAATATCAAAATATCCTGTTAACTTATCACAGTAGGTACCTTCGCAATATGAGGTTCTAATATAAAAAACCTTCCTGTTGCTAATTTTGGGCTGACTGCCTATAATGAGAGAACTGCAACCTCTCTTAATCTTTACTCTTAACCCTTCAATATAAATAAGGCGATTTACCTTAAGCCTTTATTCCTTGTTATTTTTCAAGACCAAAAAAAAAATTGCCTGTAAATGGCATACCATCTGTTGAGCAGACTTCAATTTCAATCATAGAGAGAGAGAGAGAGAGAGAGAGAGAGAGAGAGAGAGAGAGAGAGAGAGAGAGAGAGAGAGAGAGAGAGAAAAACACCCAGGAATATGAGGCTGAAAACCGATGAAAACAAATTTGAATTATTTTTTCATAAAACCACGGCAACGTAATTGTGAGGCGAAAAAGAGAAACGCACGAACGTGTCTTCGACGTCGAAGCAGAAAACGCATCTGCGATCTTCGGTATTAATAACATGGATATTTATGCCTCAGAGTAATGGAGCTGTATAAAGTCGTCTCCCCTCAATACAATAACTCAACAAAAAAATACTACAAAGTTCTTAATGCGAATGGAGCAACTGTTGAATTCGTCGAGACATGCACCTAAAAACCCCAAGTCACTCTTCATCAGTATCGCTCATTCGGTATAATCTTCAACATAAAAAATAAAGCATTTTTGTATGTTTTTTTTTTGTTGGTTTTTTTTTTGGTTGAGTCGAAGAAAAATAGCATGCGACAAAGACGCAGGTTGGTGTTAAATGTCCCATTTTGGCAGACCCAAGAGGATTATGTTATTCCTGTTTATTTCTAATTTGACTTTGATCATTCTCGAGCACATGATTCGGAACTGGGGATTGAGTGTACGTATCTATTTTATCGAAGGTACACATTGATTTTTCAATGATTTAATTTGAGAGCGGAACTGACGGACGGAAGCATTCTCATTGTCATCACAAGCACTATCAATCGATCGTGATCAAGACCAGAAATTCTTCTCACATATCCTAATAAATTTTGTGTTGATTATTTCTTTCCTCTTTTCGCTCTCCTTCTCACCATATCTATCTCTGCATCTCTTTTTGGGTTTCCAATAAAAAAAAAGACGTTGACAAATTCCGGGATCCTGCCAATGCCATCAATGTATGGGCACTGATTGCATCCTAAGGTCATAAAATGCTATTTTATTTGGCTTTTTGATTGCTTGTTTGACACCTTCGTTGTCTCTTGGCAGGTAGTAAAATTCTTTATTTCACACTTTTATTTGTGCGTGCCACAATAACCACAAAACGTCATCTTCATTCCGGTTCTGAAGTCCCTCTTCGCCCGAGCGTCGCACTTTCGTTTAATTGCTTCTTCAGCAATCCGTTCCGGAAGTTGCTACATAAATTGCTTTTTATTTCGTTTCGTTAGACGAAGTTCATTGAAAACATCGATTGAAGTACCTTCTTATTATATTCTCAAATTCCCCGGCCTTAAGAGGGACGGACTCCTTTCTGTTGTTGTTTTAAACATTTTTGTTTTTTTTTAGCGGAAAATTTTCAAAGGGAAACTTTTTAATATGGACTCGTGCCGACTGAAACTATCGAAATTTCATAGATTTTTTTTTTATTTTCTTTGTTCCATTTTACGAAATCGTTGTTCTTGTGGCTTTTTAATTTTGCTTTTCCGTCAGACGAATAACCGCACTTGAGACTGAAGAATTCGATGCGACTCAATTGCTCATAAATTCGGTTGTAAAAATTCCGATTGTTAAAATTGAGTTGAATATTTTTATGCGGTTTTAAATCGTTCGACGATATTGTATCGAAATAAGTTCCCTGAAATCAGTGTTTAGAGCTTTTAAATTGTATTTTAATTCGGTATTTAATGATTTTTGCATATATAGAAGAGCAGTAAAAGTATCGATTGAAATTTCGTAGGACGATGAAAGGGAGAAACGATTAACGATTTCGTGGTACTCATGCGATGAAAGGGATTTTCGGGAGAAATAAAAAAAGTTATGCAACGAAATTTTCGAAAAAAAAATTAATTCACGAAAATTTGGAATTTTACGAAAATAGTTTTTTAAAGCTAATAAAATGCAGTGTTGCCAGGTAGCTCCCCCTAAAACTACTCCTTAACTCCCCTCAGATTCGAAATGTGCTCCCTAAAAAGTACAATATTCGAAATGAAAAAAAGTTATTTGGAAAGAACAACAACAAATTTGACAGATTTTCTTTATCGCACATCATTTGTTTATACATATATACCATAAGCCCCTAAAATTCTCCTAGGAAAATTTGTTCCCCCTCCCCTAAAAGTAGGAAAAACCCCTAAATCTAGGGGGAAAACCCCTAAACTGGCAACACTGATAAAATGGTTAAAACAAGGAATATAGAAAATTTATTTTTAAATTTTACACTGAGAAAAATTTTTGCACAAAAAAGAAAACAAAAATTTAACTATTTTTTTCAGTGTATTTTAGTTTTTGTAAAACCTTTTGAATGTAAAAAAAATACCTTGTTTTATTAACAATAATTCACCGTTTGTTTCATATTTTTATATTAATTATTTCTGGAGATATTAAATTTTTAAAAACATGCCGTATGAGTAATGTGTTTTGTATCATTTTCGTACATTTGTACTGGATATTAGTACTAAAGCATCTATGTGCACTTGTAATTTTTTGAATATCTCACTGTTGCGCCATTTAATTTGAATGAACTTTTTTTTTAATGAAAGCAAATACTAGGGGGTGTTTCTAAAAGCAACTTATAGAGTGGCGCGAAACTGGGAATGCACTGAAAAAAATATTCAAAATTTTCTTTTTAGTTTTGTGAAAAAAATTTTCTCAGTGTAAAAATTAAAAAAATTTTTTTTAGCTTCCCTGTTTTATTATCTAACAGAATCTGTTTAGATCGTCTCTCTATCTCAATTGGTTGTTGAGATAAAAAATTTTGAAAAAAAGCTTATTAAAAAAGGATTTTCAAGTATATTTCAAGGACCGTTCAAAATAAAAATCTAAAAAGTAGTCTCCACAGTGTTTTTAGATGGCACCTATCGAAAAATCAAGAAAATTTAAAAATTCCTTTCATGATGCCGCATGCCTTTGCTTAACCCGCCAGACCCTTTTGTTTGAATTCAAGAAAATAAAACAGAATTAGTTGAAGGAGGGACGTGATTTGGAGCTCTCTCAAAACTTGATATCAATAAGACCCAAATGATCGGTCGAATTTTTCCGCAGCTCTGAAAATCTTTAACATGATAGTTTGTTACAATATTCATTTCTTTCCCGCATCTTTTATTTAGGTTGTTGTGTAAATTTTTTTGAGGATCCAATACTTAAAGTACCAAATCTACTCAGCTTGCTGGGTTGAAGCTTGTTTTAATGCAGGTCCAAAGCCTTTACCCTTCGCCTTCGTTTTGACCACAATTGAAAGCAGACAGAAACCTAGACGATCTAAAGGTTCAGCCAGATAAACGAAAAAATCTAAGAATGGGGTTTGAAAGGGTCAGCTTTGATACTTCCAGTCCATGTTCTAGACCTCATGATTGTCCGATCTACGATCAACAAGTTAGAAACCTCCATAAGGAATCTCAAACCATCAGAAAAAACATCGACATTGAGAAAATTATTTATAAAACTAGCAAAATATGCTGAAACCATAAGGAAGAAGTTATGAACTGACTCTCTATAGAGTAGAAATCTCATGACCGGCATAAATCAAATAAAAAAAGTCTCGACCGTATTATGAAGATAAGAACTCTCATCATTGCCACCAATTATACTTTGGCGGATGGAAAATTTAAGGCATTGTTAGAGGGTTTTTTTTTCCTTTTTTCTGATTTCGAGTAAAAATTTTAAACTTTTCATTACAAAAACTCTATAAAGGAGCTCTCAGATGCATCAAAAGTGCCACAAGGAGCTGTTCACTCTTGTTTTTTCTTAATTTTAGCAAAACCTTTTTGTATGAAATCCATGATTGGTTGAGAGATATAGACCAAGAATGATGAAAAGAGGAGGAAAAATTTTAGAATTTTTGAAATTTTTGGTATTTGCAGCTAAACATTCGAGTTTTTCGGATCATTTATTACTCCAGTTATTTTCTCCATGTCTAAGGCTAAAATTTTGTTCCGGATAGGGACTTAAAATAGTGGACGGGTTACGAGATACAGCCATAAGTAAGTGCGAAACTTAATTCTCGGCCGCACTTTTCGAGATCGCTTTAAAACTGACCTGTGGCCAATCTGACAAAACCAAATATAGAGAGTAGCTAGATTTCTAACGTACTTCAAAGAACTGAAGCCAACATTCTGTTTATATTCGAGGATTTCAGTGATTGAGTGCTCACTTCAGGATAAGCTCATTAAAAATCAACATCATAATAAAACTCTTAAATCGCACAGCAAAATTACCTCGAATACGAGGGCAATGACATTCGAAATAAGTCAGCCACGTGTTAATGAATAAAAGGAATACACAAAGATGTATTCGAAATATTAAACAAAATTCAAAGAAATCAATATTAATGTGCATGATCACAAAAAACATGCACCTGCAGAATAAAATTTATGGAAATATGCAGAACCGAGTGTTGCTGTGCGAGCATTGTATGCTCATTAAAATCGACATAGCTCGGCCACACTTCCGGGTAAATGACGCGCAAATGCAATATGGAAGGGAAAATGAACCAAAAAAAGGAATTATGGAATAATATACTTTTCAAAACTAATGAGGAGAGAGGGAGAAAGAAAGTTGGAGAGAGGGAGACAAGAAGAGAGACAGGCAGAGAGATAGGGAGAGAGACAGGCAGGGAGAGAGTCGGGGAGAGAGACAGGTAGAAAGACAGGCAGTGAGACAGGGAGAGAGACAGCGAGAGACACAAGGAGAGAGACAGGTAGAGAGACTGGGAGAGAGACAGGGAGAGAGACAGCGAGAGAGACAGGGAGAGAGACAGGGAGAGAGACAGGGAGAGAGACAGGGAGAGAGACAGCGAGAGAGACAGGGAGAGAGACAGGGAGAGAGACAGGAGAGAGACAGGGAGAGAGACAGGGAGAGAGACAGGGAGAGAGACAGGGAGAGAGACAGGAGAGAGACAGGGAGAGAGACAGGGAGAGAGACAGGGAGAGAGACAGGGAGAGAGACAGGGAGAGAGACAGGGAGAGAGACAGGGAGAGAGACAGGGAGAGAGACAGGGAGAGAGACGGGAGAGAGACAGGGAGAGAGACAGGGAGAGAGACAGGGAGAGAGACAGGAAGATAGAAAGCGAGAGAGACAGGGGGAGAGACAGGGAGAGAGGTAGGAAGAGAAACAGGGATAGAGTCAAGGAGAGAGATCACGGAGAGAGACAGGGAAAGAGACTGGGAGAGACACAGTGAGAGAGAAAGGGAGAGATGAGAAAGACGAAAAGATTAAGAAAAGAGAAAGAAAGAGAAACAGGAAGTGGGAGAGGGAGAGGAGAGGAGGAGAACGAGAAGAGAAAGCGAAAAAGAAAGAGAAAAATAACACGAAGAAGAAAGAGAAAGAAAAACAACAAGAGAGAGCGAAAGAGATTTGATAAATCAGGAATTTTTTTGCATGTCTATAAAATGGCCCTTCAAACTGCTTTTCTTCTCGCTAAAATTAAATCAGCATAATTTATATTTAAAGAAGAGAACTGCTAGAGCAAAAAATTAAAAAAAAGGGGAGGCTTCATATCCGAACGATTGCAGATGGATCGTGCCTTGGGGCGCCTTTATGCCAAAACAAGCGGCCCCAAACATAATAATCAAATCCGATATTTATAGAGGAACACACCAAACTGGTGCATGTAGGATCCCAAGTATGGCCAATATTATTTTTATTCTTTTCCTTATTATTTGAATTGTTTTTCTCTTTGGCTACTCGCGGGCACCCATAAACACATAATCACAAATTCAAAACGCTCTCTTCCTGTTTTGATCGCGCTTGCATCGAAGCAAAGAATCGAACGAACCCAACGATTAATACGCAATTTTATTTTTATCGCTTCTTCTCGGTTGGTTTATTTATTTTTATTTTATTTATATTTCTATTTTTTTTTTTTTCATACCGTGCCTTAGAGCACGTGAATGCGATGGGGGTTTTGGTAAGGAAAGGTCGGTCCAAATGTTGCATTACATTCGATGGGAAACGTGAGGAACATGCTTAATTATCCTTAAGAAAATTATTCAATATTAATTCAAAGGAACAAAAAGGAGCAGTGATGGGTTTGAAAAATAAACCAAAAAAAGGAATTCTTTGATCGGGTCTGAAAAGGGTTTCAAACTAATTTAAAGCGAAGGTTGTTTCACGGGAGAATATGGAAAAGAATATACCTCAAATTTTTGTGTCAAAGAAGGTAGTCTTTAAGAATTGATTTCAGTGGAAAGTGGTTTTGGAAGTGCTTGAGGAACTTTGATTAAATGGGGTTAATTATTGAAGATTTCTGAAACTTTAAAGGCTCACTTAGCGTTATTTTGAAATTCCGTATGTTGCCTGAAAGTTGTATAAAGGTTACCCGAGACATACTGGGTCATAATACTAGCCAGGGAGGATTTTGATGCTGAGGGAGGAGGAGAAGATAATTTTTCCATTGACGCGGAATACTCGAAGGGCAAGTACTTGGTCATAATACAAGCCTTCAAGGAGTGTTGAGCAAGAGAATGGTTGAGAAGTTGACCTCGGATGGGTTCAAAATCATCGGTGGTCGAGTGTAAGATCTTCTTATGAATTTATGGGGTCTGTAGAGAAGGTGTGTGTGTTGAAAGTGTCCTCCAAGGGTCCTTGTGCTTGCACTTTTGGGAATTGCCGCACTAAAAAAAAAATACCCCGGACCTTGAAATTCCTACCAATGGGCCTTGAATCTACTATGAAATCTATTAGAACATTATCGAATTTCAAACATGTCTCGTCTTTAAGGCTTTTTGTTTTTTACTGTGTCACAAACTAAGGTACCTACAAAGGACCGCTAGACTGCAATTTCCTATCATAACTCTGCACAAAATCTCCTCTTTCACATCAGAAAAATTCTAGAAAATAAGTATTTGAGCAACACGTTCTCGGGGATCTAAAAAGTTCCATTCCATGCTCTTTCAGCTTCCTAAACAAACAAGAAATATTTGAAATGCCATTTAAGAACTGCCAAAGACAACAGATGCTTCATAGTAGCTTGCCGCTAATTATAAGAATTATAGTCAAAAAATTCTCTAACCACTTCAAGTGGGAGCTCTACATATGTACTTAGTATTTAGGCACTCAAAGGACCGTTTCAAGTTACTTTATAGCCTGCCACACTTGTGTGCGTATTTTAAGGCACCGTCTAGCGTTGAACCATCAAAATTTGCCTCCTCTTTTTTTTTTGGTTTTCTATTTTCTAATTTCTTTGTTTTTCTTTTTGTGCCTTTTATACTTGCCATAAAAATAAATTCTAAAATGTGCAATTCTTAAATTCGAAAAGTTCTTCCACTTAGACGACTTTATGACTATTTTCAGTACTGACACATTTCATTACCTAGAAGATTTTTGTGCTAACTTTTCCGTACTCTGCAAACGCACTCATCCCTTATCCCTCGTCTTTTGTCCCTCAGCCACGAGTGGCTATGATGCACAAACGCTCGCAGCATGTCCCTACGTAGAACTTTGGTTTTGTCAATGAATTCAATACTGAAGAGACCACTTCAGACAGACAGACTGCCGACTGTGACCAGAAATTTTCACAATTTTCAAATTGTTTTCCTTTTTTTTTTATTCGCGAAAGCAATTATTTTCAGTGTAGGTACTGCAGTCATTGAAGAACTCGCATTCATTAAGGAAAAAGAAACTTCACATATGGCGTTAGGAATTTCGAATATTCGTTTTTATTTTCACTAAATTTAAATGCAGTTTTTTGTCGTTTTTGTTGTTGTTGTTGAAGAGAAAACAAAGTGCAAGTTTGTAGGAAAGTTTCACTTGACAAAAAAAAAGGCCAACAGACAATTTTGAAGGTGGGTTAATTTTCTTATTGCTATCATTTCTGCAATCAAACAATGGCGATGTTTAATAAATAATACCAAAATTTATTTCATTTTATTATGGGGATCTTTAGTCGAGACGCGCTTAAAGCACAGCATTTTGAGTCCTAAATGAGTCAATTATGAGTCAATAATGTGTAGGGGAAAGTGGGGTAAATCTGACTCGTGTCTAAAGATGACCCCAGCTATATCATGAGAATGCAAAGGCTTCTGACAATTATTTCCAACCAGTAAAACACATATAATGCTGCTGATTTTTAAGCAAATTATTTCAAATTTTTAATTCATAGATAAAATTAAAAATTTAGAAATTCTAAATTTCTATATAAAAATTATAGCTTTTATGTTTTAGAAAAAATTCGGAAATTTATCCTGATTAAGATTTTTCTCATAATATTGAAGGTGTATGAGAATAGTGTTAAGGGGTTTTAAATAAAGGGGTTTAAAATAAATAAAAACTTGAGAAAAAATGTAAGGTTTCTTAGAAAATCGATTTTTATAGAAAGTTAAAATTTGATCCGCCCGATTTTCATACTAATTCAAAAAAACGCAAATTTCCAAAAACCGAATTCTTAACCGTTATTAATCTATTTTCTTCGCAAGAATAAACTTCGGATCCCTGCAGTAATTGTCATTAGTGACTGATTCAATCTGTCACTAGTTCCTCCGTCACCGGTACTAGTGACCAACTGTCCCCGTGCCATTGTATTCTCCTATTGACACTTTGTATGAGCATATGTTCGAGCGGACACCAGTTGACGATTGAACTAGTGATGCTCTAGATGCAGCTCATTAGCTATATTACCTAAATAGAAAGCGCCGCGCACAGGGCTCAGATGGCTAAGTGTGAAGAGTCTGGCCTTTCGATCTGAAGACCCGAGTTCGAATCTCACTCGGGCGGGTGCCGAATTTTTTTTTTTTTTTTGTTTTTTTTTTGTAAGTGGATAATATTATAGGTACTTAACAGGCTTAAAAAAATATTTTTGTGAGAAAAAATTAAAAAAATTAAGTTATTGAAAATTTAATCATGGGAATTTTCGCACGAACTATGAAATCATTCACGAGAATTCAGAATGGGAACTTTTTTTTTCTCTCTTCTCACCCATAAGAACCCATGAGAATTATCCTCCGAGTTTTACAACTTTTGCACTTTTGCTCGCCTGCCCTGGGATTCGAACACGAACCTTCGGGTTGATGATCGGACATGCTAACCATTACGCTACGGAGCCTTCTGATTTTCGCGCAGCAAAATCATAACATGAATGCTATAGAAAATGGAACTGTAGACCTCCTCGTTGAACATATCTTTAGAATGACAGTGGTGACGAAGGGGTCAATTTGCCCCGTATTTACTGCAGGGATATTACTGAATGCAATTGGGAATGATTTGGGTACATCATTAAAACAAGAGATGGGGGTCATAATTAGAACACCAATTTTCAAACCTTCAAAATTTAATATACTGAATGTTTCTAAAATAATCGATATTTAGTAGACTCTTGATGATAATTTTTTATTGCAAAAACAAAGGTAATGATATTCTCTTGCTAATGGCATGTTTAGTTTTTATCTTGAGTACCAGCGTTTTGAATTTATAGCAAAATTTCTTAAGGGGTCAGAATTCGACCACTTTCCCTAATTCATGAGTCCTTACAGATTCTTGAGATATTTGACCCTATTTATATGCATATACATACAATAATATCAAATATTTACTATATTAACTATATAATATAATTAATTAATATAATATAATATAATATAATATAATATATTAATATAAGATATTCTTTGATAAAATGTTAGTATATTCCAGCAAAAAGTTTAGGCGAGTTCATATTATGAGTCGAAAATGAGCCGGAAATTTTTAAAAATATGAGTCCGAAGTCACATCTTTCTAGGACGTATGGGATCAATTTCTAAAAGCGACCAGTATTTTACTAGAAACTTAAGAACTAGAACAAATGGGGATAGAGTTGTGTATGAACTATATACTTGTAAAGACAATCAGTAAAATACCAGCAATTGCCTGGAAAAGAGAAGTAGTTTTAAATTATATCCAAATTGTCTAATTGGTTCTACAGTACTAGCAAAGCGGTAGTTCTGTACTGCGACTGGCGATTTTCCGTCATCAGTCAATATTAATTTTCCACAGAAGAATTGACAGGGGTATAAAGAAACCCTAGAACTGAGGAAATTGGAACTAGTAAAGCGCTACAGTAACACTGCTCGCATTTCCTGGAGGGATAATACTTCTGTACTCATATCTGACTCTTATACCTATCTGTGTATACTTCTATAAGCCTCATAGATGACTTCTTCCGCGCTCTAATCGAACAATAGTTTCCCCTGAATAATAGACCATTAAGGACTCATACAGTGGGCATTTAATGTTAATTTTTATCCCAATTTTGGACCTAACTTTTTAAGACTCATATTTCCAATATATTTCAGATAAGTTTCGAACTTTTAATTCCGAGCACGTCTGCCAATATTTTTGTCAGGATAAATGAAGTCACTTCCCTGTAGAATACTTCTTAAGTGGGCATTAAAAATCACACAAGTTTTGTTCATAAAAGGGACCTTTTTATTCAAAATTTTGTAATTAAATATTTATAAATCAGTACCGAACTATTGAGAATATATTATGGGAATTGTTTAGAAATTCTGACAACTTCCACAGATCACCAATTTTATTACAGCATTCCATAAGTTTAAACAAATACTATCCTAACTGAGAAATCAGACCAATATGTCAGGCTGTCGGTGATGATTGTCCCAGATCCGCTATAGTTTCTTAGAAGAACGATCCTCGCATTCATCTATAAAAGGCCTAAAGCGGACTTGGGAAAAAAATCTCCGAAAAATTACGAACAAATACTTCGACCCAGCCCCTAACGTAATGTACCTTCTCTTTTCACCGTATCACACCTACTTTAACTCTGTGAATTGAGTACCTACTTCTAAACAATAACGCCCCCATATAAATCAACTAAATCCGTCAACAATCGATCGACTCAGATCGCTTCTCTCCGAAGTGACAAGCCCAGAGATCTCTCGTCGACCTCTCAACTAATAACACCGTGTACCTTGACGATCATGCGAAAAAAAACAACAAAAATTTCAGCACGTGTTGGAAAGATTTTCCGCTGTTGTTCCCTTTTGGCAAAGTCGAGTTTTCCCCGCCAGCGATCGCGAAGGGATCGCGACTTCAATGCACGAAGTCTGAGTGTCTTTCATGCGAAGGTACAATTTTATGCGCTCCGCTCCGCTCTGAAGAGTAGTGTGGGTGCAATATGGACAACAGATTTGTGTACTTCAATGCGTACACAATTTAGCCCGCATCGATCGGAGCGAGAGAGAGAGAGAGGAGAGAGAGAGAGAGAGAGAGAGAGAGAGAGTTCCCCTGTCTTGTGTGGAGTGGCGTGAAGCATGAAGAAAGAAAAGAGAAGAAAATGCAAAATAAAAAAAACAACATCAGAACCAAACAACACATTTAAAGAAGGGGAAAAAAGCAAGAAAAACCGGGGGAACTGCAGTTGTTGTTGTTGTTGTTGTTGTTGGTTTGTTGTCTTTCCCGAGACGCGGCAGCTCGCGTCACATTGTTTGCCGCGTGTTGCTGAAGTTTTTCAAATTTATTCCTATTCAGGATGCCAATGCAGCAACACGCAGCACGCAACTCAGGCACTTACGCATTTCTTTTGTTTGTAAAAATAACGGTTTAAAGAGCACATAAAACAACAACAAAATTAAAAAAAAAAATTTCACGAGAAAACTGTTTGGAGTACTTACACAGTAACGTATCGAGAGACTAGTGACAAAATCGAAGAAGAATCGTTAAATCGAACAAGTTGAAGTGGTCATAACAATAAATTTTTTATTTTTTTTATTTCTCAGTGAGAGGAAAATTGTTTAAAAAAGAATTAAGTACGAAACAGAATTGATGTGTAAACAATAATTTTGGAAGAAAATAAAACAAAGTGTTCGAAAGACTCTTAAAAGATCATAAAAGAAAATGTGTTTTTACAGACTTTTAACAAATAAATATAATAAATTTTTCACTGAAATCAAAGACGTTGAATAATTAGAGAGAGAAAAGAGAGAAAGAGAGAGCAACATTTGAAGACAGCAAAGCAAAATGTTTCTGGCACTGGATAATACAAATGCCTTTTTTTCTGGTGAGATTTTAAGCTAAAAACCCTTTTGTCAATATTTTAATTCAATAAGAAGGACTAAGAAAGCTAAAAAATTTAAAATTTAGTGGCATAGAGAGAAAATGGTTTATTTCTTACAAAAAAGAAAAACATGTGTGGCTACATTTTGATGAAAAAACGATGTACTTATTTTTGAAGCCTTAATAAAAATATGGGAAAAAATGTTTGTTGCCATTTTTTAAAATATTATGCAGTAAAGGGTTAATAAATCCTTTTACAGCAAAATTTTTTTCCCATTTTTAAAATATATCATGCAGTTAAGGGTTAATAAATCCATTTATACTGGAAAACAATTTTCAGTTTTTAAGTACATATAAATACGATGCATTCAAGGGTTAATAAAACCATAAACAGCGAAAATTGTTTACCACTTTTTAATGTCATGCAGTAAAGGGTTAATTAAACCATTAACAGCAAACAAAGTTCCCATTTTTAAAATATATATTGCAGTAAAGGGTTAATAAAACCATTAATGGGGAAAACAATTTAAGTACATACAAATACCATGCATTAAAGGGTTAATAGAACCATGAACTGCGAAAATTGTTTACCACTTTTTAATATGTCATGCAGTAAAGGGTTAATAAAACCATTTACAGCAAAATTTTTCCCATTTTGAAAATATATAATGCAGTAAAGGGTTAATAAAACCATTAATGGGGAAAACAATTGAAGTGCATATAAATACCATGCATTAAAGGGTTAATAGAACCATGAATTGCGAAAATTGTTTACAACTTTTTAGTATGTCATGCAGTAAAGGGTTAATAAAACCATTTACAGCAAAAAAAAGTTCCCATTTTTAAAATATATATTGCAGTAAAGGGTTAATAAAACCATTAATGGGGAAAACAATTGAAGTACATATAAATACCATGCATTAAAGGGTTAATAGAACCATGAACTGCGAAAATTGTTTACCACTTTTTAATATGTCATGCAGTAAAGGGTTAATAAACCCGTTTGAAGTGGAAAAAATGATTCAATTGTTAAGTATATCATGCAGTAAAGGGTTAACAAAACCATTTATCTACAGTGAAAAAATATTTGTTCCCGTTTATTTAATAAGTATGTATATTATGCAATAGGTAAAGGGTTACAAAACTGAAGTCCTGAAAATAACTTCAAGAAACTTTATAAACAACATAGGCAATAGTATAGGTCTAAGTATAGGAGTGTAGATAACTACGTGAGACCAGTTGCGTACGCAGAGAATTACTTCGGAGGTGCTTTTGGCCGTGCTATTGGCAAAGCATATATTGTGACAATTTCATTGTGCTCCCTCGCCTTTTTCAGAGAATTCGCACCTTCAAAAACACCACCTGCGTACGCCCTGCATGTGTATGACAGATAGATCGGTGGAAGACTCCCTTAATCCGCCATTGATATCGAAACTGAAACCCAAAAAAGATCTAAAATACCCATCACCTTCTGTTAGTCAAAAAACAAGGCATGGACTTGCATGGGGAAATTTTGAAAAGTTCTGATTTTATCTTCTAGGTTTAAGAAGAAAAATATAAAAACCTTCACTTGATATTTGGTCGGATGATTCAGCTGAAGCCAAAACCTTAACCCTGCTGTACCTTAAGAAAGTTGAACACTCAGACCATACTTCTTAGCAATAAAAAATATTGAGCTGAATTACAAGAAGATTGTTATGGCTGGTAAAAGATTTCATAAATCTCCAGATATTGGTCTAAGAAGCATTAAGAACACGTTCCTGCATGTGAGCTAAAGTTAAATCTTGTGAACTGGACTCCTCGCTTTAGAGCTGTTCGAACATGTTCGGTTGCCCATTTTTTTATGTCACATCAGACCCTTGCATATTTAATTTTACTCTAAAGGGCTGAAATCTAGAAGAATAACACAACTACGGGTCGCTCAAAGAGTGTAATGTCTGTATGGTTGTAAATCCTCAAGAGAAAATTCTAATCGAATTTTTTTGTGCTACAGACAGTTTTTCAGGGGTCGACGGGGAGTTGAGAGCATTGGTTCCTTCATATAACTTAGTTGAGGACAAAAAATTGCTTTATTTCTAACTAGATATATCCGTGATTAGGCTCAAGAATTCTGAGATGTATCTAATTTTTTGGGTTCAAGATCAAAGCAAAATATCCACCTGTCTATTCCATATAATTTTTTTGCTTGACCGAACACATTCCTTAATGAAGCATTCCTAATCAGATTCGATATTAATTGATTTATGATTAAAAATTCGCTTTTCAACATTCCCATTAAAAAAGAAAGAAAAACTTCCTTGAAACTTATATTCTCTTCTAAATGATTTTTTCCAGATAATCCCTACTACTTTTACAATGAAAACAAATCGCCGCGCACGCCGGACTCCCAGTCGTCCAGTAAGGGATTTTCCATTTTCAAGCGGCGCAATTCGAAAGGCAATAGCAACTGCAGCAGCCCGCGGCACGTTATAATGGCACCGGAACAAATGCGCCTAATCACGTCGGCGAATCTTGATACAGCAGCCACGATAACGCTTGGCAGTCCGCGCGGCAGTTTCGGTTCGTTGGGTGGCTTTTCACAAGTAAGTTTCCGCTCGCTCGCATAAATCATCACAAGAAAATCACAAAAAAAAATTCCAATTAATCTTCAAATCAACAACTTCCTTTGCTGACGTGTTCGTCTTCTATAAATTTCCTTCTAATGGGTGTTGTTCTTTTTCTCTCTCCTCTCTCTCTCTCGCTCACTCTTTCGCTCCATCCAATTATAGCAATCTTTTGAACTGCAGCCATTGATGTATCGCCAGCGATCGTCGAATTCGCAATCGGAAAGTTATCGCGAACGTTTGGGCTCGTACAATGAAACATCCTCGGGGAACGCCCTCGAACAGGATGAGGTCTTTAAGACCGCATCGCCAAGGTGAGTTTTGGGGACTCTCGACTTCTCGTGCTCTTTATGCTCTGCAAGATCATCGTCAGTTGCGGCGCATGCAGCTGTTGACATTTTATATTAACTCGCTAATCGTGCGTATTATGTGAAACGATCTTTTCCGCTCTATATTTTTTCGCAGCAAAAAGAACCATCATCATCACCACCATCAGCAGCAGCAGCAGCACACAACAACAACGCCATCAGCATCATACATTGCCTAGCACTGGCATACGACGTCATTCGTTTGGCAACTGGCGTCAGACAAGTGAACGAAATGTGCAGCAGCAGCAACAACAACACCAACAACAACAACAGCAACAGCCAAAGAGCTTGGGATTTTCCATATCGGATGAGGTGCCCAATATGATGGCACCTCGACCGCCAATTGTATCGCCGAACAAATACCGTGGACAGCATAAAAAGCGCGGTAAGTCACTCACTTTTACTTATTTATATCGTTCATATTTATGGGTCATTTAAAATATTTGTTGCATTGTCGATTCGTTCCACGTATTCTATAAAGAAAAACATAAAATTATGAAAACGATCGTTACAAATACTCATAAATTGCGCTTTTCGACGCCGAAAGTCCTACATTTATTAATTTTTTTTTCAAGTAATAAAATGAGTAAATAAAACGACAAGGTAGCTCCAATTCTTCTCGATTTATTTGTTTATTTATATGTACGCACATATATTTAAATTTTGTTGATTTTCGACGGCTTTTTAAGACTGAGAGCCGAGCCAATCGATCGACTCACCTGATTAAGTCAGCTTCGCTTTCAGGACTGCATTCGCGGGAAGTTGTTGGGCCTTCTTTCTCTTAAGGCCTCAATGAAATAATTACAAGGAAAGCTCGGTCTTCCTTTCAGACTATTAGTTGAAGCTTATTTTACATTGATGGTAATAATAATCACAACATTATTTCATTTCAAAACATTCTATTATTTGACTTATAATTCTCACTTGGTTTTAAAACAGTTTAGTACAAAACTATAAGACTTTGTAGGGATGGAAAAATTGATAAAATTCATCAACGAAAATGAAACGAGGCTGTAGAGTAAAAATACTCTTCCGCCTTACCAAGATAAAGCTAACAAATATCATTATCGCCGATACATAACATTCAAAATAGATCGATAGGAAGTACGATATATCGCGGAACACAAATATAGGGATAGAATTTCGATTTATCTCTACCTTTTTGAAGAAAAAAAAAACCATATCTCGAATGAGATTTTTGGTTCTAAAAAGGTCACTCAATGGTACATTAAAAGCAAGTAAGAAAGTTAAAGTGGTCAAGCCCGATTTTGATATACTCAGCGTTTATATTGACGCACTATGTTTTGCCTTTCCGTACAGAATTTCGTGAAAATTGATGTTTGTGGGCGGATATCCCTTCTTTTCACTTAGGATCTTTTTGGGGCCCAACATATGTACCTGTGTGCCAAGTTTTGACGTGATTGGTCTAAGGAAATTCGGCCACAGATGGACGGAAATGTCTAAATCAGTTCAATTTTTGATCCTGTGATCACCTGACTACGGAGTTTAGTTCTAGATGTTACAAGATCCGAACGAAAGTAATATATCCTCCTGACGCTAGGTATAATGAGTTTATTTTGGAAGAAAAGAGATTAAATGAGTAATTAAAAAGAGTACTAAAAAAAAGAGTGCCAGAATGCGGCCAATCCATTTAATTTCTCCACGGTATTAGAGCTGTAAAAATGCAAAAATTTTCACTACTCGGGTGTATTCGTTATTTTTGGTGAAGTAATCGTTACTAATTACTCTTTACAAATTAGGTACTCGTTCTATTTTTCTAAATATTGTTCATTCATTCATTGAATAACTAAAGCATATAGAACTATATGAACTCAAGGTTGATAAAGAAATCAAAATTCCCTCATGCTCTTTGACTCATCATTCAGTAATTAGTAATCAAATATCAACTCAACTCACTCTACTACCATACTGTTTGGCGGACTCTTTATTTTAGTACTTAATAGCTCCGGAAACCATCAGCTGGCGTGTGTGCAAAAAAAGTACTGGTAACGAGATACTTCCATCAGTAACGAGACGTTATTGATTACTGACTACAGTAGTCGTTACTTTTTACCGAATAGTAACGATATTTTACAACTCTACACAGTATCCACTTATAAGATTAATCGAAGACAATTTATTCCATCTAGTAGTATTATTGGATAAAGTATCCATCAAATTGACATTGAAAATTGAAATTAAAGGTCAAATGAATCCCTCTGATCATTACCAAATCCCCTAGGCTAAGAAGTCAGTTCTTCTTTCTCAAAATTGCAGACTTTAGAGCTTTCAAATTTCACTTTCAAAGCCTCAGCGTGATCAGCAGGAAAAATTTATAGCTGTGCATCGTCACTGTTGAGGCCTGAACCATTCCAACAATGGGCATTTAAAAGAACATAAATCATTGGTGAATCGCCTTCCATAATGCGAAAACAATTGCAATTTACTTAAAATGCAACTGCGGGAAAAATGCATGTACGGCGAGCGTGAAATGAAAGCTGGCAGAGACAAGCTGTAAATAGAGACGCGCCTGCAATCACTTACTTTAGCCGACTCCGGGCGGCGCCAGTCGAGAGTCAAGTCGCTTCGGGACAGTTTTGTTAACAAATATCATTCGCAGCTACGCCACGCGTGCGCAGTACTCGCACTCTTGCACTTGTGCCAACTTTAAAAGCATTTCATATTCCGCTTTGTTCTCCTTTCGTGTTTCTTATTTTTTATATTTATTTATTTTAATTTTTTTAATTTTTTTTTTGCTATTGGAGCATGCAAACGATCGTTGGGCTTCTGTAGAACGTTAAGTGAAATTTCCTTCTGCTTCGGATAGACTCGTTCTAGCTCGGGTGCCTCACGTTTTTGTTATTGTTATTGTGCCTTTGACATTGACAGGCCAACAAATGATAGATGACATTTCAAGTTGGTGCAGAATCGCTGATCAGCCTGCTGCGACACTTTTAAGGGAGCAGTACTTTATTGTAATTAGCTGCATTAAGTAATGCATAATTAATTTGTATATTTTAAACAATGTCATTTTTGTTTTCTTTGCAACATTTTGCCACTAGAAAATGTTTATCTAATGAGTAAAAGAATTTTCTCAATCATTGGAAGAACATGTTTAGGGATTTTGTCGCACCGATTTCGGTATATACCCAGTCGGCATTTTAAATTGCTACAATATTGCAGCAGTATTGCTTCTGCAATATTGCATATTGCAGTAATGTTGCTGCAATATGTGAATGTCCGCCTCTTCATTATACATTGTATATTTATTAAATATGCAATATTGCAGCAACATTTTATTATTAATATTGTAAATGCAACACTGCTGCAACATTACAGAAATGTTACACTTTCAATATTACAACTTTTACATGGCTATAATATTTCTGCAACATTATTCTTGCAGAAGCAATATAACATGCCGTGTGGGTAATGATTCTCTAATATTTTATTCAGAATTTGTTTTCCTGTAAAGAAAGAGCGACGATTTCAGAGCCTTTGCAAAAAAAAATTATGGCCAACAAACTACCGAGCAACCAAATCACCTACATTCTTATTGTTAACCCTTGCTTACCCCTTTTCGGTTGGGCTCATGCTCTTCCTGAGGTGTGGATATATGACTCATACATGATACAAACATGGATAGAAATATAGGTATTCAGAAATTGTTTCGTTTCACCGCAATTTTCGAAACTTTCGAACATTTAAAAAAGCCAACCATGGCGACAATTTCCCGATTGACATAATAAGGAACCATAAAAGGCTTTGGGGAGCCCTCCTACAATTTTTAAACTTTTTTTTTTAAATTTTAAATATTTTTGAGTGCCTCTGAATGTCCCTATTATTTGCTTTAGTAATCAGACAAGTACGCAGGAAGTAGTTTTAAGTGCTCAAATCCCCTCCGAAAATTCAGGAAGTTCAAAGAAAATCAGGAAAACATTAAGGATAACATACTTAACCCTTTCGCAGCTACAGGGTTATACGTATATGTCCCAGCAAAAGTTAAAGCACGACTAAATTAAAAAGTTACCATATATGTAGATAATATGTCCCAACATATATGACGAATGGGACACATTGATCCCAGGGGCTACCAGCCACCCCCTCAAAAATTTAAAGATTTTAAAATGCAGATATTTTTGAGATTAAAAATAAGTTAATAAATGCAAAAACACACACATGATTGTGTTTTAAAAACCAATTTCTCCTGAAGTGAAATCAAAAAAAAAGTATAAGATATGTACCACGAATTTGAAGTAAATTAAACAAGGATTTTGAAAAAAATTACAAAGGCATGTGTTAATAGGACCTTTTTCATACCAAAATGGCTCCCGAAATAAAAAATTTGAAAGTTTTTTCAGATTTATTCACTTTGACCGTTTATTTTGCCCTCAACGGCTCAAATTTTATCATCAATTTAAATTTTGCCTAAAAGCCCATTCAATTTGCTTTTAAACCGCTTAACACTTTTTTTTCTACGATTAACCATTTTCGTTGGGGGAATTTTTTTTCTCGACTTACTGCCTAAAAACTTTAAGGCGCTATAACTCCTCAGGCGTGCATTTGCGATACCCCCCTCCCATACGATTTTTTGTTCATCTTGGCTTCCCCTACCATCCCTATAAAAAAAGCACTTCCGAACGGGACACCCTATATATATATAACCTGAAAAAGAATGCCGCTGCGAAAGGGTTAAATAGTTGATATGAAATGTCGCACATTGTCTTAAGAGTAGCTTGTAATTTTGAAAATTTCGTGTTGGCAACCATGGTAAAAATATTCGAATTATACGAAAGAATGCCTATGTATTATTTTTGAAGTATTTTTTAAGTATTTTTACTTCAATTTAAAAGGATTTTTCCTTCCTGAATACCCCTAAATAATCTCACGCTTAAACCCTTTAATGCATAAGGGAAATTTTTGTTCCCACATGCATAATTTTAACGATTTATATCAATGTAAGTAAATAGTTACAATTAATTTGGAACAAATCTGTCCCTTATTGCGTTAAAGGGTTAAGAACTATTCGACTTATGTAAATTCAAACAATGCTGTACCTTTCAAAATCCTCCCACTGGCAACTTGCATTTCCGCATTTACGCTGTCCGTTGACTTGTAAACAAACAAGACAAGAAGAGATAAAAAGCAGTCAGTCGCTTGCACAAATAAACACGAGAAACAAAATGGCCGAATGGCTCTTTTTTTAATACATTTAACGGCCATCATACATCGTCGGAGCATAAACAAACATCAAATGTCGAGTCGCAAAAACAAACAAAAAAATAAATAAAAAAAAAAAAAACAACAAAAATGGAAAAATATGAAATGACATATGCAAAACATGATTGAAGACACAAGCATAAAAGCATAAACGCATAAAGGCATAAAGCACGAAGCATGACTGTAATCATAACAAAATTTGCATTGTGATGATGCTCTTTTCCTTCAACTCCATTTTGCAGTCCATCGTTCGTCCCAAATGGCACGGAAATGTTAATTGACACAAACAAAAAAAAAAAAAATGCTTCTGCTTTTCTTCGGCCATTTTTCTCCTTACCTTCTTTTTGAAGTTAAAAAAAAAAAATAATAAATTAAAAATAAAAAAAAATTCGGAGGGGGGCCAAACAATTAGCGCGTGCCGTTTTTAACCATTGATTTTATGCTTCCGTAAATGGACGGACGTCGGTTCAGCCATATTCGGAAAAAGGTCGTAAATATTTATTTGATAAACGGAGAATGGAGGGGGGGGGGGGGCGAAAAAAAAACAATTAATTGCCTCGAAGATTCGCGGAATACAAATGAGCCTGAATTTTCGGTGTGGATGGCTTTATGATTAGAAATCGATTAATTACGATTCGATTGCGATTAAATCGTTTTCACATGATTTCATTTGAAGCGAGTGATCGGAAAAATCGAATGCTCGAAAGCAAGAATTATTTAAGAATCGAAAATTCGTTCGATGAAGCTGAGAATGACTGTCAATTTCGGGGGGAAAATTATTTTAAGGATCCTGAGTACCTAGATTAGCGACTGCAGGTTAATGTTTTCGGGAGTTTCCTCTATAAAGCTGATTTAATCTAGCATTCACCTCTTCAAGCTGGGTCTCCATCTAACAGTTTCACTATATAGTGGCCCAGGGCCCAAAATATATTGTGCAAAAACCGTTCTTACCGCCCCTATGATGGCACTAATTGGGTACCTTCTCCCTGCAGGAAGCCTGTCGCCAGATATGTCCCCATGTCTATATTGACAGTATTTATAGGCGGTGTCATTAGAGAAACAGTACTGTCAAGAGGTATAGTTCATCTTTATTGACCATGTCAACAACGTGTCTCTTTATAAAGCGAAAGAGTACTCCTTTTGTCTACATAATAGTACCGACGTCAATAGTTTTTCGGTCTACTGTTGACCTTCAATGACAACTCAATGTTAAATGTCAATAACGCAAAGCATTGCAACGGATAACTGGTCATAGTACTGTTGACGCAGTCAGTAGAGAAAGAGTATAGATTCACTATTGACATTTCCTGCAGGGCTGGTTTGCCACCCCCTCACACATCGGTGATCGTAGTGGTATGTATTGTATTGCAGAGCTGTCATACTATCGATAGTCGGTCATCGTAGTTTGATAATGATAGTCAAACTATCGATATATCGTCGAAGTGTCGAATGACAACATGCCACGTTTTTGGGTTTTAAATCTTCTGTCCGAAAGGATCTCGATTTACTGAACATTCCCCTCATAATTGGAAATTTACAATATTGCGCAGTTTTTGCAGCAATTGTATATAATTTGTATATGTGAATGTCGTATTTATATACATTGTATATGTATTAAATATGCAATATTCTAACATTTATTTTAATATTAATGCAATTGTCGAACATTACAGCAATGTCATCAATATTACAATTTCATGGGGATTTTAGCACGTCCTTCTGTCCTGCAAAGAATTCTCGATTGACTGAACATTCTTTCAAATTCCTTTGAAGTGGCCGGAATTTCTCATAAATCTTAAATTTCTACTTATCGCCAAATACTCGCGTCCTTTTTTTTTAGCTAAAGATGAGCAACATTGTCTGTTAGTGATGCTTATCTAACTATCGATGGCGAATAAAAGCCATCGATGGTTATTAAAAATGGAGACTATCGATAGTTTTGCAGCTCTATTGTATTGGATTATTTTATTCCGAATTTGCTGGATTCCGGTTTAAATATTTTGAGTATTTAAAATCGCTTTTTCCTTCTGTCGATTCTTCGAAAATCCAGAAATTGGAACTTAAAGAATCGCTTTCATTGGACACCATATGAATTTCTCTCAAGAAGACGATCATCCGCTCTTATTATTTTTTAAATGTTTTTTTTTTTAATTCCTTTTCTCTTAATTTTCTCGCTAATGAGTAGTTTGAACTCCTCAGTGTTCATTTTCTGGACTTGTTTCCTCACAGACTTGGCAGGTGATTTTTTTTTTTCTGCTCCACATGTTATTCCAAAAATCCTCTAATGTGCTCGGCGTGTTGCAGACTTTCTTTTGAATGTTTTCAGATCATCTTCGTTGAAAGTCTTCTCTAAGGCAGATGCGCGTTTTCGCTTTCGGAAAAACAAAAAGAAAAACTTCGATAGTTTTGTTTACTTTGAAGTTCCTCAGAAATTGCACATCTGCGCTGCAGGTAAACATAAAAAAGAAGTCGAAGAAAATTCTGATTTATTTGGAAACGGCGGCTATGAACTTTCAGAATAAATATTTTTCTTTTTAAGAAGAATATTTCAATTTAAAATTTCCGCCTTATGATCTTCTGTGAAAATTAAAGGAAAATAAATTTTGTTCCATCTTATCGAAAAAATCTGAAAAAGACTTTTCCCACCCGAATCCAAATTGAATGTCATCGAAGGACACGACGAAGACGCGCTGCATGCATACCAAATGAACTGCGGATTATCCATTATACTATATTAACCCATTGGCGACAAAAAAAAAAACGCGATCCCAGTAGGTTTATTTTAAGATTAAAATACCCGAAAAACGTAGACCCGAAACCTATGGCATGGTGAGTCCATCACCATCGATCAAAGACCATTTGCATTATTGTTCGAATGCATACATATATTTTCCTCACGTTCCATGGACTTCTTGCAGGCCGAGACTCCTCGAAAAAAAAAAAAAAAAAAAAAAAAACATTCCCTCTGATGGCCGATGAACATAAAGAGACGTCAAAATTCTTGGCGACTTGCCGTACATAAACAATAAATGCGTCTTGTCCTTTGTGCCTTCTTGTCGTCTTCATGTCATTTTGCATTTCAATTTTATTTACCACTTCAATTAAAAATAATTCATATTAAAATATTAAAAACTGACAGCAAAATCATTTAGAGCTTTTACCTTGAAAGTTCAACAATTCCGTGTGCTCCGTCGGGGCACACAAAAGAGCACACAAAAAGAATAGTAACCGCTAATAAAGCCATTAATAGGAACCGACTCTCTGTAACATAATTGCGGTTAACCGCAAAACTCCCACTCAATAAGGCCTTCGTAACGGTTTTCGTATTGCCTATTATAGGTTCTAACATACGCTTAGCAAATCTAATACTTCAACCGAAATGGTCGTTTTTACGATTATTAACAATACCAAAAAAAATTCGTTCATAATTATTATTCTTATGCCTCGTTTTCTGTCGTTCTGTGTCCACCCATTATTCCGGGGCTGCATATGGTGTGTTGAGAAAACCTTTCTTTTTTTTTTTGGATATGCACTTTAAAGCTTGTCCTTATGGTTCGCGTATGGAAACATTTGCCGCATGGCAGCAGGCACGTACTAGAAAATTATGCACAACGCTGACATTTATTATTCTTTTTTATTCGATTTTAATTTTTTCTTTTAATTTTGATTTTGTGCTTTGATTTTTCGCTTGAGTTTTTGTTTTTCCCTTTTTTTGTTTTTTGTTTTTGCTTCGATTTGTCTTGATTCTCTTCGATTAACGATTCTCGCCGCAAGCCGAACTTTGCCTGTGTTTTTTTTTTGTTAGCAAAAAAAAAAAAAAAAAATTCAGTCACAGACAATCGAAGAATTGTTGACTTCGTTCAGTTGTTTGAAAACGGCTGGAGTGGCTTCTTTAGTCGGGAGCGCGTGTGATTAGAGTGCAGCAAGTTGAGAGCTTAGCAACTTTTCAAAAATCCGAAACAAAGTCTTCGAATGTGTCTTCAGAATGTGTCTTCAGAATGTTTGAGGAGAATTTGTTAGAATTCAAGGAATTTTTGTTTGAAAATTGAAGAAGAAAATTGTGAAAGAAGAAAATTTTAGCAATGTTAATCGAAATGGAAGAATACGAAATGGATTCGTTCTGCAGTGGTGAGTGAGTTTCATGTGAGACATTTTACAGATGCATCCAAGATCAAAGGTACATTTCAGTTAATGGTTACCTTAAGTGTATGACCTCTTAGCGTGTTCAAGTACTCATGCAAGATCAATAATGATCTGAAGTGCGTTCTCTATTGAAGCGAGATCTATTTTTTTTTTTTTTGAAAGAAAATGGCAGAGGAAAGTGTCGGCGACGAAGGGAGTTTTTGAGTAATTTTTGTTTTATTTTTTTTCGAATTATTTCAAGATGGATTTCCCTTCGAGAGTCGTCGTCGTCGTCGTCTAGTTTAAATGAAAGACCAAAACTGATCACGTTCCTATTAGGATTTATTCCCTACGCCCAAAAACAAAGAGGAACCAATTTCCTGCTACGTGTCAAAACTCACAAGTTATTAACCCATGCCCGAATTTCCTTTTTCACGCGGCATGCCGAGCCAAATGAAATTTTATTCCTTTTTGGTGTTTTTATTTAAACTCATTTTTTTTTTTTATCTTTCCGCGCACGTTTACCCAAAACAAAAATTCTTTTTGCCGAAAATCTAAAGCGATTTCCCTTTTCCTCTTTCCCTTTCTTATATTAGTACCTAAAAAAAAAGCACCCTTTTCCAACGTTTTCCTTTTGAAATTGAAAATATCGCAAAGCAAAGATTGAATTTCCTGCACTTTTCAGACGGGCGTGCGCACAATTAAAAGTCTAGACGGGCATTTTCAACTTTCCTCGTTTTTTTTGTTGTTTTTTTCTTTCAATTACAAAAGCCAGCTCCAAAAAAAAAAAAAAAAACAAAAAAAAAGATGAACTCTTTTTTAATGCTCATTCACTGTAGGTATCCTTTAAATAGCGCTAAAGTAACAATGCCACGGGGGAAAAAACGCACAAGGTTTTTTGAGTTATAAAAGAAGAGAGAAAAAAAAAATAAAAAATTAAGCGGCAACAACAATAAAACTCCCCCACGAATTTCACTTCTAGACGCACTTCGTGGAACTATTTCCATTATATGTAAGTATTTTTGTTTTCGACAATGCAACAGATGCAACAATTTTCCATTGCACTGCCAGCAAAGTGGTTTCTTCAGCAACATACGAAAGTGCGATGTTTAAACTCGAAACACATGTGCCAAGCGACAAGGGAAGGGAAGCTCAATCCTTTCAGATTCTTTTTTTTTTTTAGTTTTTTCCTTTTAGAGAGGATTTAGGGAGCGTGTTTTTTTATTTCGAAATTATTAATTTAAATATTTTAGTTTTATTTTCTATTACAGTTTTGTCAAAATAGAAAATCAAATTTAAATATTGAAATTAATAATTTTGAAATTAAAAAAACACGCTCTCTAAATCCTCTCAAAAAGAAAAAAAAAACTAAAAAAAAAAAAATTATTTTGATATATTTTCTTTGAGCTTAAACACGAGTACTTCGCTTAGAAACATGAAGCCTTGTTGCCTAACGCATGTTGCTATATAGCAGAAATGTTGTATACAAGAAATGTTTAGCTTCATTTAGCACAATCGCTGCCTATTGTTTGTGTCTAGAGATAGGTATGTTGCTGTAAAAGGAGCTCATTTCGATGAACTACATGATTGAGTAGATGTTTTAAAACTTTCAAAAACTGTGGAGAAACGGTGCCTTGGAGATATTCTTCTTGGTATTTTGCAGCCTGTAAAATGCATCTTGCATTTGAATACATAGTAGAATATTTTTAAATATGATCGTCCAAAAGAGTTTTTTCATATTGAATTCTTTATTCGTTAAACACACTCACTTCCACACCGGAAACTCTTCATATGCCGTAGCGAGAATGCAATGTCCGAGGCCGAGCGCGCCAACCACACAGTTTCTATAGAAAAATAAAACGGTTGGCCGTTAGCCGCTTCAATTCTTACATTTGCTTCATTTAAGCAGAGCTCGCCATGCTCATTTGAGCAGGAAATAATGTTTGAATACACAATTCATTGTTAGAAGAAAACAATGTTGCCAGCATAAAAAGTTCATAAAACTCTCTAGTCGCCAGTCGAATAGTTCTATTCGATAGAATAATTAATGAATTCTTCTTCATCGGTTGTTGGTTGATGCGGACAATTGATTTGAAGGTCCTCTTTAAAAATTTAACTCGATGGAGTTGGGTTCGCTCTAATCTGGGAACAGTATTAATTTTGATTTTGGGGGAGGTCTCTTGTATCATGACCGGAAGGTAGGAAAATTAAAGTGATCTTTGCGTGAAAGCAACTCTGAGGGTTGGTTGAGAATGTACCTACTCCTTTGCAAAATCAGTGCCATTTTTTTCGATTTCACTTTGTTCTGCGGCTAGCGACCCGGAAGGGGAGATTGGGCCCTGAAAATCGACAAATCCCTAGGTGAAAGAGAAGTGAAATCCTTTTTCTTTTTTTTGGTTAATCTTTTGTGTTGTAGGGATCCTTTATTTCTCTCGACGACTGGTGGAAGAAAACACATTTCCCATAATAATTTTTTTCTTTTTTTCATTTTTATAAAAAAGTGAATTTCTTCATCACTCCACTAAAGTGATTTCCATATAAGGTGTGAATTCTCTTTAGAAAAATATTAAAAAAAATGAAAATTTAAAAAAAAAATCACTCAAAACGCAAATGCGAAGAACAAGGAATTTCCGCAATTTCCATTACCATGACCATTACCATAGCCAACGAGAAAAACTGCGGAAAAGCAAAAATGTCTGAAATGCCAACTTCTGTTTCCGCATTTTCCTTTTGCACATAATTTTAAACGTCTCGCAGATGTTGCAGCCAAAAGAAAAGCCATTTTTTTTTTCATTTTTTCATTCCAAAAAATAAAAAAAAAAAAAACCGTGGAGGGAAAAAGAGAGAAACGAAAAGAATTTAATAACGCAATGATGAATTTACGCACCGCATTGAACCGCATTGAAGGACTCGAACCGTGGACTTTCAAACGCATTCACCAGTCATAGCCATCGATGCATCATCATCGAATGTTGCCAATGGTGGAAATTTATGTGGACATTTATTAGCAGACGTCGACATGCATCAAAAGCGAAAGTGATCCGTCCGTGTGATTCACGCCAAAGTGCAACGCGTGGAAATTCGTTACGAATTTGAATTGACGACTTGAAAGAAATCTTATTTAAAAATTTCCATTGCCATTACAACATCAAAACGACACGCATTGGGGATCTGATCTCATCGAAAAAAAAAAAAGAAAAAAAACAAAATTCAGGTTGACAATATTTTCGGGTGAAAATTTATGTTCGCACGGTGGAAACAAATTGTTTTGATTGACTGCCTGACACAGTTGTTGCGTGAAAGTGATTTAATGAGGAATGTCAAAAAACAAAGAACATTAATACTAAGCCGATGAGCAATCAAAAGTTCCCCCAATGGAAATATCGACTGATCACATGAAAAAAAAATATGTAGGTACAAGAATATCCCCTTTAAAAAGAAGCAACAAAAAAATCGTAAAACTTTTTATATTCCCCCCAATTTTGCTTTTCTCATACCCCCGACGTTAATAGTTTTTCTTGTTATTTTTGGAACGAAGAAAATTTGCCTCAAAAATTCTCATAAATGTCAAATAACTCTTAAAGAGCACAATTTTCCTTGTCTAATGTTCATCTGAGAAGATGCATCAACAAAAGGCAAATACTCTACGCTGTGTGGTTGAAGGAACCCTTTCGTGACGTCTGTCATTTCACATATCAACTTTATGCGATGACATTTTTATAATCTATTTTTAATAATGGCATAAGATATTCTACACCTGCGATGCGTTTAGTCACAAAAAAAAAGCACAAAAAATAATCGAGATGCTTAGGATACAGTGCAATTTTTCGCCCAATGCGACAATTTTTGATATTTTTGAAAATAATTTTAAACGAAAGCTGAGCTTTTTTTCTATAAAATTACATCTTAAACAAGATGGGATCTCTAAAACTAACGACGAAATGGAGGTGTAGAACCAAGCACACAGAAGCCGCTATTCAGCTGTGGCTGCTGAACTTCTCAAGTTGATAAAGCTGCATGCTTTGCGCGTGGGTCGCGCTGCATTCTACACCTCCATTTAGTCGTTAGTTTTAGAGATCCATCTTGTTTAAGATGTAATTTTATAGAAAAAAAGCTCAACTTTCGTTTAAAATTATTTTCAAAAATATCAAAAATGTCGCATTGGGCGAAAAATTGCTTATAAAAATAAAAACCGTTTTTTTGTGCATCAATTATAATTTCTGGGGATTGTAATATTTTTTTTCGGAAAGAGCAGACAAAAATCTATAAAAATCCTTTATCACATTTTTTTCATTTGCCAATTTGCGAGACGTAGAATTTTTTGAATAAAAAAAGGACCGAAAGTGTCTAGGCACCCGGTCAATATTTCCCCTCCTCCTTTAGCACAATTCATGTACTCGCATAGCGCAACATTTCCACCAAGTTTCATCGAAATCCCAGGTATGAAATTTTTTGAGCGGGTACACTTGACGTGAAATGTATGCCCCATGGGCTTCGTCAAACGAATTTTCTCCTATTTTCAATAACTTATTTCTCATATAAAAAATTAAATATTTTATTCAAGCTTTTTATATCCTTGAAGATTCACATTTGAAGAAGAGTTTTTGAAAATTTTGTTAATAAAAATTCAGTCCATTCTGGATAGTGAATTAATTTTTGCACATCCTGTTCATTGTATCCAGATTATTCGTATTAGCCATATTGAATGCTTTGTTCATTATTTACAGTCTCGTAGAGAGAAATTTGGGGCCCGGGGCCTGAACAACCCATGTAACAAAAAATCGTTCACTATTTCGAGCTGATCATTATTTCAGGGATTCGTTATATCCAGATTCGATTGTGCCTGCAAATCCGCCATTTTCACATCATTTTCAGCAGTCCTTCGAAAAAATATGCATTCGCGTGGAAAGCAGAACTCCTTACAGGATCACCTGAATTAAAATTTTTTAAATATTTTTTGTAAATAGACTTGAAACTAAACGAGAGAAGAAGAAAAGTGAAATTTTTGCAGAAATTTTCTCTTCTTAAAAAAATATTTGTTTCTAATATAAAAATTAAAAATATTCCCATTCAATTCCTAGTGAATTTTATCTTGAAGATCTGTGCAAAATTTCATCCACATCGATTGAGTATCTCTCGACAAACCTTGACCTTTTGAGTTGCAATGCAACTGACCTCGAGCGAGGCTGGATCTCCCAGACTATAACTCGGATCAACTTGACAATTTTGGTCAATATTCTGGAGACGTTTTAAAGTTCAATAACTAATTGACAATAAGAAATTTAAGGGGACCTTCTGGTCTAGAGCACGAAAATTTAGGGTATTTTCATGATTTTTTTTTTGGTATTAAGCCAAATAAAAAACGATTTTCTAAGTATGCAGGCTTATTATATTCTTTATTGACAAAAAATAAAAAATGTTGTTGTAATTTTTTTTTTTTTTTTTGGTATTTTAAAAATTGCGTTGAAGTGGACCCTCTTTGAAAAAGTACCTCCATGGTGTGAAAGATTTTGGCAGTTCTGGTAATCGAAAAAAAAAAAACAAAAATATGTTATTAATCAGAAGGAATGCGGCTATGGCAGGAACTAGAATAAAAAAAATTTTTTTTTAATTGACAAAATGGCGCAATTTTTTATTTCAACCATCAAAAACTCCCCTTTTTTCGACCATTTTTTTGATGAAAAAATATGAAGTTCTTGAAATAAAAATTCGATTCTAGTTTGGGCCATAGCCATTGATGTTATGAATAATATATAAAAATTCCAGACAAATCGGTTCGATGGTTTTTTTGTTTTCATTCACACCAGGTCAAAAAAAGTAGTTTTGAGATAAACGCGTTCAAAGTTGCTTTGATCAAGCGCGCTGCGTGCTGTCTCCACCTTCTAAAAAGGCTGTAGCAAAGAAAATATTGTCAATATCTTCACGAAACTTTGCCAGCATATTCTTAAAAGTCTATTCTTCCGAAATATATATAAAAAAAAAATCAATTTTCAAAAAATTCTAGACCAGAAGGTCCCCTTAAAAAATCAATTTTTTAAAGCAGTGAAACCCATGAAACGCCTTAAGGGAAAACAACACACCAAGCCAATGTGCCAACAATTCAAATTTTCTCCATAATTTTCTATTCATTCGCACATTTCGAATACAAAAGAATTTCTCTATGAAATGAATGCAATGTTGCACAAAAAATGAGAAAAATTGCTAGAATATATAAAACTTGCAATTATTTCACGATAAAACGTTGCGTATCCACTACGTTCGAGCAACGATTCCGTGCAATCGTCTTCCCCAAAAACGAACTCAAAGATCAACTCTTTTTCATAATTCTCATTGCAAACTCTCACTCATTTTTCTGTTCTTTCTAATAAATTTTATCTGCACTATTGAAACTTCTCGCGATTCCTTGACAGGAAATAGCTTGTTTATACATATTTTACGCCATATATACAGCTCGCTAATAATCAAACCACATCAACAGTATCATTCGATGCAATGATGATCTATATAATCCGCATTATGACTATTAAAAAATTTGAAAAAAAATTCTAAAAAATTATTTAAAAAAATGAGAAACGCATTCCGCCACGCTTTTGTAGACATTAACCCGCACTAGTGCTGCACCGTAGAAGCGAAGACATACAATATATTTTCTTGACTAGTTCAAGCGTCAAGTTGCATCGTCGAATCGTCGATGTGCGTCTGTAAGAACTCCACGCACAATGCACAATGCAATGTCGATCGATATTCACAACGAAGCGAAAAATCCAAGCCAAAGCAGCCAGATGTTTCCCTCAGTCTTTTCGTTTTATTTAGCTTCTTAGTGTAAACTGAGATATTTTATTTGTCCATTTCTTTTTTAAATGAATAAATTTGATGCACCTCCGAGGCGACATAAATTCTCGAAAATGCCATTCACTTTTCAAAAGAAGCTGAATACAGGTTTCTGTTGGTTTTTCTTTGGGGCGGAAATTTTTTAGATAAAATGTCTCCTGAGGCCTACCTACCTACTCCTACTCTACAAAAAAAAAAAAAAATATTTATTTCTTCTCGATACACATGTAAAGAAATGTTTTTTTCTTTGGAGCATAAATTTTGGATGTTTCCATAGACAGTGGTAAAAAAATAAGCTTCATGGATACATTGAATGTTCTTGTTAGACATCAATCTTTCAAGAAATCCTTGGCGATGTTGCAATAATTTAGGCATTTTTAGTACTTATAAATGACATCTTGGAGACTTGATGGTGTATTTTCGAAAATTTAAGAAAATTTAAGAGCGGGAAAAAAATGCTGAAAAGCTCACGAAGCGTTGACAGATCAGTTTAAGAACCAATTTGTAGTGACATCTTTATATTCGTGAAGGCATTTTTTGTGGTCATGAGAAACAACTGCTTGGAACCGATAATGAACTGATTTAATTATTCAAAAAGTGCATTGAATAATTCTTTCGATTCTATTACTTATATTTCACTTAATCGCAGAGATTTTGGAATTTTTTTGGAAACTTTAAAGCTTTCTCTAAACATAGCTTTGAAGAATTTCTGAGAAGAGAGTTTTCTTGGAAGCCCTTTGAGAAATTATAAAAAGTGAGATCGAAAACAAAGGCCCTTCGACTGCTTTAGAAAGAATTGTTAAACGATTTTGGGCCCCTTAAAGAATCCGCGGTCAAGGGAAAGCAGTCCATCTAGAGCTCTTTCTATAGGAGAAACTATTCTTTCAGTTTTATGATTTTTTTTTTTAGGTATTTAGATATATCAAAAAAGTCATTAGAATTGAAATAATTTAGTTCCAGAAAAATGCTGAACTCTGTCCAGTACCTTCTGCCAAAAATTTTTCATTTCAATTAACACAAAAAGAGAGAGAGAGAAAAAAATCTCGCTTCTATTAAAGTCAAACAAACATTTTTTTTTTTAGTTCAAACTGTGGGCGGAAATGCATTATTTAGACTAACGCCTTTTCGGAGGGGGGATCTGATCACTTCGAGCGCGAGCATGGGTAAAAATTATGTTGTGTCGCGACGTTCACGAGGAGCGAACGGACGATTGAAACAATTTAAACGCAGAGATTTCTATTAATCATAACCACTTAAGTAGTTCACAGCAAACATTTTACACAGCCTACACTACACTACACAACCCAAATGAGCCATGCATACATTCGAACATGTGAACGAACATAACTAAAGTATAATTTAAATGAAAAATACTCACGTTCGTTTATTTTTTCAAACGTTGAACTTTTTTAGGTCAGACAGCCAGAGGAATGTACCAGGCCGATTAAGAAATCTGTCGGTTATGCAGATCAGATGTGCTTTAAGATGTGCGTTGTGATGGGAAGATCAGAGGTTTGCACAAAGAAGGGGTATAGGAAATTTTTATTCAAATGCTTATGGAGAGTACGAATGATTAAGAAAACAATTCTGTCATTTATTGAGTCTCGCAGGGAGGAGTTTATAGCCTGGGGGATAATTTTTCTTTGGCGCCTCTTTGAGTCTGGTTCAAAGTAGTATTTGGTTCTCAGAGCCGCTAAACATTTTCTGGATTTTGCAGGAGATCTGAATCCATTGAAGAAGATCGGGACTGATCTCTCTCTCACTCTTTCTCTCTCTCTCTCTCACTGTCTCTCTCTTTCTCTCTCTCTCTTCTCTCTGTCTCTTTCTCTCTCTTCTCTCTCTTGCTCTCTCTCTTTCTCTCTCTCTGTCTCTTTCTCTCTCTCTCTCTTCTTCTCTCTCTTTCTCTCTCTCTTTTCTCTTCTCTCTCCTTTCTCTCTCTCTCTTTTCTCTCTTTCTCTCTTTCTCTCTTTCTCTCTCTTTCTCTCTCTTTTCTCTCTCTCTCTTTCTCTCTTTCTCTCTCTTCTCTCTCTCTCTTTCTCTCTTCTCTCTCTCTCTCTCTCTTCTCTCTTCTCTCTCTCTCTCTTTCTTCTCTCTTTCTCTCTCTTCTCTCTTTCTCTCTCTCTTCTTCTCTCTTTCTCTTCTCTCTCTCTTTCTTCTCTCTCTTTCTCTCTTCTCTTTCTCTCTCTCTCTTCTCTCTTTCTCTTCTCTCTTTTCTCTCTCTTTCTCTTCTCTCTTTCTCTCTTTCTCTTCTCTCTTCTTCTCTTCTTTCTCTCTTTCTCTCTCTCTTTCTCTCTCTTCTCTCTCTTCTCTTCTCTCTTCTCTCTCTTTCTCTCTTTCTCTTCTTTCTCTCTCTCTCTCTCTTCTCTCTCTTCTTTTTCTCCTCTCTATGCTCTTCTTTTATACAAAGGTCCATTCCTGCCTTTCTTTCTCAATTGAAATCTACTCTCAAAATCTTACTCTTCAATCTTCTTTCTAATCTTCATCGAGTCCGTATGTTCTCACATTCTATAGGCCAATTTTTAACAAGATTGTCTATCCAATTGGAACCTAAAAAAAGTCCTATCGTTAATTTAATTCAAAATTGAATCAATCATGGACCTTCAAGAAAATCTTTACGTTAATCCTCATTTGTTAATCAATTCACGGAAAACAAAGATCAATGTATCAACAATTTGACAATTTTGTCAAGATTTATCTCTTTGAACCTTAAAAAAAGTCGTTATCGTGAGTTAATTTGAAGATTCAACGAATTTCAAATAACAAGCCATGCCATTCAAGGAAATATGCATATTAAACTTATCGCATTTCGTTGTTCAACTCAAATCGAGAAAAAAATTAAAAATTTGAATCAAGCAAATGATACAAAGGAATGACATTTATATCGATAATTGACCTCTAAAGGCCTTAACGAAACCGTTAATCGGTTACACGCATGATAAAACTACTTGAGTATTGAAAATCTTTACATGAACATAAAAACATAAAAACATAACATCAGTAATGCAATAATTGAGCTTCGTTGTTCAAGAAATGAAGAAAAAAATTCAGTTATGAAAAGTTCTTGTGATGCTTCACCAGCAAATTGAATAAAAGGGAAGTGATTTTGGGAAATGATTTTATTATTATTTTTTTTTTTTTAATCGGATTAATTTTGATTTGCGCGGATCTTGGACTCCTTACGGATGGAAGACGGTGAAGAAGATGAGTTATCAACTGGGAGGTCTCATTCGGAATAAAAACCATAAGGCACAGTTGGTGTTGTAAATTATATGACATGAACATAACATAACATAACATAACATAACATAACATAACATAACATAACATAACATAACATAACATAACATAACATAACATAACATAACATAACAATAACATAACATAACATAACATAACATAACATAACATAACATAACATAACATAACATAACATAACATAACATAACATAACATAACTATAACATAACATAACATAACATAACATAACATAACATAACATAACATAACATAACATAACATAACATAACATAACATAACATAACATAACATAACATAACATAACATAACATAACATAACATAACATAACATAACATAACATAACATAACATAACATAACATAACATAACATAACATAATTTCAATTTCGAAAAATATGTCGTTTACGTTATTTTTGCGGTTAGGACTCGATATGTTACACAAAACATTATAAATATGCTATAATGTGTCACCGCTAACTGAGCCTTTAAAAGAGATTCCATACTTCTATATTACATCTGTCTAAAATCCTCCATTCTTCTCGAAAAAATATTCAATAAAATTTTGAAGCCGACCTTCTCCTGTTCAATCCAGTATTGAGCTATGCTCTTCATTTAACTTTAAGATTTTATCGCAAACAATTAAGCAATTAAAATCCGAGTGTTTCTTTCGCTTTTTTTGGGGGGCAATAATTTAAGCTAAAGTAATTGCGTCTTAGAATCAAGATTTCAGTTTAGAATCTGCATTCCTAGCAATAGGATAAGTGGACGCGAATAAAAAAAAAAAACAATGGCCAAACGATCCGATCGAAAATGCGCCTTCTTCGGAAGCTGTGTATTTTTTCGAAAGCCAATCGAATCCTCCGATAACTGTGATGTGGGTAAGTGTGCGCTGCAAGGGCATCGTATTAAGGAAGCTTCTTCGTTTCTTCGTATTTCGAGAGCCAATTATGTCAAAATATCAAAATCGCATCGATCAAATCGCATTGCCGTGAATGAACATGAATGCAGTCTCTTTGTCTCAGTTTCGCTCAACTTGGCGAGCAAAAGTTCCTTGAACCTTTCTTAGCGTGAATTTTTGAAATTATTTTAAATTAGCGTGAGTTTGTTTTTTTTTGCAAATTGGCGCAATGACAATTTCGTTTAACAAGTTCAAACCAAAATATTCAAAAAAAAAAAAATTCAACAAAAAAAAACTAAATTTACTCAAGCAAACAAATCAAAAACGATTCGAATTGTGTTGATTTGTGTAAAAACGTGATTTTTCGGCTTCAATGAAAGGAAGGAAATATTTTAAAATTTTTCTTTGATTAAATTTCTCAAGTTCTTTCAAAGAAACATCTGTAGCTGTGTAATTATTAGAGATGTGATCGTCTCACGAATTCTTAAAGCGAATATATATTTTTTTTTTAGTTTTAAGTTACATTACTTCGGACGCGACAAGAACGGTACTTTGTGTGGAAATGGCCATATGACAACCATGATTGTAATCAAAAGAGCTCGGATTTTGAATATTTTGTTTTTTTTTAATTTTTTTTTTTTTGGAATATATTTTGAATAAGAATTTTGAATTTTTTGAATTTTGTGGAATATTTTTTGAATATTTTGAATTTTTTGAATTTTTTTTGATTTTTTGGAATATTTTTTGAACATTTTGAATTTTTTGCATTTTTTTTTTTGAATTTTTTGGAATATTTTTTGAATATTTTGAATTTTTGCATTTTTTTTAAAATTTTTTGGAATATTTTTTGAATATTTTGAATTTTTTGCATTTTTTTTTTGAATTTTTTAAAAATTTTTTGGAATATTTTTTGAATATTTTGAATTTTTTGCATTTTTTTTTTTAAATTTTTTAAAATATTTTTTGAATATTTTTTTGAGTATTTTTTTTTATTTTTTTACATATTCAAAATCCGAGCTCTAATTATCAATATTTGCTTTAAGCTTTCCTTTAAGGTTCCTAAAGGCACTAAAAGGTCCCTTTCATCTGATTTGACTGTGCGTCATGTGCTCATCTCTACCACTCAAAATCATTAAAGAAAAATGTAAATCCCTCAGATGCAATTTTCTGTGTTTTTATTCTCGCAGATACAGTTACAAAGCTGTTTGTATATTATGTACCTACTCGATTTAAAATAAGCACATATTGTATGTATGTTCTTGGCACATTTACTACATGCTCAAACAAAGGGTCACATTTTTCTTCTGGGGCACTTGGATGCGAACAAAGTGTTTATGTTGGGTTTTTAGTGACTTTCGTTTAACATTTAGCAGATGTTCCATTTTGCGATTTTCAGATTTGCAGACAATATTTCAGTTTCGAATTACAATTGTAACAGATAGTGCGGGATTTTTGAGGATTTCTTGTGCGAGACAGACAGACAGCTATTGACTTTTTAATATTGAAACATTTTTCATGTCTTTTAGCATTTAAAATTCTGTTCCATCTGAGGGATTGTGAGTGATTAATATTCATCTGATCTGTAAAGAGAATTTGTGGGCACGTGAAATTCCTTTGTGTAAATTTAAGCTCTTACGCCTGCTTTGGAAATTATTTTTATTAAATTTGAGGCCACATTTTTTAGTGGAAATCTGGGTCCCTGGAGTTTGTTTTGCAGCAATCTTGAGGGCAGAAAGTTATTTGTTCACTAAATTTAGGAAAAAAGCAGAAAGAGAAAATAGAAAACTTTTTATGAAAACTACTTCCTAGTGTTCCTTTGTGAAGTTTTCCTCGCGTTTCGAAGGGGGCTTCAACCTTCATACGCTGCAGATCTGCACCGCCACTAAAGCCCTGAACATCAGGGGCGAATTAAGACAGTTTGGTGCTTTAGGCGATTGCAATTTTGGCGCCTCAGAGAGCAGCCTAATTTTCGCTTTTTCTGTTACTTATTTATGCTGACGGTCAGAATTTTCCGCCCCTTAAAATTTACCGCCCTAAGTAGCTGCCTATGTTGTTTATTCGGTAAATCCGCCACTGCTGAACACACAAAATTTTGAATTTTTGTACACCGAGAGAAAAAGCAGGTTAAAATAACCGAGCTCACCGTTAATTGTTAGCTTATGTGTAGTAGCGGTCAATTCAACAGTACAAACACAGTCAATAAGGATATAACTACCTGATGGTTGATATAACTGTCTCGCGGTTAAATCAACTGTCACCAGCGACTGGGAAAAAAAAATTTATTTTTTGCTTTGACTTTTTTTTTATCTTCTTTTATTAATATTTTTTTTTTTTTTAATAAATTATTATATTTTTTCTTTATTTATTTGTTTCTATTTAAATCTTTTTCTCTTTCATCTCTTTAAATTTTTTCGCCTCGGCCGAGCCTTGAACCGCTGACCTCCACTTCGCTGGGCGAACGTCTTAACCATTACGCTAAACGAACGAATTTAATTTGTTGGTCAAAATGCTCACTTGAGCTTTATGGTTGCTCAAGTTTTGGGGAACGTGCTTAAGGAATTGTTTCACTCCCAAAATTTTTGCTTGAAAATGAACCATTAAAAAAAAAAAATTAAATAAATTAAAATCTTAAAAATTTAGGAGAAAATTTTTGTCTTCCAAAACAACTACACTCTGAACAAAAAAAAAAACTGTAATTAAAAAAAAAATCCAGAAAAATTCCCGCCGCCAGCAGGGATAGAACCCCGAAGCTCACGACTGTCGAGTCACAGCTTAAACAACTGAGCTATCGAAACCTTCGGAGACGGTTGATCAGAATGCGAACTTATACGTCTAAGTGAACGAAAGCGAATTTGAACATAAAAAGTAACTGTTTTTCAACTGTTCATTTGACTTCCTTTTTCAGTGCATTTAACGCGGAATACAGTTTATTTGACCACTCTTACTTTAACTGTTCTAAGTAGTTGATTTAACTGTTGTTATTTCTCTCGGTGTATGAACAAAATTTTTTTTATTTCTCCTTTCAAACATTAATGAATTCCCTCCATGTTTTTGTGACAGATTTTGGTTGTAGTTCGCCTTACCCCTAGCGAATGGGACTCGTTTTCAATCTGCAAAGTTTCTGTGCTTTAATTTATGAAATATTTTTCAAAACATTTTGAAAGATTTAATATTCTAGATTCTCTCTTACTCTCTCTCTCTCTACCTGATCATCAAACGATGATCACCCTCTGCTGTTATTCTTGAGAAATCGAATTCGGGAAGTTCCCCTCATTTAGTAACCCCATTTAGCCCATAAAGTCTACACATAATAAATCTTATAAAAATATTTCGAGTAAACATTTGACAGAGTCTGCCGCATAAGTTCGTCCCAAGTTAATTATGTTGTGATCTAATTTGCCGGGTTTCTTAAAAACTTTAAATTGCATCCACAAAAGGGGTCAGCACGAGCAGACAGCAAAAAAAAGAAATAAAAACTAAGAACAACTGAAAAATGTTACTGCCGATATGAAGCGAAAATATTCAATGACAAAATGGCATGATGCGAATAGTAGGGAATCGGTTGCTATTTTCGATTTATACTTAATATTTTTTTTATTCTTTTTTTTTCAATATGATTTGCAATTTTTTTTAAATTTTTTTTTATTTATTTTTTTTTGTTTTATAATAAGCATTAAATGTGCGATGGAAGGCAGCGGCGTGTGTTGGCATTGCCGCGTGCAAATAACGAAGGACCGAAGGCGTGTGTTAAATTCTCGCTTCAGATGTTGTGCATTTCTTTTGCTGCGTGCAGGCACCCTCTTGTCATTTTTCTCCTTGTTGCAGCTTTTTTTATTGCTGCTGTTTTGTCGTACACTTCGTCCTCAGTGTCGCCGCGAATGTCGTCAGTGGGTGTCACGAAGTTCAGATCCATTTCGGTACCCGTTGCAAGCCAAGTGCAACAGTACATTCGCATTTGGCCAACTGACAACATCGCACGCTTCCTGCATACATACGCTTCAAACAAACATATGAAACGAACATACGAAGCAAAATACAGTGAATCGTCTTTCGTCTTTGTCATCGTGAGGGAAAACATACGAAATTTTCCACCGTTAAAAGAACTATTTCAATTAAATAAGTGTGCTCTCAAAAACGGATTTACGGAAATCCACAAAACGTGACTCTCTCGCTTAGATGAATGTGTGAATGTGGCTGCGCTGATTCAATTAAAGGATTACAAAAAAAAAAAAAACCACTTTCCCCATTGAACCGGTATGGACTGTCGAAATTTCGGAATTGTTTTATTACAAAATACATATTAAAATAACTCTAGCATGGGAACGTAAAAAGGTAGAAGGCCATAAAAAATATGCATTAAAAACACGTTCGCTCAAGAGGGACAAGCTAAACTAAATAGTGTTCTTCGAAGGCTTTCGAAGACGTCATCTTTCGGAGAAGTAGTCTATGCGTTTGTCGTTAAATTTATGTTTGTTTTGAATTTTTTTTGGTTTTTTTTAAATATTTTTTTTTATACATCATTAATATATTTAGGGCTAATTTGGTCACGAAGCATGCCGCATATATCCACATAAATCCACAAATATTCATTTGTCATAATCATGAGAATTCCGGTTGCGGTTCGAATTAATGGTTGAATGAAAATTTATTCGCTGCATGAAATAAATTGAAGAAAATTCGAAGAAAACATTGATCGAGTCGAAAAAGGGAACCAAATTGTCTGGGAAGCACAGATCTTATCAAAGGCTATAAAAGCACCACTACCTGAAAGATCTTGAAGTCAGTTGCCTCTCAAATATCCTTCTAAGTTGTAACTGCCTTTTTCAAAAAGCTCGGTATGAACTGCTAAAAAAGTCTGCTTTGGATCTAATAGGCCGTTTACATATGCCGTTTTATTCGCGTTTTAGTAACTTTGCCCGTTTTAGGTCTAAAACAACTTAGATTTTTCCCGTTTTATCGTACAAAACTAAAACGAGAAACTTTCCTGTTTTAATTTAAAACAAGTAGCTAAACAAGATAAGTCCTGCTTATAACTGATAAAAATATCGAAATCTGAGTGTCATCACTATAAAAATGCAAAACATATGGTAATTGAAATTTGTAATTTAAAAATTTTTGAGGTTTGTTTCCACAACCAATGTAGAAAAAGAACGCAATTTCAATAATTGTTTCTATTCTAAATAACAATATTCACTCATATTTCACGTGTTAAGCAAACAAAAGATAACCACAAAATGACAAAACGACATGTGCATATGTAAACACCCCGTTTTGACTTAGTCGTTTTAGCTTAAACGAGGAGCGCTAAAACGTATATGTAAATTCCCTATAAAGGATCAAGCCCAAAATACAACATTGCGAGAACTCGATGCGAGAGCGCATGACGAGACGCACACAAATTTCAATACATTCAATCATATGGCTCGAGCTCCAATGTATCGCACTGCGAGTCCTCGTAGCGAGAAAATTTTGAAAAATTGAATATTTCTCGTTGCGAGGCAATTTGACAGGTTAATGATGTAGATATTTTTTGAGTACTCGCTATTGGGTACTCGTTTAAACTAATAAAACAAAAAACTGTTCACTTTTCCGTGAAAAAGAGCTTTTAAAGTATTTCGCAAGCTTTGGTTCATTTTTAAAAAGTTTTTGAAAATTTTTGAAAATTTTGAATTAAAATTTAAACTCAAGTCATAGCGTATAATTTTTATGAGTACTCTGTACTCGTTAGATTGGTACTTGGTTCAAATATTGCATTACTAGAAGCGATATTATGCTTTCATCTGCGTGACGCAAAACTCTCATTGGAGATTGAAATGCGTCACGCAAAACATTTTCGTCACGTCGCGCACTCTCGCATCGGGCTCTCGCAATATTGGATTTTGGGCTTCAAGCATTACTTATTGGGATCAGCTTTTTCCTAGCTGTGAAAAATAGGATAAAAAAGGTCGACTGTGGGACTTAAATACCCTAAAAGGCCAAGACTTTAGTAATTGAAATTAAAAATAAAATTATTAATGGATTCGAAAAACGGTTACCGTACGTAGATATGCAAAAGTACTACCCCTTCGGCGCCATCATACAAGCGGGAAGTATTGTTTTTGCCCCCCAATTTACGCTCCTCATAGAAACTGTTCCCCCACTGCCCAAATAAATGTTAGAATATGGAATCAAAATCGTCCGAATTGAAACATTTCCTGGATTAATGAAGTCATTAATTTTATTGTCCAACACCTACAGATTGACAAATATCACAAAAAAAAAAGAAAAGAAAAGGAAAAAACAACACAAAAAAAAGCACACTTTCCCACTAATCAATGGGAATTTTTTTTTTGCCAAACTAGCGACATCGATATGGGCTCTCCTATCTTGCCATTCGAATCGCTGGCAAATGCACATGACGCGAACGCCAACTGCATAAACAATCGAAGTCGCAACGATGTCATCGAAGTTTGTGCATGTCACACATTTTTTGACATATTTGCTTCTTTCGCAACCGAACAAATAATAGTAATTTACACAAATGCACCGAATGCACCGAAACATAAATCGCCAAAGTCAGAGAGAGAGGAGGATCCTAAGTAAACACATAAATTATCACAAACTTTAGTTGATGGGCACACATGTTGCCTTATCAGTCTTTCAGGCTTTCAGAGCAGAGCAGAAGAATAAGAACACACAGCACAACAAAAATAAAAATAAAAACAAAAATATAAACCAAAACCAAAACCCTGAAGACCCAAATGCAAAAAAAAAATAAATCTTAAAAAATAAAAAAATTAAATCCAAAAAAAAGATATGTTCGCTTGGAGCTGCCATCGACTGTAGCCACTTGTCGGTCGGTCGGCTACTGTCCGTTGTGCTGCTCTCTAGAAATGCTCCATTTTTATTTTTCAGACAACTGCGGAACCATGAACAACACTTCGGCATTGTCATCCGCATACGGCGGCTTGGGCGCCAACAATATGGACGATATACTCATAATCACAGCGAAGCACAGCGAGCGCGCAATCTTGCGTGCCAATTTCTTAAAAAATCATTTCGACAAAATCACCAAACAGCGCGGACGCAAACCATTCAAGTGAGTTGCTTCGAAGGACGACTCCCCATTATTATTGTTGTTACGACTGTTTTTTTTTTTATATTTTTTTTTTTTTTTAGTTTTCTTCACATTAAAATCGAGGATGCACCCTTCAACGATGAGATCACTCAAAAGTATCAAAATACCGCACTGCAAATTGTCATACTCTGTCCGGCATTGCTCGCGCTATCGCACTCGTTTCTGATGACACAGCTATCGGCGATTATTCGCGCCGAGAAGGTGCTCGGCATACTGCTCGATGTTAGCGAGGAGAAGGTCAACGACATAGAGAAAACAGGTAAGGCCCGATAGAAGTCACCAAGTACCTAAAACCCACCACCCGCCCACATTATTTTATAGCGCTTCCAAGCTACTACAAGTGGCGCCATTGCGTCATACGCGACAACGATCAGGTGCAGATAAGCAATATTCTGGGCATTGCTACCGATATACTGGGACGTGCGTTATGCCAACGACCACCGTGCCAGGACAATACCGGCAGCAGTATATCACGAAGTTTCTCCAGCTGTTCGGAGGGATTCACAATTCTACCGAAGAAGGTCAAACTCGGACAGAATAAGGTCGTTGCAATGCTAACGGAACCGCTGGAGAAGGACGACTTATTGAAAATCGTTGTGGAAAAATCCGGTGAATTAATTGAAATCCGTAATTTCAAGTGCCGTAATCCATATACCGTGCAGTTCTCAGTGCCAGGTAAAAGAGAAGACATTCTTTCAAATCCGCATTGTATATTTTTTTTTTTGTTGTCTGTTGCTTGTAGAATCCTGCATGGAAATTTCCACAATGGTCGAAATACGTATCGATAAGAATAATAAGAGCCTCGGTGCACGCCCGATCAAATGCGAGAGCCGTTTACGTGAGCTGGAGCAATTGCTGCGCATCGAGGACTCGCCAATTGAGTTCATGTGCCATTCGTTGGGCATCGGGCCGGCGGAGCGCGATGCACTTGACCTACATTTGCTGCAATGCTTTCAAAAGAATATGCCACCGAATTTCCATTTGTTGATGAATGGACCATCGGAGAAGCAACAATTCCTGACACTTCGCGATTCGCGACCAGAAGGAATACCCCACGCTGTTGCATTTCGCAGCACGTTGGGGATTAAATCGTCTTTGCATACAATTGATGGAATGCCCGGGCGGCGACACGGCATGCGGTATACGCAATTGTGCTGGGAAAACTCCAGCGGAATTAGCCGAAATGGAGGGACAACATAAGCTGGCGCAAAATATTGTCAGCTTCTCGGAATTCCACGAGCTAACGACCATGTATCATTATTTCAAGGGATTAAGTGGCAATAATAAGGATCAACAGAAGACAACAGGAAAGCAGCATAATAAGTCGCACGATACTACAGCAGGCGGTAAATCGGTTGTAATCCAAGCGACAAGATATAAGGTGAAACCCCAGAAGGTCATATTGGATGCATCAACACAACAACAACAACAACATCATCGTCATCATCGCCTGGAGAATATATGGAAATGTCAAGTGGTTCCGAGCGTGAGAATACACCCGAAGTGAAACCGAAATCGGAAACAATGGCCGTCTCGAATCTGAATTACATAAGCGTCGAGACCGAGGATGAGAATCTTCAGGGTTCCTCAGCAGATGTCTATAAGAATTTCGATACGACAAAAGGAATAACGGCTGATGGTGGTGGTGGTGGTGGTTTTGGTGAGGCAACAACCAGTGAATTGAAGATCAGTGAACCACCATATTACCAATCGAAAGAAAAAAATCATCAGATGACACAGGATGTTGTGGACGCACCATCAGCCTATCAGACCGATCAATTCAGTCAAGAATGCTCACAACTGCTGGAGAGTTGCAACAACAACAACACAACCACAACAACCAATGGAAACGATTATGTATTGCAGCCATCAAACATACCCGTACGTGCCGACAATAATGATGATGATGGCAATTACATATTCCAACCATCGAATCGTCCAGTCGAAATTGAATTACTACAAAAAATCCAACCGAATTCGAATTCCCCGCATCCGTTTCTAAATTCGGCAACAGTTCGTCCCGTTTATGGTACCCTTAGACGTACAGCATCCGATGCTTCGAATACAACGAGCCGATCGAACGTGGACGATGAACTCGCCGAGATCATGCACGATTTCAAGAATAATGTCCTTTCGATTCGTGATGTCGAAATGCTCGTCGAGAAATGGAAGCATCGAAATGATGTCCAACAAAGCTTTCGCGAGAAACAAGATCAAATCGATCAACTTCGACGTGAATACGAACGCATACAGGAGCAGGTGAAGACACAATTGAAACGCGAAACACCATTCGAGAAGATAAAGAAACTCTTCCACCGACAAAAACCCAATCACCACCATCAAAATACTCCTCATGCCAACGATAAGAATTCCTGTGCCGATAGTGTACTCGACGAAACGAAATCATCGATAACGACCAGTTCCAGTTTTAAGTCATCACAGCGTCCCATCAGCTCGCTGAGTCTACAAAGTGTTTCATCATCGACGTCATCGGGTCGCCTCAGTACGGGCAGCAATTGTAGCGGTGCTTCGCTCGGTGATTCCGGTACGCATTCCGATCATGAAGATCGTCGTTTCGGTAGTCGTTTGGGCTCGGCCGGTTCAATGATGGATAATTATCTTATACCACCGCCGCCGCGACCGGTATTTACACCGACATCAACGCCCGGTGATGAACGTCATCAGATCGTGTTCCCCTCACCGTTGAGCTCGCTTCAACGACTCAACTCACCAACAAGTCCGAACGGCGGCTCAATGGAGCACTATCAAATGTTCCCCTCGAATATACCCGTCTATGCCAGTCAAAACCAAAATCTCTCGGCCACACCCACGACCACCAACTATCTGAATACAATTGTCGAGGCAAAGGAACACGACTCACAGCAATATCAAAATCACAATGGTGTTACCCTCCAACCGATCAAAGTCAACGAACGTTCCAACATCATCTATGGGAAACTATCGAAGAATTCGGCAGCGTGCAGTTCCTTCAAACCCAAACAACAAATTGCAAGCGCACAAATTGGAACTCCCGGTGGAAGCATCGAAGTTCAAGCCGAAGTCTATCAGAATGTTGGAGGAAACTCAGAGCCAGTACATAAACAAACCGAAGTCAATGATGGCAACACTGTCATCGAGGTCGAGGGGACGCCACCAAACGAAGATCATAACTATATGAACTGTTGATAGAAGCGGGGTTTTTTTTTTTGCTATACCGGGGGCACTCTGTAACGCCTGCAGAACCGCCCGTTTGTCGGTCCGTCTATAGATACAGTTTTCTTATCGAATCGAGCTATAAGTATAAAACTCGACTAACAGATTATCAATGGTATGAGTTAGATAAAGTTCGAGAAAGGGAACGATTTTAAGGGTACGTCCCAGGTTAGGGTCTCTTATAAAAATTACCAAAACTGCTCTAAAATGTGAAATTTTCGAGACATTTTTAGGAAATTTTCTATTTGTGCTCTATAATTTCGAAGCCTTTAAGGGTTTCAACGAAAACTGGAAAACTGGTGGGCGTGGCAAACGGACGGTCTAGACTCTAGACACATTATGTCTTCTCTTTCCATAAGGGAATGGAACAATTGTCGCCACATTAGGTTCTTATATGCTCATGAAAATCCCATGAGTATTGTTTCTTAGTGGGCGTGGCTTTCGGTATTTTTTATATGTGTGCGTCGTTTATTGTATTGCCAAGTTCGCCTGACTATAGCACCCTTACTTGATTCGATTTCGATTTGAGCTAAGCGGACTTACACTGTATTTGCGACTGTATTATTGCATTCAATTTATTTATTATTAACGCATTAAGATAATTAATACATAAAATATTATAAATTGTAATACATAGAATGTTAAAATTAGATTTTTAATAAACATTTTTTTCTGTATATTTGTGTTTAATCTAAAAAAAAAAATGAGTATGGCTAGTTGTTTTTTCATAGTTAATTTCCTGCAGTGGGCTTACAATTATTTTATATTTTAAATTCGATTTATTATTATTATAAAAATTCTCATTAATTCAATTTAAAATATTATTTTATAACGAAAGTAATTTTACTTCGATTTTTAATATGTTTAATTTCACTATTTCACTATTTTTTAAATATTCGAACAAGGCATTCTATGCGACCAAAAATACAACATACATATCATTTAATATTTTAAACTATATATGCAATATAAAAAGTAGTTTTTAAGACTATCTAGATAGATTTTGTAATTTTTCATTGAACGTTTTAAACGAACGAACCAACGAACAATTGGAAACAATGCATGTTAAAGTTCAATTTTAAAGTAGGTTACCACTAAAAATACTATAATGAAGATTCTTAAATTGTATATTGGTTTCAAATAAATTCTTTAAGGTACGATTAAAAAACATCGCATGTTTCTCCTTCTTAACGCATTTCATCCCACTGTGTTTTGTATATCCTTTTGGCCTTGTCTTTGGAAAGTGCAGGGTCAAAGTTATTTTACTTTGATAGCTTCGAGAGTTTTATCCTCCTTCTTCTTCTTGTTTAGTGCCATTACTTTTTTTGTCTCTTCGTATTATATTTATATTATATTATATAAAAAAAAATTGCATATATGTATTAGGGATATTTAAAAAAAATGTAAGTCGACATAGGTGAGCTCGCTATTGCTACACCGAGAAAAAAATGTATTTATATTAACTGAAAAAGCAGATTAAAATAACCGAGTTTACCGTTAATTGTTAGCTTATGTGTAGTAGCGGTCAATTCAACAGTACAAACACAGTCAATAAGGATTTAACTACCTGATGGTTGATATAACTGTCTCGCGGTTAAAGCAACTGTCACCAGCGACTAGGAAAAAATAATTTATTTTTTGCTTTGACTTTTTTTTTATCTTCTTTTATTAATATTTTTTTTTTTATTAATATAAAATTATTATATTTTTTCTTTATTTATTTGTTTGTATTTAAATCTGTTTCTCTTTCATCTCTTTAAATTTTTTCGCCTCAGCCGAGCCTTGAACCGCTGACCTCCACTTCGCTGGGCGAACGTCTTAACCATTACGCTAAACGAACGAATTTAATTTGTTGGTCAAAATGCTCACTTGAGCTTATGGTTGCTCAAGTTTTGGGGAACGTGCTTAAGGAATTGTTTCACTCCCAAAATTTTTTGCTTGAAAATGAACCATTAAAAAAAAAAAATTAAATAAATTAAAACCTTAAAAATTTAGGAGAAAATTTTTGTCTTCCAAAACAACTACACTCTGAACAAAAAAAAAAACTGTAATTAAAAAAAAAATTCAGAAAAATTCCCGCCGCCAGCAGGGATAGAACCCCGAAGCTCACGACTGTCGAGTCTCAGCTTAAACAACTGTGCTATCGAAACCTCCGGAGACGGTTGATCAGAATGCGAGCTTATACGGAATACAGTTTATTTGACCACTTTTACTTTAACTGTTCTAAGTACATAGTTGATTTAACTGTTGTTATTTCTCTCGGTGTATTCAAAAGTCTCCTTTAGGGACTAGAGAATGCTGTCAGCCCTGTTCAACTATGGATGGGAGGTTTTTTATAATCAGAAAAATTGTCTAAGTGATATTGGATCTGCATACAAATTTCTTTCGGGTATTTATCCTATTTTTAGTTTTTCAATACAATAGAGGAAAAGGTGGTAATATGGCCCCCACTTTGTTTTTGGGGCCTTATGTAAAAAATACAACACTTATAAATCAATTTAGTACGTTATAGTGTCCCTTAAAAAATTTCCCCATGCATACCTTTTTGTAGAATAGACACCCACCGTCGCGGCGTTTTTGTCCGCTCATGAGAGATGTCCGCTTTTGGGAGAGTTCTACTAAAATATATCTGTTTCATTGTGCCACGGTTCGATTTATTGTTTTTAAATTTATGAATGCTTGATATACATACATACATATGTACGACCAAATAACAAAAGAAAATTTGTTGGATTTCATAGTTTATTGCTAGTTTACTCCTAAAGAAATGATCTAAAGTTTAAACCGTTTCTAGCCACGAAAACGAAAAAAATTCCTTTACATTAAGCTGAACACAACGATCACTTCGCTAAGCTCTATACAAGAGCCTGAGATTGGTTGTTCACGGCTGCATTGTCTTTTTCTATAAAAACCCAAGCTTCGTCGCAAAATTTCTCAGTCTTTTTCTGACTGCGCGTGTGATCGGTTGGTTTTCGTGAGTGTCGGTTTCGCGGAGTGCTTAGTGCGATTAGTGCATCGTGTAAGTGTGTGCGTTTGCATGCGCATAAGTGTTTCGCGCAGTCACGCTTCTCTTTAATGAATAAAGTTTAATTCTATCGTGTTGTATGAAGCAGAAGTCGTTCGTTTTTTCAGAGCGCATAATGCATCGTTGGCAACATGTTGATAAGGTGAGTTTTTATACAAGCGTTTCTTTTGTTTCAACTTCGGCAGGTTATATTAGTTTTGTGTCCTACCATGACATGTCATGCAGTGATGTGTTTTAAGCTAATTAGCTAAAATGTTGTGAGTTACATGCGCTTTTACAAAGTGTCCTAGTTTGATAGTCTTTCTGCGAAAGTCCTTGAATGAAAGCCTCTACTCATGAGGCTGTTCACTGAAACTCGTAGACGATTATCACAATTCAAACCAGATTAATAACACAATGCTACAGCGTTTCGACACTTTTTTTCTAATGGTTATTTTATTTTAGCTTAGGGCTCCCTCCTTCCAAAAAGGTCTTTGGTTTGATGGATTTAAGTAGCGTTTCCGAGATATGGCCCAAAATATGAAAAAAGTCAATTTTCTCTACTTTGCCCCATATTTAGGGCCATAACTCAATTACCTTATAAGATAGCTAAGCGCACCTAATTTGGAAAGGTGGAGACCGTGCGCAATTTTTAAGTGGCTAAACGTCAGCCTACGACTATAATTGTGACTCCTATGAAATTAGAAAGGCCATTTTTCGCTCATATTCTCACTTTTTTCACTCAATTATCGAGCCATATCTTAGCAAGCAGTGCAAATTATCCCAATATTAGGCCTAACAGTTTTTGCAAGAGCCGTAACGAACATTTAAAGCCACAAAACTCGACGATCGGATGACAAATGTGAAAGTTATAAGCAAAAACCTGCATTTTTATTTTTTTAAAAACGTGGCTATTTGGAAAAACCCCTCGTTCTGGCATCAGCGCATAGAATAAAATGTTAGCATGCCGCCTATAATTCTCATTTGGTTTTTAAAATGGGACACTTAAGACTCGCAGAATTTCTGAAGATTTTTCGAGACGTGATCAAGCAAGAACGTGCGTAAGTCATAATCATCATCACCATGACCGTCATCATCACCATCATCATCATCACCATCATCATCATCGCCATCATCATCATCACCATCATCATCACCATCATTATCACCATCAACACCATCAACACCATCAACACCATCAACACCATCACACTCAACACATCAACAGCATCATCACCATCAACACCATCAACACATCACCATCAACACCATCAACACATCGGTACCATCAACACATCATCACCATCACACATCATCACCATCATCACCATCATCACCATCATCCATAACATCACCATCATCACCCATCATCACCATCACCATCACCATCATCACCATCATCACCATCATCACCATCATCACCATCATCACCATCATCACCATCACACCATCAACACCATCATCACCATCATCACCATCATCACCATCACACCATCAACACATCGGTCCATCAACAGCATCATCACCATCAACAGCATCATCACCATCATCTTGACTAGCCTCACCATCACCATAATCATCACCATAATCATCACCATCATCAACACCATCATCACCAACCTCACCATCATCATCAGCTCATCCATCATCATCACCATCATCACCATCATCATCACCATCATCATCACATCATCACACATCATCATCCCATCATCACACCATCATCATCACCATCATCACACCATCACATCATCCATCATACACCATCACCCATCACACCATCAACACTCAACACTCATCCAACATCACCATCATCACCATCAACACCATCAACATCATCAACACCATCAACAACATCGGTACCATCAACAGCATCATCACCATCATCACCATCATCACCATCATCACCATCATCACCATCATCACCATCATCACCATCATCACCATCATCACCATCATCACATCATCACCATCATCACCATCATCACTATCATCACCCATCATCACCATCATCACCATCAACATCATCAACACCATCAATACCATCAACATCACCATTACCATCATCATCACTATCATCATCACTTTCATCATCATCACCTTAAATATAAAGGTAATTTCTCTTATAATAAATCAATATTTATTGGATGTCGTTAAGCACCAATACTACCATTGTTGACAATAGCCAGCTGCCAACATATTTTTCAATAACACATAACATTGAAGCACATTTTTTATGCTCTCAATTATTCTAAATGATCATAAAATAAATTTTAAAAAAAGGCATAAATAAGCTTTAAAAAAGGCGGTAGATTTGGACCTAGCGTGGTAGAAGTGGTAGAAAGTGAAAATAGTGGTAGATCTAAAATCAAAGTGGTAGAAGTCCGAGCACTGACAGGGATCTAAAATATTTATGAAATTGATTTTGAAAACTTTAATATGCAATTTTAATTTAAAAATTGAAGTATAATTATTATTTTTTATTTTATACTTATATAAAAAATCTCCAAAAAAAATTACAAAATGAGACCTATTTTCTAACTTTTAAATAAATATGTCTAAGGAGGAGGGAGTTTCAAAAATTGTCAAAAATAGCGTACGGGATACTTGAATGCGCCCTTTTATGTAGATAATGAGTGTTTTCTTATGACGTTATCACGTAAAACTATCGTCCGTAAATCGACTTTACAGACACCAATTTTTTTTTTTTAATTTGATCTAGATTCCATATTTACCTTTTCTTTGAAGATTGAGATATCAGACTTCGGCAAGGCATAAAAAAACGAAATTGAAAAAATAAAGAAATCTTGCATCGGACATAAATTCAAGCAAATAGTTTGCTTGATAACTTAATTTTTCACGCTTTTTCAAAAACAGATAACGCTATGTTCAATATTTTCTACTTCAGTCCTTCTGAAGGTGCATTCCCCTAACCATTTCCAACTGGGCAATCTAACAAGCAACAAGAGTCCGAATGAAAATGAAAATGAAAACAAACGAAAGCTCCATATGAAAAGCTCTCCCAGAAGAGCTTGAATGCGAACAAGTGTGTGAAAAGTGTAGACAGGACATCGATGTCAGTCGTAAATGAAAATTCGACACGAAAGCACGGAGTGAACGAACGAAGTGAAAAAAATTTCCATTTTTTTGACATTTTTCAATAATTAATATTTTTGCAAAACAAAAACAAAGAAAAAAAACAGAACTTAAAAACAAAACGCACAAAAATCGCATCGAAGAATCAAATGAAAATTCGAATTTCAATGAATATTTTATCAATTGGATATGAAAACATTTTGAGACCCCTAAGACCATAACTCGCTTATCAATGCGACGCGAAAATGCTGTACAATGAAAACTCCTTCAATCCAAATACGCAATTCCGAAGAGTGAAGAGCACGAGAAAATAAACGCAAGAACAACAACAACAAAAGCAAAAACAAAAACAGCAAAACTCCTGTACACAATCAGCGTTAGGATAAATTTTCAAGTGCTGCCGCAATTTCACGGCTAAAGTCATCGCTTTTGGTGGTTCCGTCGAATGCTGCTGCCTTCATCTCACGGCCGTCGGCGACATACACACATATGAAAGGCGCTGGGGACTCGGTTACCTGTTAATTGAATTGATGCATTTTTAATGGAATTTTTTTTGTAGTTGTTTCAATATTTTGTTTGGTTTTTTTTTCCTCTCTCGTTCTCCCATCGATGCCACATTACACGGCAGTTTGCGACCTTTTGCGATGTGCTGTGCTTTCTGTTTTTCAGTTTTCTTAATTAAGTGAAACCTCACAAAACGTAAACTGAATTACATGAATAAACGTGCGACCGGCCACCAAGCACAGCGGCGAGCATAAAAAGCCTCGCTCGGAACAGCCAAAACAAATATAGAGGGAATCCACCGCTTATTCAGAATTCAAGGTAGGCTCACCATATTTTCCATAAACGCTTTTCGCAGCAATATTTCGTAGGAGACATTTATTTATGCATAAAATTCCATTACGGAAAGGAAAGCCGGTAATTGATGGCAACGTTGTTGGTGGTTATGTGGGAGGCCCTGCGCTTTTTTGTGTATAAGAAGTTTGATGTTTTTTTCTCATTTTTATTTGGAAACGTATTTTATGGAAAATAATGATCGTAAAATTGAATTGAAATTTGTGTTTGCTGTAATTGTAATTGTAATTTTTTCTAATAACATTTACATTTGAATGGTATGAAAGCAATGGGGTCTATACTATACGTATATAAAGAAATATTGTACTAGCTGCACAGTCATAAATGACGGCGGGGTCTAAAAAGAAAGTTTAGGCAAAAAGAAAAATTTGGGCACGATTTTCAATATTTTTCATTGAGGTTTAGAGGTAGCTATAATGGGTTTAAGTTGAAATGTAACATTTTTGGTATATAGCCTAAATGCAAGTCTGTTACATAAACAAATTTATATGCAAATAAATGTTTTCGAATCGCTTAAACATATTATGAATCAATTGATCGGTAAAACATCGAACTTTTCCTGTAAAAACCATTAATTGAAATCAATTTTTGTGTTTTCTGCCCCTAAAAGTATACAGAAAAAGTTGAAAATCTGTCAAATTGAAAATTCTAAATTTACAAAAACTAAATAAAAAAATTTTAGCTCTCTTTAAGGCGTTATTTGACGAAAATTCAAGTCCTCTGAGCGACCTCTAAACCTCAATTTAAGAAGTTTTAAATGATGCCCAAATTTTTCGATTTACATTATCTTTCGTTTGAGACCCCGCCGTCTTCGAAATTGAAGACTTTTTTTCACGTCTGAAACGCCCTAATGGGGCACACATATAAAGAGTGTTATATGACTCTTATATGGCTTATTCGATGTAGCAAATCCGGCTCATATAAATAGGACGACCCTCCCAAGAAGAAAATCACATTTTTTGTGGCTATAAGAAGAGCTCATTATGAGGACTCCTTCTCCGAATGAAGGGCCATATGGGAAAGTCCACATAAAACGACCCCACAGAGTCACACACCCGTCACAGTATTTTTATGGATCTTCGGGATCTTTTCTTGCCAAATTGTTAGTAAGCATTATCAAAATCTAATTATCATCCTTGAGAATCACATTCTCATTTTTAGTTTCAAATCTTATATTTCTGAATGAAAAACAAAAATCTGATGGGAGACGTCCATAAGGGAAAAGCAATATAAATGTGCGGTAACAAATTTTTGTGTTTTATGGATAAATGATCAGTTTTGTTAGTTAATACAATATAAGTTAAAAACCGTTTTCTCATCATTCTGATCGAATTAGCTTCAGCTTTTGGCATCCTTCAGATATAAAACTTTGATTATTATCGTTTTCGCTTTCGCTTTAAATTAATAACGAACATGTACGAAAGTATGGCTACTTTTAATGTGTAGCAAAATATCAGGAACCCAGAATAAGCAGCAATAAATCTTCAATTTAAATTTATTTTTTATTACCTATATATAAAAAAATATGCTACTGACTATAGTCATCTATGCTTGGAAAGATCAACGAACAAACAAAAATTGCATGAAAGATCTTCATTTTAAAAGCATTCTCTAATAAATTTTCGGCGGGGATTCAGGAAGATCAGGAAGAGGATGTTTCTTAAACAAAAGGGTCGAGATGACAACCAATTTACTTTCCCGCGTCCATCCTTAACACACCGTCATAATAAAAATTATTCTTCTTAAATTAAATTCCAAAGCATAATAAAATTTCTTTATGCACCGTCTATCCATGGGCTCTTAAAGCACAAAGACAATAACAATAAATCAAGTGTTAATTAAAAATTATCTGAAAACACTTGTTCACTGACTTATACGAGGAGGTACCCAACAGTGAGAAAATCCGGCATCGCCGTCGTGTTCGCTGCTGCGTTGCATTCTTCGCTCGCACATCACTCATACGGCGCGATGGCCTGCAGTGTACTTGTAAGTAAAGTGCATGGCAATAAATAGATGCAAGACAAGCAAGAAAAATGCCATTGCACTCGAAAGCAGCTCGACTGAGTGACACAGTTATGCAGAGGGTACTTTCAAATGATGCGCATTCATAGCGAATCAAAAGCGAATATTTAGGCATTTCCGAAAATTTATGAGATTTTTAAAATGCTTTCAGCGCGTTTCAATGCGAACGATGATTATGATGATGATGATTATGATGTTAAGGGTTTCATGGCTCCGGTCTTGCTCAAAAAAAAAGTTTCAAGTGCTTTTCAAACACATACAATAAAGAAAAAAATGTCTTTTGATGTGACAACAAAAGGAACGCTGGCCTAACTGTATGCACGTATTTAGTTACGTTTGAGCTGTGTTAAGTACACATTAATATGCCAGAGACAGAAACTTTTGCATTTAAAGCAACGGCGTAGAGTGCCCGAGATCAAGGACATTTTTTTTTTTGCATTTCGCATGCCGCAAAATTACATTCATTTTGATAGATGGTGGTCCTCCTGAATGCATGAGTATTGCGTAGGCTCTGTAAATGTTTTACTTTATTTTTGCATCATTTTAACATATTCTTTGTCTTTGCTTTGAGCACAATTTTCATTTCTTTTATTCATTTTTTATTTGTAGTTCAGTTCAAAACCTGAAGAGGCTGCTTGCGTTGTGTCTCTTTAATTGTTATAAATAATGCACACCTCGAAGGCGCGATCTTAAAGGCCAGTCTGAAGTGACTGCTGTAGAAAAATGAAAAAAGTACATCATTAAATGTGATGCATTTCAAATAATGAGCTCTTGGGTTTTCTAAGGAAAAGTCTAATCTTGGAATGAGAAGAAAGAAAGGTCTGAACGCTTGAAGAATCTTCAAAAAATATATTTTTATTAGAGAATGGCATATCTTGCCCTTTCACACTCATTTCTATTGTTCTTGGGCAATACATTTAGTCCTTGGTAATCCAGCCACTGTCGAATCAGGCTCCCCTTATAAACCGAAATGTCTTTTATTCAGAGGTGTCATGAAAATCGAATTGATTTAGAAAAAATGTCGCAATCACAAATTGATAGGGATTTTAAATGGTCGAATCGATTTGACGTGTTTATAATTATTATAATCAAACTTAAGCTCTCTTTTTAGTTGTTTAATTTAATAATTTTCACATACATAATTATGTGTGGTTTGTATTACTTAACACAGTATTTCATCATTCGATCTGTAATTTGATAGATCATAAGATATTCTTTTGTAAAAAAATTCCACACTATCGGAATCTTAGGCAGCACTCCTTTATCCGGTCGAATTACCGGAGGTATACTGCACCTATTTCCATAAAGAATTTCTATTCCCAATTTAAAGTCTTAAACCTTCTTCATTATAATGATTTAATGCAATGCTTTGAAATGGAAATTAATGGGGATTTTATGCCTGAATAGATGAAATCCTTTGATGCCGTGCACATTTCCACTTCCTCTCCTTTCACGTTCCCTTCCCATTTCTATTTTGTTCCATCATCATTTCCGCAAACTCCCTTATTCGATATACCATTAAACAAACATGTAGAAAGAAGATGAACACATTTTCCACAAACATATTTTATGCTCCATACATTCAACGCACATATCTCCATCTAACTCCATTTAGCCCACGACCTACAGCAATGAAAAGCTCTCATGATGGCTTCTGGAAAAATCACAATAACGCTCACACAATTTTAATAAATAAAGGAAACCACAGACTGAACTATGTGAAAAAAAAACACGTAAAAATCTGAAAGGATGTACATATAAATATGTATTCTTTTTATTAGAAAATGGAATCCTTGGGAAAACGATAAACAAAATATGCCTAACATATTTCCAATAAAGCCCCAGTTCATCCTCCATTCTTTTTTATGTTTTTTTGTGCTTCACATTCGAGTCATCAAATTTTATGTATCCATACAATTTATGTATGTATAAGAGTTTTTTGTGCCTCATAAATAAGCAACATTTTGTAGCATTTTGTGCTGCAGCAGCACAAAAAAGCACAAAAAAATCTCAATTACCTTTATGACTTTATTGGATAATGTACACTAATATGCAGGTAAATAGATTAGTGAACCGTAGGCAAACTACAAAAGGATAACATATCCTTCCTTCGAGGCAATTACTTTTAAAGGATGCTGTATAAAATCTGCATTGAATGGATATTTGCCAACGACATGGCATCATATAATTTTATTACCACAAAAATGCTTTGGCAGCCAGTCAAAAGCCATCAAAATTGTATATGAGTTTTGCTGTTGCACTACATAAAATCCGATATTAGCTAAGGTACCTATGAACTGCTAAACTAAGTAGTCAGCAAATTATTGATATGGTCTGCGGGGAAAGTAGGTACTTCCATATTAAAGCAATTTCTCATTGACATTCATTGGAAAATGCCGCTTCGAAGTCACTGCCAGTTGAAGGACTTCGCTCAGCCAGCCTTATGCAATTTAAAAATGAATAAATAATGAAGGAATAACAACAGCTGGCAAGAATGATTTTTAAGCGGTTTTCTATTCAAATTCAAAATGTTTTGTATATCCTTTGTATGGAATTCATTGATGCCAACATAATTCTATGTTATTAAGTTTTCCATTCGATTGATTACAAAATCACAAAGGGACTTTCGTGGGAAATTATTTACGGAGACAAATAATTGAATCGTCTAAATTTAAACAATCAGGAGTCTGACTTTTTCAAATACTAGGAGTACCCAGAAAACATTTTAGGAGCGATCACATATATGACTCCGAAATTTTTACCCAAATAGGCTCAGAAACATGACTTTGAAATATTCGGAATATATGAGAATCAGAAAAATTACTCCGAATCGAGTCCGAAATATAAAAGGGGTATTCCCTTAATCGTGCAAAAAGATCGAAAAAGCGGGAAAATGGAAAAACTTTGATACAGAACTTCGTTCATTATTTCTAAGCCTTCTTGATTTACGAATTTTCGAGGCACATACAGATTTTAGGAAAGACCCCTAATGAAAATATGAGATTATTTTGAAGAGAATTGAGAAACATGACGCCGAAATAAGTGTGAAATATGTGAGAAATAAATATAAGTCAAGTATTAGAATTGTTTACCATATTCGGAGTGCTCCGAAAAGGAGTTTAAAATGACTCCTAATAGCAGCACTCCGAAAAATGCGTCTCTTGGAGCAAAGGGCGGACTCTTTTAGTTTACTGGATACATATTATGTATGTATGAGGCTCAGAAATATTACTGCAAACGGAGTCCAAAATATTAAGAAAATATGAATTATGAGCCTGGAATTTGAGAAAAATATAAGGCTCAGAAAATATGAGTCCGAATTGAGATATATGAAGTTTAGAAACATGACTCCGAAATTACTCCGAAATACTCCGAAATTACTCCGAAATTACTCCGAAATTACTCCGAAATTACTCCGAAATTACTCCGAAATTACTCCGAAATTACTCCGAAATTACTCCGAAATTACTCCGAAATTACTCCGAAATTACTCCGAAATTACTCCGAAATTACTCCGAAATTACTCCGAAATTACTCCGAAATTACTCCGAAATGTTAAGCTCAAAAATTTGAGTCCGAAATATACTCGACAATTACTCCGAAATACTCCGATAATTACTCCAAAATACTCCGAAATTTAGCTCAAAATTTGAGTCCATATATTATATATAACATTATCCGAGTATTATGAGCATAATAATACAATGCGCAGTTTTGAATACAAGCACCAATATCATAAATTTTAAACCGGTATTTTATTTTTAACCAGGAAAATGGAATAAGATATGAAACTTCTAAAGAGACAATGTACCTACGTACATATATGACTCCTATGCGGACCCGTCCAACGTTGTTATAATACATACATATAAATGCGGCCTTCGCAATAAGGAGAAAACGTTCTTTCTTGGGCTCCAACAAGATCTTTCATTATGAGCGCTCCGACTTGGATTTTACGCTACTATTTTTCTTTCCTGATATTGATACTTTAAACATTTTATTCCCTTTGGTATTAAGCGCACTCAAAACTTTCTGCTGCACAGTGTCCTTGCAACAACACACACTCACACACACACACATATTCATACATTTCAGTTGAAACTATTTCCCTATACGGTTACATAAATTTTTAACCATCCGAGGGGACGAGAAACATTTTACAAATTGGCATGGCACTTATGTTGGAAATTGGCTCTAATAATCAAAACTACCGCGAATCCAAAGGGAAAAATTTAACCCTCAGCAAATGCAACTCTTAATGGGCTAAGCAACAACATACGTGTATGTGTATACGTGTGTCGCGAATCAAACGATGAAATAATTGTGGGAATTCGACGGTGCCGCGTGGTATATTCCAACTTATCAGAGAGGGGTTCTTGAAGACATTAAGTGGGTTGAAAAACTAAATAATTGCAGCTCAAAGTGGAAGTCAAATTATCCTTTCTTGAGAGCTGATGTTTTCCTAACGATTAGACTTGGAATAGCAACAGCTTTAAGGACTTAAACATGGCGACCACTCGAAGTTTTATAAAACCCAGAAAAATTTTTTTCTTTCACATTATGCATACTGAACTTTATAGTGCAGACATTTTATGATGCTCAGCACGGACTTCCACACTGCTTATAAATCTATTTCTGAGACACCAAACAAAAAAAAATAAAACTATCAAAAATCCTACCTCAAGCGCCAAATTGTTTAACCGAGCCCTAAACCATTCATATCCAAAAAAAAAACAAGAAAAAACAAAAAGGAAATGAAAAAGGAACTGCTTGCGTGACACTTGCGGCATACGGCAGTGCAACATGTCGTCGCAGACATTGAGGCAGACAGAATGTCTACTTTCCTAGTAAAGCTCTAAAAAAATACAAATTTATGTGGATAAAAAGGAATTTTCCATCGGCGAGACATACGAATGCTTGTGTTCGTGTATGCTTCCAAATTTTCAGGGCAAACATTCCCCAATTCAACCCAATACAATATGTTGCCATCAATTTCTGTATGTCCATGTTGAGCCTTTCACCGCAACACATAAATTTTTATACCACTTCTCCCATTCCCTAAATCTTTATCTATCTAAAGCACACTCACTCTTCGTCGAAGGACTTAAAAGGCAATTAAAACAATAGTTTTTAAGTTCAATATTGATTTAAGGCACTTCCTATTTGAGGCTTTGGTTTTATTTTCAAAGTTTCGCTCTTTTTTTTTTGTTTTATTCCTTGAATTCGGATAATGCTTTCGACCGAGAATAAATGACCATATGAACTCAATTGCAAAGTTCAAATATTCCTCATGAAAAGTTTGAACTTCGACATTTTACAAAATGCCAAACTTGAATGTGCAAGAAAACCTGTGCATCCACATTCACATATATATTTGAAGGACTCTAAAAATGTTGTTGGTATTTGCAAGAGATTGTAAAACTTTTCAAAAGAAAATAGGACAAGCCGTATGATCAGAGGGGAGAGTAATTTTCAAAGGTAGCTCGAATGCACAGTAAACCATGGCAGCTCAGAAAATATTATTCGTGAGATTTAAGTCACAAAATTGCTATCCAAAAGGACGAAGGATACTAATGCTATATTCTCGCTTCTATGATTCACTTTAAATCAGATGAAAAGAGCTACCTGTGCTAAAGTTTCTTTCAATCCCTCGATAGTCAGCTTAAGTGTGCGATCCGAATTGAAATATTAATCTCTCAAAAGAAAAAATCGAACGATTCGGGCGGTGAGATATACGATATCCTTTATATGCTCCACTCACACTGTTTTCATTCTAGAATTTTCAAGCTTCAGAAACATTTTTTCTTCAGTTCTCAAAGGGTTAAAGACTTTATAAGATTTTGGCTTCAGTTCATGTGGAAGATTATAAACAGATGAAGACTGTAAACAGTTTTAAAGCTACTTCCGTTCATTTCCTGGAATAAATGCATGGAACCATAAATTTAATTTCTTCTTTAATCCTTTAAAGGATTTCCACTCGTTTTTCAACATCTTTTTATTCAAGTTATTTATGCGCAATTTCCATTGTTCTTCCTTTGTCCTTTAGAAGCAACAAAAAAAGGAACTTAAGCCACAAGGATTTTTTTTTCATGGAATTAACGGACAATAAATGGAGGGAAAAAGCTGAATGGGTAAAAACAAAATAAAATTCCACACCTCTTCCAACTTTTGCTCAAACTTCCACCCACATAGTATAAAGACGAACTTCTTCCTCCTTATTTGGAAAAATATTCTTATTATTCGCGATAGAAAAAAGGAAATTAATTTTGTTTGAAACACGCCGAAGTCAACAAACCCATAAAGCCATAATTGATTGAAACTTTTTGAACAGCCTAAGCCATTCCAAATTGGGCTTAAAGAAAGAATGCCATGCATAAATTCTGAGCACCAAAAATAGCTTTTAACCCTTTACTGCGTAATATATTAAATAAGTGGGAGAAAAATTTTTTTGGTGGATTTATTAACCCTTCTCTGAAAGATATTTTTTTTCGATTACATGGTTTTATTAGTCGGCGTCTGTGGCGTAGTTGGCTGAGGTGCCCTGATAGACCCTGGGTTCGACTCCCAGCACAGGTCGTGAGTGTTATTTAGTTTTTCTGTTTGTTCTTTGGTTTACCATTTTTCGTGGCATCACAAAGGGCCCATATGAGGCCTATGTGTGTCAACCCTCATGTTGGCAGCCACATTAACCTAACCTAACCTAACCTATGGTTTTATTAACCTTTTACTATAAAATATATTAATAAGTGGATACATTTTTTCCCCGTTTTTTTGTAGATTTTCTTCAAAGCCTACCGAATTTTTCATATTTCTTTTTTTTGCAGAAGCCATATATGGGTTTGTATGCGATAAAGGGTTAAAATAATTTAAACTTTGAATAATTCTGTTCTTCTCTTCGGTAATTTAATTTCCATTTACAAGAAAACTCAATTACACACATTAATGGACATGCCGACAGTTCGAAAGACAGACGGACAGAGAGTGAGAGAGGAAAGAGAGAGAGGGAGGGAAAGAGAAACATTCAGTTAGACAGACAGACGAGTAGATTGATTGATAAGCAAATAAATAAATTAAGTGAGACAGACAAAATAGGGACTTTCTCTTTTCACGTCGACATTGAAAGTTTTTTTTTTTTTTGCCTCGTTAACCCTGAAATGAGAAATGAGAAATCCAATTTGCAATAACCGCCCTTAGATACGTTTCCTGTACATACTTGCATACATGAATGAACATATAAAAACATACATATATGTATGTATACACATTCATACATTTGCAAATGCTCCTCCGTCGATTGCGGTAGTGAAAATGTCTGCATGAACTTTTTTGTGGATTTTTATCAATTCTAAGGATCCTAAGGATATACGCAGTCAATATATTTAATGGCTTGAGCACACGAAATATAAGGAGTTTTTTTTTTTTTTTGTTTTGTTAAGAAGCAATAAAGGATAAAGAGGAGAAAGCATGAACATAAAATGGATTTAAGGATCCTGAATATTGAATGAATGAATAACAATGGTGCAAGCTAAACTACTGCGATTTAGTCCTTTTTAAAAGTAATGTAAAGATATTGAGTTCTTCAAAATATTTTCGTGTAGATAAGGCACGTCCAAGATCTGTATACCAGAGTTTCTTGGAAAAGAATTTCCATTGGTATATCCTTCCATGCTCAAACATCAAAGTCTGAAATCCATAAGTGATTGGGTGCGTCCAACGAATAAGATGCGTTCTATCAAGAAACCCATCCACCATATCCTAACCGCAGCTAGCCTGGTAATCTAGCCAGTGGCGTGTCCAGAGAAAGAGTGCTTTGATAGTGCTTATATTTTTCACAGTGGTATATTGAACAATTATAAGACATTAACCTAAAAAAATTTGGGAGGGGCTAGAGGAAGTTTAGAGAGTTTTGGACCAAAAACCAAAAAAATCCGAAAATTCCTTGGCGTCCGATTTGGATGAAATTTTATATAAAATAAAGTGAAAAATTCTAAGAATTTTGGCGTCAAATTTTTTCAAAAAACTGATTACAACTAGTCTAGTTTGGGTCTAGTTCCAAACTGGTCCAAAAAGGACCAGTTTTTTTTGAAAAAATTTTAGTGCTAAAATTCTTAGAATTTTTCACTTATTCTATATAAAATTTTCATCCAAATCGGACGCCATGAATTTTTCGGATTTTTTTGGTTTTTGGTCCATAACTCTCTAAATTCCTCTAGCCCCCCAAATTTTTTTGGGTTAATGTCTTATAATTGTTCAATATACCACTGTGGAAAATATAAGCACTATCAAAGCACTCTTTCTCTAGACACGCCACTGGATCTAACGGTAGAGCTTTATTCTTGTTTGCTTCCGTATAGGTACTCAGCAAGGGAGGCTCTTAGAATCATCATAGTTCAGATAGGTATCCTTGGAGGCCCTATGCTCAACTGGAAGTGCAAGGATACTAGAAGAATTAGGTTACAATATTCTCATTTTTTCCGGTACCCCATCGTGGGTACCCTGGCAAAGTATAAATCTAATGCCATGAAATGACTTCGTGGTTCTTATTTTGAGCTGTTTCCGAAAAGTTCTCTGATGAATATATGGGGCATTGAAGATTTGACCCTGGCCAGTATTATATCTCTATCCCATTAGGAAATACTTCATCATTTCTATGAAGTTTTAAAAGGCGAACGATCCCACAACACAGCAAGGCATTGGTCAAGGTTAATTTTTATAACACATGTACTTTGTCCATTTAATTCGCATTAACACATTCAACTAATAAATGATTTACTTCCCATTAACAATTTTTCTTATAAAATATTTTTCCCTTTACAGACAATCTTGAATACCGTTAACTGTATCTGTCCAAAATCTCCGAAGAACTTCTCATAACAGAGCTTACCGTTAAAACTAAGAAGACATAGAAAACAACACCAATCCACACAAGCCAAAGAAGAGTGAGTCAATTGACTAAGAGACCAATTCAGAAATCCGAACACCTTCTCCATACAAAAACGATAAAAAATAAATTCAAATTTTAAAAAATCATTAGAGTCCTCCAAACGTCTAGAACTTTCTCGATTGGCGTCCACAATATGTCGAATGTAAGTAGAATTATTCAAAGCAATTCAAATATTAATTCCAATAAATATTTCATTATAACTAACGAAATAAATCTCTTTGAAAATGCTCTCTTTAAAGTTACTCTTCATGGACGAGTCGAATGGCAATGGGGTCTATGCGGCCAAACCGAACAATTCGGCAAATTCGGGTGCAACATCAACAAATAAACCGAACAACATTGACAACATAATGGCGGTAACTTCGAATTCGGCAGCCGTCGCAGCAACGCTGTCCACTTCCGTTTCGAGCGAGGATTTAAGCCAAAGTCTATCCGAATATACTGATGCCGATGAAAGCATATCAGCGCCAACAGAATTTTTGGCAGAGGTGAGTTGAAGACATTTTTTGCATTTATTATTATATTTTTTTGTTACGAGGGTACATTGCGTTTGTGCGGTTCTGTGCAACATCCAGAACCATTCGAAATAGACCTCAAAAATCGTGTAATGAAATGATCAGCATCCCCAGGTGATTCGATTTAGCCATGTCCTTCCATCCTGTCTGTCTGTCGGTCTGTCTGTGTTCAGATTCAGATTCTAAAATGGGCTTGATCGGAACATTTTTAAGAGCACAACCAGTAGTAGGGTCTTATTATTAGGGCTCGGATTTAGAATATTTTGAATTTTTTTTGAATTATTTGAATATTTTGAATTTTTTTGCATTTAACTGTGCTTTTTGAATATTTTATTCACTGAAGTAGGCTTTCTTTGTTAATTTGACAATTCAACATTTTAATAGGCATACTAAATCGAACTAATTTGGAATTTTTGACTGTGAATTTTTTGCATTTTTGTTTGAATTTTTTCGAATTTTTTTGAACATTTTGAATTTTTTGCATTTTTGTTTGAATTTTTTCGAATTTTTTTTGCAAATTTTTAAAAATTTTTTTGAATATTTTTTGAACCTTTTGAATTTTTTGCATTTTTGTTTGAATTTTTTGAATATTTTTTTGAACTTTTTGAATTTTTTTGCATTTTTGTTTGAATTCTTTTGAATATTTTTTGAACATTTTGAATTTTTTTGCAAATTTTTTTAAATTTTTTTTGAATATTTTTTGAACCTTTTGAATTTTTTGAATATTTTTTTGAACTTTTTGAATTTTTTTGCATTTTTGTTTGAATTTTTTCGAATTTTTTTGAACATTTTGAATTTTTTTTGCAAATTTTTTTTGAATATTTTTTGAACCTTTTGAATTTTTTTGCATTTTTGTTTGAATTTTTTGAATATTTTTTTGAACTTTTTGAATTATTTTGCATTTTTGTTTGAATTCTTTTGAATATTTTTTGAACATTTTGATTTTTTTGAATATTTTTTGAACCTTTTGAATTTTTTTGCATTTTTGTTTGCATTTTTTTGAATATTTTTTTGAACCTTTTGAATTTTTTGCATTTTTGTTTGCATTTTTTTGAATATTTTTTTGAAATTTTTGAATTTTTGTTTGAAATTTTTTGAATATTTTTTGAACATTTCGATTTTTTGAATATTTTTGAACATTTTGAATTTTTTTGCAAATTTTTTAAAATTTTTTGGAATATTTTTTGAACCTTTTGAATTTTTTGCATTTTTGTTTGAATTTTTTTGAATATATTTTTGAACTTTTTGAATTTTTTGCATTTTTATTTGAATATTTTTTGAACATTTTGAATTTTTTTGCAAAATTTTTTTAATTTTTTTGAGTATTTTTTGAATTTTTTAAAAAAAAATTTTTGAATATTTTTTGAATATTATTTTGAATTTTTTTTTTCATTTTTTTACATATTCAAATTCAGAGGCATACCAATGACACTTGAATGAAAGTTGGTATCTATGCTTCCGCGATGTTCATAAGCATCCTCTCCTTTTCTTGATAGGTCCATTATTAAGGCTAACTCCAATACTAGGGTCCGTCAAATGAGGCACATTATTGTGTAGAAAGCCTCTAGAATTCTCTGTCTTGATACTCGTAGTCTTGGGGCCTTTTTTGAAAAATATTTAAAGATATATACAGCCCGATTCTGAATATTCCCGGGGAATTTACTTTTCTTGAGACTAAAATTCTCCATTTTTTAAATAGATAGGGAAAGAAAAATTAAGGGTATGGGTCAAATACCCATTCCCCATCAAATTTCTTCCATCAAATATTACAAAAAGTAGAAGTTTACTCTCGAGAAAAGTAAATTTCCCGGGAATATCTAGAATCGGGCTGATAGCTAACCTATTGTCTGGTTCACCTGCCTATAACACCCTTACTTGATTCATTTATATTAAATTTTTTTTATTTCATTTTTATACCTTTTCCGAAGGAAAGGGTATATTAAGTTTGGCACGGTGTATGTAACATACCAAAGGAGTCGCGGTAGATATAGACATATATATATATTCTTGATCAGGGTGACAAGAGGAATCGATCTAGCCATGTCTGTCTGTCTGTCTGTCTGTCTGTCTGTCTGTCTGTCTGTCTGTCTGTCTGTCTGTCTGTCTGTCTGTCTGTCTGTCTGTCTGTCGGGTCACACTTTAGTTTTTCGTAATTTACTCCTAAGCCATGAAAGATATCATATTGAAATTTGGCATGGACTTCAACCAGGTAAATGTCCGAAAAACTGCATACAAATTTTTTTCGTAGTCCCTTCTTGGGTCGTGGGAAGTGGTTCAGAAGTTTCAAAAATCACGATTTTTAACGTTTTTCCTGGATAACTTTTTTACTATACATCCCAGCTTATTGAAATTTGGTGAGTGTATAGCTACTATGTAGACTTAAGCTTTCGCTGAAAAAAAATTGCGACATCGCTATAACTATGGTCATCATCCTACACATTAGAAAAAAACACTCTTTCTCTTATTCTCATATCTGAATACAAAAATTATTTTTTTGCTTCTTCTGATTGTGTATTTTGCCGCCAAATAAAGTCGTCCATCATGGTTAAATTTTGACCATGACCACATTTCGCGAAATTCGCAAAAATTGATTTTCACTATTTTGAATTGAGTATTTCGCAGCATAACAAAATATCCTCTAAGGGTTAAAATTTGATCAAGACCACCATCCGCGAAATTCGCGAAAATTTGATTTTCACTATTTTGAGTTGAGTATTTCGCAGCTAAACAAAATGTCCTCTAAGGGTTAAAATTTGATCAAGACCACCATCCGCGAAATTCGCGAAAATTTGATTTTCACTATTTTGAATTGAGTATTTCGCAGCTAAACAAAATGTCCTCTAAGGGTTAAAATTTGACCATGACCACCATTCGCGAAATTCGCGAAAATTTGATTTTCACTATTTTGAATTGAGTATTTCGCAGGTAGATATAATGGCCTCTAACGGTTAAAATTTGGTCAAGACCACCATTCGCGAAATTCGCGAAAATTTGATTTTCACTATTTTGAATTGAGTATTTCGCAGCTTAACAAAATGTCCTCTAAGGGTTAACATTTTATCAAGACCACCATTCGCAAAATTCGCAAAAATTTGATTTTCACTATTTTGAATTGAGTATTTCGCTGCTAGACAAAATGTCCTCTAACGGTTAAAACTTGACCATGCTCACCATCCGCGAAAATTTTGTGCTTAATAATAATCTCGAGTTTTAGAAGCTAAATCGAAGAACAGATAAGGTATAAATAGATATCCACTCTAGAACAACGAAAACGGCAGGAATTTTTGTTAAGGTAATGTTTTAACATATTTCAGGCTGAGGAAAAGGTATGTGTGCAATCGGCTTAGCCGATGTAAACTTCTTTACTTGTTTTTTTTTTTTTTTATTGAGCCTTTTTCTGGGCTTTTTTTAATGCAACGAAACCAACAAAACCTTAAATTAAAGTGAACAACTTTTATCATAAATAAAATTTGAACGGAAATATTTTTTTCTTCTTTCCTTTACAGTTTCTCTCAGCCGTAATGCTGAAGAACTATAAGAAAGCTTTAAAATACTGTAAATTGAGTAAGTTGAAACTGCCTCGAGCAGATTCAGAAATCATTAGTCTCGAAAAAAAAAAAAAAAACCCTTCCCTTTTTACCCCCCTATTCAGTCTTACAATACGAACCACACAATGCAACAGCCAAAGACTTTTATCCGCTTATATTGGAGAAACTTCATGGTGAGTGTTTCTTCCTTTTTCCAATTTTTTTTTTATTTTTTTTTTATTTTTTTTATTTTACTGCAACGAAAGAAAAAATTTCGGAATTTGCATGTAAATGTTGATTCACCTTTGAATTTGTCGAATTTCCCTTCCATCATGCGCATACATTCACACATACATACATATGTGCATATGAAAATAGGTGCAGCATCGAGTGATAGTGATGAGAACTATAATAAATCTTCATCGCCGGATGCCGTTCATTCTGTCTGCCCGTCAGCAGGTGAAAGTGATGAGGCCGCATCAGACGACCAATGCCATCAACAACAACAACAACAACAACATCGTCATCAAAAGCAACAAGCTCAACAAAAGCAAAGCCAAAGCCAAAAGCCAAAGCCAAAGTCAAAGCCAAAGCACGACAACAATGCAACTGATGACTCCGATGATTGCATTCCTAATGATGATATTTTCTCAGGGGAAGCACGCAGCTTAAATAGTAGCGGTGATGATGATGGCGGCGGCGGCGGTGAGGGTGTTGGTGGTGGTGTTGAAAGTTTGAGCAGCGTCTCAATGGACGAGGATGTTGATGACGACGTCGACGACGATGATGATGATGACGAGGACGAGGACGATGCTGTTGAAGATGACTTTGCCGAGGATGCAATGAGCAGCAGTGGTGATGATCTACCAAACGATGATGGTAATATTTGTTTGGATAACGCATTTTCTGGCTTGGATAATGCATCACATTCATCGCATAACTCATCGAGCGGTGCCGAGAGCGGTCGCAGCCGCAGCGATAATACATCACATTCATACTCGAGTTTGCTGCTGGAAGAGGATGATGATATTTTACCAACAAACACGCATTTCGCTAACGATAAAGAAACACCCGATCTGGATGTGAGCAATGGTAGGCAATTATTATTTAGCACATACACAAACCCGCACAGAATGAATCATTTTTTTTTGGTTTTTTTGGAATTTCTTCTTTTTTTTTGCAACGTTCAATGGCAGGCAATAAGTTGCCATCGGCATCATGCAGTGATTCGGAATCACCAACAGAACCATTGACACAACGTCTGGCAGCCATATTACTTTCGAAGTGTGGAGTTTCAAGCAAGGACGAACATTTTTAAATAAAATAACCAAAGCAACAGCTATCTATGTCCTTTGCGTTTTCTTAAACAATAAGAAGAATATATGACATATATATATCCAATATATGTATTTTCATATAAAAAGTTCACTCATACTTGAACACACTACATACATACATATACACTTATACATATAGTATCTCCAATAATTTAAATTTGCTCGAGCAGTATTAAAGAAAAAATATATATAATTCCTTATACCATGTCAGGGGATAGCAATAAAACAGGGGTGTCACGGATGTGGTTTTTTTTGACATGCGGATTTTAAAAACTCACATCCGCGAATGCGGATATGATTATTTTTAGGAAAGAAACTTTTATCAAAAATGCAAATGAAGAGTCAGTCTTGGTCCCACTGTGCTTACTATATGCTTTCGTGGCCACTGAATCCAAATTTTAGTTCCATATAACTGCATCGGTTCAAGGTTTTGCTATAATGTAGTAGGCTCTAAAACCCCGCTCGAGAATCCGTTTTTGAGCTTATGGCTAAATCTTGAACCGAAGGAACTATGTGGACCTCAAAATTGGATTCGGCCACTGCGAGAGTATATAATAAGCATAGTGAGAGACCCCTGAGTTCGATACATTTTCTATATTAAATACAAATTATTTTAAAATTATTTTTCTTATATTTCCCAACCAACTTTGTTGACGTTCATTACTTTCAATTCTTTAGGTTTCTTAAACCCTACTCGGTTCCTTGTATACGATCGTATACAATTTTTTACTTTCAAATGGAATATAACGACAACCAGTCAATGTAATATACTAAAAATCGGTCAAATTTTTTTATTTGTAGTATCTTTAAGGTTAAAATAGTTGTGTATACGGAACCAATTCGACGACATTTTGAGGACACCCATGAGGGTTAATATTTTATTTACAAAGACAGCAGACAAAAATGACGGTGTAAAGGGCAAAACAATTTTAATATGAAGAAAATCAAAATGGATATGATACTTTTTTAGTTACTTTTATAGGAACTCTGGCACACCTGCATCCGCATGAAAATCCGCATCGATGAATGCGGATGCGAATGAAGATGTTGAAATTCTTGCGGAAGCTCCGCACTTGCGGATGCGAATGTTCGCAACACCCCTGGAATAAAATTCATATAGGAACATCAGCGAAAAGAGACCATTCAAAAAATTAGGAATATTAGGACTACATAGATCAAACAACTGAAGCATTCGAGGAATTCTCGATCTTGGAATTATTTTATACAGGGTGTTCCATACTCAATGGATCAAAAAAAAGGAGGTGATAGGGGGAACCCATACAAGCAAAAAATTGTATGGAAAGGGGGGTTCTTCTTGCACTCGTAAGGAGCTAGAGGCGCGGAAAGAATTCGACTAAATTGGTGAGCATACTTTTAGGCGGATATGTAAAACTAAAACACTTTTCAGAAATTATTAAACTTAGATCTTTTTCTCATGCTGCCTAAAAGTGTGCTCAATAAATTTGATTAAAATAGCTTTTCTGGAAGTCAAAAATACAAAATAATTATTTATAAACCTTAGTTTTGCATTGATTGTGAAACTTTTTTTTTAGCAACCCTGGTATCAAATTGAAGAGAAAAACTCAAAGTTTTCGAAAAGAGGAAAAAAAGAGGTTCGATCGTATTTCTTTTGAATTCAATCACTTTAAAAGCCAAAATTACACTATTTTAGGCTTAGATGGTAGTACCAGAGAAAACCGAGTTGAATTATTTAAAATCGTAGTATGCAGTGTTAACGGAAAACCGCCAAGCTTTTCATATCCTATGTGATTTTGAATTTACGGCCTGTAGGTGAGAAGGACCAGTGAAAAAAGCAAAATATTGTTTTTTGCATGTAACTCCTCAGGGGTGCATTTGCGACTCCCCCCCTGCCATACGATTTTTGGTCCGTCTGGACCCCCCTATCACCCCCTTTTTTTTGATCTATTGAGTATGGAACACCCTGTATATGATTTTTTTTTTTAAACTTTAGATATAGTAACATTCGACTCAGCTGTAATTTCTGCTCCTTTCTAACATCCTTATAATGTGTGTATTTTTTTTTCTTTTGGACTCAATCTTTTTTGGTACTAATTCTCGTACTTTAAACTAGAACTGTAGCTTAACATATCGTACAAAAAATCACGTGAGTTGTATAGCTCTCTCTTTTTTTTTTTAATAAACTTTCTGATTAAAATTACGATATGGCACAATTAAATTAAATTTAATTATTTCGATTATTTATAAAATTATTTTAAATCTTTTAATAAAGAAAAAAAAACTTTGAAATAAGTTAAGTGTTCTTCGAGCTTAAGGTCAAAACCTTTTGAATAAAATAATTTCATTTTTATCCATTGTGTTATCCTTTGAGAGAGCTATAAAGCTGAACGAGATTTAGTAAAAAGACTTTAAATTTGATATAAAAACACCCATAATCGAAATGTTTTCATATAAAAACTCTACACAAATACATATTCAATATAGACGAGAGAATTTCGTATAATATTTATGTACTATTTCTATATATATGTATGTATATTTATATGTAAACATGAACGACGATGCATGATGATGCGTTAAAAATAGCGATTCATATATGTATGTAGCTTTAAGAAATGTACCACGTATATATCAATAAGGAATTAAGTCAGTGATGCGGCATGAATGTGCAATGAACGATTGTTGAACGGTGATGAAAATTGAAGATTTAATTAATGGAAGTTATATTTGTACTCGATTATATACATACAATTGAATTTGATTTGAATAAAGGAATGCTACGAAACGGCGACGATGGCTTTTCAATTATTGTCCTTTAATCTTAAAGCTCATCGTCTTCTTTTTAGTTTGAAGTTCTTTATGGGTTTTAACATTGAAATGATAGGCAGGCTTCATGGAAACTTAAGTCTTCTCTCAGGATGTCATATTTTTATCAAATTTATTTTTATATGAAAATAATTTTGGGAAAATAAAAAAGAATTTTGTTACTTTGAAATTTATCCTTTAGATGGTCCTGTCATCCATTTGTTACTATAGTTCTTTTCTCCATGTCTAAGGACTAGAACTTTGTCATCGATAGGAAAATAAAATACTGAACGGTTTAGGAGATATAGCCATAAGTAAGTTGGCAACTTAATTCTCGGCCACACTTTTTGAGATCTATTAAAAAAAAACTGGGGACGTGTCTTGAGTCTTTGCATGCATCCAGACCGAGAGAGACATGCAAAGACCTAAGAAACGAACGTGAAAACAGTGAATAATGTGTTTCAAAAAATATTTGTTTTGAATTAATTTTATGAATAGAAACCACTAACCGATTTTAATGGTTATAGTCTCAAAAAACTCGTCATAGATTGAGGTTTGCGGCATTTGACTCGAAAATTTATTTTTTTCTTCTAGGGTCATTATTTGGCCAGTTAGGGGATGGAACCCAAAATTCAGTTCAAAGGTAATAATAATAACATATTATTAAAACATACCAAAAACTAATCCAATATTCTTCATATTAGGCTCGTTAAAATGGTAATTTTGTAAATTTTTCGAATATGCATACTGAACATGCTCGTTCTTGTTCCTACGGCATCTATATTATAGATTGAAGTTCGTGAGGCATTTTTCTTTAATTTAAGCCTAATTTTGTATGGGGACCCCCCTAAGGAGGGGAGATAGAGGGTGGGTATGTTTGAAGAAAATGATTGGGGTAAAAAAATAATGGGGGTCGGTCATATATATCATACCCCTAGGAGGGGTTTGACTGTAGTGACAGCCATTTTGTATGAAATTGTGATAAAATTAAGGTAATTTTGTATGGGTGCCCCCCTAAGGAGGGGATATAGAGGGTCAGTATGTTGGGAAAAAATGTTAGGGGGACAAAAGTTGATGGGGGTCGGTCATACATTTGACTCATCTAGGGGCACTGTGGGGCTAGTTAGGACAGTGGGGGAAAATTCATAAAAAAATTACTTTTGTATCGGAGCCCCCTTAAGGAGTGGAGATAGGGGGAAGGTTTGTTTGGAGAAATTGTTGGGAATAAAAAAATAATGGGAGTTGGTGTTACATTTGACCCCTCTAGGAGCGACTCTGCTTACAGTAACTTCAAAAATTTGGAAAAAAAATCAAAAATAATATTTTTCAAATGACTTGGTGCGTGACATTTTTTTTACCAAATAACCTTAAAATTAGTATTTTATGAATGCCTTAATAAAGTTATGTATTTGATAGGAAAAGTTTAAAAAAAGTATATAGTATACAGTCTAGATTTTTTCTTTAAATATGAATAGGAAGGTGAAAAATTCGATTTGATCGGAAAATTTTAAATATGCAATCAATAATATGTCAATAGACTCGGTTTTAATATTTTGAAATTTTGATTATTGAATTTATTAGAATGATTTTGAAAAATTCTTTCGCAATGTTAATTTTGCATAATTAACTGTGCTTTTGAATATTTAATATTACTAAGTAGGCTTGTTTTTGTTATATTTGAAATTCAACATTTTAAAAGGCATATTTAAATTATGAACTAATTTGAATTTTTACTGTGAATTTTTTTTTTGCATTTTTGCTTTTTGAATTTTTATTTGAAATGAATTTTGATTTTTGCATGTTAATTTTTTGAATTTTTGAATTGCATTTTATATTTGAACATTTTTTAAATGATATTTTTGAATTTTTGAATTTTTATATTTTTTTTCATTTTTTCACATATTTCAAATTCCGAGGCATATTGATCAATGTATTGGTTTTCCTTAAATCAAATGCAATCAAATATGAAAAAATTGTTTAATCAATTTTAAATTGTGCTTGTTATGCGATTGGTGTGCGATAACCTTCAATCGTCGTTGATACAAGAAAACAAGATAGCGCCACTTGAGAGAGAAACGTCACAAATCAAAATCGCGATTCGTTTTGTTGTTTCCATGTTAAACCGGCTTTTTACATTTTTTGAATGCATGGGAAACAAAATTTCTGCTCAATGACGTCAAAAATCAATTTTCGCTCTCAAAGAGATGCCTCAAAATAGCGGTACTGAAGTGGCGATAATCTTGTTTTCTTGTATCATGCGTCCGATCTGCAATCAAGACGATAAATGAACTAAAAACTTCATCGTTTGGTTACTGAATTATCTTTATTGTTATATTATTTGTTGTTTTTTTTTATATATATAAAAAATGACATTACAATAACTTGTATGTATGTATATTGCTAATAATATTTTTATAAAAAAACGAGTTAATCTTTCTTTTTCTTAATAATCGTAACGCTTCACAGAATTCGTAAATATCGATAGAACTACTTAAAACAGATTCAATATTTTCTCTTTTTTTTATTTTTTATTTTTTTATTTGTGTTGAAATACACTTTCTTGCTGGAAAACTTACGATTTGAATGTATATTATGTACAGTGCTTTTCTTATTTCATATACTTAATCTTATTTGTGATATGTTTCTACTTAAATTAATTTTAGCTGCAATAAGAGAAATATTAAAGAATTTTTCTTGAGATTTATAAAAACAACACAAATAATTATTAGCCTTAAATAAATACTTTTTTGTTCAATAAAAAGCTTCAATATACTAATATATATTTGTATATTTCATAATCAGGTAATCAAGCATTAAGAAAAAAAATTATTCATATTTATAACATCTAACATTTATGCGTTCAAAGAAATTCAAAGATAATTACAAAGTATATACCAATGTATGTATGTATGCCAGCAAAACGTTCAAAGAAAAAAACCTTTATTCATTTAAACCTATTATTTATTATTTAAAAATGTTTTCAAACGACTTGCTCTGAGATTTTTTATTTTTTTGTATTCAACCTCAAACTTCCAGCCTTAAAGTAGAGAAATCTGAAATATCTCCTTTGTGAGAACAGCAAAAAAATCATAGCAATTGAAATAATTCGTCATTTGGTTTTCCATTTTATAGGTTCGTGCATGTATATAAGTATTTACACACATTTATGTATATGTACAACCAATTTTTTTTTTTTGTTTTTCAAATTGTCATTCATTCTTCTTCGAGCATTAAAAATATTCTATCAAAAATTGAATCTCTAACGTGTTTAATACCTTACATTTCTATACTCCATTGAAAACTATATATTGTACTTTTCTTTCTCGAATCCTACGTCTATAAATATTAACGTTTTCACTATCCAACGCACTTAAATAAGTTGATTTTACATTTATTTGTTCAATAAATAAACAGAAACTTTGAATTTGAAGACTCTTCAGGTATGTTGTACTGTTCAGAATAAATGTTTTGTCCTTACTTGCTTTCCCTCTTTTACATATTTTTATTAAAAAGTATTTGTCAATATATTTGAATATACCATTTTGTTTTTTTTTTCTTCTCTTCTTTCCTCCTTTTCTTTGTAAATATGTTTTCCACGTACTTATGTGTAAAATAGAAAAATCGGAATTGGAAAACGGTTCCATGGATGACTATTGGCACAGTAGATAAATAAATATATTCATGTTGCAAAATAAAACCAAATAATTTTGAAAAAAATATTATAAAAATTTTTTTCTTTTAAGGCATAAATTAAATCAAATCAAATTAAATTTTAAGAAAATTTTAGTTAATTTTAAATTGTAGAAAAAATTATGAAAATGTATAAATCAAGTTCTTAAATATTCAGGGATGTCACAGAATCCGATAGCTATCGGAATTTGAATTTTAGTCGACTGAATTTACATATATATTTCATAGACAACCGGATAAAATAGGGTTCTGTGCCATTAAGGTCCGATAATAGTTCCGATTGAAATTCAAAAACAAAAAAATTTGTAAATTCTGTATGAAATTTCGATCGGTTTTAATTCCGATTCCGACAGCTATCGGATTCTGTGACACCCCTGATTAAAACACCGAAATCGAGAAAGGAGAAATGAAAAATCGATGGAACGATAAATTGGTATCAGAAATCTGAGACTAGGCCATTTTTTCACTAGGGCAGATTACCTCAATTATAAATTCATTGAGTTAACAAAGCAAATTGAGTTGATCCCTCAAAGTGGAAATATGGCATAAAATAAACAAAATACAATAGCACCAAAAAAAATATATCATAAACAGATAAGCTGAAGTTCTCAAGAACATCGGTATTAAAGTGTTTTGCAGTCAACTAAAACAGCTTTTATATGTTTTAATATTACAGTAGACACTCACAAAAGTTGACCCGTTTTTTTTTTTTTTTTTGACTGTTAACTTTTGTGACTTGTTAATTTTTTAAAGACACAATGGAAAAATTTTTTTATTGCTATTTAGTTTAGAAACACCAAATTCCAAGGGTAGTGTCGATTGGACGAAACGCCTTGCTCCAATTTGCTTAGAACGGAGCATTTTTCGACGATTGACAATTGTTTTCTTTATGCTTTGGTGGCCTTGATATGATTACATAAAAAAAAAACATCGAAAAAGATCGAATTAACATCTTCATTGGGAGCATATATATACATCGTAATGGCTAATCCCGATTGTTTTGCATTTGTGTCTTACGAAAAGAGCGAAAATTGACACAAAATTCAATAATACAGGAGAGGAAAAAAAACATAAACAAAAGGAGGAAAATAATGACTGATAAAAGTAACCAAAAAGTTAACTTTTTAAGGTTTCCTGCGGAGGTTGAAGATTAGTTAATTTTCCAGTAGATTTTGCTTTAGTGAGTGTTCACTTTTGTGAGTGTCTACTGTGCTACACACTTTTGCGTCATCATTTAAACAGAATAAAATAAAACGACAAGAAAATAAATTGATTTTTGAAATATATTTAAAGCTAAAATAAAAAGCTATCATCGAACATAAGACAAAATTATTAACAAAAGAAAATATTTACTAAGAACTTTCATTTTAAACCATTTTTTTTTTTTTTTTTTTTTTTTTTGTAAATCTAAAAATAACTCAGCGATCTTCTGGGATCGTGAATAGGATGAGGATGAAACTTCGTTCAGAACCACTAAATAAACATAATATTGCTCATATTTATGTACATTTGTTTATGCTAATGTTTTTTTTACAGACACACAATGGATCATACAAACATTATGAAGCTTATTAACTTAATTTAAAATATTTGAAACAATTAAAACTAGTTTTACCTAAGTATGTTTGCATAATTCTCTTCATACACTTTCAAAACTTTTACAACATTTGAAATAAGGCACAGAACTTACATAAATTAATTTCATTTAAATTAATTTCATTTAAATTAATTTCATTTAAACTTAAAATATTGTTAACTTAATGAGTTCAAAGCAGAATTGTGTTTTATTGTTCGAAAGAATTCTATTGAATTTTATCAAAACGTCATTATTCTTCTTATGGAGATCGCTATATAACTTGAAGGGTATTGCCATTAGGATTTTAAAAAAGTATTCATAATCAAACACCATATTAATGAAAATTTAAACAAATTACATAAAGAAGAACTTATCACAAACCCATTCATGTCAATTATGTATGCCGTTGACTCATTTTTGGCTCAGAAAACTATATGAATGATTTACATTCCAAATCGTCTATTGAACAGTTGATTAATATTACTAAAATGTTGCTAGAAAATACACTTCACATCTACACTTATTAGAGTTTGTTTGATTCGAGCTGAACTCGAGCTGAACTCGAAAAACATTCCATGAATTCAAGTCGATTAAAGTGAGATGTTTTGATGATGGGAAAATATTGTAAGCATATGTCGAAATATACTTTTAGTATATAATATTTATAATCGAGTATTCCTTTAGATTGTATCGACATGTTGCTAACGTATATCAACACAAAATGATGGCAACAAAATGATACTTTAACAATTACTCAGATGAAAATTAGGATTTCCTTGTAATTAAATACGATTATTGGACATAGATTTTTCAAAACGGCACTCATAGCTGACATGGTAAATTCAGGACTTTTGCTAAAACAAATGTCAGTCGCACAAAAAAGAAAAAATAGAGGCATTTAAAAAGAATTCCTATTATTTTTTTCTCATCTTGCTTTTGTGTTGTTCTTGTTTTCCATAAACCTATTAACATCTGCTTATCAAATATTAACTTTAACTCCTAAAACTAAAGTACTTTATTTATCATAAAATACGTGACCCTCAGCGAACGTTTGACTTATCAAAGAGCAAATTCAGTGTGAACCAATTATTTCCTTGGTTCATTATACAGCCCGATATTGTCTCTTGGAAAAGTTCAAACCGTTCTCGCTTCGGGATCTCAACAGATACTCGTTAATGTATTGGTGGTTGATTGATTTTCATTATTTTGTGTCATCGAAATCACTCGAAATTTTTTTCCCGAGTGATTTAATACCTTCTCTATAAACAATTTGTTGTCTCTTTTGCTTCATCACTGCTTCCAGTATTATTTTCAATCAATAATGGCGTCACAGGGTATTTATTTAAATGCGCAAAACGCTCCATCACGCACGACGAAGAGAGTCGAGCTTCGGCATCGTGATCCCAGCATTCTTCCATTGTGTCACAAATTATATTTAAACCCTGCGAATTTGAAAGAAAATTTTACATATTTAGACGTGTTTTTGTGCCAACGATTAGACAATGATTGGCGCAAGTTCTTCTGCATAATACAGTACATTTTATTGCATGTTACTTTAATCATTTATAGGCATAATGATTTTTGTGATTTTTTTTTTTTTGTCTGTTACAATTACTCACTGAATGCTGGCGCCATGTTGGCTGAATACGTGGACGCATTTTTTTCATGACAACGGCTTCTTGCATTTCATCTAAAGTTGGTCTTTGGCCAAGCTACGATTTGAAGAATTCATTGAGTTATTAGTCTTGGCAATTTGTGAAGGAGTCAACTTAAAGTTTCGATCAGGGACTGTAAATAACGGTTATCAACAAAATTGTTGAAGAAAAAGTTCGGATGGAACTAATGGTCGGAGCAAATAATGAATGACATCCCTAGAATCCGCATGACTTTTTCTTCCGGAATCCACAATGATTTTTATTTTTTAACTTTTTCCTATAAAAGTCAAATAATAATCATTATTTTTCAGGTTTAATTTTTCAGTCAAAAATTGATTTGATTAAAATTTTTTCGAGCAAAAAATAATCGTTTTTCTGTGATCGTTTTTTTTCGAGCAAGAATATCAGTCAAAACCAATTTTCTCGAAAAGTACTTGTCCAATTTTACACTTTGAAACAATTTATTCTGCATTGGCTTGTCCTAGATTTAAATAAATTGGCCTTTATTGAGTAGGCGTTGAAGAAGTCGTAGTTCTTCAAAGAGTATGCTTTTCAAAAAATTTGGGTTTGACTGATATTCTTGCTCGAAAAAAAACGATCACAGAAAAACGATTATTTTTTGATCGAAAAAATTTTAATCAAATCAAATTTTAATCAAATTGACTGAAAACTTAAACTCAAGGAATAACGGTTATAAAAAAAAACAAGCACTTTTATAACCGTTATTTCGTGATTTTTATAATAAAAATCATAACCGTTACGGTCCCTGGTTTCGATCAATAAAATAGTTAGGCCCGAATTCACCAAGCTTTTTAAAAAAAACTTAAAGAAACGAACTGTCAAATTTCATATTAAAAAAAGTAAAATTTCATTTAAGTTTTATTTAATTAGCTTGGTGCATTCGGGCCTTAGTATTAAATGGCTAAGCGAACTTATGTTAATTTTAAAAAAGCCAATTGCTTTCTATATAAATTCTATGACAATGGTGTAAGGCATAATTGAGCAAGAAAAATAATGTACAAACCTCTGCTTCGAATGGTAACATATAATTTCCTGCAGGGCCAACAGATTTGCAGCGTGCTACCATTTCCCATAGGACCAATCCACAAGCATAAACATCAATACGTAGAAAAGCATCACGATTGAAATTGATCGCACCTTCAAGTACTTCGGGTGCCATATAACGACGGGTACCAACTTGTCCATGAGTGTCACCACAGGGTTTACCTTCATAGAAAAAAAAAAAACATTAAAAGATTATATTAGAATTTTTTTTTTTTTTTTTCGTCGCTCACCTGGTTGAAAGATCATCGCTAGACCGAAATCAGCTATGCACGCTGTCAAATCCGCTTTCAATAGGACATTTTTCGATTTAAAGTCACGATGCGCAATGGACGGTTTCAGTGGCTCGGTCTTGCTGTCGGGTATCTCTTCATGTAAATGCATCAGTCCTCTTGCCATCGATTCAGCGATTTTACATAGTTCAGCCCAAGTGACGGTATGCGATTTCAAATAGTCGCACAGGGAGCCATTATGTTGATACACGGTTATCAACCAATATTCGCGCTGTAGTTTCTCTGTGTGTCTTTCCTCATAGCCCAAGAATTCCAAAATATTTGGATGGCTCATTCGGGGCAGCTGGTGAAAGGAGGCGAATGTTTTAGATTGTTTTTTTTTTAATAGTAAGGAAGTTCTCAAAATTTAGAACTTACTTTATAGATTTTAATTTCCGTATTCCAGGACTCTTTTTCCTGTATGGGGAATATTTTAACAGCAACATCTTGATTTTGAAGTTTGCCCATATGAACGACTCCAAAGCGACCACTTGCTTTTACTTCCAATAATCGTATCGGATTGTTACTCAGCAATGGCGAGGAGTTTGATGCGTCAGCATCACTCTATTAATAGGGAAATAAAAAAAACAGATTTTATTTCAATATTTTTTCACTTCAAGATTCGATTATTTATTACCGATGGCAGAGTATTGCAGTTCGCTGGCTTCGTCCTACGATTCATGTAGATGTACACCATTACGCTGCCACAGATTGTGGACAATATACATCCACCAATCACATAGAATATAACTGAGACGTCTGCGGGCGTTTTTTCCTTCGGAACTGAAAGTGGATTCGAAGGGAAATCATTATTTCAAAGAATTTTAAGCCATTAAGAACCGGTTTTTATTGTTTCCTTTAACCCTTAACCACCTACCTGCGGTCTCAGAGACCACAACGAATCTCTCAATCATCATTTTTCACAACTACTAGTTCTTTATAACTAAGTATATCATACGATTTACATGTGATTTTTTTCATTCGTGGCTCTAAACTAGAGCTCAAGAATATAAAGTATTATTCCATTTATTCGGCTATATAAATTTTGCCATAGATCTCAAAAGACAAGCATTTATCTACCAGGGTCTGTGAGACCGCACAGTAGGTGGTTAAGGGATAGAAATAGGAGGTAGGTGGTCAAGTAGTTAAAGCTTTTCGTTCATTTTTATGAAATATTTTTCTATTTCAAAATGATATCGTCGGGATCCGTGGCGTAGGGCCTTAGAAACTTCTGTAGTTAGTGTTAAATTTCAAAAAATTCAATTTTCTTAAGGGCATGGTATGGTTTTAAAAAATTTTTGGGTTGTTTTTTTTAATTTTTTTTCTGAATGTACAACATTCTCAAGAGTATTGTGTAAAAATTCCAAGTAAATCGTACTAAAACTAAAGGAGATACAGCGATTCAAGTGAGTGACCTTAGTGTAAAAAATGTAGAAAAAAAAATTCTAAATCGATTTATGTGGAAATAACGACTTTTTTGAAGTCCGTGAACACGATGCTGCAAAATTACTTGACCGATCGTTTTAAATTATTTTTTCAAATAAATAGTTATACACATAAATCAACAGGTATCGCCATAGACCAACTTTTTTTTAATTTATGTTTATTGTTCCTATTTTAAAATAATAAAGTAACCTCAATTTTTAAGCGAAAATCGCGTTTTTGACTTCAAAACGCTACCAAAAAAAAAAAAAAAATTATTTAAAAAAATAGGGCCACGGCGATACCTCGGGATACAAATTACCTTTTAAAAACATGTTTCCTTTTTTTTTTCGGATGAACCGCTAACCTCTAATCATGTTCACGGCAAACCAACTTTTTTTCGAGGAGCCTCCGGAGAATCGATACCACGTATTTATCTATCGATAATTTCAATTTTTTTTTTCCCAAATACACTTAATAAGCATAACTACAACATGTATATGAAGAAAATAAACCAACATTATTCATGTCTCCAAAAAAAAATCATGAAAACATGCCTTTTTTTCGGGTTTAAAACCATACCATGCCCTTAAGAAACTAAAGGAAATCCTTGCGTTCGGCTTAGAAGAGAACTAACAAAATATCGCTCATCTGTCCAAATGAAATCTTTAAAAAGTTTTTAAATAATAACTACATTTTTTTTCTTTCCCCAAAAACTGCGGGACACTTTTCCAGAGACATGGTCACTCCCCTAAGCTACACTTCTAAGTCGAAATTAACCTTCATTAGTCTTATAGATAACATCAATCCAATCAGTCCAAATTAAACGGAAAATTGCATCTAGGGGGAATGCACTTTAAGCTTAAATGATTTTCAATGTTTTTATCTGTTCTTAAACGCCAATACGAGGCTACAGGTGAACAACATCTCAAGTGGAAAACAGCTCCAATGGAAAACGAAACGAAACGAAAAAAAACAAAACAAACAAAAAAGTACAAAAGCTATAAAAAAACGTAGAAAGAAATAAAAAGGAGTAAAAGAAGCAACAAAAAAGGAAAGTGCTCCCCTAAATGCCCAAATGTAAAAGCCGTATTGTTTGTTTTTCCCGCATCCACTGGAAAAAAAGCAACATGCATGCAGCAGAGGAGCAGTGTCAATAAAAGGGAAGTGCACAAAAATTAGGGAGCCATCCAGCACAACGTGCCTAAGCGTCTATAAGTTTAAAGCAGAGGCATACAAAAAAAAAAAAAAAAATTAAATAAATAAAAAAAGAAAGTAAAAGAGAAAAGAATTTTGTCGCATGTGCTGGCAAAACCGTAAACCATCCCACCACTTGGCTTGAAAGTAAGTAAACCACTCGCCTTGGCGCCACTGCGCAGCATCTAAAGTTCATTAACTCAACAAGCTGAAGCCCTGCTGCTGCTGCTGTTGCGGAATTTGTATTGCAACATGCTGCAATGTTGCCAGCCTTGAGTAAACAAAATACAAATTACACATGCACTAAACAGTTTCCACTGCACTTTGCACGTTGTTCAGGCAAAAAGAAATGCCAAATGAATGCAGCAGAAATTGGGATAAAAAACAAAAAAAAATTTCCTCATTGCACCACCCCCAACCTCCCGCAAAATCCTACTATCCATCTACTACTACTATTTCCGCTCACCTTGCGTTGTTGCCTGCGTCGTTGCGGGCACATATTTTTGATCCGTATTGCACATGGAGCCCTTGCAGCAACAGAAATACATATTATTGGCCCGCGGCTCGACGCTCATTATGCATTCGGTCTGATTGCATTCAGGCGTTTCAGTGAAACAGCCCTTCATCTTGATGCGAGTTTCACCTGAAAATTTAATTTAAAAGAAAGAAAAAAAAACAGTTACATTTTTAATACATATTATAAACTTTTCGATTCGCCTACTCGTATTGGGGTGGATGGACCAGAGTACATAGCAACTAGCTGATTTATCCGGCTCCAGTTTGCAATGTTCGATTGTTGTCTGGCAATCGTTGTATTTTGAACAGTTCTGTTCATCGAACGATTCACATTCGATGCGGCTATGACTGTCGGGCAGGACGGCTGCTTGCAAGAGGCCGACCGCAATTAGACCTGCGAAAGTAGTAGAAAATATGTATTAAAATAAACCAAAAGAAACGGGATAGAAAATGGAAAGTTTATGCTAATATCTGATTATGAGACGTACCTACGAAAAGGGCCACACAAAGGAATGCAAGGAAAATGTGTAAATGGGTTTTCGTGCTTAGTCGCTTGAAAGGATGAATGGCAGGAGTTTCAATGGGTACGAATAAGGTGGCCATATTGCAAGCAATAAAATTCTTTCTCATTCACATAAGAAATACAGCAAATGGTTTAAATAATAGGCTTCAGAAATAATGATACAGTTGAGTCTGGATAGTGTGAACTAATTTTTGCAAGCCCTGCTCATATTACCGAGGCAAAAAAAAAATAGAAATTTTAAAAAATTACTGTGTTTTATTCAAACGCCATTTTTAAATTGAATAAAATTCTGTTCAATGAAAGAAAACGTATATACTCCCTGCAGGAAATTGAACTAGTGCAGAAGTATTCTTCGACTACTTCCCAAATCAACAGTACTACTCGCTCGTAATTTCCCCGCCAATGAATTTTACTCTGAGGGGCCATTCGAAAATCGACAGTCGCGTCTGAACTAGTGTCGAAGTAGGGGCAACAGATTGTTAAGATGTAAGGGTACGTTAAATGTGCAAAAAAAGAGTATATTTTAATCACAGGTTGCCGAGATACAGGGTGTCAAAGTTTAGATTTTTGCTTCGAAGAACATATTTCATTGAATTACAATGGGGCTAAAATCTCCTCGCTTCAAAAATTTCTCGAATGTTTCTTAAAAAAAATTTTCTGAACTTTTCGAAAACAATACTTAAAAAATTTTTCGATAACGGTAAATGAGAAAAATTTGTCATTTTAGTTTAATTTCTTGATTTTCTAGGAGAGACGTCATATTTTTATTTTTTTTTTTAAATTTTGAAATAAAGCTTAGTTCTTCCCCTTTAAAATGATGCATAAATCAGAATGGGCGGAACATGATTAGTGCTCCAAATACACCTTTGAAGATGCTTACCTAGCATATTTCCCCATGTGCTTTTGCACGATTCATATATTCCTTACAATTTTTATGCGGTATACTTTCGGGAGATATGCTTTAATAGAAACTCGGAGTATTATGAAAACTGAATATAAGACACGAACCTCTAATTGACTTGCTCGGCCGTGTGGTTAGAGGCGTCGCTTTGCACTCGCAAACGTTTTGCTGAACGCCGGGTTCGAATCCCGCGGCCGGCTTGATTTATTTCAATTGTTATAAATAATTATAATAACAATTGAAATAATAAAAACAATTTTTTTTTATTTATAAAGAATTCTCCTGATTTAAAAAAAAAAAAAAAATTTGTTCGGAGGTGGGTGGGATTTGAACCCACCCACTCTCGAACGACTTTCACTTTTTCTGAAACACAAACGTCACAAACGTGACGAAACTCAGAGTGCGTGACGAAACCCAATCCGTGCGTGACGAAACCCAAACGTGCGTGACGAAACCCAATCCGTGCGTGACGAAACTCAAACGTCACGCGCGTGACGAATCTCAAAGTGTATTTTTGTATGTATATGTGTGTTTATTTTTAAATGCACTTACTCAGTAGCAAAGGTTGCTTTCGTATAAAGTTTGAAACGATATTCTCCATTTTGATTTTTCAATTTTGTAATATTTGTTTTTGTAATATTTGTTGCTTTTGTTTTGCTTCTACGATTTTCATTTCACTCTTTCTCTATTCCGCTATTCCGCATTCAGTACTACAAGCGATACTCTCAAATTATTTTGAGTTTGCTTTTATGTGAGTGCGACTGAAACAGATAGCTTTTTGTTGACAGATGTCGACGTTTCTGCGGTGGTGAAAATTGAACAGCTGTTTCGTGTTTGCCTGTTAACGCCTGGTCTTCAATAATGCAATAACTATGTTGAATATTTGCAGGAGTGCATGCGCAGGAATTCCTGCAATATTATAATCAAGGCTTAATTATTTCAATGGGAAAATATACATCGTAGTTTTTGTAAAAAAATATTTATTTTCAATTGGTTCAATTATTGAAACGTGATATTTTTAAATCATGGCATTTTAATTTATTTCAATTCAAATTGTATACATTATGGCCTTGCATATATCAACCGCAACTTCTTCTTTTGACTATCTTCTATGCCACTCAGATCAAAATATTTAAATCTATAGCACTAAGGGGCTATATCCACCAGATCAGATTTTGCATTTGCATCTTTAGATGCACTGCGTTTCGTATTTAAGGACTCTAAGATCTAAAGAAGCAAGTAAATTTCCTATGCCAAACATAAGTTAAAAACTAACAAGTACTTTGTCTACTTCATGGGCTCTGCGCAGATATGCAGCAAGTATATTTCCTATACTAAACACATGCAAAAAAGACGAAGGAGTATTTTGAGTTACTTCTGATACCTCAAAGAATACGCAGATTAAAAGCAATCGAACATGCAGGGTTGCATTTAAATTATACATTTTCTATATCTGTCGACCTGTCATCGAAAATTGAACTCTGATTTCCTTTTTTCACAGAACGAGCTCTATACTTCCTGCATATCTGCGTAGAGCCCATCAAGGCACACGCTAATTACAAGTAATCGGACTCACAGGGTTGCATTTAAATTGTTAGCCCCAGGTCGTTTTACTTCACAATATTAATGGAAATGGTCATTCTTTGACCGAAGTAAATCGTAAACAGCTGTTCGCGATAGACTGAAATCCATAGTGCACTTTTAACGATGAAACTTATATATAAATGATTAAGTTTAAGTCGGCCTGTCATAGGAAATATACCTCTGACTTCCTTTCTTCAAAAGAATGAGCTATTTACTTTCTTCGCAAACACTTTAACAGCGTAGAGCCCTTGAGGCCCGATATTTGAGTGCATACTTAAGGCTTGCTTAAGTTAAGGAAGCTTGAAGACTTAAGAACACCTTAAGTGTCAAGTGTTTTAACTGTAAATTTTTATCCAAAACTTATTAAATATGAGTATATTTTTTGCCTATATTTTTTCAAATTCGTAAAATTTGTGACATTCCTTCATTAAATTAATTTGAAAATTTATTTAAGGAGCACATAAAATCTGAACTGTTAAAATTCCTTACAGACTTAAGCTTCACTTAAGTGCTAAGGAGACCTTAAGTATGCACTGTAATATCGGGCCTTAGTCTTTTCTAAAAATTTGGATTTATGTTCGGAAAAATATTTAAATTCTATGAAAAATTCGAAGGAAATATCTATTAAAACTAGACAACTTTTAGAATTTTTATCGCATTTTCTCGAAATGCTGAATAATGCTGTTCAAAAGCCAACAACAATTACATGAAATTCAGAGTCGCATTTTTAAGCATTTTGTCAAAATGCTAAATGCGACTGTAGTGGGATGCTCAATTTGACTTGCTCTGCTATGTGAATGCGAGATTTAACTTGAGACAGTGCTGCCGCTTGGTAGAATGTCAGCATTATAATGTCGAATCGACAGTGCTGCCGGCTTGGTAGAATTCTACCAATTTTGGTTTGTAAAAAGGTACCCAGCCGGAAATTTCACTCCATACTTCTGTTAGGAGATGGCCGCTATTTTCAGTACTTCGAAATTCATGTGTTATTAATTAGGTAAAGGAGTGTAAGACCCTGATCCGCATGAAAACTTCATTTGGGGAAAGTGCACGTGCTGGCTGGCTAAAATGATCCAATGGGCATGATTATTTCATTTGAAAATAGTGTATATGCTGCTAAAATGAATGAAAATATCATTCTGAACAAAGACTATGGTGCCAACGGGAATGAGAATTTCATTTGAAAAAAAATATAGCCGCTCGGATCTGAGAGGAGAAGGAAAGTAGATTTTTTAAATTTTCTAAATGTATTAAAATTGGCATTTCGAACTTGTATTTTTTTAATAAGTAGTTTTTAAAAATTGGCGGATATGGCCATATTTCGTCACTTCGTGACTTTCAATTTCTTAAAACTTTTAAGTACAAAAAAAAAAATAAAACTTTGAGAAGTGTAGCACAAGTTTGAAAAGCATTTTGTCATGAAAATCTCATAGGTTCTTCATTGAAAATAGGAGTATACAACTCTCTTTAAAATGAAAATTTCATTTGAAGAAGAGTGTTGCAACGTGCTTTGTTCTGTGAATTTTCACTAGAAGATATTCAAAAAAGCCCAATCCCTCTTTCATATGAATGCTTCATTTCTTCTGCATTATGATTTTTTCATGCATGCGATAATGTCCGGGGGATCCACGTTATTTTTTATTTAATCAAAATTTTTTTTTTTTTAATTGGTGTTAAAAAAACTTGGAAAATTCGTAGTAAACAAAATGAGAAATGATTTTTCCCGCAAATGAGAATGGGAATTTTAACTAATTTTTCCGAATTTACCCCCTTAGAAATACATAAAAAATTCTTGCTGAGTGTTTTTTATGAGTCTTTGATCAAAATTTTCTTCGCGTTTTCAATACTTCAATGAAGTTATAAGTATTTTCCGGTTTAATTTAAATCCTTTTTCCAACTTAAGGGGATTCTGGTTAGAGCACGAAAATTTAGGGTATTTTCATGATTTTTTTTTTTATTAAGCCAAATAAAAAAACGATTTTCTAGTATGCAAATTTATATTCTTTTTGACAAAAAATAAAAAATTTGTAATTTTTTTTTTTTTTGGTATTTTAAAAAATGGCGTTGAAGTGGACCCTCTTTGAAAAAACCTCCGTGGTGTGAAAGATTTTGGCAGTTTGGTAATCAAAAAAAAAAACAAAAATATGTTTTTTATCAAAAGAATGCGGCATGGCGGAACTGAATAAAAAAATTTTTTTTTAATTGACAAAATTGGCGAATTTTTTTTTCAACCATCAAAAATCCCCTTTTTTTACATTTTTTTTATGAAAAAATATGAAGTTCTTGAAATAAAAATTCGATTCTAGTTCGGGCCATAGCCTTATGTTTGAATAAATATAAAAATTACAAATCTCGATGGTTTTTTTTTTTTTTAACCATCAAAAAAAAGTTTTGAGAAAAAGCGTTCAAAGTTGCTTTTCAAGGGCTGCCTGCTGTCTCCCCTTCTAAAAATTTAGCAAAACAAATATTGTCAATACTTCCGAAACTTTGCCAAATATTCTTAAAAGTCTATTTCCGAAATATATAAAAAAAAAAATAAATTTTCAAAAAATTAGACCAGAAGGTCCCCTTAAAACATCGATCGTTATATTTGAAAGCGCGGCTTACACGGCTATACCTATCATAGACTTGGAGGAGAAATAGCTTTTTCTAGTTGCGAATGGAACCGACAACTAAATTATATCCCCTTATTAAATATTTCAAGAAAACACTTTTGGTCAGAATCTATAATTCATGGTTTAGTCTCAAAAAAGGATTTAAATTTTACAGTTTAAGTATATTGCCAGTAAATATAAATAGATCGTATAATTAATCTAAATCTAATGAAATACATTAACTTATAGCTCTGTGGTCTCCAATTTCGCGCAAGCAGTTGAGCGTTATTCGCCAATTTATCGATTTGATTGTAGACATTAAAGTGGCGATTCAAATCGTTGGTACGATGATTGAAAAGCTTCGCTGTGCCTTTCAGTGTTTCTTGTATTGTTTGTGGTCCGACTGCTAGAAAGTTGTCGTCCAACGAATCGTTACCACTTAAAGAACGAAAATTTTTCAATATTTGATTTTAAGATTTTATCCTTAATTTACCTTTCTTCATTTATAACCCAATCGTTGTCATATCCCTTTAGCCATATCGGATTAGATCCTTGAACGCTGTGTTTATTCGTGTTTGGCACACGTGTTGCAGGCTCAGTTCCGTTATGAATCGACAGTGAAGAATTTCCTAGCAATTAAAAAAAACAGTAACAACCAAAATTAAAACAAAAAATTAATTAATTATTTCCTTAAGTCCGACACTTACGAAATATGTTAATTTTGGCAGCGCGTAATTTTCGCTGAAAATTTTTATGCTGCGATGCACACAAAGCCAACGTTACTACCAACAGAGTTGCCAGAAATAGATTTGTAAATATCAGCCAAAGAAACATTGGTCCTCTAGGTGGACCGCCGGCAACAAGAAACTCTGGCTCGGCCGGTTGGGTGTCCAGAACATTCAACTCCTTAAAAAGTCCATCGAGACTTTCGACATGCGTGTCGATGAGTTTTAAGACTTCAGTTACTTCAAGTATGGAATTATCCTCCCGCTCAACAAGATGCAAATACATATCCGTCTTTGTCTTATCGACCGAACCGTCCTTGTTCTCATGTACCTTGATTTCATCGATGTTCACAATTGCGTTCGTCATATTACTCAGCGTGCTAGAGGAAATTTTGAAAAGAAAAACTTATCTAATGAATAATGAAAAGGACTTCCGACTTACGCTCGAAACATATCGACTTTTTCTCGCAACTCTCCGGGTTGTAGACGAAAAACGAAGCGAACCTTTTGATCTTCACGCAGTAAATATATGAAAACATGCGCCTGATCGCTCATGCCGGACGTATCGTTCGCATATACCATAAAGTCGAAGTATCCTTTCATACCCTTTTGTGGATCGAAGTTCAATTGAACCTCTCCGGTTTCTTGATCAACCAAAAACGGTGATTTCTGAACGTTTTCAAGACCCTCAGCCAATGTTTGTCTAATTTCACCAACACGATAATATTGTATCTTTGCGTTTATGCCTTCATCGGGATCTATCGCTTCGACGTGCATAAAATTTGTCCCGAAATCAGCATTCGTTGTGATTCCTCCCGTAAATATCTTCGAACGGAAACGTGGCGGATTATCATTGATATCCAGAACATGCACGATTACACGAACAATCGTACTATCGGATAAAAGTTCTTCGTCACTGGGACTATTGTTCTCATCTCGCGAATCCTCTCCGATTGTCTCATAATCTTTGAGTGAGCGTAAATTTCTAGAGTGTTTATAACGATCGTAGTTTCCATCGTTTCGCAAGAAACCTCCATAACGACGACGACCGACAATCGTACCCTCAGCCAATCGATAATTATTCTCATTTAATTCAATGCTCATGCGTCTGTTGAAGTTCTCATCGGGGATCGTCTTCGGCTCGTACGACTTAAGATCGCCATTCCATGCACAATTTTCGGTTGCCTTGACAAAAAGGGAAAAATTTCCTTTGATCTCACGGTCGAGTTCTTAACCACGATCAGGACATGCGTATCTGAAGCCAAGCTAAAATAACCGTCTTCGTTACCTTTAACTATGAAATAGCAAACTTGATTCGGCGGATCGTCAAGCTCGTTAACTTCATCTTTGTCAATAGTATCTGGTAGTTTTATGCGTTCTGAACCAGGATCGGCGTGCTCTAAACGGGAAAATATGAATGAGGATACCCCGCGAAAACTTCAAAGCTTTCAAGTACTAACCTGTGAAATTCACAGCAATTTCCTCTACAACAAATTGAGGCTCAAAATCGTTAACATTTCGTATATAAATTGTCAAGTCCAAATCAGTGCTAAGCGATGTCGGCAGACCCTGATCGTAGGCCTCGATGCGAATCTGAAAACAAAAAAAAAAATAGTTAAAGATCAATATCTGCATTTATGCTCGGTATCCGAAACAAACCTCATGGATTTTTTGTTTTTCCCGATCAAGTTTTTCCTTCAGGAAAAGCTGTCCAGTCTCCGTATCCAATTCGAAGAGTCTATAGCTTCCTAGTGGATCTGGCTTAAGACGATAATGGACCAAAGCATTCATACCAATATCCTCGTCTGTTGCCATTACTTGGATGATCATTGCTCCAACGGTGGTATTTTCCGGCACACGTAAAGTTGTATTATGCAGTGGGTTGACAAAAACTGGCGCATGATCATTGAAATCGGAGATACAGATATCGACAGTGCGCGTTACAACATTTGATGGTACGCCAAGATCCCGTGTGATGATAACAAGGGTATGATTTCCAAATTTATTACGTAATGAAGTCCTTGCGTGTATGTGCGCCGTCCAGGGATCCATTTGACGTAATTCAAAGAGATCTGAAAAGGAGTAGTCCAAGAGTTAAATCAATCAATGATCAATCTCTCTCATAATAGGTCCGTAAGGCATCATGAAGGAATTTCAAATGCTATTATTCTGAATCACTTTCAAGAAGATTGTCTCACTTTGATTGTTTCCTCTTGAGATGCTGAACTCAAGACGTCCATTCGGTGTATTGGAATCATCAGCATCTTTCCCTTGTATTGTAGCAATCTTTTCATTAAGATCATGGTATTCCGTTATCAATATACAGGAAAGAGGCAGGGAAACTTCCGGTGCATTATCGTTTTCATCTAGAATATTTATACTGGAAAAGAAGAGAAAATAGTATTTAGAATAAAACAATAAAATTCCCGTAGGTTTACTCACAAAATCTGCTTAAAGGCGTTCCGACTTTCACCAGCCAAGAATCCAAATTGATAGTTATCCCAAGCTTCGATAACAAGCATATAAAAATCTTTGATCTCGCGATCCAGTTTACCAGCAACAGTGATGACTCCAGTATCAGCGTCGATTGAGAATTTACCCTACTCAAAAGTGGAGGTGATCAAACGAAGTCATTTTTTGGATATATAAGTAAAGAATTACCTGTGAGCTTATCCGATCCATGAGGAAAGTGATCTTCCCAAAGTCACCAGAATCGGCATCTCCAGCTTGTACGCTGGCAATCCTTGTACCCACAATGGCTGACTCACTTATGGTATAGTTCTTCGATCCACCAATGAAATAGGGATTATTATCATTCTCGTCCAGAACATTAACGTAAATATCCACCAAGGACGAACGTGTTGGTAAGCCAGAGTCAGTTGCACGAATCGTAAAATTTAGCCACTGATATTGCTCATGATCGATTTTATTAGCAACCACAATCTCTCCAGTTTGGCCATCAAGATGTATTAAATCCAAAAAGTCTGGATTTCCTTCTAAGCTATAGTAAATTGTCCTATTCTTGTCGATATCGTACGCTACAACATTGGCAATAAGTACACCATTTATGCTATTCTCCAAAATGGTTTTACGATAGAATGGTTGCTTGAATCGCGGATTGTTGTCATTCTCATCATCGATTTGAATGTTTAAAAAAGCTAAACGATGAAGGTAACGATAACACAGGAAACATTAAATCGCCTCAAGGAAGCACTCACCTTCAACCAGTTGCTTCCCTTTGGCAGCTGCCAAGTCCTCCGCCAAAATGGATAAACGAATGTGCTCGACTTTTTCACGATCCAAAATCTTTACCACCTGGTATTAAAAAAAAGGAAATAAGAACAGAGCTTGATCCCTGATAAATTTTACATACTGTCAATGTTCCATCGATGGGATCCAAATCGAATGCACTGAGGTAATCATACTCAGTTTGCTTGACGAATAAACCTTCCTCGTTTTGTGCTACACAGTTGTCCCGATTGATCTTGTATCGTATAATGGGCAGATCATCTAAATCATTTGCTTCTACTTTGAAAACAATTGAGCCAACAGGTGAATTCTCCATTACGTTTATATGAGTTGGGAACTCTTGAAAGATCGGTGCCTTGTTATTAATATCCTTGATAGTTATATTGACAGTAGCCGTTGTCATAAGCTGCGAGCTACCCAAACCACCGTCCAAGGCGAGCTGCAAATTTCGATATTAATTACCGAATATTCTACAATATAAAACCACGCCCACTTACGATTGTTAAAGTATACGCTGTACGCCTATCATCCGTTAGATCTGGATCTAAATTAGCACCCTGCGCTATTGCAATTATACCTGACTCCGAGTTGATAACAAATTTATCAGCCGCACCCATTTGTATACGATAGGCAATACGATTATTTGGTGACGATCCATCCCGATCGATCGCTGTCACCTGTAATATTGAATTTCCACCGGATAAATCTTCCGGTATGGTTTTCGTATAGAAACTTCGTTGGAATATCGGTGGATTATCGTTAACATCCTGCACATAAACGATCACTGGCACAACACTGGAAAGCATGGGTATACCAGAGTCTCGAGCACGTATCAATAATTCGATCTCATAGACATCAGCAGCTAGAAAATGTTGTCGATTTCTGGCACGCTCCACTAATTCCTCAAAATCGAATGCATGCAGCGGTCGTAGAATTCCATGTTCAGGTTCTATGCTGAAATTTTCACGATAAAGTCCCTCGATAATCTCGTATGTTATTTGACTATTTTCCGTGCCATTCAAATCGATATCACGTGCCTCCAACTGAAGGGGTATCTCGAAGTCAGCTCGATTTTCGAGTAATTTTGCTTCATAGAAACGTTGAAGGAAGATCGGTGAATTGTCATTCACGTCCTCTATGTTGATGATTATTTGCGCGGTATTACGATTACCAAGTCCAATGTTATCTATGGCCTCTGCCGTTAGATAGTGACGTGATGTTATTTCACGATCGAAAGCAGAACCACCTGGCTGCTTAATTGTTACAATTCCACTTATTGGGTTCAAATGAAGTCTGTAAGGAAATATTTTATACCTACTCTGGTCCAAAAAAAAAACCAGTTTTCTACTTACAAATGAGCGATCCCACCTCTTAAGTTCAGATAACGTATTCCCATAGTTCCATAATCTCCCGAATCAATATCGAAAGCTTCAATTTTGGTAACGATTGTACCCAGTTCACTGTTTTCTAGTATTGTCGAATTATAAACCGGTGCCGTGAATTCGGGAAAATTATCATTTTGATCTCGTATAAAAATTTGCACATGAGCCGAACTGAAAGAGAAATTTTTTCCTATCGTGAAAACTAAAACTATTTTGACTTAGCTATCTTATCCTTCTCACCTATATCTACCGGGCTCATCGATTTCCCTTGCGAAAAGCGTAAAATTTATTTCCTTTGTCTTTTCATAATCGATTGCCTTCGAATTTTTGACTCGTATCATGAAATTCGCTTCGTTAACGGCCAGATCAGGTGCGATCTCAAAAATATCATTTTTCGGATCGAGAAACAATCGAAACGTGCCATTATTGCCAACATCATGATCGAATACAAAATTCTTAACCCCATCGTCAATAAATGTTAATGGTGTATTACTCTGAGAGTTCTCGTTCACTTCACAGCGATAAATCGTTTCACCGAATGTGGGGACTTCATCATTTACATCAGTAACAATTACCGTAACTTCCGTTCGCGCATGTGCGATTGCACCTCCACCATTCGATGCAGTCTAATGCGTACGGAATAAAATTCATTAAAAAAAAAAAAAACAAACAAACCATTTTCCTCTTGAATGTCATGGTCAATGAATTTCGAATTATGTTTTCCAACATACCTTTGGTACTTCCATTGCTGTTATCTTTAAAATATACGCTCCATTCACTTGACTATTTGGATCTTCGCGATCGAGTTTACGCGTTGTATACACAACCCCAGTCGCCTTATCAATATCGAAGAGTTCATTCGTATCCATTTTATACTCGATGGGATTATTTATGCCACGATCACCGTCGATCGCACGCACCCGTAACACTCTGGAGCCGACTAGAACGTCTTCCGGTACACGTGCCACTGCTTGAACCTCAACAAATTCCGGCGGTTGATCCTCTTCGTCTATGATTTTTATCAAAATGGCTGCTGTACCAGTATTCACTGGCGCTTGATTAGCACGATCAACTGCTAGAATTCTCAATTGATAGAGACTCTTTCTTTCGTAGTCCAAAATACCGACTAGTTTCAATATGCCCTTTCCCTGATAAGTTGTTATGGTGAATACATCATCATCATCATCATCAGCGTCCAACTCTTTTAAGTAATAGACAACTTGTCCAAAAGCACCCTCATCTGCATCGGTTGCTTCCAATGAGGTCACCACTAGTTCCGGTGAACTGTTTTCGGGTATTTCAATGGCATTTTGATATGGTAAAAATATTGGTGTATTATCATTTATATCCTCAACCAAAAGAAGAAAACTTTGTGTTACGTAATTATAGTCGTTGTAATGATTATCCGTTAAAGTTAAGACTATTGAGTATTCATCTTGAGTCTGGTCGAAAAGAATGTTTATCAATGATCTACTATGGCAGGACAAATGAAAAAAATGTGAGTAAGTACCTCTCGATCAAGTTCCTTAGCTAAATAAATATTTGCCTCATTACTTCCTAAATTTTCGATGCGTATTACTTCGCTGTCACGGCTCGGACGCTTGCCGAAAGTCAAAGGATCGTTATCCGGATCAAAGCCTCTTAGTTTATAGATCAGTGTTCCTATTTTTTATACAAAAACAATTTTAAAAATACTTATAAAAAGAATATTAAAATATGGGCAATTCCATTTAGTCACATCCGTCACAATCATTTTTCTTAGGATTAAGCTCATAATATTTAAAACAAAGAGGATGCGATTCTCAAGGATTTATAATTATGAAAATTTTTAACAACAGTTAAGCAATAAAATTACTTAATTTCTGCTCAGAATGGCTGTGACGGGTGGGACCCTTAGGACCGTTTTGCGTGGAATTTCCCATATTTAAAAAAATATTAAACAAGTAAGGGCCGACACAGACACACATGTTTAAATAATATTTAAAATACGATTAAAAAACAGAACCATTAAGACTGTATATTCTAGAGATTTTTAAGGCCCATATTCCGAATTTTTTTCAAATTTTTGGAATTCTTTTCACAGGCTTAAAAATACGCTCAAATTCTAAATTTCGTTGAAATATTTTGAAAAAGTCTGATTTTGGGTCAGTTTTGGGATTTTTGTGACAGAACCTAGTAGTGGAGGTACCCCTAAATATGGTCCGATCGAGTCCGTTTTCGAACTTGTTTTACTCATGTACCGGTGAGCACATGTCATACCAATTTTGATATCTAATTTGAGATAGTTTCAAACTCTTCTGTATAAAGAATAACTGTATTTACAAATCATTTGATCGACAGCACATGAGGACAATGTGTCGTCGTAAATCGAATCTCACTAGTGAGCAGATACCAATTTGTCAAGATAGCTGCACTCTTCGATAGAAGTACTGTTGAGTACACGACAGACGACGGACATGGCTAAATCGAATCTCCTGGTGACGCTGATCATTTCAATATATATTTCTCTGGTCTATTTCGACTGGTTCTGGTTGTTGTACACGATATATCCTCGACACAGAGTGTGTCGGGTACACTGAGCGAACTTAAACATGATTTTTTTTAAAAGGGCGCATTGTTATTCACAGTAATTTTGATTTTCGAGCAGAACACAAATTTCAAAAGAAATGGTTAGTCAACAACTTTTGGTTATTTAAGAAATATGTTAATTACATTTCTTTTGTTCGGTATAATTCTCATTTGGTTTATAAAATAGGACATATAAGATATGTATTCATCTTAGAACTTTTTAAGCATTGCGAAAGCAGTCCCATGACAACGGAGTGACAAAATCGGATGAAGTCCATCCGATGGCTATGTTTGGGGTTATGTTCAGCAGAGGGCTCTGTGCCCATTTGCTTTGAACGTTAAAAAAATTTGTTTGGACATTTCTTCTTTTATGGGTTTATTTAAGAAAATTTTTTTTTATTTTAAAAATTATCCTGTCATTTCAATTATGTCCGTGGTTAGTTCAACAATTTAAATTTAAATCCATTTTTGAAAATTATCATTTCAATTCAACTGAATATGGTTGATTCAAAAGGAAAATCTTTATTTTTTCCAGCAAGAAAAATTGTTAAAATAAAAATATTCCTTGTTGAAGCCGTTTTGTATGTTTTTCCTTTTGATTTGATTTTTTTCTCTGTGTATACAAATATAAAAAAAAAATTTTAAATAAATATAAAAAAACTATTTAAGAAATATTAAAAAAATAATAAAAAAAACTATTTAAATGATTTTCTCATCTTTCGCATAAAGAACTCACCAACTTTCGTCTCCGGGCTCTCCTTCAAGCGCATGACTATTTCCGACTGACCTTCAAAACGAGGTGGCCGATTGCATAAGACCCCCGACAGAGCCGTTAACGAAATCAGCACAGCTATATAGCTCCAACTATGGGTGAGTTTCAGTCGAACTTTCTTATATTTTCCAGAACTTTTTAATGCGCTTGATATATGCTTTGAATTTACTGTTAAAATTGTTCGCTTATTTTCCGCTTTTAAACATAAATGCCTCGGCATATTTCGTTGCTTTCGGTGTGGTCCCATTGGAGTTTTTTTAATGTTCCAAGAATGAACTCTTTAACGTGTCAAGCTAGAGCTGGAAAAGATAAACAGAACCATGAAGAATAAAAAGGGTTCTTCAAATAAAAACCACCAAAAAAGGTTGGCAATTGTAATTGTCTTATGCCTTCAGCCATAACCGTTAGGCATAAGTGTTGCGAGCAATTAGGTTTGTCCAAACATGCATGGTTTCGCCACAACGCATCGTAACATTGTAACCTCTAAATCAGTTCCAGTTGAGAGCAGACACCCAAGTACCTACATATAATATCAGTAGGTACGTGCAAGCAAGTGTCATATGCTAAATAATTTGACTAAAACTTTTGAGCCGAACTCTTAAAGTTTGAGTACAAGAAAAGTTATGGAGCGAAAACATTTTAATTAAAAGTCTTGAGACGAAATTAGTAGCACAAAGAATTCCATCCATACTATATGGTATATGGTATATGGTATATGCTATGTGTATTGTGTGATGTTGCCTCACGGAAGCCGAGAATGACACGGCTATAAACTCCAATACCGAAATCTCTGCAATCAAAAGATCTTTCGGCCTCACTCGTAGTCGGATATTGTCTTGTCTTCGGGTTGTCCGAGTTCATGCGGCCGTTAAGAAATGTCGAAATGCCGCAGCTAAATATTTTCTTTTCACTTTAACGCTGCCATTTCTTCAATTCTTTTACGCTTTTTTTTGTCTGGAAAGTCAGCAGTTAATTGCCGGAGCGTGGCATAAAAATCAACAGCAGATTACCCAAAAAATTTGCAAAGCTTTCCTTATATCAAAAAATACCAAATTTAGCACTCATCGCAGCAAAAATTAATTGAAGTCGGTCTTTCATCAAATTTTTGGCATTTTTTTTTTTCGAAATAAGCTGGAGCTATGCGACTTGAGGGAGCGTCTTGATCTATTTAGCCACGGATGTGGACCTTTTTTGTGCAAAAATCTGAGCAGAAATAAGTCATTAATATATGTTCATCAGAAGGCCATTAAAATGACCAACTATTAATTAATGGTACAATAAAGATTAGGACTTTTAAAGTACAATGGAGCTAAATTAGCATATCGTCCTCAGTAGCCATGACCACAAAAAGCAATATGAAGTGTTACTTCCGATGACTTTAAGGGCTATCAGAAAAAGTCATTAATGAATTTGAATTTGAGGTCTTATGTTTCAGCCGGAAAAGAAACCATGAAGTCTCCAAACATAAATGGAAATAATCTGAAATACCAGTCGTAACATCCTTTGGATGTGCTTAAAGACGCTTAGAAAAAAAAAAAAAACCAAAAAATTGTTTTTAAAAACAAATAAAGTGCTTATAGACGCATAAATGCGTGCGTTACGCTTGCCCAATATGCAACCGCGTATTTAACAAGTAAGGGTGTTATAGTCAGGCGAGCCTGACAATAGAATACCCGACACAGACACACATGTTCAAATAATTTTTAATATCAAGAGGTGTTTAAGGCCATTAGGGGCCCCATATACCGACCATTGTTGAATTTCTTTATGAAAACCGAACTTTTGCCACGCCCACTTTTCCAATTTTTTTGAATTCTAATCGGAGGCTTAAATATACGCTCAAATTCTAAGTTTCAGTGGAATATTTCAAAAAAGTCCGATTGATTTTGGGGCAGTTTTGAGATTTTTGTGACATACCCTAGTACTGGAGGTACCCTTAATAATGGACCGACCAAGGAAATTTTTTGGGAGGATGTTTATGGCTACAAAGGAAGCATAAGTGCCGAAAAACGCCCTTCGGCCACGCCCACTTTTCCAATTTTTTGAAATTGAGTAAATTGACTTCAAATATCTTCAACTTCAAATTTCTTGAAAAAATTCGGTTTTAGACCAGTTTTTGTGATTTTCGTAACAGACCCTAGTACTAGAGGTACCCTTAAAAATGGTCCGATCGGGTCCATTGTTCTTACTCATGTACCGGTGAGCACGCAAACCGAATTTCGTCAAGATAGCTCAACTCCTTTGATAAGATAACTGTATACAAACAGACGGACAGTCTAAATCGAATCTCCTGGTGACGCTGATCATTTCAATATATATTTCTATGGTCTATTTCGACTGGTTCTGGTTGTTGTACACAATATATCCTCGACACAGAGTGTGTCGGGTATAAAAACAGCGCGATTCGCTGAGTGAAATATCCAACTCTTATGCTTGGTATTTTTCCTATACCTACTGCTTTTCTTATTTCCCAACTTTTGGGCCGCATTACTCTCTTTTCAGAGTGGTCTAGGTTCCAATGTTCCATTCAAAAATGAACATCATTTTCAAAGGAAATATTTGAACCTTCAAGGCCTATCGAAACCAAAGCAAGCGTCGAATAAATAAAAGATCAATAAAAAAAAAAACAATTTTGCAGAATCAAAATAATTACGAAATTTCAAATTCGTAACGGCCTTGAAAAAAAATCTTAAGATAAACAAAATTTTATATAAAATGTTATTAAGCAACATTTGAACTACGCAAAGCCGCCGCAATGGTTTTGGAAAGTAATTATGCTTATCGCTTAGATCAAAAACCCGAAGGTCGCTGGCGTTGAAATATTTAAATGGAGATAAAATAAAATAAGAGAAAAAAATATTTAACTCTTTTCAATGATACAGAAAGAAAGGAGCATTGTGCCTTGATTCGCGCTTGGTACCTATTTAAATTTAAAATTAATTACTTTATGTCACGCTAATGAAGAGACTCTTCTATGTATTCCTCATATCGATATGAAATTTCCATATTGAAATCCGTGAATTAAAGAAATTAAATTCAAAGAGAAACTGTAAAGAAATTTCCAGCAATTGATGGGCGTCGATAATTGCAACCCGGTAATTATTTATTCGCGTAACATAAACAACGAGGTTGTTCGGACGTATTGATGGTTGTTGGAGTGGATCAATAAGTGGATGTGTAAGAAGAAATTCTTTTCCTCCATTTGGACAAGAAGCTTTCTCTCGCTCCACTATAGATCAATGATTCATTCTTCATTGCAATAACAGTCCAAGTAAGCCGGGTCCTTCATTCTTGCACTTTTTGGGTGCTAAGTTTTCATTTATATACGCCCAGTCCGTATTTACATTAGGGAAATAGTTTCCGAAAATTTTTTGAAATGTTTCTTTAAAGCCTCTTTCCCGTTTATACAGAGAAACCTTTGTTTGGCTGCCTCCAAAGCAATGTTGTTAGATTAGGAAATCTTCTTTAATATAAGAAGGTCTTCTCTCTAGCTCCCCTGCAGAAATATGGACTGACCCAAGTGTAACTCATGTTACCACTACTAGTCCCTTCATAATTCCACTTTTAATGTATTCAACTGACCTTTTTAACATGGGCCTGTCCTTGGGGAGGGACTAGTCCGCAAAACGGCTGATCATAGGTCAGTTTTTTTTGGGTCAATTGTCGTAATTTTGTTGGTTTTAGGATAGTCAAATGAGGAAAATAAACAAAAATTTCTTATATATATTCTAAGTTGATGAAAGTGTCATTTACCAGATTTACTTTTAAACAACCGTTCATTACGACAAGCCGGCTAGCCAGAATTCGTATCGTAGCGAACTTGCCAATAAGTATAACCGTAAGGATTTGGAACATCGGTCAAACGCTTTATTCCTTAAAAAAATGCAAATTGACCAGGTTCAAAATCTGCTTACCGCATTACTGCAGGGTGTTTAAGAGAGTTATGTTTAAAAGGGAACTAAATACAATTGGCGACCATTTCCTGACAGACATCTTGTTCGGTGAAGAGGGACACCCTTGGGAAAGAGAAAAAAAAACTCCTTACTCTTCCCAGGCATATTTAAAAATTTTAAAAATTAATCCCTCAGGCGTTTGTCGCGGCGAATGTAGACGCATTTTTTGTTCAATCGTGAGGGAATTCAAAATTTTGGTGAATAAGTACAGTACACTGACTTGCCTTAAAGTCTCCACAAGTCCAAAAAAATCTATTTAGGTAATGACGATTCGAGTTATGGAACTTTGACTGTAATTAATGATAAGCGATCATACTCAAAAAATGGGCGCTCCTGAATGCGCATCTCATTGATGAAATCCATCACAATGATGCGCTATCAAATATCTAAATCTGAAAACTTCGATGGCATAATCAAGTCATATCTTTGCACAAGACAGGCATTCGCATGCACGAAAAGCGAAGACAATGCCCCCAAGCACTCTCTTTTGGATTGTTTACAAATTTTTGTGCATAGATATAATTTTTTTTTTGAATAATATATTTTTCCCGCGTTGCTCATTGTAACTAAGAAAATGATACAATTGCTTTAAAACTCAATTTATTATACGTTAAATATGATATGTTCATAAGATCGATCTAGCAAAGTTCGTTCACTCTGTCAGCATGACAACCCAAAGGCTAATCTCCACACGATTTTTTCTAATTTTTTTTTTTCGAATTTTTCACAATGATCCAAAGAATTGGGCGTCTTTTATGTGGGCACCTATGAAGGTATATGGAAAAAAAAAAACTGAAGCAAATTGCTTCAAAGAAAAGTTTTTAGAGCGTAATTGATTGCTTCTACTTCTGTAAGTGTTGATGTGAAAAGTGAAAATTGCTAATAAAAATACTTGAAATCGTCAAGTAAAAGTGAAGCGGCAATAGGGAGGGGGGCTAATTAAAACAAGCGAGAAAGAATATAGCAACGAAAACCCCAGCAACAAAATCAACAATCTCTTGCACAAAAAATAAATCAAAAAAATAGAAAAAATATTTATATTTAAAGAGCCAAGACCGAACGAAGCCATCAATAGAATCTCTACGGAAACTGAAGTGCAACAAACCGTGTCTCATGGATATGGGAAGAGAGAGATGAGAGAGAGAGCAGTATACGATAATACGATAAAGAAAAGGGTCCTCAATTTTAGTTATATGAATATTTAATTTTTTTTTTTTTTAGGCACCATGACATGAAATAAATCATGACATAATAAAACTTAATAAAGTTCTATCGAAATCGTTGCTGCACTTTTTATGCTCATTGCCCTTTTGCCTGCTTCCGGTCTGTGCGACGCATTTTTGAATAGCCAAAACAACCCTCTGTGGTTATTTCTCTTCCAAGCTTTTTCTTCGACAGTCAAGTTCAACGGCGTTACAAAAAAAAAATTACCTATATATTTATACATGCATATATATATAAGGCACTGTTGCGTTACGGTTTGGTGACTCATGTTTCAAGCTACCATCGAGCACATCCATCCATGATGGAGCTCAATTAGGCCTATGCGTAAATACATACCTGCAACAACGTCATTTATTTAGTTTTTTTTGTGAGAGAGGAAATCAATTAAAATGGTCCAATACCCCAATTAATTTCTATTCTCATGAACGGTAAGAGCAATTAACCATTTCATTAAAAAATAAGTCTTACTTAGAGACGTACAATGTCCTTCGGATTTGAAAAGCTAATTAAGAGGTCATGAAATATTTTTTCTATAAGTTCTTGATGTCATAATTAGCAGTCCAACCTCCTTTTAAAGTCCAACTTCTGAAGCAAAAAAGACAAAATTTATCTGATGTCGTTTCCTAGAGGGAGTTAAAAAAATTTTTTTACGAAAAATGACACCAAACAAGGACTTGAATTATTGAATTTAAATTCCAAGATAATTTCTAGACAACTGATCCTTGAATGCAAACACAAAAGAAGGACCTCAACTGTGCCAAGCCATGCAAGAACTCGTTGCGAAGACACCCTTAACTTACCTCATGAAATCGAAATTGAGTAACTTAATATCCTTTCCATGAAGGTCCTTGAAATGCAAATCGCGTTATCCCATAATATTTTTAAAAAAATTGTTTTTTTTTCTTCTTGGTAAGTTGGAGCTTCTTTCTTGCTGCTGAAGTGTGCCGCACAAAAGTCAAGAACCCCGAAAAACTTTTTGTTTCACGAAGCGTGACTGACACAGCAACACTTGCACAAAAAAAAAAGAAATTTATTTAAATATGTTTATAAAGGAAACCCGCACAACTCTTTCACTTCTTGTATGGGCTTAGACCACTTAATAACACTTTTTGGAACGTGTCATCCATTTAGCATTCTCTTTAATGATCTATGGGCATATTCTTAGGCACTTGATGGCATTGAAAATGGGACAAAATTCAGGCATTCATCGCTCCGGTTTTTACCGATAATATTTTTGACTTGATTTTTCACAAAAAAAAAAAAATTCCAGAATTCAAGAATTAAAAACAAAAATATATATTTTAATTTATTTATTAAATTATTTATTTTAATTTTTTTATTAAATTATTTATTTTAATTTTTTTTATTAAATTATTAAATTTTTTGTTTGCTCTTAAGTAAAGTTTATTTTAAAGGACGCAAACCACGACCGTTACAATTGAAAACTCACCGGAGACTGAAACTTTAGGCCATTTAAACTTAGCTTTAAGCCATAAACATTAAGCCGAAAGAGCACGAATACCACTGAGCGATGGTATTTTTTGGCTTGTGCTTCGATGTTATGGAATTGAAACAATCACTCGGTGAAGCATGGGGGAGCTCTATGGAAACAAAGCGTGACCAACTGACAACAACGGAGGACTATGGAGCGTGAATTTCGTTGCAAAAAGTTGTTTACATTGTTTTCTTTTTGTTGTTGTTGTTGTTTTTTTTTAAGAAGAAGAAGAAATGCCGGCACATGCTGTCGGCTTGGAAGATTTCCAGTTGTTTGTGGAACGTGTGGAACTAGTAGTGGAAGTTAGCAGCTGGAAAGCTGGTGGATTAATTGAATGGAGCTTTACTTAATTTAAACACTGGATCACAATGGATCAACCAAAAAAAAAACGGTCAACGCTTTAGACTCTGAAATGTTTTTTGCATAATGGCTAAACTTTCTGGATTGCATAACAGTGAAGGTCATAAAATTGAGCTTATTCAAATAAAAAAAAAAAAGTTCCGCTTGGCGAGATTTGATATTGTCAAAGAAGAAAATTTGCATTCGAAAAGGTTTCGATGAAAAATGAGATTTTTTTGGCAATTAAAGGATAATGAAGTGGAACCAGGCCCGTAGAGAAAAATTTGGGGCATTTTTTTTCGGCGGGCCCCCTCATAACAAAAAGTGTGACCAAAAAAAACGGTCCCCAAGGTGCCAAGTTCATTCTACAATATATACTAAGGTTTCATATTTTAAAAAAATGCGAAACATTTGCGGGTCCCTTCAAAAAGCCCGGGCCCGGGGGAAAATCCCCCTTTTTTCCCCCTCTCTACAGGCCTGAGTGGAACAGTTCTAAATGATGATGATTTAATCTTATTTGAAAAGTTCCCACTCCTTAATAAAACGAAGAGTCCTTTTGATTACAATTTCTTAACCCTTTATTGCTTACGAAGCCGTACGTATGGGCAAATCCAGAAAAAAGTACATCAAGCGCAAAAAAATAAAAATTTGTTCCATTTAAAAAAATTTTGTATAAGAATTTTTATACCCGATACACTCTGTGTCGAGGGTATATTGCGTTTGTGTGGTTGTGTGTAACACCCAGAACCAGTCGAGATAGACCATACAACATATATATAGAAATGATCAGCGTCACCAGGAGATTCGATTTAGACATGTCCGTCCGTCTGTCTGTCCGTCTATCTGTCTGTGTCTGTATACAGTTATCTTATCGAAGGAGTTGAGCTATCTTGACAAAATTTGGTATGCGTGCTCACGGGACATGAGTAAGAACAAGTTCGAGAATGGACCCGATCGGGGTACCTCTGGTACTAGGGTCTGTTATGAAAATCACAAAAACTGGTCTAAAACCGAATTTTTTCAAGAAATTTGAAGTTGAAGATATTTCAAGTCAATTTACTCAATTTCAAAAAATTGTAAAAGTGGGCGTGGCATAAGGACGTTTTTCGAATATTGTCCCCTACACCCGAAATTCAAATGGGACTTGAACAAAATTTGGCACTTATGCTTCCTTTGTAGCCATAAATATCCTCCCAAAAAATTTCCTTGGTCGGTCCATTATTAAGGGTACCTCCAGTACTAGGGTCTGTCACAAAAATCTCAAAACTGCCTCAAAATCGGAGTTTTTCGAAATATTTCAATGAAACTTAGAATTTGAGCGTATTTTTAAGCCACCGATTAGAATTGCAAAAAAAATAGAAAAGTGGGCGTGGCAAAGGGGCGGTTTTCATAAAGAAATTTAACAATAGTCGGTATATGGGGACCCTAATGGCCTTAAACACCTCTTGATATTAAAAATTATTTAAACATGTGTGTCTGTGTCGGATATTTTATTGTCAGGCTCGCCTGACTATAACACCCTTACTTGTTTTTTTACAAATTATGAGTAAAGTGGATTTCCTTCGAATAGTGATTCAGTTCCTGACGTAAAGGCGAAGAAATTATAATTAAGAATTCTGACATTCCTTTTCCCTATTGAAAACTTGGACTTAAAGTGTACGAAAGCAGCGTCCCTAACGTTTGAAAAGACCATGCCGTAAAGGGTTAATAAAACCATTTCCAACAAAAAAATTTTTTTTATTATTTAATAAGTACTTATATCATACAGTAAAGGGTTAATAAAACAATTCGCATAAAAAAATTCCCCGCTTATACAATAAGTATATAATGCAGTAAAGGGTTAACTCCATCCTTTATTCAAATTTTGTCTGTCGATGGATATACTAACCAATCTTGAGCAAGTGTATGTAGGCTTAGCAAACAGGGCGGAATGTTCCACAGTTGCACTTTAACACCGGTTCCGACTTAAGCTAAGTTATGTTTTATGTTTCAACTTTGTCGACTTTGTTAACTTTGGTTGCAGTCGGGCCAAGAATTTCTCTTCACCGGCCCTGTGCGCTTCTAATCACAGCGCCTACTTGAAGCGCATTTTGTGTTCTAATTTTTTTTTTTTCGAAAATATTTCCAAAAAAATTTCCTTGAGAAATTTGTCTTTGATAATTATTTTATTAATATTTTATTTGAAGTTTTTATGATTATATTTGTTGTATATTGAAAAACACTAAAAATAACAAAAATTTTGCTGTATTTCTGATTCTGATTCATTGATTGAAAGGGGCATTAAATCGTGAGTACTTGGAAATGTTAATTTTTGCAAATATTTCTTGCAAAATAATCTATGGAGGACGAGAAGTAGAGACCTCTTTTAACCTATTCTTAGTTGTTTTAATAAGTATGTTTGACTACCGAGTTTTTACCGGCAAAAAAGTATTTTTCCAACAAGCAAAGTCCAGGACAATGGCATGGCCTTTAAGGTTGACTACCGTTCTACCGTTATGCTTAATAGTCGTATGGAATAATAAGAATGACCGAAATTCTACTAGCTTGTGCGGAAAAAATTCCTTTTTTTCTACCTTCTTCCACCTCAAAAGCGGTCACAGCTCAACGAGATAATTCTTCAGCAAAAAAAAAAAAATAAAGCAAAAATTTAATTATTTTTCTCATGGGTCCTCCTCTTACGGAAAATAAGAAACGAAAACAAAAAAGCGGACGAAAAATTTTTCTTTTTGATTGAAAATCCGAAACAATTTAAAAACCAAAGAAAATTTCCAAAAAAAAATGAGGAAAAAAGAAAACTTAAAATGAACTTAGAAGGCCTTCGAAAAATTATCGAATTATATTAAGACGGCTTGGGAGAAAAAATAGTTGCCTTTTTATTATTATTATAAAAGGGGCCGGAAAGTATTTTTTTCTAAATTATTAAATCTTTTAGGTTAGATTATTTTTTTTTTTAATATATTAATTTTTTTTTTTTATAAAAAAAAAGCTTTTTTTTTATATATATATATATAAAAGCGACATTCTTATTACCTGAATTGTTCTATGTAAAGCAATTTAGATAGCTTGATAACAAACAAAAGACCAATAGAAAACAAAAACAAACAAAAGAAGAAACAAAAAACAAAGGAGGAATATGTTGGAAAACCAAGAAAATGGTAGCAATACTAGCAGAACCATAGCAGCGTCGATCGGTGCCAAGAGTAGAGGGGCGCGATGCAAATCATTCCACCTTCGATACTTGGAACTTTGCCGTGCAAAAAATAGTGCACCGCTGGCAGATATCCGTAAGAACAGTAAAGATCAGACCGCTTTGGACTTTTTTGGCGATAAGCTAAGTGTCTCCGATTGGCTATTAATAGCGAATGCCCTATACGGTGATCAGGCATTGCTGGAATTATCGATTCGATTGAGAAAATGTCTGGGCCCCGGTAAGTTTTTTTCAACGTCGTACCCTCTCGCATTTTAATTAATTTTTTTTTTTTTGGATTTTCCAGTTGTTGCCCACATAGACACCGATCGTAAGGCAAAAGTTTTTAAACAGAAGCCGGTCATCTATACGAAATTCGTGTTTTGTGAAGTTCTAAACTCGCTATCCAATTCTGTAGAGCAAAACAAAAATCTGAAAGTCCTTAACCTAGAAGGACTACCATTGAGTGATAACTACGTGGAAACGCTGGCCAAGGTACATAATTTTCATCATTTCGATTTTTTTTCAAATTCCCGCTTGTTCCATAAAAGAAAATCCTCACTTAATTAGTTGAAGGGCCGTTCTAGAGGATGTGTTGGATAGCCGCATACATACGCATGGGAATCTGTCGTCATTCATTTCAAATATGTAGAACCAAGGGCGTATTTGACAGGTGCCGATGGGGCCAGCCATTTTCCTCTAAAAGTCTCTCTTAGACACTGCAAGGAAACACATGAGAGTTACAGACGAAAGGCATTCCATCTCCGTCTATCTCATGTGTTTCCTGCCAGTGTCTCGCGTTTTGTCTCCCTGTTTAAACGGGTACTAAGACGGAATTGACCTGTAATTCGAGCATAAGTCTAAATCTACTTTTCAAAAATAATGCCCTTTCAGCATAGACTGGATTACGCCCTAGTATGGAATTACCCATGATACAAGAAAGCAATTTAGCGCCACTTGAGAGAGGAAACGTCACAAACTCAAAATCGCGATTCGTTGTTGTTGTTTCCCATGTTAAACTGGCTTTTTACTTTTTTGAATAGCATGGGAAGCACCAACAATTTCTCGCTCAGTGACGTCACAAACTCAATTTTTGGGCTCTCAAAGAGAGCCTCAAAATAGCGGTACTGAAGTGGCGCTCTCTTGTTTTTTTGTATCATGGAATTACCTTTATATTGACCACTATTTTTATATAGACCACTATTTTTGATTTGAGACATTTAGAGCGGGGGTCACATTTTCCGAGTACGGATATCTGATATTTTTGGGTCTCATAAGAGCCTCTTACATGGGCGTGTTTACAGTAGGGCAGGGAGTGACAGCTGCCCCCCTATAATTAGTTTCTGCTCAGTATACACCGCAAAAGAGTTTTCCAAGAGTATCAAGAAATGAGATACGGCTGCCAAAATCGTTTTTCTGAAGATAGAAGGAAACCTATGCGTACATGTGGTAACACCTAGGACCATACGCAAAAGTTCCTACCATACATGTAGAACAAATTTTTTTGTGGGTTGCCCCTCCCTAACTGAAAATCTGGATAAGTCCATGGCCTGTTATAGCTTCCTATATGGTGTCTTTTTTTTAGCGACCACTGTTCTCCATCCAGTTATCGTTGGCTAACAGATGAATGTTTTATATATAATCTTGATGACTTGCCAAAGTCCGTGTCCCTGTCGTGTAAAGGAGTTCAAGATATTTAGACCCGATTCGAAATATTCCCGGGAATTTTTATCTACTAGTTTGAAAAAAATTTCCCCATACTAAGTTCACTCTGGGAAGGGAATATAAAGAGAGCAAGGTAGGTAGGTTGAAGTGGCTGCCACTTAGGCCGTAGGCCATTTGTGATACCAAGGAGGTTTTATTGTGTTTGTGTGAGTGTGTATGTCTTATTATGTAGTGTGCCCCTTACATGCGATTTTTTGAAAAACCAGTGCTAGGCTCCGTTTCGCCTGTGCCGGGAATCGAACCTCGGACCCTGGGATCAAGAGCATAGCACGCATCCCCTACGCTATCCCAGAGCCAGAATTTCAAACATTTTTAAGCAAAGATCACATTCCATCTTTTGATGACGCTTAGAATTCTTCCATTTTTTCGGAGAAAAATTTCTAGGGAAAAAATTCCCGGGGAATATGCATTTAGAATAGGGCTGATTATGAACATATCTATTTCAGGGAGCTTCTTCGATATCTTTTGAAAATTTAGACCAATAGTTCCATGGCTAGGACGAAGCCTTGTGCACATCGCTATAAAAAATGTATGCTTCCCCCTCAGATGCGGCTATAAAAGCCGGAGGTGTGTCCCCCTCTGTCAATTCGCTACTGATAAACAGTGTCCGCTGAAATTTGGGCAATAGACCCTTTATTAATTTACGGTGAGACATGAACGATTATCATATAAAAAGAAATCAATAGTTTGAAGGATCCCCGCCGAGTCTAGAGAATTCTTCTGGGACTCTGGAAATTCTTGGATTCGGGGTTAAATTGCCTAACTGCGATGATTGCTATTTATTTCAGGCTCTAGCGTCGAATACAAGCCTTAAGGAAATCAGTTTTGCGCGTTCAAATATTTTCGACCGTGGCTGTCAAGTTATATGCAATACGTTAAAATATTTGGAGAACGTTGAAAAACTGAATTTATCCGATTCAGGATTGACGACGAAAGGAGCTGAATACATTGCCGATATGATTAAGGTGAGAGAGTTGGCGCGATATGAAAATTTCCCATACCACAATTAAAGTCCATTGAACTCATCTGCAGATACAAAAAATCAGTCGTTACACGGCAGGCTGGATGCAATCGCTACGGTATAGTTCAATCGATGCCGAAAATATTCCCGGACTGCGTGAAATCTATCTAGCACGGAATCCGCAAATCGGCAACGAAGGACTGAAAGCAATTACAGAAGTTTTGAAGGAGGATATTTGGATCAGCTGTAAGGGTCGACCCATGATACAAGAAAACAAGATAGCGCCACTTCAGTACCGCTATTTTGAGGCAAAAATTGAGTTTGTGACGTCACTGAGCGAGAAATTGTTGTTGTTTCCCATGCTATTCAAAAAAGTAAAAAGCCGGTTTAACATGGGAAACAACAACAACGAATCGCGGTTTTGAGTTTGTGACGTTTCCTCTCTCAAGTGGCGCTATCTTGTTTTCTTGTATCATGGGGTCGAACTCGGAATTGTTTTTTTTTTAACATTTTCTATTTTATTTTTTTTTTTTTTGCGAAAGGTGTTGATATGGAGAATTGTGGACTTACGGATCAAGCTGCTAATATATTATTAGAATGCTTGAAAGCGAATAAATTCATTGTTGAGTTTAACGTACGTGGCAATTCAGGAATAAGTAAATTTTTATTACAAAACATTAGTAAGCACTTAAATAAGCATGATGAATGCGAACGAACGGGCGAGGAATTGCTTAGAGACTTCAACGATGGCCTCGTCAATGCCGACGATCTGGTCAAGAAGCATAAGGTGACCATTGAACAATTGGTAACACAGCTGAAGACAACAACAGAGCAATTGGAATTGGAGCGTCGCGTTCGCAAGAAGGCGGAGGAGATTAATGAGAAACTAGCTGCACAGATTATGGCATATGAAAGTAAATTACAAGGTATGACCCCCAATGGAGTACCGGATGGCTGTGTGGTCGTTAAGGATGAAGAACTGCAGTCCATTATCAGACAGTACGTGTTTCAGCATGATTACAAAAAAAAAAAAATCATTAGTGGTACTCATGCAGCTTCGCAAATGCCTTCGCAACTTTTCGCATCGCAAAATTTTCATATAAATTTTGACAGTTGTGTGACAAATTTCTCATTTCCCACAATTTGCGAAGCTGCATGAGTCCCACTGTATTACCTATCGCGTAAACACGATACTCACTCTCTGCTTACAGGCGCGACGATCTTCACAAAATGCTGGCGAGCGAACAGAATGCCCATCGTAATTTACAGAAAGAGATCTCATATAGTCCGAGAACGAAAAAATTAAGCTTTAAAATGCACGAAGAAATTGAAATGCAATTCGAACAGGAGCAAATAGACTCACCGGATGGATCCGCCAGATCGATGGACTCCGGCAGGAAATCGTCAAGACAAACGGGAGAAGTTAGAAAGGTCAAGAGCGAAATGAAATATGTTGAGCAGATAAAGAGAACGTCACTGAAGAAAAAGGAAACCAAATCCGATTACGATTACGCAACTGAATCCGATGTGAGTCCATGGCTTCAAAAAGTACTTGATCGGAATATAAAAAAAAAAAAAATATATGTATATACCAATATATTCTATTCACTCGATTGCAGGATCCACAGTTTGAGAAGAACATTGGCGATACGGTGAATAATACGGGACTGGCGGCGCAACATGTTGCACAACACAACACTCAGCAGCTAACACGAAATTTAAAGTCGTTAAAAAAACACGATTTCGATGAAATTTCATTGTCCACAGCACGAAGTCAAGGCAGCGATGCGATTTCTGCTGAATCAGAAACGCTCCGTCATAACGAAGAGGATATCGTTCATCAAGAGATAAAAGCGTATAAAAGTTTAAAGCACTTTCAGGATGAACATGGGCAAGGCGAAGGTTCTAATGCAGCAGCAGCGACAAAGCAACGGCGGTCTCCACGTTCACTGTTCTTAGGAATTTGTAAAAATTAAAGAAGAAGAAAACAGGCGAAAATCCAAAAAAAAAAAAAAAGAATATATATGTATATGAAGCTCGACGGCGCTTATTTTATTTTGGGGCGACAAAGTCTTGCAAGAAACGAAAAAGTCATTTTTATAAAAATTGTTTTTTGTTAATTGTAATTCTTCGAAGCCCGTCATAAGCCCGTTCTGCCGATTATATTTATTACATTTATACAATGAATGTTTTGTCTATTTATAAAAATCTGCCTCCGGTGGAAGTGTGGAAGTGTTTGAAATTTAAAAGAAAATTCTAAATATTATTTTTTGTGTAATTCAGAAGTTTTTTTATAATTTATAGATTAATTTATTTATACAACAGCGTTTATCTGTGTATATATTTTTCCCTTTTGATTCGAATAAATTGTCAAAGCTGAATTTTTGTTTTATTTTTGATTATCCTTGTGATGCTTATTCATTTTTAGCGTTGCACCTGTGAACGATATTCACCAAAAATTGGTCTGTAAATTAATATCGGTCTTTTGCGACCTGTCTCTTCTGGTGTGTGTGTGTGTGTGGTCCAACCATCGCATCCTTTAAACCTTTGTATACTTAAGGTGTTATTCTTTTGTAATCACTGAAGTCCCTAGCATTAAAAAGTTGCACCTAAAATTATGCGCGCAAAAAGGATGTATTTCAAGCATCATTGGTTAGACAGCTTATCGGGACGATAAATGGCTGCACCAGGAAACAGGCGACTCATAAGTTCTGCATCCTCTTATAAAATATAGAAACTTTTTTCCATCTTAAAAAATATATATATATGTATGTAGATATATGTATGCAAATGCATTTTTTTTAATTTAAAATTTTATTGTTTAGTACAAAAATAAATCACAAATGTACGAATTAATAGTACGTGTAAATAAACATAATTAAATTCTTCTCAATACAAATCGTTGCCTCTGTTCTCCGAAATCGAAGGGTTTAAATTTTATTTCCGCATTCGAAGCTTTTCTGTTTTACGGTTCTTTGATCAGGCGGCATTTAATAATTTAACACAAAATCGAAACTAGTATAATAATTAAATAGATACACATAAAAAAATTACAATAATTTTCTACATTAAAACGAAAAGACGTCATATATATTTGTTTTTTTTTTTTGCCAAAAACTAAGATAATTTGAAGTTTTGTCGTTTTATTGTTCACCACATCCGGCGCCATAAGAAGAGTGGTGAATATTCGCATTTTTCGTATTTACAAATTCATTTACATATATACACACACATTGTCAATAAGATTAATATTTAAAATCATATATATAGATTATATATATATATATATATAGAGGATTATCTATAATAATTTTGTAAAAATAGTTTTGTTAATGGTATGAGAGTTGCTATAATACTTTCGAAAATGCTGCTCCTAAAATGTTATAACGAAAAATGTGTTTGCGCTTGAATCCTTGAAACAACGAAACTTAACGATGATCTTAAGTATTAGGGGAGATTTTAAGTTTATTAAAGACTGATTTTATTGAAATTTGAACAATCTATATTTTATTAGTACAATCATTTAAAAATTTTCTACAAAAAATATTTCCAAAAAAAAATTTTTACTTTGACTACGATTTTTTGAATTTTTCATAATAATTTTTGGCATATTTAATTTGAATTACCGATTTTAACAGTCCAGTCCTTTTTGGAGCAAAAATAAAAACAGTAAACAATGATTCAATTTGTAGTAAAGGAAGTTTGTAAAATAATGAACACATACACTCACTTAAGAGCCAATTTTATTCTATTCAATTATGTTGGTTGTTCCAAACGCGCTTAATTTCCTATGAGCCAAGACTCTTTTATGGAAGGTAGACATTCTTAAATTTTGCGTATACATTTAAATAATTGATTTTTTTTTGTCATTAATTTTTTTTTTTTTTGTTTTTCTTTTAAATACTAGCTAATTGCTAAACGCTATTTTTTCTTTAAATAAACATTATTTCAACAAGATGAATTTATGCAGTTAAAGCTGGCGAAAAATTTCTTCAATGCTATTTATATATGTGCTTATTTATTTTGCAATTGTAATAATACGATTTGTGAATAATTATCTCAAAAACTAAGTCCCTTGTACATGTATTTATTATTTTATTTTTTCTATAAACATAGGTATATTTAAATTTTTTTAAATTATAATAAATGCTTTTCAAATGAAATCACACACTCCACACTTTAAATTAATCCCATCGAAATATACAAAAATGAAGGAAGAGAATTTAATGTATAATTTTTTTCCATTTTTTAATTTTTTTTTTTTAAATTTCACAATAATTGATTTATTTAATATAAAACTTATCTGAGTGCCAAGCACTTTCCATTAAATTAAACTAAAATTCTAAAAAATAAAAGAAATACTATACTCAAAGCCATGCATTAGGAAGTGTGGTGAATTTCTTTGCAAAATATTTAATTGGAAAGTTAAAAACATTATGAGATTTTTGACATTACTACTAGTGCTACGTAAAAGATGAAATTTTTTTCTTTTTATGTAAGTCAAAAGGGAAGATTTGTTGCTACATAAGCCTGTATAAAGTTTCACAACACTCCCTAATCTAATTCACTACAAAACGAAATTAAAACTATTTAAAAACGATGTTAATAAGGCAAAAAGGAAAATAAATCAAATCTAGTATCAGTCTGGGGGTAATATTTCTAAACTAACTTGTTTCTCTTTATCTTTCTCTCGTTTTTATTTAATTATTTTTTTTTTTTTTTTGAATTGCAATTAATTAAATAGTGTAGATACACATCACATTTACAGTACGGATATTGAGTGAGTACTGAATCTTTCGAATTCAACGACTGCAACTAATTTCAATTCAATATTTTTAAATTCTTTAGCACAAAAAATTCAATTGAGTTCAAAGATTTAAATTAAAAATAATAATAAATTAAAAAAAAAAAAAAAAATTAATTACATCTAAATAAAATCACTTAAAAATATTTAATCCTACATCTATCGGCTACTTAGAGAAGGGTACTGAGAAACGTTAGATATAATTTAAGTTAATTAAAGCGCGTACATTTTCTTGGCATAATCTTTAAATACGCTTATTAGAAAGTTATATTGAATATTGTAGGTTAGGATTTTCTTACGTCTGCAACAAGCCACGTATATCCATAATGGCTGTATTGTTTACATTTCCACTAACGCAATTGCCCGTTACAGCAGAATTTGTTGCTCCATGATGATTCATGTTTAGACCACTGTCAGTATTTTCCAGGTACAGCGATGTCGCCTCTAAACTCTCTGGCGGCGATAAAACGGAAGAGACGATTTCCATTTTATTGACGATATCGTTCGTTTCGGCAAGCATTTCATCGTTGACATCGAGAAAATCGGCCAGAAAATCTGAATCGGATCCAATTGTCTCTTGTAAGGTCTTCAAATGTTTATCGGCCATCTCGAGCGCGCGCTCAACTTCATCGCGTTCATCCTGGCGCACTACTACGATACACATTCATAAAAATTTAAGTGAACATGGAGGAAATTTTCTTTGGTATGTTACAAACTTTTTTAATGGATATTAACAACAAGGAGCATTTATAAAAGTTCGCTTAGTAGTTTTTCATCAACAAAAATATAAAAAAAAAAAAAAAAGGATCGGGAAAGTAGCCACCAACCCAAAACTTTGCAGATTTGAAGCATTTTTGGAAACCTGTTTTAAATTTAAAAGTCACAAAGGAATCTGTAAGTGCCTCAAATACATTTAGTAAATGATCAAAAGTTAAAAATTCTTGGATGTTTTTGAATTTTTCACATTTTAAACGGTACCGTTTCGTATTATAAACTTGAACTTGAACTGATCCCTGCGTTCTCTAATTGTGGCGAAAGAAAAATAAAATATCAACATCGAAATCTCAATGCCTTCAAACAAAACAAAATGCTAACCAAGTGAACTTTTGTTAGTACCCATACATATTTGTGTTTTGCGTGTTATGAATTTTTTCAGATATTTTACCTGCATTAAAAAGTTCATTTATATTAACTGGCAGTGCACCAAATACATTAACCAGATCGGTCTCCTCGAGCAATCCTCGTGTATCGCCCAAGGGTATTTCATCTGTGAAAAAAATGCGTACAATAAACGTGCAACCAATGCAACGATAACGGCCGACAACATACCAGGACTAACATCGTCATCGTTCAAACCAATGCCGCCCCCACCGACGCTTGCTCCAATCAGTTCATTCTCACTCAATTCACCCAATCCGGTGTCTTCGGAGCTTGCATAAGCTGAACTATTTTCACAAATGCTGAGCATATCATGCGTGAGCAGCTCATCGGTTGATGGCAACGACGACGATGAGCCCACACCCGATGATGTCAAATTCGAATTGGAATTTGTGTTCATATAATTAAAGCTATTGTTGTTGTTATTGTTGTTGTTGTTGGTGCTGCTGCTGTTATAATTGTTATTTTTGGTGCTGTTACTGTTATTTGTTGCAGTTGCAGCAGCAGCCATCGCGAATTGAGCAACCAATTTATTAATCTCTTGTTCTGCTGTTGGATCTATGGTGCCCCTTCCAAAGATGTTGCTGCTATCCGTTCTATGGTGGGATGAATCGGTAAAATCATCAATTAAATTATTGCCACTGATCTGTGAGTTCCTGACACTGTTAATATCGTTATCGTTCTTGTTATTATTGCTGTTGTTATAGGTCAATGGTACAAATGTTGTTGGAGGCGAAAGCATATTTGTTTCAAAACAGTTTTCATGAAGACCAGCTGCTATTGTATTTTCCATTCCACTTGTCGAGCTTAGCAAGTTATTGTTAATAGCATCCTTCGGCTCACTTGGCATAGGTTGATTAATATTTGCCGTTGCTGCTTTTCGTCGACGACATGCTGTAGTTTTTGCAGCAATATGTTTTTGCTTCGATTTCGTTTGAATTGAAGGTGAGAACGAATTCGTTGTATCACTGGCTGCACTGGCATCATTTCGATGTTTCGCTGCATGAAGGTAGCACAATGGAACGGAATATGGTTTTTGAATATTTAATACTGGTATTTCGCATGGTTTTTGTATGTCTCTCAAATTTTTCGCACTACATTGTACGAAGAGAGATTGCTTAGTGTTTTTCATAATATGTTGGTGGCAATATGTGGACATTTCCATAACCAAATGCGGGCAACTTTCTACCTCGCAAATTTTCGTTATGTTTCCGCTATTGAAAAAAAAAAAGAGAAAAAAGTCCATTAGGTTATTATTTATAATTCAAATAATATAAAAAAAAAAACATTTATTGCTAAAGGTACTAAAAGTATCTACACATGGAAAAAACATATCGTCTAAAAGTACCTTCAGCCATCCCTGCAGGAAGCCTGTCGCCATATGGCCCCATGTCTATATTGACGTCAATATAGACAAGAGAACTAGTTCCAACGTCAACAGTATTTATAAGCGGTGTCATTAGAGAAACTGTACTGTCAAGAGGTATAGTTCATCTTTATTGACCATGTCAACAACGTGTCTCCTTATAAAGCGAAAGAGTACTACTTTGGTCTACATAATAGTACCGACGTCAATAGTTTGTCAATAGTTTTTCGGTCTACTGTTGACATTCAATGACAACTCAATGTTAAATGTCAATAACGGAAAGCCTTGCGACGGGTATAACTTGTCAGTAGTACTGTTGACGCAGTCATTAGAGAAAGAGTATAGATACACTATTGACATTTCCTGCAGGGCATGTAACAAAATATTGATTTACTTACATTACAGTCTTATTATGATCTCGATATTTTTTCAACAAATCGTCAACACAAATCAATCGTTTGCGGGCGATATGGAATGGTACTTTCTGCAATGATCGCGTTGCCCACAATTGCATAGCCTGCCGGCGCAATAAGCTTTTGTATTCATTAATACGCTGCTCCCGTCCGATCTCTGATGAACGAATTAATTTTTCGTTGGGATTCCACCAATGAAATTGTAAACAATAGGGCAAAACGGAATCATCAGCTAGTTGGGAAGTATCTTCTTCGAACTCTTTTGGTGGCATTCGAAGGACAGCAACAGCTTTTGTTGTTGATGTTGTTGTTGTTGTCGTCGATGAAAAATGTTCGATTGCTATTGCGAAATCATGTTGATCCTGTTCGGTGAACGTTTTTGTTGGGAAACTGAATTTTTGGTTTCGTTTTTGCGGCTTTTGTAAAACGTTGCTTTGTTTTCGTTTCTTTGCGTTAGTCGTCTTAGGCGAAATGTTGTTGGGTGCAATCGAAAGTAGTTCATTTGGGTGTTGTTGGGTTACTACTTTCATGGCCGATTTCGCGCTGGGTCTTTGAAGTTTCCGTTGTTTCGGTTTGGGAAATTGTTGTCCATCTAGCGCTGATGCATAGATCCTACGTTTTTGGGACGCCTTGGAAGACAGTTTAATCGGTTGATTTGAAACAATCGCAACACCAGTTGGTGATTTTTTATTAAAATTTGTTTGGATGCTATTCTCCGTTGCTGGCAGGCTTTTGAAATTATTGGAAAGTGCTTGGAAACTTTTTGTTTTCTCATCAATTGCATTTCGAGTTTGGTTGAGACTATATGAGCTGCTGTCAAAGCTTTTGGGTTTTGTTGGTGACCGAAAGATTACATTTACTGGAATATCATTTAAATCGTTTGTGGAATGTTGAGTTTTATTTTTTGTTGCATTCTTTGTTGCATTTTTTGTTGTTTTATTTGTTGATGCCCCTAGCTTTTGATTAGCAGCGCTGGCAATAATCGCGGAGCTTGAATTCGGCTTTTTCGACTTCTTTAGACACTGTACTTTTTGTAGGTGTTGAGCAAGTGTTGTATTATGAAAATTTGATGGTGGCAAGGGTGCTGCTGATGGTATTAATAGTTGAATTGGAGCAATTGTACCGGTTGCTGTTGTTGTTGCAGGAATTGTTATCGGTGTTATTAATGTGGCTGTTGGCGTTTGCTGTTGAAATGAAATTTTTATTGATTGACGATTTAACGGTGAAACAAAAGCTGCTGGAGCTGCAACATTAACGTTCTTAATAACTGTTGCTGCTGCTTGAGTTGTGGCTAATGAAGTCGCTGAAGTTGTCAATGGAACTACTGGTAATGCTGATGATGATGATGATGATGATGACGCCTCCATCGTTGATGGGCTGTCCAAAAGCAACGGAGTTTGCCATAACGATGGAGTATGCGATAAAAGATACGGCGGCGGGGTTTGTGATTGTTGCTGTTGTTGTTGAGTTTTTTGTTGTGGCTTCTGCTGCTGTGAATTGCGGACCGCTGCCGTTTGTATGTTGGCTGCGGCATTTTCATTCTGCTGCGCATATTTTGTTTGATTGGAATCAAGTTGCTGCTTCAGTGCTTGGGATACATATTTAATGTTGTTCGTATTTAGTACTCCCAAGACTCCTGCTGAGCTTAAGGTTGCACTTTTTGCATTAGCAATTGACGCCGTCTGCGTTTTTGTTGCATTATATTTGACCTTTGCATATGCGGTGTCTTTGTTGGTGGTCGGTAATTTGCTTGCTTTTGCTGCTGGACTTTTATTGATGTGTTTGACTACTAAGCGACTTCGCGATTTCTGAAGGGGAAATTGAATTTAGTTCGAAATCAAATTATTACCATTTGGTTTGCGGACCAACCTGTGAATTGTTAAAAAGACTTGGAGGAGTCGTGGGCGCTGTTTCTGTAAATACATAAGGGTCTTCGATTGCCAAAGAATTCTTTATCGTACATGCTGATAACGAAGTTGTTGAACATGACATATCCAAATTGCAGATATTGCGCTTAATTCAATTATTTCTTTTTTCTTTCAATTATTGCTTTAGTTCTTGAATTTATTCGCAATCTTTTGTGATCTGTAAAAAAAACAAAACGAGAAGAAAAAGAAAGTTGATGAGGTTATTCAATTTCTCCGAGCTTGTTTCGATGTTCAATTAAGCGGGATGTTGAATCATTCCGAACTATTGCGTTCAATTACGTCAATAAAATCAATTAAATTTGGACGTGATAAAATGATTAGAAACAAATCGAATCGAATCGATCTTGGGAGAATCGAATGTTGGAGAATCGAAATTTGGAGAATCGAAATTTGGAGAATCGAAATTTGGAGAATCGTGAAATAATTGGAGAATCGATTTTGGGAGAATCGAAATTTGGAGAATCGAAATTTGGAGAATCGAATTTGGAGAATCGAAATTTGGAGAATCGAATTTGGAGAATCGAAATTTGGAGAATCGAAATTTGGAGAATCGAAATTTGGGAGAATCGAAATTTGGAGAATCGAAATTTGGAGAATCGAATCTTGGGAGAATCGAAATTTGGAGAATCGAAATTGGAGAATCGAAATTTGAGAATCGAAATTTGGAGAATGGAAATCGATTGGAGAATCGAAATTTGGGAGAATCGATTTGGAGAATATTGGAGAATCGAAATTGGGAGAATCATTGGAATCATTGGGAGAATCGAAATTTGGAGAAATTGGAGAATCGAAATTTGGAGAATCGAATTTGGAGAATCGAATTTGGAGAATCGAAATTTGGAGAATCGAAATTTGGAGAATACGCTAACAAATACGAAACAAAAAACAGTTGAAAATAGCCAAAATGGCGAGAAGTCGCCAATAAAATCGCCTTTGTTACTCTTTTCTATAAATTTTAATACTTTTCGAATTATTCGATCTAGTACGTTTTAAGCGTGTGGCATCCTACTTATTTTATCAACGCAGCAGCACTTTTCCGCGCTCTTTCTTTCAAACTTGATGCATACACAGCCCCGCCTGCATGTGTGTGTAAATAAAAACAACAACACAGACCTTAATAATCGCTTGGGAGAGAAAGTTTTCAAATGGATATTTCGTTAGGAAATCTTATAAATTCACTTCCACAGCTCACTGAAAACGTTTCTGGAATAGTTGTTCTTGTGTTTTTCACTATTTACAGCAATTAAATTAACATTTAAATGCGATTTATGTGTTTTAAAAATTTTGACGTCGTTCTCGTTTTGACACAAAATACGCAACTAAAATGGCGGAGCTGGATATGTGGCTGTGTATGTGTCTCACTGCATATTAGTGTATGTGCTCGTTCAGTGTTGCATATTTTCCGTCATAGGGATTCAAATTCGGGGACAAATCTAGGTTATATATCGAGCGCGAAACAGCAAACATCCCAGCAAGAAATTTCTGCCCAAGTCTCACTAACCCAAATGAGCACATGTTGCAATTACAACCAGAATTGAATTTTCGCGATATGTAAACGCTTAGTTTTTGAGTCTTTTTTACTTATATATTATATAATGATGCATTGATGCATTAGCCAAAGTCAGGCGCATGACAGAAAAACTATTGAAATAACATGTTTTTAGGACAGCAATCGAAGAAACACGGCGAAATGTTTGTTTCGCCTTGGACGAAAGTACTCAATAATGTATACTTTTTTTTACATCAATTAGTTTCAACCGTCCGAGTCACATTTAAAGAGCTATTATAAAATTATAGTAGCCACTCACAAGAGCAAGCACTCACCAAAGTAGCAGTAAAGTGAAAAAAATTACTTTAATATCTAATATGATATCAACATTTCGAAATTGTAATTATTTTATTTTTAGAATGCTATAAGAAGCTTATTTCTTGGATATACATTTTTCCAGAATTGATCTTAAATGATTGTGAATTAAGTTTTTCAATCGACTAGAACAAACTTAAATCGTGTTTGTTGTGCTATGGCTACCTAAATCTGGCTACCTATCTCTGGCTTGAGTTTGTATATAACTGTTACGATTCTTGCTGGAATAGTCCATTGCGATTGAATTTCACTGCCAGCACGATGTTAAATTAACATTGAAAATGACGTTCCCCTTTTCTTAGCAGAGCAATCAGTATTGGCGGTTTCTCGCCATTTTCCTGTTTACTGCACACCTGCACAAGCAATGATGTACGGTCTCTGGCCTGCTTTACACCCAACCATCCATACTATATTGCAAGTCTAGCGAGAAACATCGGAATACAAATAAAGTTAAGATTGAAAGTGAAAAGAATATAAACAAAACTCTTAAAGTGGTCCATTGCATGACGAGGACTTATTTAAATATATTACAATGGACGAATCAAATGTAAATATGGGTAAGATATATAGCAAAATAAATTTATAAACTTTGTACATATTTGCACTAAATAATGCAAATCAAACTTACAAAACATAAGCGGCTTCACAATTTATGCATTGGTGCTATTTCCTGTTGGGTTTAAATCAATCGATATATCGATTTGTTTTTTTTTGCTTAAAAGTAGCCAATCAATCTGGAAAGCTGGCTATTAGTAGCCAAGCAATCTGAAATTCTGGCTATTAGTAGCCAAATAATTTGAAAATCTGTTTGGAGCTGGTCTTTGATGAATATAACCGAGGTCACTAACCTTTTTCACAAAGACTCGAACCCGGAAATTTCATGCGGAGCCAGCTATTTTGGAAAGCTGGTAGTTGGACGCACTGGAATGCTGGAAAAATCGGAATTTGTCCTTATTAACCAAAGAAATTAATATTAAGCTAATACAACAAAGTTAATAGTGGGACTCGAACCTAATTAGCCAATGCAAAAAAATTGATATATATATCATATTTGCATGTCAACGTCACAACTTTGCTTTTACGCTATTTACACGTTAAGACATTTCGAAAATGTCCCAAATGGTCGCAGGGGGAGAGGTATAATTTTGTAGAGTTTTAAACAGGGACCGCAAATAATGATTATTTTGTAGGTAAGTGTACCACGTAAAGGCCCACCTAACACCTTTTCGATTACAGCGTACAAAGTATTGATGATAGAAACCCGATTGTTTTGTGTTATTTTATTTGATAAATTTTCTATAGAAAAACAAAAAATTCTACCAAAAATCATTATCTGAAAAGCTCCTAAAATGCGATTTAAAAAAATGTCATTTTGGGCCTTACGAGGAACATGTGTACCTTAAAAGGCCCACTTACTCCTTGTTTGAGATAATGAACCCAAACTTGCATTCATTACTTTTGAAAGCCTTTTATGTTAATTTAATATTGTAAAAGCTAGTAAAAAAAATTAAAATATCAGACAAAATTCGTTTATTTAAAAAAAAAACTTATACGAATGTTACTAACCTGTTTTTGATTAAGAATTAAAGATTAAATGCTATTTTAAGCAAAAAAAGGTATAGTTGCCGTCTTTTGACCTCAGAGCAACTCAATATAAGGTTTCTATATGACCGTTGTTGAATTTTTTATGGTGGGCCTTCATAGGCCTTTAAGAAAAAAAAATTGCTATTGATTTTTTTACCATAAACATACCTCTGTATCTTCACAATACAACAAACTTTTTTATTTTAAGAAAGCAACCCACAATTTCACTATAGATCATTATTTTTTAAGCATCGTCCACTATAAAAATGGCTTTTTTACGCCTCTGTTATTTTCAATTGACTGTGGTCGCCACAAATATTGTGCGATTGTCTTAATTTTTTTATTTCTACGAAATAACTTGAGGACTGTTTCAAACATGTCAAGTACAGAAACATTTGATAGTTAGAAGTTGGTTAAAATGAAAGTGGGCCTTACGAGGAGCCGGGCCTTACGTGGTACACTTACCTATTTTTTCATAAAAAAATCATCCATAAGGAGCAATTCAACTTACGTCGCACAGTGTAACGAGCGCATACATTTTAGGGTAATTTTATCAACATCGGCCACGCCTACCGCCCACTCTCGATACAACCCAAAACATTTTTTTCTCACCAAATGTTGTTTAGGCATGGTGGAATAATGGCGAAAACGGATTGATGCGCACCCAACCGCTTATTGAGACATTCCTTTTATGAAAGGTATTTTATCAAGGAATAATATATACAAAAAATTAGAAGCAGAATCAACTGTGCTTAGTGTTTCCGGTGTTCGCAAACTCATATATTTGGGTTTTTTTTTGGTTCATTGGGTAACATCGATTTTCAAAGGAAGTCCCCACTTTTCAAACAAAACAAGTAAGAGTGTTATAGTCAGGCGAGCCTGAAAATAAAATACCCGACACAGACCAACATGTTTAAATAATTTTTAATATCAAGAAGTGTTTAATGCCATTAGGGGCCCCATATACCGACTTTTGCTAAATTTCTTTAGGAAAACCGCCCCTTTTCCACGCCCAATTTTCCAATTTTTTTGCAATTCCAATCGGAGGCTTAAATATACGGTCAAATTTTAAGTTTCAATCAAATATTTCGAAAAAGTCCGATTTTGGGGCAGTTTTGAGATTTTTGTGACAGACCCTATTACTGGAGGTACCCTTAATAAAGGACCGACCAAGGAAATTTTTTTGAGGATGTTTATGGCTACAAAGGAAGCATAAGTGCCAAATTTCGTTCAAGTCCCATTTGTATTTCGGGTGTAGGGGACAAATTTTTAAAAACGCCTTTCTGCCACGCCCACTTTAAAAATTTTTGGAAATCGTATTTCTTGCCTTGAAACACGTTCAAATATCAAATTTCATTAAAATATTTAAAAACATTAGAGCAATGATTCGTAAGTGACACAAAGTCTCGGATCATTTAGAGCAGTTCTTATGATTTTCGTAACAGACCCTAGTACTGGAGGTTCCCCTAATCGGATCCATTCTCGAACTTGTTTTTACTCATGTCCCCGTGAGCACGCATACCAAATTTTGTCAAGATAGCTCAACTCCTTCGATATTTTATATGACCTATCTCGACTGGTTCTGGGTGTTACACACAACCACACAAACGCAATATACCCTCGACACAGAGTGTGTCGGGTATAAAAAGTTCTTCTTTTAACATGCTTTCCAGACGTACAACGAAATCTCGAGATTTCAGAAAATTTTCGAGCAAATTTGACATTTGAAATCCAGGCGATTTCAATTTTGTTCTGAAATCCCGAGATTTCGTTGTACGTCTGGAAAGCACATAAGATGTGGAAAAAATATAAAAAAAACCCTTTAAAATGGTGCAAAAAGTATTAAAATAGGATACGGGAAAAAAAGTTATAGCGTTTTAAATTTGCAGGTCACAAAAGCTAAATATAGCAATAAAAGACGCATATCAAAAATGTTTTGTCTTTGACTATGCCTTGTAAACACATTAATTTTTATTTTCCAAAACCTTTTGAGTTCTTCGTTAATTATAGTAGGGGTCTTCCCAAGGCGTATTTAACAAGGTGGTGGCAGTAGTACAACAACAATGTAAAAAAAACTCGGAAATGTCAAAATCAGTTCACGCTTGTTTGAATTTTGTTCCAATATAAAAATTTTTAATTTCGTTGAAAAATGTAAGCGTACGAAATTCAATACAAAATTTTGACAGTTCCGAGTTGAAAAAAGGGAAGAAGAAGAGCAGTTCCTACTGCCACCACCTTGTTAAATACGCCTTGGGTCTTCCCTTAAACGTGTATTTGCCTCGAAAACTTCGAAAAATCGTAAATCAAGAAGGCTTAGAAATTAATGAACGAAATTTTGTATGAAAAATTTTACACTTTTACGATTTTTCAATCTTTTCACTTTTAAGGGAATACCCTAAGTATATATGTATAACAAATCTGCATCAAAAATATTTCAAATCTCGTACTTAGATTTTTTCCTTTTTATCCCTCTTCGTTACACTGTGGGTCGTTTTGATATCGTCGGTTTGTGTTGAAAAATAAGCGTGCGTAGCTTTACTTGAAAGTTGGTGGTAAGTGCCACCCCACTTGTTATTTTGATTTTATAAAAAATAAATTATGCGTAAAAGTTACTTTTTTTAACTTACAGGATACTGAAATTTGTTTTCAAAAATTCTAAATACGATTGCGTCCATTGGGCTATTCGATGCAGATGAAGTAGTGTCCTCCAGATCCATAGCAAGAGAAACAATGGCCTCCAGATGTTTCAATAAAATTTTATGAGCAAAAGCCAAGTCGATTATGTTGTTTAGAGTTCAGGATGTAGGCTTATAACAAAAGTAGCTGAGCGTTGAGTCTGTTGGCTTAAGCAGTATGTGGTAGAATATATAAAAGGTCCTTAAAAGCTTTTTTTTTTTTTTGCTGGATCGCATGGAGGTGTTGGGAATCTTCAAAAGATACGACTTCTCCAGGTTCAGCCGCATGCACGATTCACTGCCCATTCTTATGACAGTGCCTACGTAGTACGTACTAAACCCTTCCCCCTTCAGCTCGTCAACCATTCTCCCCACAGAATTGTGCTCACTGTTTCTTCGTGGGGCTGGTGGCACTCTTGCCTTCTTTGACAAATGCTGATGCACCACCTACCACCTACCTGTTCTATTTACTTTTAAGTATGCGATGTATCAGTATTCTGTATCGTAGCAGGCTCGTGAAGAGAGTTTTCTTTTTCTTCTAAATCTTTTTTTTTTTTTTTTTTTTGCATAAGCCAGCGACAGTGTTTTCGTATCAATATTTTAAGCAGAACTTCTAATATGGTTAGGCGGTACTCTAAGTAAGCATTATTTTCTGCAAACCAATCTTTGGTTTCGGCTACGCATTTTTCCTCTATTAATCTTAATATTCCAATTCTCCAACAGTTTTCATCGAAATCCTTTTGAAAAACCAAAAAATGTTTTTGGCATACTTTAAAAAACTCTTCACTTGGATTTTAGAGAAGCATATTTTCATCCAGGTAATTTTTAACTCAATAAACTCTTCTGAAATGTTAAGCTGGTGAATTTTCTTCAAATACTCATCGCATTGATCACATTACAATTTCCTAAAAGCTTTGGTGCGTAAGGAATACCCAGAGAAGTATCTTTCAGTGGTATTCTTCACAAGGTGTGGCTATACGCAAGCTATACGAAGGCTATACGAAGGCTATACGCAGGCTATACGAAGGCTATTCGAAGCCTATACGAAGGCTTTACGAAGGCTTTGCGAAGGCTATACGAAGGCTATACGAAGGCTACACGAAGGCTCCACGAAGGCTCCACGAAGGCTCCACGAAGGCTCCACGATGGCTCCACGAAGGCTATACGAAGGCTATACGAAGGCTATACGAAGGCTATACGAAGGCTATACGAAGGCTATTCGAAGCCTATACGAAGGCTTTACGAAGGCTTTGCGAAGGCTATACGAAGGCTATACGAAGGCTACACGAAGGCTCCACGAAGGCTCCACGAAGGCTCCACGAAGGCTCCACGATGGCTCCACGAAGGCTATACGAAGGCTATACGAAGGCTATGCAAAGTCAAAAAGACATTCATGAAAATACTCTTGAAAAAAACTCATGAAAATGCTCAATTTTGAAAAGAGTATAAATAGCGTGACAAAACGTGACCTCTATCAGTGCGTTGCCGGCCGTCGGACGGGTAAGACCTCTGCAATAAACGTGTTTGTTCATTTTCGCCTGCGACCTCTGCTTCGAAAACATATAAATGGAGTGCTATACGAAGGCGATACGTTGGCGATACGATGGCGATACGAAGGCGATACGCATGCGATACGAAGGCGATGCGAAGGCTATACGAAGGCTATACGAAGGCTATACGAAAGCTTTACGAAGGCTAAACGAAGGCTATACGAAGGCTCCACGAATGCCATACGAAGGCTACACGAAGGCTATACGAAGGCTATACGAAGGCTAAACGAAGGCTATACGAAGGCTATACGAAGGCTGTACGAAGGCTATACGAAGGCTCCACGAAGGCTACACGAAGGCTACACGAAGGCTACACGAATGCCATACGAAGGCTACACGAAGGCTATACGAAGGCTATACGAAGGCTAAACGAAGGCTATACGAAGGCTATACGAAGGCTATACGAAGTCTGTACGAAGGCTATACGAAGGCTCCACGAAGGCTACACGAAGGCTACACGAATGCCATACGAAGGCTACACGAAGGCTATACGAAGGCTATACGAAGGCTCCACGAAGGCTACACGAAGGCTACACGAAGCTACGCGAATGCCATACGAAGGCTACACGAAGCTATACGAAGGCTATACGAAGGCTACTACGAAGGCATACGAAGCTACACGAAGGCTACTACGAAGGCTACACGAAGGCTACACGAAGGCCATACGAAGCTACACGAAGGCTAACGAAGGCTATACGAAGGCTAACGAAGGCTACACGAAGGCTATACGAAGGCTATACGAAGGCTATACGAAGGCTACACGATGGCTACACGAAGGCTATACGAAGGCTATACGAAGGCTATACGAAGGCTATACGAAGGCTATACGAAGGCTATATCGAAGGCTTTCGAAGGCTATACGAAGGCTATACGAAGGCTATGCACGAAGGCTATACGAAGGCTATACGAAGGCTTTACGAAGGCTTACGAAGGCTATACGAAGGCTCACGAAGGCTACACGAAGGCTCCACGAAGGCTCCACGAAGGCTCCACGAAGGCTCCACGATGGCTCCACGAAGGCTATACGAAGGCTATACGAAGGCTATGCAAAGTCAAAAAGACATTCATGAAAATACTCTTGAAAAAAACTCATGAAAATGCTCAATTTTGAAAAGAGTATAAATAGCGTGACAAAACGTGACCTCTATCAGTGCGTTGCCGGCCGTCGGACGGGTAAGACCTCTGCAATAAACGTGTTTGTTCATTTTCGCCTGCGACCTCTGCTTCGAAAACATATAAATGGAGTGCTATACGAAGGCGATACGTTGGCGATACGATGGCGATACGAAGGCGATACGCATGCTATACGAAGGCGATACGCATGCGATACGAAGGCGATGCGAAGGCTATACGAAGGCTATACGAAGGCTATACGAAAGCTTTACGAAGGCTATAACGAAGGCTATACGAAGGCTAAACGAAGGCTACACGAAGGCTACACGAAGGCTACACGAAGGCTATACGAAGGCTATACGAAGGCTATACGAAGGCTATACGAAGCGCTATACGAAGGCTAAACGAAGGCTATACGAAGGCTTACGAAGGCTATACGAAGGCTATACGAAGGCTATACGAAGGCTATACGAAGGCTATACGAAGGCTAACGAAGGCTATACGAAGGCTACACGAAAGCTTAACGAAGGCTAACGAAGGCTATACGAAGGCTCACGAAGGCTACACGAAGGCTACACGAAGGCTACACGAAGGCCATACGAAGGCTACACGAAGGCTATACGAAGGCTATACGAAGGCTAAAAGAAGGCTACACGAAGGCTATACGAAGGCTATACGAAGGCTACTACGAAGGCTCTACGAAGGCTATACGAAGGCTATTCGAAGGCTATACGAAGGCTATACGAAGGCTATACGAAGGCTATGCGAAGGCTACACGAATGGCTAACGAAGGCTCACACGAAGGAAAGCTACACGCAAGGCTGCACGAAGGCTCACGAAGGCTACACGAAGGCTACACGAAGGCTACACGAAGGCTACACGAAGGCTACACGAAGGCTATACGAATGCCATACGAAGGCTACACGAAGGCTATACGAAGGCTATACGAAGGCTTTACAAAGGCGTTACGAAGGCTATACGAGGCTAACGAAGCTATACGAAGGCTAAAGCAACGAAGGCTACACGAAGGCTATACGAAGGCTATACGAAGGCTATACGAAGTCGTCACGAAGGCTATACGAAGGCTCCACGAAGGCTACACGAAGGCTACACGAATGCCATACGATGGCTACACGAAGGCTATACGAAGGCTATACGAAGGCTCATACGAAGGCTCCACGAAGGCTACACGAAGGCTACACGAAGGCTACACGAATGCCATACGAAGGCTACACGAAGGCTATACGAAGGCTATACGAAGGCTACACGAAGGCTACACGAAGGCTACACGAAGGCTACACGAATGCCATACGAAGGCTACACAAGGCTATACGAAGGCTATACAAGGCTACACGAAGGATACACGAAGGCTCACGAAGGCTATACGAAGGCTATACGAAGGCTCCACAAGGCTACACGAAGGCTCCGTTGCCTACGAAGGCTACACGAAGGCTATACGAAGGCTATACGAAGGGCTACACGAAGGATACCGAAGGCTACACGAAGGCTACACGAAGGCTACACGAATGCCACGAAGGCACACGAAGGCTATACGAAGGCTATACGAAGGCTACACGAAGGCTCCACGATGGCTAACGAAGGCTACACGAAGGCTACACGAATGCCATACGAAGGCTACACGAAGGCTATACGAAGGCTATACGAAGGCTACACGAAGGCTAACGAAGGCTATACGAAGGCTATACGAAGGCTATACGAAGTCTTCGAAGGCTATACGAAGGCTCCACGAAGGCTACACGAAGGCTACACGAATGCCATACGAAGGCTACACGAAGGCTAACGAAGGCTATACGAAGGCTCACGAAGGCTACACGAAGGCTACACGAAGGCTACACGAATGCCAACGAAGGTTACACGAAGGCTATACGAAGGCTACACGAAGGTACACGAAGGCTACACGAAGGCTACACGAAGGCTAACGAATGCCATACGAAGGCTAACGAAGGCTATACGAAGGCTATACGAAGGCTATACGAAGGCTTTACAAAGGCGTTACGAAGGCTATACGGAGGCTATACGAAGGCTACACGAAGTATACGAAGGCTTTACAAGGTATACGAGGCTATGCAAAGGCTATACGAAGGCTATATGAAGGCTTTGCGAAGGCTAACGAAGGCTATACGAAGGCTACACGAAAGCTACACGAAGGCTCCACGAAGGCTCCACGAAGGCTCCCAAGGCTCCACGATGGCTCCACGAAGGCTATACGAAGGCTATACGAAGGCTAAACGAAGGCTATACGAAGGCTATACGAAGGCTATACGAAGTCTGTACGAAGGCTATACGAAGGCTCCACGAAGGCTACACGAAGGTACACGAATGCCTACGAAGGCTATACGAAGGCTATACGAAGTCTGTACGAAGGTATACGAAGGCTCCACGAAGGCTACACGAAGGCTACACGAAGGCTACACGAATGCCATACGAAGGCTACACGAAGGCTATACGAAGGCTATACGAAGGCTAAACGAAGGCTAAACGAAGGCTATACGAAGGCTATACGAAGTCTGTACGAAGGCTATACGAAGGCTCCACGAAGGCTACACGAAGGCTACACGAATGCCATACGAAGCTACACGAAGGCTATACGAAGGCTATACGAAGGCTAAACGAAGGCTATACGAACGCTATACGAAGGCTATACGAAGTCTGTACGAAGGCTATACGAAGGCTCCACGAAGGCTACACGAAGGCTACACGAAGGCTACACGAATGCCATACCAAAGCTACACGAAGGCTATACGAAGGCTATACGAAAGCTAAACGAAGGCTATACGAAGGCTATACGAAGGCTATACGAAGGCTATTCGAAGGCTTTTCGAAGGCTATTCGAAGGCTTTTCGAAGGCTATACGAAGGCTATACGAAGGCTATACGAAGGCTATGCGAAGGCTACACGAAGGCTAACGAAGGCTGCACGAAGGCTACACGAAGGCTACACGAAGGCTAAACGAAGGCTACACGAAGGCTACACGAAGGCTACACGAATGCCATACGAAGGCTACACGAAGGCTATACGAAGGCTATACGAAAGCTAAACGAAGGCTATACGAAGGCTATACGAAAGCTTTACGAAGGCTAAACGAAGGCTAAACGAAGGCTCCACGAAGACTACACGAATGCCATACGGAGGCTACACGAAGGCCACACGAAGGCTATACGAAGGCTATACGAAGGCTTAACGAAGGCTATACGAAGGCTATACGAAAGCTTTACGAAGGCTAAACGTAGGCTATACGAAGGCTCCACGAAGGCTACACGAAGGCTACACGAAGGCTAACGAATGCCATACGAAGGTCACGAAGGCTATACGAAGGCTATACGAAGGCTAAACGAAGGCTATACGAAGGCTAACCGAAGGCTATTCGAAGGCTATTCGAAGGCTATACGAAGGCTATACGAAGGCTATACGAAGGCTATGCGAAGGCTACACGAAGGCTAACGAAGGCTACATGAAGGCTACACGAAGGCTACACGAAGGCTAACGAAGGCTAACGAAGGCTACACGAAGGCTACACGAAGGCTACACGAAGGTACACGAAGGCTGCACGAAGGCTACACGAAGGATACACGAAGGTACACGAAGGCTACACGAAGGCTACACGAAGGCTATACGAATCCATACGAAGGCTACACGAAGGCTATACGAAGGCTATACGAAGGCTATACGAAGGCTTTACAAAGCGTTACGAAGGCTATACGGAGGCTATACGAAGGCTACACGAAGGCTACGAAGGCTATACGAAGGCTATACGAAGGCTATACGATGGCTATGCAAAGGCTATACGAAGGCTATATGAAGGCTTTGCGAAGGCTATACGAAGGCTATACGAAGGCTACACGAAAGCTACACGAAGGCTCCACGAAGGCTCCACGAAGGCTCCACGATGGCTCCACGAAGGCTATACGAAGGCTTTACGAAGGCTTTGCAAAGTCAAAAAGACATTCATGAAAATACTCTTGAAAAAAACTCATGAAAATGCTCAATTTTGAAAAGAGTATAAATAGCGTGACAAAACGTGAGCTCTATCAGTGCGTTGCCGGCCGTCGGGCGGGTAAGACCTCCGCAATAAACGTGTTTGTTCATTTTCGCCTTCGACCTCTGCTTCGAAAAACATATAAAGGAGTGCTATACGAAGGCGATTACGTTGCGATACGATGGCGATACGAAGGCGATACGCATGCGATACGAAGGCGATACGCATGCGATACGAAGGCGATGCGAAGGCTATACAAGGCTATACGCGGCTATAGAAGGCTATACGAAGGCTAAACGAAGGCAAACGAAGGCTATACGAAGGCTACACGAAGGTTTTAAGAAGGTTATAAGCAGGCTATACGAAGGCTATACGAAGGCTATCCGAAGGCTATACGAAGGCTATACGAAGGCTGTACGAAGGCTGTACGAAAGCTATACGAAAGCTATACGAAGGCTATATGAAGGCTATACGAAGGCAAAACGAAGGCTTAACGAAGGCTATACGAAGGCTATACGAAAGCTTTACGAAGGCTAAACGAAGGCTATACGAAGGCTCCACGAAGGCTACACGAAGGCTACACGAATGCAATACGAAGGCTACACGAAGGCTATACGAAGGCTATACGAAGGCTAAACGAAGGCTATACAAGGCTATACGAAGGCTTACGAAGGCTTACGAAGGCTATACGAAGGCTATTCGAAGGCTATACGAAGGCTATACGAAGGCTATACGAAGGCTATGCGAAGGCTACACGAAGGCTAACGAAGGCTACACGAAGGCTACACGAAGGCTACACGAAGGCTACACGAAGGCTACAGAAGGCTGCACGAAGGCTACACGAAGGCTACACGAAGGCTACACGAAGGCTACACGAAGGCTATACGAAGGCTAACGATGGCTATGCAAAGGCTATACGAAGGCTATATGAAGGCTTTGCGAAGGCTATACGAAGGCTATACGAAGGCTATACGCAGGCTACACAAAAGCTACACGAAGGCTACACGAAGGCTCCACGAAGGCTCACGAAGGCTCCACGATGGCTCCACGATTGCTCCACGAAGGTATACGAAGGCTTTACGAAGGCTTTGCAAAGTTAAAAAGACATTCATGAAAATACTCTTGAAAAAAACTCATGAAAATGCTCAATTTGAAAAAGTATAAATAGCGTGACAAAACGTGAGCTCTATCAGTGCGTTGCCGGCCGTCGGACGGGTAAGACCTCCGCAATAAACTGTTTGTTCATTTTCGCCTACGACCTCTGCTTCGAAAACATATAAATGGAGTGCTATACGAAAAAGGGCGAACGATGGCGATACGATGGGAACGAAACGATGGCGATACGAAGGCGATACGATGCGATACGAAGGCGATAACCGAATTGGGCTATACGCAGGCTATATGAAGGCTATACGAAGGCTAAAACGAAGGCTAAACGAAGGCTATACGAAGGCTATCGAAGGCTACACGAAGGTTTTAAGAAGGTTAAAGAAGGTATACGAAGGCTATACGAAGGCTATACGAAAGGCTCTATGAAGGCTGTACGAAGGCTATAAAAAGGCTATATGAAGGCTATCGAAGGCAAACGAAGGCTTAACGAAGGCTATACGAAGGCTATACGATGGCTATGCGAAGGCTATACGAAGGCTATACGAAGGCTATACGAAAGCTTTACGAAGGCTAAACGAAGGCTATACGAAGGCTCCACGAAGGCTACACGAAGGCTACACGAAGGCTACACGAAGGCTACACGAAGGCTATACGAAGGCTACACGAATGCCATACGAAGGCTACACGAAGGCTATACGAAGGCTATACGAAGGCTAAACGAAGGCTATACGAAGGCTATACGAAGGCTATACGAAGGCTATACGAAGGCTATACGAAGGCTATACGAAGGCTATTCGAAGGCTATTCGAAGGCTATACGAAGGCTATACGAAGGCTACACGAAGGCAACGCGAAGGCTACAAGAAGGCTACACGAAGGCTCCACGAAGGCTACACGAAGGCTATACGAAGGCTATACGAAGGCTATTCGAAGCTTATACGAAGGCTATACGAAGGCTATACGAAGGCTACACGAAGGCTACACGAAGGCTACACGAAGGCTATACGAAGGCTACACGAAGGCTATACGAAGGCTATACGAAGGCTATTCGAAGGCTATACGAAGGCTATACGAAGGCTACACGAAGGTTACACGAAGGCTACACGAAGGCTATTCGAAGGTTATACGAGGGATATACGAAGGCTATACGAAGATTACACGAAGGCTACACGAAGGCTATACGAAGGCTACACGAAGGCTATACGAAGGCTATACGAAGGCTATGCGAAGGCTACACGAAGGCAAACGAAGGCTACACGAAGGCTATACGAATGCCATTCGAAGGCTACACGAAGGCTATACGAAGGCTATACGAAGGCTATACGAAGGCTATACGGAGGCTATACGAAGGCTATACGAAGGCTATTCGAAGGCTATACGAAGGCTATACGAAAGCTATACGAAGGCTACACGAAGGCTACACGAAGGCTATACGAATGCTATACGAAGGCTTTACGAAGGCTATACGAAAGCTTCACGAAGGCTATACGAAGGCTATACGAAGGCTACACGAATGCCATACGAAGGCTACACGAAGGCTATACGAAGGCTATACGAAGGCTAAACGAAGGCTAAACGAAGGCTATACGAAGGCTATACGAAGGCTATAACGAAGGCTATACGAAGGCTATACGAAGGCTATACGAAGGCTATTCGAAGGCTATTCGAAGGCTATACGAAGGCTATACGAAGGCTACACGAATGCCATACGAAGGCTACACGAAGGCTACACGAAGGCTATACGAAGGCTATACGAAGGCTATACGAAGGCTATACGAAGGCTATACGAAGGCTATACGAAGGCTATACGAAGGCTATACGAAGGCTACACGAAGGCTACACGAAGGCTACACGAAGGCTACACGAAGGCTCCACGAAGGCTCCACGAAGGCTCCACGAAGGCTCCACGAAGGCTCCACGATGGCTCCACGAAGGCTATACGAAGGCTATACGAAGGCTATGCAAAGTCAAAAAGACATTCATGAAAATACTCTTGAAAAAAACTCATGAAAATGCTCAATTTTGAAAAGAGTATAAATAGCGTGACAAAACGTGAGCTCTATCAGTGCGTTGCCGGCCGTCGGACGGGTAAGACCTCCGCAATAAACGTGTTTGTTCATTTTCGCCTACGACCTCTGCTTCGAAAACTATAAATGGAGTGCTTACGAAGGCGATACGATGGCGATACGATGGCGATACGAAGGCGATACGCATGCGATACGAAGGCGATACGCATGCGATACGAAGGCGATGCGAAGGCTATACGAAGGCTATACGAAGGCTAAACGAAGGCTATACGAAGGCTAAACGAAGGCTATTCGAAGGCTATTCGAAGGCTATACGAAGGCTATCGAAGGCTTACGAAGGCTATGCGAAGGCTACACGAAGGCTAACGAAGGCTACACGAAGGCTACACGAGGGCTAAAGAAGGCTAACCGAAGGCTATACGAAGGCTTAACGAAGGCTATACGAAGGCTATACGAAGGCTATACGAAAGCTTCACGAAGGCTACACGAAGGCATACGAAGGCTATACGAAGGCTATACGAAGGCTAACGAAGGCTACACGAAGGCTACACGAAGGTTTTAAGAAGGTTATAAGAAGGCTATACGAAGGCTATACGAAGGCTATACGATGGCTATACGAAGGCTTTACGAAGGCTGTACGAAGGCTGTACGAAGGCTGTACGAAGGCTATACGAAGGCTAAATGAAGGCTATACGAAGGCAAAACGAAGGCTTAACGAAGGCTATACGAAGGCTATACGAAGGCTATACGAAGGCTATACGAAAGCTTCACGACGGCTACACGAAGGCTATACGAAGGCTATACGAAGGCTAACGAAGGCTACACGAAGGCTACACGAAGGTTTTAAGAAGGTTATAAGAAGGCTATACGAAGGCTATACGAAGGCTATACGATGGCTATACGAAGGTTTACGAAGGCTGTACGAAGGCTGTACGAAGGCTATACGAAGGCTATATGAAGGCTATACGAAGGCAAAACGAAGGCTTAACGAAGGCTATACGAAGGCTATACGATGGCTATGCGAAGGCTATACGAAGGCTATACGAAGGCTATACGAAAGCTTTACGAAGGCTATACGAAGGCTATACGAAGGCTACACGAAGGCTACACGAAGGCTACACGAATGCCATACGAAGGCTACACGAAGGCTACACGAAGGCTATACGAAGGCTACACGAAGGCTATACGAAGGCTATACGAAGGCTATACGAAGGCTATACGAAGGCTATACGAATGCCATACGAAGGCTACACGAAGGCTATACGAAGGCTATACGAAGGCTATACGAAGGCTATACGAAGGCTACACGAAGGCTACACGAAGGCTACACGAAGGCTACACGAAGGCTACACGAATGCTATACGAAGGCTATACGAAGGCTATACGATGGCTATGCAAAGGCTATACGAAGGCTATATGAAGGCTTTAGGAAGGCTATACGAAGGCTATACGAAGGCTATACGAAGGCTATACGAAGGCTACACGAAGGCTACACGAAGGCTACACGAAGGCTACACGAAGGCTCCACGAAGGCTCCACGAAGGCTCCACGAAGGCTCCACGATGGCTCCACGAAGGCTATACGAAGGCTATACGAAGGCTATGCAAAGTCAAAAAGACATTCATGAAAATACTCTTGAAAAAAACTCATGAAAATGCTCAATTTTGAAAAGAGTATAAATAGCGTGACAAAACGTGAGCTCTATCAGTGCGTTGCCGGCCGTCGGACGGGTAAGACCTCCGCAATAAACGTGTTTGTTCATTTTTGCCTACGACCTCTGCTTCGAAAACATATAAATGGAGTGCTATACGATGGCGATACGAAGGCGATACGCATGCGATACGAAGGCGATACGCATGCGATACGAAGGCGATACGCATGCGATACGAAGGCGATGCGAAGGCTATACGAAGGCTATACGCAGGCTATATGAAGGCTATACGAAGGCTATATGAAGGCTATACGAAGGCTAACCGAAGGCTATACGAAGGCTACACGAAGGTTTTAAGAAGGTTATAAGAAGGCTATACGAAGGCTATACGAAGGCTTTACGAAGGCTGTACGAAGGCTGTACGAAGGCTATACGAAGGCTATATGAAGGCTATACGAAGGCAAACGAAGGCTTAACGAAGGCTATACGTAGGCTATACGAAGCTATGGAAGGCTATACGAAGGCTATACGAAGGCTATACGAAAGCCTCACGAAGGCTAACGAAGGCTACACGAATGCCATACGAAGGCTACACGAAGGCTATACGAAGGCTATACGAAGGCTAAACGAAGGCTAAACGAAGGCTATACGAAGGCTATACGAAGGCTATACGAAGGCTATACGAAGGCTATACGAAGGCTATACGAAGGCTATACGAAGGCTACTCGAAGGCTATTCGAAGGCTATACGAAGCTATACGAAGGCTATACGAAGGCTACACGAAGGCTATACGAAGGCTACACGAAGGCTACACGAAGGCTATACGAAGGCTATACGAAGGCTATTAACCGAAGGCTTAA